>CM044441.1:124475325-124567156 GCA_024363595.1 Xenopus borealis | reverse complement strand
TATATATATATATATATATATATATATATATATATATATATATATATATAAAATATAAAACATTGCAATTGGAAAGTTGGCTATAAATTGAATTACAAGTCCTGGTCTCCTAAAATAATGTAGCACAAGCCAGACGGGAAGATTCGGGGGACATTTGTCTCCTGGCGACTAATCGCCTCTTCTTTGGGGCAACAAATCTCCCCGAACTGCTTCCAGCGGCTTTAATGAATAATAGCCTGTGCCTATTCACACGCGGAGCAGCATTTTTCGAAGTTGCCTCCTTAGGCAATTTCGCGTGATTTCGGGAAAACGCAGCGCCGAGTGTGAATAGGCGCAGGTGATTATTCATTTAGCCGCTGGAAGGCAGGGGGAAGCGGTTCGGGGAGATTCGCCAACAGGCGAAGAATCTCCCTGAATCTTCCCGCCTAGCCTGAGCCTAATGAACAGATCTGAAAAATAACTTCTGCTACAGAAATGGATCATAAACAAATGCTGGGTTAAATTGGAATTACCTATGCAAATATCATTAAAGGAAAACTATACCCCCCAACAATGTAGGTCTCTATAAAAAGATCTTGCATAAAACAACTCATGTGTAAAACCCCGCTTCATGTAAATAAACCATTTTCATAATAATACACTTTTTAGTAGCATGTGCCATTGGGTAATAATAAATAGAAAATTGCCATTTTAAAAAAATGACAGCCTCCTGGGATCATATGATTCAACGGTGCACACAAACATACCAAACAAACTATAAAGTTAGGTCACATGAGCCAATTAACAGACAGAGTTGTGTCTTTTGCTTCCACACTTCTTCCTGTTACAGTTAGAGTTGAAATATTTCTGGTCAGGTGATCTCTGAGGCAGCACACAGACCATCATGAAATGGTAATTGAAGGCAAAAGGGCAATATTTACTTAAATATATATTCCAGTTTTGGAAGAATCTTTAATCTGTCACTTAACTTGATATAAACTGTTGCTCAAGTATTCATTTTGGGGGTATAGTTTTCCTTTAAAGCTGTTTTTACCTAATGCATATTAAAACATTGATTAGATTTACATTTTCTTTATTCTTTCATTACAATTTGTTTCTTTGTGGTAGGGTTCACTCTAAGAATTGCCCACTACAGATGACCCTTTAGCTTGAGCGTATTCTGCTGTACAGAGTTTACTTTTATGTCTGACCCTTCCCTAGAGGAGCTTGCAATCTAAGATCCCGTTCACATTAATTATTATTACTATCATTATTAGATTGACCAGAAAAAAAGTTTGTTTCCCAATCCTGCCAGTTCTCGGCAATTTTGACTTCATGTAGGGGGCAAACTCCTAAAAAACATAACATTTTTATAGCCACTTGGCTTGGTAGAATGATCACCGTGTGTGTGAATACAGTCTATGCTTCTGCAAGTACAAAACTAATAATGATGAAGCTGAAGAATAGAACTGCTGCGGTTGCCTAGGACTAAGATCAATAGGAGGCATGCTAAAGCATAATGAGGTGGGGGTATGGATAGATTTTATGTGCCAGCTGGGAAGAGCGATTGATATGATGAAACATTTGCAGTGCAATTTCTGCTAGGGCATTATTCCAATTTTCCTCCCTAAATTAAAGCTTAGCCTTTGCCAGGTATTTGCTGATAATGACTTTCTCGTGTCTGTTTCCAATTTTATGTGAAAAAGCATCTTTGTGTCAGGTGTGGAGCTAGCCAGTTTATGTAAATACCTGAGACATTCTTCATTCTAGTTGGTTCATACCATGACAATGAAGTTATTTGGTTGTAAGAAATCTGGAAGTTTTGTAGATCTGTATCTATTTTTCATGTTGGTTAGCATAATCAGGCTAATGGCACTAGGTATGTTTTCCTCCATTAGGCACTTTCTGTCTGGAGTCTGTCTGTTATATCCTCAACTACATGCAAAGTCCTCCATCAAAAGCAAACCCTTACCAGAACTCATCCTTTTTTTAGGGATCCCATGCCTCTCAACTTTATTCTAAAGTCTGTAAAAGTCCCTGCTGGAATTACTTTGCTGAACGTCATTACAAGAAAAACAAGTTTCCTATTGGTCAACTGCTCAGCCAAAACCTTGTCAGATATCACAGCTTTGTTGTGCCTTGAACCTTGGTTGAAATTCCACCAGGACAAAGTTGATTTGCAGGCAGATTTCTCATATCTTCTAAAGGTGGCAAATGATCTCGAGATTCACTCTGTCCTAAACCCTCCTATCCAAAACAGAAGGCTCACTGTGGATGCTGATGGATGTCTCTGTAGCTATCTCTAGAAAAGCCATCATTAGGACTTTCAGCCTCTGGAAGTTGACCACACAATTGTCATTTCTGCACACGTTTTTCATGTTCAAGAGAGTTAGGGGGTTATATATCAAAGTTTGAATTTTAGAGTAATGGGAATTTTTTTTTTAATGCACAACTTTTTTTTTCCACCTATTGGAGTGTATGGGGCATAATTTTCAAAGCAAAACTTGGCAAAAATGTAGCTTATTGCTACTATTACCCTCTTCAAAACTCAAATTTACCATTTAAACCTCAATAAATCTGCCCCTTTTGTTGACACCACTTTGGATACATCACTTTAAAAACATATCAGGACTTTTTGTGGGCTCGGTAGCACCTAAATATTATACTGATAACTTTCCAAGTTCTCCAAGAAGTCTTATACCCTGTTTATACACTACACAACTGGTGAAAACTGTTTTAATTGGTTTGCCCAGAATAGTTCATCATCTATCTCAGGCAGGGGCAGAAACTATATCCTCCTTTGAGGCATCAACAAGGTGATTTTGATACATAGATTTATTAGGTTTTCTCTTCTAGGCTTTTTCTATAATCTCAAGAAGTGCCTTTAGGATTATAATAATAATGCTTGCTCCAGTTACTCTTCCTTACAATATACACCACACAGAAGGCACTTTTTGGCCCTTCTCCATACAAATAATGCCTTATCTACACAAATGTTAATGATTCATGAATGAGCTAAATTCTTGAAGGCACACAAACCTATTTCGCTATTCATGTTCTCCTGTATGTTTCCATTTCCTAAGTGAGAAGGCATTCCTTCTACCTTTACTGAACCATAAAATTAGTAAGTAAAAGTTGTTTTGGGAAACGCCAAGAGGTCAAGGCAGGATGTAATTAGGAAAACCCAGTAAAGGGCTTTAGGCAGATGAAAGAGCGAGAGAGCAAAGCTCAGTAATCTAGCCAAAGTTCAGGCAGGTGACAAGAAATAACAGTGCAGGGCAAGTATCAGAAAAAAAAGGGCAACTTCAATGACAGGACAAAGTAAAGGAACTCTTTCTATTTTAATAAGACTACTTGGAACACATTTTCAAGACATTATTTGGCTCATATTGAGCTTTGTTTTATGTTTAAAAATAATTTATTTTAAAGGGCACCTCCCAATGATTAATAGTTTAATCTGTTTTATCAATCCTTTCGTTGTTTCTGGTTCTTCTGACATTGATATATGCCAGTGATGGCCAACAGCTGACTGTTTTCAGCTACGGCCCCCATGCTAGAAGACCTTTAGTCCGTATTGGACTGGGAAACCAGGAAAACTCCTGGTGGGCCTCTTGCTTCTAACCATTTGGCCTATTTCATGGTTGAGTGAGGAGAGGAGGTATAATCGTTTGGAAAGTGGTCCCTCAGCCTAAGGTTTTCTGGTGGGCCCTTGGCATTCCAGTCCAACACTACCTTACAAAAACCTGTAAAAAAAAAATGCAGCAATTTTTTTTTTTTTTTTAACTTTGTCCACTTTATGGGACATTGTGCAAATAATCACAGGCCTTGGCATCCATTTCATTTTGAGGCAGAAGGTTGGAACTGCGGAATGCACAGCCCCATTGGGGGGCATGTTCTTGCCCCACAGAGTCATAAATGACCCCTAATGTCTGCTGACTGTAGTGTTTAGGAATGTTTGTATTCACTCGCATAAAATTGTTATATCTACCTTAATGTTACAGTGAAGGGTTATTCAGTAATATGACCCATAAAATGATGATGCTATGATAAGCATGTGATACCAGGGATTTGCACCAATGTTAGGGGCTGGAATGCCCGATATTTGTAGTTCTCCTGATGAAGACTTCAAGTTAAGATAAGCCCATTGCTGACTAGGGTTGCCACCTTTTTTTAAAAACAATACCGGCCTTCCTATATATTTAGGTTTTTTGCCTACTAATAACATTGGGATCAGCCATCAAAAACACCGGTCAGGCCGGTAAAAAAACCGGCCAGGTGGCAACCCTATTGCTGACACAGGTATATAATTAAGCAAACAGTGATGCAATTTCCATTGTGCCCTGCTTGTACTCCCCTGGTCAAATTGTGAATTAGTGACATCTAGGACACAACAGATGCGTTGTGAAATGGTAGTGAAAGCGGCCACAGGTCTGCCAGGTGCTTTCTTGGCCCATGGGCTGAATGGACAGCAGAAGATTTTATATATAGGTGGGGTCTGACAAAAAAGCAGCATGCCATTATCATTGCCTTGTAATCTATAAGAAAAGGCACTGAAAAAAACATTTACTCCATCTGTGGTCAGATGCAGGCCAGGCCCTGGGCACAGACCTGCACATTAGGGGCTATAGAAGTTGCCCGTCCTGTCCCATTCTCCTTTACTGGATCAAAAATAAGCCATAAATGACCTGCTTGAAGTAGTAATTGATTAATGTTATGTATATTATATCTTCCCTCCATGTCTGAGTGATACGGATTGTTCAGAAGCCGCTCCATGCGCAGATAAATGTGCATATAATGCAGAGTACACTAGCTCCATGGTATTTCCGCCTCCATTCTTCATCGGGAGGAAACCTAAGTGTTTCTATACTGATTAGAACATGCTTTAAAAAAATGTAATAAAAATAAACTGAGAGGTGTCTTCTCCCCTGATGGTTGTTACAGAAATTTATGGAGGCGATAAAATCTATATCCTGAGAACATGTAGGAGTTTCCAGGGTTGGGGGGCAAGCTGTGTGTCCATACATCACATTCGGTATCAGCACATTCACTTCAGCACATGCACCTGGCTTAATGGGGGAGAGGGATCCAATGCTTTAAAGAAAGCCATAAATCAGGAAAGGGAGATATGCAGGAATCTCTCCACATTAACCCCTGTGTCTCCCATTATATTGCAAGCTCTGCATTGTGTAACAAAGGGTTAATGGTTTCATAAAGCAGCTGGGAACCTTGTGCCGCAGTCTGGATACAGCTCTAAGACCAACAAAAAATCTAAATGATAATTTTAATACATTTACAGAAGGAAGGAAATATAATAAAGCCTAAATAAACAGAGGAGTGGGGGTAAAGACTCAATAGCATTATAGGGCTTGAGGCTGACAAACATAGATGAATTCCTGTTGTACCAATGGAAGAGCACTCTCAATTTGGAGAGAAGGATTCAGTCCAGAGTACATGGGCAGATAAGCTGCCAACTTTGGGGGTATATTTATCAAAGAGTGAAGTTAGAGAAAACCACAGTCCGCTAAAGTGAAATACCAACACTCTCCATTCATTTTTATGAGATTTTTAAAGGTGTATTTATCAAATGGTGAAAGTGCAGGTTCACCATTTGATAAATACACCTTTAAAAATCTCATAAAAATGAATTGAGAGTGTTGGTATTTCACTTTAGCGGACTGTGGTTTGCTCTAACTTCACTCTTTGATAAATATATCCCTTGGTCTGAAATCATTTTAAATCAGGATTCCTAAATTGCACCAGTATAATTACCCATAAAAACAAAATCAAAAGAAATAGCTGATTTTTTGCTATCGTTAACTCCACCCCCTGCCCCCCAGTACAACTTTGTGAAAGACAGAGGTGTGTAAAGATGCACAGTGGGTATCGTAGGTAGAAGCTAAGGGGTGGGAGAATGCATTCCAAAGCCAAAACATAGATAGATAGATAATTAGATAGATAATTAGATAGATTATAGATAGATGATATAAAAATAGATAGACGATAGCTAAATAGATAAATAAATAGATGATTTATTGATTGATTGATAGTGATATAAAAATAGATATATGATAGACAGATATAGCTGACAGATAGATATTACATATATAGATAGATGATAGATAATTAGATCATAGATAGATGATAGACTGATAGATGAATAGATAATTAGATTATAGATGATAGAAACATAGATGATAGACAGATGATTAGATAGAGATAGATATTACATAGATGATAGAAAAATAGATAGATATATGATAGACAGATATATAGATATTATAGATAGATAGATAGATAGATAGATAGATATTACATAGATAGAAAGATGATAGACAGATAATTAGATAGATAGATGATAGACTGATAGATGATTAGATAGAGATAGATAGATATTAGATAGAAAATTAGATATATTATAGATAGATTGATGATCGAAAAATAGATGATAGCTAGATATAAAAACCATTCTTAAGGAAACCTATTCTGTGTGTACATTCAATTTGTGTGTGTGGATGGGGGAATATAAGGCTGGAGGAGATGGAACTACGCTCTGTCAAAGTATCCCTGCCAACTGTCAGCTTCACCTGGACATGATACAGACCAGTTAATGGTGAGTATGGCAGTGATACATTAGGAAATTCACAGGCTTCAATTAAAGGTGCTAGAGGATAAATGATATAATCGATAACATCGCCATCAAGTAATAAGAAATCAATGGGAAACAAATAAATTAATGCGCTATGGTGTCCATCTGTGCCATCCATCAAGCGCTTAATACTACACGGCGCTCAGGAAATCAATTAATGGTATCAGGCAGTGATGCATTAGAAAACACACAGGCATCAATTCATTTTAAATGATATAATCAATTGGAAACATTTCTGTGCCATTGAGCAATAAATGCTGTGCGGAATAAAGTGTCCATTTATTGTGTATTCTAAATGGGATTATGTCACTCCTACGTGTATGGAATAAGGTTGGGTGCTGGGCAGTCTGGCATTCATCTCTCTGCCTTTCTAAAGGTAAAAAGTCTTGCAATGAAAAAGCACAAAAGCCAATAGATGGTGAAGGTGATATGTAACTATAAGGACCTTGTTTATTGTATATTGTACTAATCAGCTCTGGATGCTGAGCAGGGCCGGGCCAAGGTAGTTTGGCACCCTAGGCAAGGGGTTCAATCAGTGCCCCCCACGCCCCCATTCTGTATGACCATTTTCCACCTATTCACTTTTTCTTGAGAAACCTACTGTACGTGTGCCAGCCAGCAGCACACAAGAAATTGCCCTAATCTGTACCTGTGTCAGCAGCACCCAAAATATTGCTCCCAATCTGTATCTGTGCCACTAGCATTGCCCCCCAAGTCTGTACCTGTGCCACCACCCACTGCCCCCAAGTCATTACCTGTGCCACCACCCATTGCCCCCAAGTCTGTACCTGTGCCACCACCCATTGCTTCCAAGTCTGTACCTGTGCCTCCACCCATTGCCCCCAAGTCTGTACCTGTGCCACCACCCACTGCCCCCAAGTCTGTACCTGTGCCACCACCCATTGCCCACAAGTCTGTACCTGTGCCTCCACCCATTGCTCCCCCAAGTCTGTACCTGTGCCACCAGCCATTGCCCCCCAAGTCTGTACCTGTGCCACCAGCCTATGCCAGAGCAGCAGCAAAAATATTGCCCCAGATCTGTGCCAGGCAAAGGGCGAGTAAGAGGGAGGTGGGGACTGAAGTAGAGCAGAACGCTGCTGGAGACAGGGGTAAAGTTAAAACTTAAAGAATAAAAAAAAAAAGATTTCCCTTCTAAAGTGCCCCCCCCCATGACTGCTCCCTAGGCGGCCGCCTACTCTGCCTACCCCTAGTTCCGGCCCTGATGCTGAGATAGAGTGGGGCTCAAGCGATGATTGCAAAGTGATGGAATTCACCATATTTTTACCCACAGTACAACTTATTTCCTATGATTCCAGTGTCGTTGCAGGCAAGTGCAGAGTTGCGTCCGCTGCAGGTGCAACTAGAGAAAAGCTTGCATCTGATTGGCCGGGTGCAGGACTGTCTTCACTGGTGCAGAGCAAAGCATGGCTGTAGAGAAGCTGACTACTGCACATTTTAATGGTTCATGTAGTCAGAACCAGCAGAGAAAGGGACAGATGCAAATTCCAGTAGCAATTATGTTTACAAATAAACTTTCTAAAAATGTGTTATTTCTGTATATTGGAAAGCCGCTTAAAATTATAATTTCATTATGTAAATGTTATTTGGTTTTAAGTTTATTTTTCCCAAAGCGGAATGAAATCTATGTGCCTGTAACGATCTGGTTACTCTTTGGAGAGTGAGCCTTTTCTGTCCCATGTATTCAGATAAATGTAAAGAATGAACTGATTGTGATGTAACATCTAAAAATAAATACCAACATGAATAGAGCAGCTGTAGTTCAGTTCACTGAGAGAGCACAGTAGGCACATGATATTATCCACATTTTATTCTTTGGTGGTTGTATGTTTATCATGGTATTGGGAGTAGGTGATGGATATGTTGAGCCTTTCTTTCTAAGAGGGCCTTACAAAATAGCAGCACTAGTAAATTGTATCTATTTATTGGCCCTACCCTCTGTTCCTCAAGATCTTAAAGGGATTCTCTCATGGGAAAACATGTTTTTTTCCAAATACATCAGTTAATAGTGCTGCTCCAGTAGAATTCTGCACTGGAATCCATTTCTCAAAAGAGCAAACAGGTTTTTCTATATTCAGTTTTGAAATCTGACAAGGGGGCTAGACATATTGTCAATTTCCCAGCTGCCCCAAGTCATGTGACTTGTACCAGCACTTTAGGAGGGAACTGCTTTCTGGCAGGCTGTTGTTTTTCCTTCTCAATGTAACTGAATAGTACGCAGTGGGACATGGGTTTTTACTATTGAGTGCTATTCTTAGATCTACCAGGCAGCTGTTATCTTGTGTTAGGGAGCTGTTATCTGGTTACTTTCCATTGTTCTGTTGTTAGTCTTCTGGGGAGGGGGTAGATATCACTCCAACTTGCAGTACAACTGTATAAAGTGAATGAAGTTTATCAGAGCACAAGTCACGTGACTTGGGGCAGCTGGGAAATTGAAAATATGTCTAGCCCCATGTCAGATTTCAAAATGAAATATAAAAAAATCTGTTTGCTCTTTTGAGAAATGGATTTCAATGCAGAATTTTAAAAATAATTTCCTTTTTCTGGGTAATAATAAAACAGTAGCTTGTACTTGATTCCAACTAAGATATAATTCATCCTTATTGGAGCAAAGCAGCCTATTGGGTTTATTTAATGTTTACATGATTTTCTAGTAGTCTTATGGTGCAGAGATCCAAATTACAGAAAGACCCATTATCCGGCAAGCCCCAGGTCCTGATGATTCTGGATAATAGGTCCCATAACTGTATAAAATTTAAGTAATCATTTCCATGGAAAAGAATGCTAATATTATGGATGTAGATCATAATGGAACAACATCTCTAAAAGTAGACCCCGCATTAGTAAAGTATGAGCACTCCTGCGCTAACATTTCCTGGGCGTTGGAAAATACTTACCACTAAGAGTAAGGGCTGGTGGTCGGAGTCCACTCTGATACATACAAGGTACAGGGATCTGTTATCTGGAAACCTGTTATCCAGAAAGCTGCAAATTATGAAAATGTCATCTCCCACAGACTCCATCAAACCTGCCGAGGTCCTGTATAAGTCATGTATAAGCAGCTGTCCCTATGCCAATTAGAAGATGGTCTGCAGTGGATTTAGCCTGATAATCTGAAAAATTCTGGGTTTAGATTAGAGTTTTTGCTCGGTTTTATCACATTTTGTCACAATCTGACTTTGTCGAGTCATTTTAATGATAAATAAGTTAAAATCATAGATTGGAGTTCGGTCAAGCTTTCTTTATTTAAAAAAATCTGATTTTAGTTAATAACCCCCTTAAAGGAATTGTTCAGTGTAAAAATAAAAACTGGGTAAATAGATAGGCTGTGCAAAATAATAAATGTTTCTAATATAGTTAGAACACTTCTTCCTCCTTTTAAGCTCTCTTGGTTTCCGCTGACTTCAGTGACTTGAGGGAGGGCCACATGGGTCATAACTGTTGCTTTTGAATCTGAGCTGAATGCAGAGGCTCAATTGCAAACTCACTGAACAGTTATGTCCCATATGACCTCCCTTCAAGTCGTGTAAAGGTGGCCATACACAGGCCGATAAAAGCTGCTGACAAACTGAGTCGGCTGCTTATCAGCCCTTGCGTTGGGCCCTCCGACAGGCTTACACGACTTTCGGCCAGATGTCGATCGTACGGGACTAAAAATCCCATCGGATCGCAGCCGCATCTGTTCGTTGATGCCGACCTGTGCTCCAACGCTGAACTGTTCCTTTAAACATGAAAGAACTTGAAGGTCAATGTTTATTTTTCAAGTAATCAAACTCCTTTTCACCTCTTTCCTGCTTTGTGTATAATGTGAGTGCACCCTAACATAGAGCTGATATATCTATTCCATTCCTCACTAATAAAATCCATTGGATAAGTACACGTTTGAACTATGCGCAGGAGGATTGGCTGACGTCACTGATTGTATAAAGGCAAGTCTGAATTATGACATATTCATTTCCCCCCACTTATACCAACACAGGCACCATTTGTCTCCATTTCAAATGCTTGCTCTGATTATAACTTTCCATAGATTCCCCATTCTCCTTGTTCAAGTTTTTGCAAGATAAATTGACCAACAAATCTACAATATTTAAAATGAAAAAGAAGAAATAACTAGGCATCTAAAAAAAAAACTTCATGGTATCAATTTGTGAAAATATTAAAATGATTAATATTTATCAAGGTTTAATTTTTTTACAAAATTGTTGAGTTTTTAAACTCTTTGTTTTTCATATTTGGAAGCTCTTTTTGATTTGACCACACATCAGCCAAGTAACAGCCTATCGATCTTACTTTCCTTGGGAAAAATCAGGCTGACATTAGTACTGTTGGCCAGCCCACACACACGTGTAGATGACTAAACCGCACTAATTCAACAGGCTGATTCAAGTCATTGGATCTCTTGTAGACCCATGTGGTTGCAGGCTGACTGATAACCAGAAATAAATACACCTCGCCTCGCGAGTCAATTTGGAGCGATTTCAAAAATCGCGCCGCTGCGTGTGAATAGGCGCAGGCGTTTTCAAGTAACGCCGGTGCGCCTCAGGACCTGGCTATTCGGGGAGGTTCGGGGGCTACAAGTCGCGGCTACAAGTCGCCAGGCGACAAAATGCCCCCGAATCTCCCCGTCTGCCCTAGCCCTTAGAAGTTAGTGAGCAAGTGGACTGAATTTCTGGACATTGCCCATTGAGCAGAGGACACACATGCCCAAAGGATAGGGCGGATGATTGACCGGCCATCTGATAATGTCACCGTACAGGGTGGACAACAATTTTGTAGAATTTTACTATTCATGTTTTACCAAATTTCTAAATATTTACTACATTTCTACTACCTTTCAAAAATGATGATATGTAATGATTAGAAATGCACCAGGAATTGCCCTTTAATATATTTATGAGAATACCTGGTGGTCTAGTGGGGCTTGTTGTGAAATTAGAATATTTAGAATATTTAAGGGGCCACAGATAATTGCTCGTTGCCCATTTCTAATAGTTCTTAGGTACGGGTTCTAGTCTCTCTAGTCTAGTCTAGCCTGTTCCTGACCTTCCCTAGATTGCTGTCTGCCCTGACCTCTGCCCATTTACTGTTCATTCTCTCTGATCCTTTTTCTGTACTGCTTTACTGTTGGTTTTGAACCTGGCCTGTGTTCCTAAGTCCTGATTTTGTACTGCTCTGCCTGACTGGTATCGACCCAGTCTGTCCCTTGACCATGTTCCTTGTTCTACATTATTGGTCCTCTCACTATAAGACCTGGCGGGATTCAAGTAGAGGAGGGCTCCTACCAAAGCGAAAAATGGTGGTTATCTGCAGAAGCGTGAGCCAAGGCCACGACCTAGGGGTTTGTTCTGGGATTGAGATACCTTACATTACTATATTCTTATATAAAGTGCTTAGTGACTTCACTTCCATTAGAATGTATTTTACCTTTCAAAATCCTGTATAAAAGCAATTAGCCTACTCCCATTTTGTGATGTCAAGGAACCCCTTGGCAACCCATGATACCCTTATTTTTGCAATAGGGGCTACATTATTCCCTAAATAAGTGATTTCTGCTTGAAAGTTGGAAGATTATGCACACAGTAGCCTCTTTTGTCATAGGCATTTAATGCCTGCAATTTCATACTTTGTAGGGACATCTTAATCAGGAAATAAAACTTGTTATATAATAATCAGTGCAAAGTATGCTACAGGTCTACTCTATCATAGCAACAAATCTGCAGCTAGTATTTTACTGGTTACATGATTAAAAACAGGTTGCTGTTGGTTACTGTACCTAGGCAAACGTTGTGCCTTTCATTACATATAGATAGGATCGGTACCTTTTTTACATGAATAAAACTGGCCTTCGGGTCAGAGCGTTGGTGGTGATGTCACATGGCACGGGGTGATGACGTCACTTGGCAGGGAAAAGTTGGTGGTGGGTATACAGGGAATAGGCAGGCCTATGGCTATGAATTCTAGATCCAGGCCTAGCTGGCGATTTACAGGCTGGACCAGTCAAATACTGGCTGGATGGCAACCAAAAACATACATGCAGTTTATTGAATTCCTGATAAAACTGACCATGATGTGTGTGTGAATGTGACCTTAGACTGTAAGCTCCACTGGAGCAGTGACTGGAGTGATTGATGTATAATCCCTGAAGCACTGCAGAATATGTCGGCACCATATAAATAAATAGATGATAATAACAGTAAAATATACTAAACTTTTGATGCGTGCTATAATAATGTGAGAATATAATAATGTTACTTTTATTCTCATGCAGTGGCTGCATGTGTGTAATAGATTGTTGGGATTTACCTGTATGTCATACACTTTGACAGTAAGGCAGCCTTATTTCCAGAGACCTTTGCACAGCATCTGTCTTGCACCAATGATTTATATAAACGTTGCTGTTCTGTTAATTGTGTTCACAAAGTTTCTTTCTTACCATATCAACCTGCATTGTGAGCGCTCCCCTTTGATTTATGAAAGATTCCAAGCCATGAAAATAGCTGTTTCTTTTGTTTCCATTTAGGCTAATCCCTACCAAGACACTTTCATCCCCTGATTAGTCACGCTCAGCCAGAATCACCCAACTAGTGGCTCTGTTATTGATGTGTTAAATATGTAATCTTGGATTCACAAGACCACTGAAGTGAATGGAACGTATTTGTAGGTATCGGTTTGGAACAATACATCTCCTTGTTGGAAGAAGATCATGTGTTTGTGTATTTAAAAGCTAAGAAGGAAAATTGGATCCCAGACGTGGTTAAATAAGTTTTGCAATTATCTACAATTTTTTTTTTTTTGCTTTCTGAAAGTGATTATAAAAACAGACTATGGAACTGAACTAGAAACTAGAATCAGAAGTATTCATTTATTATTATTATAGAAATCAATTTTCCATTTTACTTATGTATGTTTTAAGCAATTGTTCCCAGTTGGCCTGCAGGCTCGGCTCCCCATCCATCTTGGGGTGGGCACAGGCCCGGACTGGAAATTTGTGGGTTCTGGCAAATAGTTCCATAGTTAAATTGGATTGAAAAAAGACCATCAAGTTCAACCCCTCCAAATTAAAACCCAGCATACACACACACACACACACACACATCTCCACTCTTTCACACAAGCCATATATGCTCATAGCTTTACTATCTGTAGAGTTTAGTATCAAAATAGCCTTTGATATTATGTCTGTCCAAAAAATCATCCAAACCCCTCTTAAAAGCATCAACAGAATGAGCCATCACAACATCACCCGGCAGTGCATTCCACAACCTCACTGTCCTCACTGTGAAGAACCACCTACGCTGCTTCAAATGAAAGTCCTTTTCTTCTAGTCTGAAGGGGTGACCTCTGGTGTGGTGATCCTCTTTATGGGTAAAAAGGTCCCCTGATATTTGTCTATAATGACCTCTAATGTATTTGTAAAGTGTAATCATGTCCCCTCGCAAGCGCCTTTTTTCCCAGAGAAAACAACCCCAACCTCGACTATGCCAGAGGGGCTGCTATAAGGTGTCAAGTCAGTATTTAATGGGCTGGTGGGGACTGTTTGGGCCTCTATGTGGGCTGAGTGAACCTCTGTGTACCTGAAATGCCAGGGCCTATTTTAATTCTCAGTCCGGACCTGGGTTGGGCCCCATTGGTTTGGGCAGCCTGGGACTTTGGGAAGCTCTTCCCCAGAGCATCTGAACTCGGTGGGGAATTTGGAACGTATTATGTATGTATAACTTTATTTGTAAAGAGCTGTTAAGGAGCCGCAGTGCTGTACAATGCAAAAAAGTCCAAAAATAAAAGTGAAATATATAAAAGTACACACAGGGAGGAAAAGTCAGAAAATAAATGCAATAAATATACACAGTACACAGAGCTTATATAAGGACACAGAGCTTAAGTGCTATGTGGTAAGAAACCTGCACAATATGTCAATGCTCTAAAAATACATGTTAAAAATAATAATAATTAAAGACCAGGAGGTCCCTGCTTGTAGAGCTTACAGTCCAAGTGGGTGGGTGACTAACACAGAGGCCCAAATTGAAGGGGAATAACTGCAAAAAGGTAAAAGGATTGTCCAGTAGGTGCCAGGACTAATAATTAATTAATGTTCTAGTGCTCCAAAAGGTAGACTCTTAGTTTTTGAAGAGATCAAGAGCACTAATTAAAGGGAAACTGTCATGGGAAAACATGTTTTTTTAAAACACATCAATTAATAGTGCTGCTCCAGTAGACTTCTGCCCTGAAATCCATTTCTCAAAAGAGCAAACAGATTTTTTTATATTCAGTTTTGAAATCTGACATGGGGCTAGCCATTTTGTCAATTTCTCAGCTGCCCCTGGTCATGTGACTTGTGCCAGCAGTTTAGGAGGGAACTGCTTTCTGGCAGGCTGTTGTTTTTCCTTCTCAATGTAACTGAATAGTACGCAGTGGGACATGGGTTTTTACTATTGACTGCTGTTATCTTGTGTTAGGGAGCTGTTATCTGGTTACCTTCTCATTGTTCTTTTGTTCGGCTGCTGGGGGGGGGGAAAGGGAGGGGGTGATATCAATCCAACTTGCAGTACAGCAGTAAAGAGTGATTGAAGTTTATCAGAGCACAAGTCACATGACTTGGGGCAGCTGGGAAATTGATAATATGTCTAGCCCTGTGTCAGATTTCAAAATGAAATATAAAAAAATCTGTTTGCTCTTTTGAGAAATGGATTTCAGTGCAGAATTCTTCTGGAACAGCATTATTAACTGATGCATTTTGAAAAAAATGATTTTTTCCCATGACAGGATCCCTTTAAGGTGGAATTCCAGAGGTACTTAGCAGCAAGATAGAAAGGTTTGAGATCAAAAGTGGCAGTGGATGATGATGTGAAAACCATGACCACAGGGGAAAACAGGCCTACATCCAGCCTTTAGGCAGGCACCAAAATGTCTGGATTGGGTGGAAAAGCCTTTAAGCATAGTCTTCTTATCATCATCACCCATGGGATTATCAATACAATGAGCAATGGGAATCTGCTTAATTCTCAACTGATCTGATTGGAATTAGTTACAGAAAACTGCCCATCGCTTACTAGAGGCACTAATTTAAAGTGCTGTGTAACTTGGGTAGGGAGAGAGTCTAAAAATCTATAGTGGAAGTGGACCCCACAGTCCAGGTGCCCTTGTTCCTTAAGAATAAAGCAGATTCCCAATGCTCATTTTATCCATAATTGCATGGGTTTTGATAACCAGAAGACTATGCTTAAAGGCTTTCCCACTCAATAAAGACCTTTTGGTGACTGCTATGTTATCTGTGAATAGCAGTCAGGAGCTTCTTGGCAATTTCCTAGCATGGAGGTCACCTCTTCATGGGAAACTAAAAATCAGTGAATCCAGCCCATCTAAATAGAATGCACCATAACCTGCCCTTAGGACCAAATGGTTTAGAAATTCAGCAACATTTGTCCTGCATTCAGCCAAATACATTTTCTTTAAACAAATGGGTATTTCAAAACTCCACTGCAGGGTTCCCCAGTTTTTGTTTTACCCGTGAGCCACATTCAAATGTAAAAAAAAGTTGGAGAGCAACACAAGCATGCTAAAAGTTCTTGAGGGTGACAATAATGGGCTGTAATTGACTATTGGTAGCCCCTATGTATGGGCTGGCAGCCTACAGAAGGTTCTGTTTGTCAGTACACATCGGTTTTATGCAATTAAAGCTTCCCTTCATGATAGAAATAAAAAAAAATAACCTCCCTGTTTTGAGATATCTGGGAGCAATGTCCAAGGAGTTGGCAAGTGGTTGGGAACCACTGCTCTACTGGAAAAGATAAATGGACCTTCAACTATATCAGTAATTATGGGGTTGGGCCAACACACTTGAGTTGGGATTGTCAGGGAGTAGCACATTACTCTCTTTATTTCAAATTTAAAAAAACACATACTGCAACCTTGAACCAGTTGTATCCTCCCTCAACACTACTCTCTCTGTGTGGTCCACGCTTCCATTGAAACTCTGGGGGAGAGTTAACATCTTTAAAATGGTGTACCTGCCACGGTTTTGGACTGAAGTTATGGATATTTTGTTGGCCAAACTAGATTTCCCCAAGCTGCTGACCCCACAGGTATGCATATTAGGAGTCATAGATTAAATTATATACACTAATTATGCCAGAATCAGATATCGAACACTGCTATACTAGGCCAAGAAAATAATTGCCATGACTGGATAACATTGGTAAACCAGAATCTGCCTCTCATCAAACTGGCCAAAGCACGCTGAAAAGATTAGAAAAAACATGGAATCTATGGTGGGAGGCAGGGCAGGGGGGGCAGAGCTCCCTAGCATGAAAAGAAACAATTACAATTTAAAAAACAAAAGACCACAATGTAGAACATGCTCTTACTGTTCAAGGTCGATGATGGGTACTTTGGAGGAAACATCCACATCTCAAGGTATGACTGCTTGAACTATATTTTAGATGTTGGGTGTGTCAAACACACTACTAAACAAATCTGTAAGTAGGTATCTTGCTCAAAACTCTGTAATAGTAACTTAACTGCAGTTACGGGATATGTTTTGTTTGATGTGTTATAAAACAATAACATTTTGCCTATAAAAAAACCACAACCCTTCTAATGGTTCCAATGCATTGTAGCTGAACAGCAATCTGAAGGACCACAGACTGGACATCCTTGAGTATAGTGATAAAAATAATGTTTTTTTGCACTTTCACCAAGAACAAAGACAGCTCTGGGGTAATGGGATGTCTATAAAGAAATCCATAACTTTTCCTGGGTGCAGTTTTCACAGGAAGGCAGCTGGGTGATGTGCTTCATGGTTCTTTATCACAAT
The DNA here is from genome assembly GCA_024363595.1 of Xenopus borealis. Classification (NCBI taxonomy): domain Eukaryota; kingdom Metazoa; phylum Chordata; class Amphibia; order Anura; family Pipidae; genus Xenopus; species Xenopus borealis. The sequence goes on along the minus strand of CM044441.1, from coordinate 124,549,700 downwards.
AGGTCCATTCATGAGTTTCTCAGGCACCTGTCTTCCAGTCTCGCTCCTTTTAGCAACAATGGAAATTAAAGGGAAAGGAATGAAGAAACTCATAGGAACAGATGTTTAAACTACACTGAGAAAAGAGCTTCTATTCACCCAGTGCATTTAAGGTTTCCCATTTATAGTGGAAGAAAGATGGTAATAATGCAGTATGTCAGCTTGGATTAAAATTGTTTGTTTATAGTTGAGGGGGATTCTTTTGGAGTAAATAAAATGTATTGTCCTGGGATGTAACTTCAGACCATGCAACTGCTGGTTGGTCCTAAGAGGTATAGGGGTCCAGTAGAGCACTGACTGATAATCAGTTTCATTATTTGTTCATTAGGTCTTTTTTTTCCAAAAAAGGAGGGTCTAAAATGATTTATCCTTTTCCCAGTAAGTTCGTTTGGAAAACACATGGCAGGCAAATCTCCTAACACTGTTGAGCTGGCCATATTCTTGAAGATCTGCTCGTTTGTAGAGAGGTCATCACATGAGCAGATCTTTCCTGGATATGTCCACCTTGATGATGGGAATACATGTTGTTGAGTGAGGACTTCATGAGCCAATGCTGTCCTTGCTCCAATAGGATTTTTAAACCTGTTTGACTGATACGTGTCCAATTTCCAGTCAACTGTCAGTCAGGGAAGCCCACTGGAGAGACCCATACATGGCCCTATAAACCATTGGCCATTTTTATCTGCCAATGTATGGCTCCCTTTACATGTCACATTTAGTAAAAAAAGGTCTTCTCCAGTTTTGCAGGACATTGGTATCATTCAGACAGAAACAAATAACTACTCATCTTTACTGCTGATGTTCATTCAGGCCACAGATTCTGGAAAATGCCCGGGGGGCAGCTCTAAGTCGCTATTTATTAGGCCTGTGTGGGGCTTCTTGGGTTTCTGTGTACAGTTCATACCTGTATTCATTCTCCCCTCAATCATAGAGTCTGGAAACTTATTAAAAAAAAAAAGAGAATGAGGAGAAGTTGGAGCAGTGATTCCCCAACCAGTGGCTCGTGAGCAGAATGTTGCTCACCAACCCATTGGAAGTTGCTCCCAGTGGCCTATAAATTATATAGATACAAACAGGTGCTTATATTTGGATTCCAGGCTTGAAGGCAAGCTTTATTTGCATAAAAACAGAGCCTCCTGTAGGCATCCAGTCCACATAGGGGCTACCAAATAGCCAATCATAGCCCATATTTGGCACCCCCAGGAGATTTTTGCATGCTTATGCAATGTTAACTTTGTTAACATTTGAATCTGGCTCATGGTTTTAAAAGGTTGGGGGCCCCTGAACTGGAGCATAAAGACCTGTTGCAGATCTGTGACTTGGGTAAAAAATGATTCTGTATTGCTAATGGCTAACTAATGTATTCTTGGCAATCACAATCCATTTAAATGAGGATAAATTGAGTTTTGTTAAATAACACTTTTAAATAAAAAAGTGATATTACGCTGAACTCTTCAGCTTCTCTATGAAACAATTTGAGATATTGCAATAACATGCATTGTTTTGCTATTCCCTTCTGCAGAAATTCCACAATAGAAATGTGTTCTAGTTGCTTTCACAACATGTATACTATTAGTATAAGAACATGCCTGCATAAATACAATTTGTACATATTTTCACATGACATAAAGTTTCATTCCTATACAAATTCCTCACTACTCTCCCATCACACCCTGGCTCTGGCCTTGCATATTATCTGTCTCCTACCAATATGCACTGTCAATAAAACCGTTGCTTAAATAAATGCATTCATTGTCCTACCGACAATCCTCTAGTTATAATGGGTTAAGGCAAATATGTTAATGCGTGACTTATGACTTGCTGGTAACATGGAAAGCATTGCTCCGAGAGCCAGGGAAAATGCAAGCAAAGTTGTGAAGGTCGATATTTATTAACTTGGCTGTCGATCGGAATCTCCCAGTAGTTTTTAAAATATTTATTTGAGAGATTTTCAAAGATAGAAAAAGACAAAAGGGAGATTATATGAAGGGTTTCAAGTCAATATCATTGCACATCCAACAGTGAGATACACAAATATCCATATCTCAGTGATAGTTGACTGGTAGTGAATAAACTGTATAATGAACACATTTATTCAAAGAGGCAAGACTAAGCCTTATGGGGGTAAGATAATATGAATAATAATTTAAATATTTCTCTGATTCCTTTCTGGCACAAAAAACATGTAAGTATACACTAAACAGACTCAGAGCAGGATGAACGATCCTTAATATGAAATGCTTACTTATGTTTAATACAGTGTGTCTGGGCTTGGTGCTTTGGGCAGATAGAAATGGCAAAATTGGGGAAATACTACCATGTATTATTTTGGATTGGGGTCTGTGTAGTTTGTTAGGAGAATCTACACACAGTCCTATCAACAAACGTCAACGATTTGGGCCCTTCAGACTGATTCAGCAGCTTATCTGCCTATGTATGAGGACCTGCAATGGGCCCACCCAACCAATCTCTGGCTAAAATATGGGCAGATGTAAATCGGGAAGATTTGATTTTCCCATCAGATCAAGGTTCATATCTGCAAGTCCTCAATCCAACCACCAGCAAAACAGCAATTATGATCCCATAACCTCAAGGCGGGCACATTGGTGAAGATCCACTCATTTGGCGACATAGTTATGCAGTAGATAGGGTTGCCTCCTGGCTGGTATTTAACCCTTCTGGCCGGGAAAAATTATGCTTGATGCCAATGTCAATAGTAAAAAATGGCAAGAATTTAGGAAGGCCGGTATTTTTGTCCAGAAAAGGTGGCAACCCTAGCAGTAGCATGGGCTAAAAAACGACATTCCATATAAACCACATTGACAAATCAGGTTGCTGTCATTATTATAACCATGTGGAACCAGTTAAAGCTAGCTGGCCTTAATGCCTCTATAAATATATAGCATAATTACCTAACGTGTTGCTTTACTTTCTCTAAGTGCTGGTTCTCTGACATAGCTGTACTCCTATCCATAAAGCCCTGCTTCTTATACATTACTAAACATAAATAGTAGAATTCATGAGGCAGGAGACCGTACATCCAATGGACAGAGAATAAATCATTTCATCATGATTATATAATTTATATAAACATAAGGGTATGAATTCACTATAAATTTGGGTTACTGGGCATTTTATACAAAAAGTGCTTTGTTTTTTTGCATTAATTATTTACTCACTGCTGAGCTCAAACCTGTGTGCAATTTATCTCATCAATATGCAAATGTGTTTTTACCTTTGCTGTCTGGACGCTCCTTATTTTCTTTCTGTCTACTTTTGTTCATTAAGAGAAAAAAGAGTTTATCCAACTATAATGTTCATGTATTTGACAAACTCTGCAAAAACTGCACAGTCTCTGGACTCTCTTGTGATCATTTATTTTTAATAATGTACAAAATCAAATGCTACCACCCTCACTCCTTTTTCCCCCTCTCTTCCCCTCTCTAATCCTTCCCATAGACACTGTGCCATTTCCCATAGACACTGTGCCATTTCCCATAGACACTGTGCCATTTTCCATAGACACTGTGCCATTTCCCATAGACACTGTGCCATTTCCCATAGACACTGTGCCATTTCCCATAGACACTGTGCCATTTCCCATAGACACTGTGCCATTTCCCATAGACACTGTGCCATTTCCCATAGACACTGTGCACAGTCCTACATCAGACCCCCCCCCCCCCAATGTCTAGATCAGCTGTTCTTTCTGCATATGTCTAGATCAGTGGTTCTTGGGAAGCCTAAATCTGATAGATGTTCAGGTATATCTTTATATCTGATGAATGATTATTTGTAGCATTTTCCTGACCTACCACTAACCATTCAGGTTATATAAAGTGGTAAAAAATATGTTCTGGTCATTAATTCAAAGACATCAGTGATCTGCGAAACTGTCCCATTACACTTCCCCAAAAAAATTGTGGAATGGCTAAAAATTTGTGAAACACATTGAAGTCAATGGGCATCAAAATTATTTTGATGCACAACAATTTTTATGCGCACGACAATTTTTACACGTGTGACTTTTTTGTCCAAATGCATTGGTCCTCAGAATTATTTTGATGCGCAAAATTTTATACAAGCTATTTTTTTGTCGGATTGACTTTTTTCGCCAGTGAATTTTTGCAGCAGTTTTCGACAGTTGCAGGTGGCAAAATGCGGAAATTCTCCACAAATCCATGCCCATCACTAAAAGACAGCAATTATACAAAAGTAATGTCTGACAAATAGTAGTGACAGTCATCCATTGATATAGTCAGATAGGCAATACATGTAGAGATATTATTGTTAGCCAACAGAAATCTTCTAACCTGTCTAATAGAATAAACAACCAATTGCCATGGCACAAAAAATGCTCAGACGGCCTAAAAATCGTTCATGACATATCTTTGCCTCTATGACCAACTGAAGTCTGATCCTCCTAAAACTCAGTGGTGCCTGCCTAAAGTCTACTCCTAAAGGCAGCTATACATAGTCTGACCTTGTCCCCAACCTTTTGGCACACGTGAGCAACATTCAGATATAAAAAGAGTTGGGAAGCAAAACAAGCATTAAAAAGGTTCTTGGGTGGTGCCAAATAAGGGTTGTGATTCACTATTGGTAGCCCCTATGTGGACTGACAACCTACAGGAAACTGTTTTGCAGTACACTTGGTTTTTAGGCAACCAAAACTTGCCTCCAAACAAGAAATTGAAAAATAAACACCTGCTTTGCGGCCACTAGGAGCAACATTCAAGGGGAAGGGGAGCAACATGTTGCTCATGAGCTACTGGTTGGGGATCACTGAGCTAAGGCTTGTGTGTGGGGGTGAAACTTAACACCACTGATCCAGACTTATGGAAAAAAGTCTCATCTAGGAATATGCATAGTGTCTAAAGAAGAAACTCAGAATTACTGTTCATCTCTCTAATTCAAATAATAATTTTTTTTTTAAATATTTCGTTTTTCTCTGTAATAATATAACAGAACCTTGTGCATTGTGCATGACAGGTCCCATAACTGTATTTTGCAGATTTTTTATATCTGGCTGTAATTTTTCATTTTTTGTGTTTTTGTGCCTTGCTAGATCTCTACTTTATATAATTGTGATATTTTACTCTCGGGGGCCTTTGTATGTCTACAGGTCTATTAGGCCTATCTTAAATTATGAAATAATTATAGTGGGAAGGCTAAGTGTTTTTTTTTTAAACTTTATTGCAGCTTCAATATGTTGCTAAGTGGTAGTGCTCATTGAAGAATGAATGAAGTCATGCCAGAATTCTCATTTAAATTAAATGCCTCTTACGGATGAATGGTTGTGATTGAGTGGTTAAAATATATTCAAGGCTGGTTCCAGGAACATCTGGCATATTACTTCTTTAAATAATAAATTACAGATAATAGTCTCTACCTTGTATTATGAATGTGATTACTCTTGACAGACAAAGTGTTCATAACTTTGGCCCATGAGTGGCCAGGCCGGGAGGTTTTGATTTAAGGACGTTAAAGAATATTTCAGACAGGGTTATGGGGTTGAAATTCTAATGGAAAGTGTATGTTACAGACTGTGCTTGAAAACACACGTATTCTGTAAGTTTAGATACACAAGATGCAGTGTATGTTGAATTGAAGCTTCAGAGAGACCTGCAACTTGTTGGGTCTCAGTGAAGGCCTACGAGACTCTCTTATCTTTGCTGAAATCTGTTTATTGTTCAACAAGAATGTTTTGGAAAATGAAGTCATTGGCTGCACAAAATTCATAGGCAGAGATTAGTATGTAAGGATTACCAAGCTCATAAAATGAAATTGGTCAGCAATATACAGAACTAATAACCAGTGGCTATTCTACCTATGGTGTCTGTGCTCAGCAGATGCCCATCCCATTCATATCTCATATAATCTCAGCAAACACTGGTATGTGCACAAAGTTATAACAGAGTGAATGTAGAACATTTCCTGCAAATCCCTTCACTGAATTGTATAGCCATGAACACTGTCCTGTAGCGGTACCCACCGGGATTTTCTGTTAAAAAGAAACTTGGAGTATGGTACGTGTTTCTTTTCTTCTGCATTCCATGAAAGTAATGTCAGAGTACCATGTTACATAGTTACATAGTAAAATTGGGTTGAAAAAAAGACAAAATCCATCAAGTTCAACCCCTCCAAATTAAAACCCAGCATACACACACACACACACCCCTACATTCTTTCACACAAACCATATATGCCCATAGCTATACTAACTGTAGAGTTTAGTATCAAAATAGCCTTTGATATTTTGACTGTCCAAGAAATCATCCAAACCCCTCTTAAAAGCATCAACAGAATGAGCCATCACAACATCACCCGGCAGTGCATTCCACAACCTCACTGTCCTCACTGTGAAGAACCACCTACGCTGCTTCAAATGAAAGTCCTTTTCTTCTAGTCTGAAGGGGTGGCCTCTGGTGATCCTCTTTATGGGTAAAAAGGTCCCCTGATATTTGTCCATAATGTCCTTGAATATATTTGTAAAGTGTAATCATGTCCCCTCACAAACACCTTTTTTCCGGAGAAAACAAACCCAACCTGGACAGTCTCCCCTCATAATTTAAGTCTTCCATCCCTCTAACCAGTTTAGTTGCACGTTTCTGCACTCTCTCCAGCTCATTTACATCCCTCCTAAGGACTGGAGTCCAAAACTGCACTGCATACTCCAGATGAGGCCTTACTAGGGATCTATAAAGAGGTATAATTATGTTTTCATCCCTTGAGTTTATGCCCTTTTTTATGCAAGGCAGAACTTTATTTGCTTTAGTAGCTACAGAATGACACTGCCCAGAATTAGACAACTTGTTATCTATAAAAAACCCAAGATCCTTCTCTTTTAAGGAAACTCCCAACACGTGTGTGACATCACTTCTGCGTGATTCCTTGGGGCCCCATACCCATCACCCCCCCCCCCAGCTCTATCACAGTATCTCTTATGGAAATCTGTGGTGGAGCGTGGGGGATTTAAAAAACAAAAGTACAATGGGATTAGAGAGCCCTACACTTTAGAGTTTACAAACTAAAGGCTAGGCTACAATTGAGACAGTACACATGGTTTTATGCAACCAAAACTTGCCCCCAAGCAATGAATTAAAAAGATAAGCATCCAATATCACTGTGATCTACATCCAAGGGGATGGTGAGCAGTATGTTGTTTGTGAGCCACTGGTTTGGGGAATCACTGCTTTAGCACCAGTATGACTAGCAAATGTGACCCAGAGAGAGTTTGTTATTAGAATGTTATCTTATGTTTTTTTTCCTCTGCCTCGTATGAGATATAAGAGGTCTTAATAGTATAGTATTACTGCCATTCTGGTGCTAAGCTGTTGTGGAAGTCAACAGGAGACAACTACTAGTCCCCAGTTTGGGGGAGTCTGGGCTCAGGCAATAAAGACAACCTCAATGGAAGTTATATTTATCCTTGTGTTTCCCACAGCTCTGCATATTCTCAGAAGATACATCTCTCAAATAGGAGGCTTCCAAACTCAACACTCAACTTCCCTGATCCCACAATTTTGCCAGCAAAGTAGTGCCAGATGTTAGTCATTTCAGTAGCTATGGGGGAGACCAGACCAGGGCTGCAAACAGAAACCCACTTGGTCATTTGAGTGCCTAACAGAGGTACTGAGGTAAAGTATTTGTGGGCTCTGTGACTTAATAATAGAACATATTGCATGTAGCCCCCACCCGTATAAAAGCTGTAGCATCTGCACATAGGATGTGGTTGATCTGACACAGACAGTGTGTGATTGTGCCCATCTGGGAGTGAAAGTGAGACGTGTCTCAGGCAGCTCCGAGACAACAGCCCTCATGTGCTGAAGAGCATTGTCAGGATGTCCTTGGCAGCGATTATAACTAGATAATGTCCAAGATAATATCCAGATTCTGGCAAGTACATTTAGGTGCAGAGTGCAGTTTCCACAAAAATTTTCTTTGTTTTGTTTAATAAGGTAACACTATCATCCCAATATTATGTTTGTATTTGTGTGTGGAACCACATGCTTACTTTAGAAAAGCTGGAGAATAACTGACATGGGTTGAGCCCTTCATAGTCATGTTTGTTCTTGAATAGGGGAATTACTTTTTTGTCTAAACCCTATTGCTTTCAATTCTATAGCATTTAGACTGGGGAAGCAGGGAAATCTCATTGCAGTAGACTACACTCCTATTTCTGTGCACCCCATTACCACTGATACTTTTGATCTGGTTAATCCAGGGGACCCCAACTTTTGTTTACCCATGAGCAACATTCAGAGTAAAAGTTGTCTGGAGAAATGCAAGCGTGAAAAATGTTCCTGGGGGTGCCAAATAAGTGCTGTGATTGGTCATTTGGTAGCCAATATGTGGAATGTCAACCTGTTTTGCAGCACACCTGGTTTTTATGCATTCAAATCTTAGCCTGGATTTAAAAATAAAACACCTATTTTGAGGTCACTGGGAGCAACATCCAAGGGGTTGGTGAGTAACGTTCCTTTGTGAGCTACTAGTTGGGGATCACTGGGTTAATCAGAACGGCAGTTGAGATCAAAATCTTACTGTTTTCTCTAACAACAAGTGAATGTTTCCACTTGTTTGTCCGGCTGAAGCCATAGGGACAATTTTGTGACTTTCGAGAGGACAAGTCTCCTGTCTGAATATGTAGTTGGGTTGAAATTCGGCTCTTAAAGGGATCCTGTCATGGGGAAAAAAACATTTTTCAAAATGCATTAGTTAATAGTGCTGTTCCAGAAGAATTCTGCACTGAAATCCATTTCTCAAAAGAGCATACAGAATTGTTTATATTTCATTTAGAAATCTGACATGGGGCTAGACATTTTGTCTATTTCCCAGCTTCCCCAAGTCATGTGACTTGTGCTCTGTTAAACTTCAATCACTCTTTACTGCTGTACCACAAGTTGGAGTGATATCACCCCTCCCTTTCCCCACCCAGCAGCCTGACAAAAGAACAATGAGAAGGTAACCAGATAACAGCTCCCCAACACAAGATAACAGCTGCCTGGTAGATCTAAGAACACCAGTCAATAGTAAAAGTATTATTCAGTTACATTGAGAAGAAAAAACAACAGCCTGCCAGAAAGCAGTTCCCTCCTAAAGTGCTGGCACAAGTCACATGACCAGGGGCAGCTGGGAAATTGACAAAATGGCTAGCCCCATGTCAGATTTCAAAACTGAATATAAAAAAATCTGTTTGCTCTTTTGAGAAATAGATTTCAGTGCAGAAGTCTACTGGAGCAGCACTATTAACTGATGCGTTTTTAAAAAAACATGGTTTCCCATGACAGTTTCCCTTTAAAGTTACCAGGAGCGCCATTTTTGCCACCGTTGGCAACCAGAGGGGGCCCTGCTGCCTGGGTGAGTGCCTCAACTTGCGTCATTGGCTGAGCACCCCTGATGCTTGGACTGAGGGAAAGGGTTTGCACTGAAAATTAAAAATGAAAATTATTAAAAAACATAATAAAGAACATATCCAACATATGCATGAGCTCTAAAGCAGAACCTGGAATAATGACGTTTTAATGACGTTGTGGAACGTCATTAAAACTGACTTATAAGTATATATTCTTTACTTAGAACAAAACCAATTTATTGTATCATTATTAGACAGAAAAGTGTAAGAGATAAGAGATGAACCATTTTCCAGAGTAAAAATAATATGATTTCTAAGCACAGCCAAAGCAAGGCATCTTCTTCCACCTTATTTGCTGTTAGCAATGATCCTGACACATCTGTAATTTCACTTACATGCAATGCTTTATTTGAAACCAGTCAAGTGCTTTGTTTGTCAGAATGCCCTTGCGGATTGGATTACATGGGACAAATCAGACATGCTGTAAGGATACGCTTTCAAGGAGAAATGTGGTTTCTTTTTCTTTTATTTTCAAAGTCTTCATTTTTGCAGCAAGACCTGTGTAACATACAGTGGGGAATATGGATGTGAAATTATTTAATAGACAATGAAACATTAATGGAAACACACAAATATCATTCAGTGCATGAAATAATCCCCTTTGTTCAGATATTTACTTTACTTAACAGTTAAATCACCATCTAATCCTTTCCTTTGTCTTATTCAGTCGAACTGGGGCATCTGGGCTGGGGTCCACTTGGACTGACTTCAGGGGCTCTCCTCCTGGCATACTCCCTCTTCCCCACCACGTGTGCCCCATACCTCTTACCACCCATCTCCTGAACTTTCCGCATGGGAAAGATCACCTGAATCCGGATGGGGGAGCAGGTCTGATTCTGAGTGTGGGAATGGGCTTAAATAAGGGCAGTGAAGATGGTGTGAATCCAGTTGGGGGAGCAGGTCTGTGTCTGGGCAAGGGAGCAGGTCTAAATTTGGGCAGTGGAGCAGGCTTGAATCAGGTCTGAGACCAGGTGGGAGAGCAGGCCTATATCCAGGCAGCAGCTGGCAATCTGTGAGTTCTGGACAGTGCCAGAGGGGCTGCTTTGAGGTCCCATAGAAAGTCAGTATTTAGTGGGCTGGTGGGGGGTGTTTGGGCCTCTGTGTGGGCTGATTGGGCCTATATGAACCTGAAATGCAAGAGTCTATTTTGATTCTCAGTCTAGACCTGCCAGGTAGTGAAGCAGGCATGAGTTTGGGCGGGGGAGCAGGCCTGGGATGGCAGGGCCAATGAAGACTAGGGCCTTTCATGTTTGTTCTGGTGTTTCCCCGGCCCAGTCGAATCCTGATCCACACCACCTCTCTGTAATAGTATTGAATGGAACGTAATAAGTATTTCAGTAGGTACTGGGAGTTATATTTCAACATTAACTGAAAGGCCACAGTTTGCATAACACAGATAAATTGTTACTTGCCCTTAGGGTTGCCACCTTTTAAAAAAAATATTACCGGCTAGTGCTGGGGGGCGGAAAAAAGGTGCGGGGAGCAACATAAAAGGGGCGGGAGCATCATAAAAGAGGAGGGGTCATGGAAATGCGCCGTAAAAGGGGCGTGCCGTGATGCCGAGGGGGCGGAGCCACTGCAGCGTCGGCGAACAAATAAGTTGAAGGGCCGAGGGCTTTTTGCAAGGGTATTACAAATTACTGGCAACTACATTGCCGGTAAATTGGTAATACCGGCCCTGGCCCTTGCAGGTATTTTACCGGGTGGAAACCCTACTTACCCTACAGTCACCATCTTGCTCTGCTATTCACCCTACATATTATTCCTCAAACTCTTCTGACATTCACCATGTGCAGGTAGGGTTGCCACCTGGCCTGTATTTTACCGGCATGGCCTGTAAAAATGATGGTTGATCCCAATGTTATTAACAGGGGAAAAACATAAATATATAGGAAGGCCAGTATTTATTTCCAGAAAAGGTGGCAACCCTATGTACAGGTAACTTCTCCCTTTAAAACAACTCCCTTTTCTCATCCAACACCTGTGGCCTGTTGTCCCCACTGTAAGGTCTCAGCCCTGAAAATGAATGAAAATCTGTCAAATGACATTTTACAGGGGTAACTATACCCCTTCAGCTTGTGCGGACATACTCTTTTGCCTTTTAATTAAATATGGTATGTCTTATTCCTCGCACTAAGCAGGGCAAAATCTAAAATAGAAAATCACATTTTAGTTCAGAGTCTTACAAACACATTCAAAACAAATCAGAAGTTCATTGACATGGCCTCTATATAAACAACCCCCTCCTGACCCCAGCTGGAGCCGTTGTGAGGCATTCGGTCAAGGAGCAGCTCATTAATTTATGCAAGCTTCTCAGTAGAGGATTTGTGATGATCCTGCTTATATGAACGAGAAAGTACAATTTAATTTCAACTTTTGTATTATTTAGTGCATGAATGTTTAAGAGGGGGGGTATGCCCCCACAGAGAAGAGTAAATGAGAACTAGAGACACTTTCTGAATGCCATCAGATGTTGCCCGTGAGAAATGAAATCTTGGGAGAGTTGGAAATGGTTCCAAGAGATGCAATGTTTGCAGATTCCTTAGTCCAAATGTATGTGCCTGGATAAATAAAATGCATTCCTTCAGTCCTGAAGGATTTAATGAGGATTTTAATTTCAGAGGGATAAGAGACATTAATGTATTTCTATTACCTGGATATTTCACTCCCCATACATTAAGCATAACATTATCCATACAAATGTATCCAAAGCCAACAGATAAGGAAAGCTCACTAGTGATGTAGCTAAATACAGCTAAATAATAATTTTTTAGGAAAAACATGTAAATACCTTTTTTATCAACACATAAAAGTTTATGTCAAATTTCAAATTTCAGGTCTGTTTCAGCTTCAGTGTTTGCTGTGTAGTTGTTCTTATTATTACTCTAGGGGACTGGGGATTTTCTTCTACTAGTACTAGTACTAGAATTTGCACATCTGCAAAATATAATTACACAGATTCCAATGCTAATATGGCTTTATGGTATCTGTCACTTTAAAAGAGGTTTCATTAAAGGAGAACTAAACACTAAAAATGAATATTGCCGAAATGTCATATTTTATATACTGTAGTAATTGCACCAGCCTAAAGTTTCAGCTTGTCAATAGCAGCAATGATCCAGGACTTCAGACTTGTCACAGGGGGTCACCATCTTGGAAAGTGTCTGTGACACTCACATGCTCAGTGGGCTCTGAGCAGCTGTTGAGAAGCTAAGCTTAGGGGTTGTCGCAAATTATCAAGCAGAAAATTAGGTTTGTAATATAAGCTGATGCTACAGGACTGATTATTAAATTCTGATGCTGGTTACACTGGTTTCTGTGCTGCCATGTAGTAATTATCTGTATTAATGACTAATCAGCCTTATATTTCTATTCTATATGTACTGTATATTGTGAGTGGGTCCCTAAGCTCAGTAAGTGACAGCAGCACAGAGCATGTGAATCAGTGAATCAGCAGAAAAGAAGATGGGGAGCTACTGGGGCATCTTTGGAGACAAAGATCTTTACTGCTAATGGGTTGTGGTTGCCTTGGGCTGGTGCAGAAGCACAAAACATCATGTACAACATTTCTAGCCTATTTCTTTAGTTAAGCTTTAGTTCTCCTTTAAGGTCCTCATTGGGCTCTATGCCTATGCTGGTGCTTCTGGTTGTGGGATTATAACACAATAGGAGGGATATTGGAGGTTTGGCCAACAAGACAATGGCTTATAAGGCAAAGAAACAAATAGCAAGCTGAATCAGTAACACCTTGATAACATCTATAAAACCTAGGAATTAATTACCTTTATGATTTGTGTTAAACAATAAATAGAAAATGTAGAATTGCAATTTAAAGCCAATGCATTAACATTAACTAAAGTCAGTGGAACAAACAATGCAGTTCCGGCTTTTCCGGCCCCTCCTGCCTGGGAAGTTCTGCTTGACCTTGGCTGAGATCTCCAGGTGTTCTGTGTGGGAAAAAGACACCACGTATATTATACAAGCAGACATCCAGGAGGATTCAAAGTTCATCAGATTATAATGAGACTGATGACTAAGGCCAGTGCCAGACGTAGCGGACCTTGTAGGCTGAGAATCTCTGCTGCTTTATTCATTATTTTAGCCTGGGTACAGGCAGATGCAATGGACTTTGGCACAAAAATGCAAAACACTCTGTTAGCTGTTTAAAATGCTAACCAGTTGCAAATCTTTCCCTAAGTCCTTCTGTAAATAGTGGTTTGAATGAGAAACTGGAAGATGAATTGAAGGACTGAATAGGATGGTGTAAAAAGTAACAATAACAATGCATTTGTAGCATCACGGAGCAATAGTATTTGGCTGCTGGGGTCTGTGACCCCCATTTGAAATCTGAAATGAGGTAAAAGAAGGAAAAAGGAAATCATTCGACACCTATAGACACAAATACGCCCAATTGCAAAGTTGTTAGGGATAGGACATTCTGTAACATTCTAAACATAAAGGTGAACCACCCCATTGATATATGTATATTTCTAATCACCTTTTCTTTGTTAGAGAATGTAGTTAATTAGAAAATGTAGTACACCGCATGGCTTTATTAAGGACAGATCATGTTGGGTGAATTTGATTGCTTTTTATGATCAGGTTAATAGAAAGTTGGACAATGGAGGTGGGGGGGGAGCAATAGATGTGATCCATTTGGATTTTGCTAAATCGTTTGATTCCGCGCCCCTCAAACAACTGCTTTCTAAACTAAGGTCTGTTGGGCTTAAAGGAGAACTCAACCCAAAATTTAAAAAAACCTCTACCCCCCTACCCTACATAAACCCCCCCAGCCTAGCTGCTACCGCTGCAGATGCCCCTAGCTTTTTACTTACCATCTGTCGGTAATCTTTGTGAATGGAGCAGCGTTTCCATGCACCGAAACTAACGGAAATTGATGAAGTGCCAGAAGAAGACACAACGTTTACAGAAGACCCAGAAGATGGCTGCTGTGAACTCCGATCCCTGAATCTGCACAGCGGGGTAAGTAAAAAGTTAGGGGCATTGGCTGGGATAGCAGCTAGGCTGAGGGGAGGAGGGATGGGGTATATGTAGGGTAGATTTTTTTTTTACTTTTGGGTTGAGTTCTTCTATAATGAAGTGGTTTGCACAGAGATAAGAAACTGGCTACAGGATTGGGTACCATGGGGTAGTTGTTAATGGTACATTCTCTACATGGAGTAAGGTAACAGTCAGGCCCAGGGCCCACTGGGGATTCTGTCTCAGGGGCCTTCTGCCCCAGCTCTGGGTTGCCCACACCAGTCACAACACCCCCCTCCAGTCCACCCTGTGAGACACATTCAAATCTAAAAAAGCAACACAAGCATGAAAAATTTCCTGTGGGTGCCAAATAAAGGATATGATTGGATATTTTATTATTTGCCCTGCATAGATTTGCAGTCTATAGGAGGCTCTCTTTGGGCATAAACCTGTTTTTTATGCAATTAAAAATTGCCTTCAAGCTAAGAATTTAAAAAATAAGCACCTGCTTTGAGGCCACTGACATCTAAGGGGTTGGGGAGCAAAAGCTCACAAGCCACTGGTTTGGATCAGTGCCTTAATGTGGCCATAGACGCACAGATAATATCACACAAAACTCATTTTAGTACGATATTTGGTGTGTGTATGGTGGGAAATGAGCCGACTGATATCATCAGAATCGGTCGGCTGGTTGATCGAGCTGGAAGGAAAATTTTGATTGGATGCCTAAGGCAGCTTTAACATCGGCCATTGTTAGTGCTGAATTGTTAGATACAGGTAGAATTCTATTGTTATTACATGTATATCTGACGATTCAGCTCTATACATGTGTGTTGAAACGAACGATCTTTCTTGGAAAGATCTTTTCCGAGAAAGATTGTAATTGTCACGTCTATGTGCCTATGTCCAAGTGCCCAGGGATGAACAAGAAGATCAGTACAAATTGGATATTTACATGAAGGACCCAGTTGTATAAGACCTCAAGAGAAGATGTTTCCAAATTACAACAAAATTTAAATCAAATATAGAAAAACATGTGACTGGATGCATAGGTCAGCGTAATAGTAGAATGGGAGGGATACTGAGACACCACCTGTTAAGAATTGCCTTGACATATAGTCCTGAAAAGATTTGTCTGTGGGACCCAAGCCCTTCAGCTGCATAACGTATGATGGGAGAGACCTAAAAGCTTTCTTTGACTCCTCTCAGTGCACTTTATTCTGTCAATATCAAAGAAGTTTGAGCTAAACCGGTTTCTCCGTCTAGCAGTTTATTCTCCGTTTGTTTCTGAACAGGATAATAGGTTTATACAGTATTAACAAACACAGTTTTTATACATTCACAGCGCAGTTTTGGAACCAGTCCAGCATTGTATTTCACTAGAGAAAGAAAGCAATTAACTAACCGAGCACTTGTAACATTTATCTGGTTGCACCAATGTTTGCTAAACATGTTCTTGGTTCCTACATAGCTGTTTGAAAGTTCTCTAAACCTTCGGATTCTCTGATGCTCAATCATATTTGTTTAATTTGCTTTCTTACAGTCACTAATCTCTGTGCATGGATGTGTGCGTGGGGCGGCAGGTCAGTTTATACTGTAATGCGTTTTACTTTTTTTAAGATTTCACATGAAACCCGGGGGTTGATGGTATTTTCCTATTGTTTGGACTGTTTAATTAGTTTAAAATTTTTGCTGTGATAATGAACCTAACTTCTGTTTGATAAGTGCCTTTGCGCACAAATGATGGAAGCGTTGACATAATTCTGAAGCTTGTGCTTAATTGCCTTTATTACAATATACAGAAGTTTTGAATGTTTGTAGAAACATTATTCTGGGGGGTCCTTTTCCCACAAATGCTTAAGTGCTCGCTAGTTTTCTCCTAAGGAAGTACAAAGACCTCTCCTTCTTTGGGGTGGACATATGTGCATGGCTATAGAAGGAGGGCTGTGTCTAGTGAAGGGATGTGTGTGCGGTGGTCTGCCAACTGAGGGAGTTTTTTTGGGTTTCTTATTCACTGCCATAAGAGAAAAAATGCGCATACCCATTATCGCTTCATAAAAGCAATCTTTTTATACACTCTATATGAGTACTCATCCTCATAACTTCTGCTCTATTTCTTTTCATAATTCTCTACACACTTTGGTATCGCACCATCCAGATTAAAACCATCCTCTAGACCAGTGGTGTGGTGCTTATACAAATGGCCTGCAGGTGTCACTGTGCATACACAGGACTTTCTGTACAGCTTGAAAGTGAAAGTAAGACTTACTGTTGTTATGTAATGGCTGCATGAACCTGCTAATAAAGCACTGTTCTACTCTCCTCATCCTCGGCTTCCAAACACAACAAATGGGAACAAGGATGTCTTTTCTACCTCTGCAGCAGCCTGTACCTTTTCTACCAAACCCTAGTGAGCCTACCATACTGCTTGGATCCGTATGTTTGATAATTACATTATTGCTGCTGACCAAGAGGAGGTTTCTGCTGCTAGAAAGTGTGCTTTACTTATTATTGCCTGGGAGCAGAGGGACAGCATATATTCTAAATATTACCATCACCTGATGAAAGTTATGAAACTGCTCTTACTGCTATAAAGAACTTTTTTGTGCCAAGAGTGGTTGCTGAAATATATAAATTCCACCAACGTGGACAACGTAATGGCGAATCCACAGAACATTTTGTAGCAGCTTTGAGAGAGCTAGCTGTTACCTGTGAGTTTGGGAATCTAACAGATGAAATGCTAAGAGACCAAATAGTGGAAAAAACAAACTCACCACGTATTAGAGAGAGACTGCTCCTAGAGCAAGATTTAACCCTTGCAAAGGCTATAACAGTTGCTAGCCAAATTGAAACAGCTGTGGCAGAGGCTAAAACTCTCAGTCAGGGAACTGCTGGGAATGTACAGATTGTGAATTCAAAACTGTGGCCTAATAATGCGCAGTCACAGGAAAAATACAGTGCTAAGGAAAGAGATTTACTGCAAAATCGTGCAACAAATACAAATAAAAAATACTGCTTTCGCTGTGGTTCAAAACAACACCTTGCAAACTATGCTAAATGTTCTGCAAGAGCTATACAGTGCCGCAAATGTTTAAAGTCTGATCACTTTGCTATGGTCTGCCGTCGTTCTAATAAAGATGTTCATGAGCTCACTACTATAAATGTTACAGTATTCAGTGTGGATAAAGCTGTTACATTTATTCCAGACAAGTTTATATGCACTGTCAATGTCAATACTGCTTCTGCTGCCAAGGGACACTCCATTAACCTGATGCTTGATACATGTTCAGCTGTCTTTATATTCCCAAAGGATATTTTCTTGAAATACTTTGCAAAGATACGCTTGTTGCACCTGCCCTGAGACTGGTCAGTTACTTAAAGGATCCAATCCCTGTGCTTGGTTGCTTGCCAGTGACTGTACAATTTGAATCAAATACTGCAAAATGGTACTGCTATACTTGGAAGGGATCTCTTTGCTGCATTAAACCTACAATAAGTGGATGGTCTCATTACTACAGCACCAGTGCCTGTCATACAGCCTGTGTTTAAAATTTCACCTCAAAGCAACACTCCACTGGGCTGTGCAAAGTTGAGACCAGATGTAAAACCAGTACGCCAGAAATTGAGGCGATTGTCCTAAGGGAGACTGTCTCACAGGAACTAAAAAAAACTGGTAGAGCAAGATGTGATTGAAAATTCAGAATCCTCTGAATGGGAAGAAAACTGGAGGTATTCGATTGTGTGTTGATCTCCATGAACCTAATAAAGCAATTGTTATTGATAATCATCCCTTGCCACACATAGAGGAAATATTTTCAGAACTCCGAGGAGCAAAATTCTTTTCAACCCTAGATCTTCAGAGTGCTTATCATCAAGTATTACTGCATGAAGAAAGCCGAGACCTCACTGCAATTATCACCCATGATGGTTTGTTTTGGTTTAAGCATGTACCTTATGGACTGGCTTCAGCACCGAGTTGCTTTCAAAGACTGATGTCTTCTATACTCCATGACATACCTGGTGTACAATGCTACTTGGATGATATAACTGTCTACGCTCCAACTATGGATCTCCATGACAAGTACCTGGAAAGGGTTCTGAAATGCATTAATTCTGCAGGACTCAAACTGAACCTTTCGAAATGCCACTTCAGACAAACTCAGCTGTCATTTCTGGGTCACATAATTTCACAAGAGGGATTACTGCCTGACCCTGACCATGTCAATGCGGTTACACAAGCACCTACTCCAACTGTTTTCCAGACCTTACGAGCTTTCTTAGGTCTTACTTCATGGTATTCTAAGTTTATTCCCAACTATGCTTCAGTTGTGGAGCCACTTCGAGCACTACTACGTGGAACTTCAAGTCTGGTTTGGTCAGAGACTGCTCAACATAGCTTTGACATAGTGAAGCAGTTAATTGTGAACAGTCCAGCGCTAGCTTTATTTGATCCTGCACTACCCACAATGGTTACTACAGATGCTTCAGACTATGGCATTGGTGCAGTTCTCACACAGATCCATGCTGATTATTCAGAGAAAACTGTTGCATTTGCATCCAGAACACTTACAGAGAAAGAGCGTAAGTATTCCACTGTTGAAAAAGAAGCTCTAGCGTGTGTTTGGGCAACAGAAAAATGGAGAACCTACCTATGGGATAGAGAATTTATCTTATGCACTGATCATAGCCCTTTAACTACACTACTTACAACAAAGGGACTAGGAAGAGCTGGAATGCGTATAGCTAGATGGTCAGCAAGGCTATTGAATTTCAACTACAAAATGCAATACAAACCAGGTTTGAAAATTTTTATTGCCGATTGTTTGTCACGTTTACCTTTACCTGCAGCTTCTGATATGCTGGATGAGGACATGAAAATTGTAGCATTGACTGATATATTATCATCTACAGTTACGGCTGCTGATTTTAAGCAAGCTTGTCTCACATGTCCAATTCAAGTAAAACTATCTTAAAAAACAAATGGCCAAATGCTGAGAAGAAACTCAGTCCTGATTTTCAACCTTACTACAGGATTAGACATGAACTGTCCTTAGTAGATGGCTATGTTGTCCGTGGAGCTCACCATTTATTAGTACCAGAAACCTTGAGAGAAAAGCTTATACAACTTGCACATGAGAGTCATCAAGGAATTGTACGTACAAAACGAAGACTGCAAGAACTATACTGGTGGCCAGCAATGGATGCTGATCTGGTAACTGCCATTCATTCTTGTGTTACTTGTCAGAATCATGACAAAACAGCTATCACACATACACCACCACTTCAGCCAGTACCATTCCCTGATTCAGCATGGGAAAAACTTGCTATTGATATTATGGGTCCTTTTGCAGATGCTCCTATAGACTGCAGATTTGCTATAACCTTGATAGACTATTACAGTAAATGGCCAGAAATTGCATTTGTTTCTCATGTAACATCAGCTACAGTAATAACATTTCTGTCTACAGTGTTCAGTAGAAAAGGTAATCCAAAGGAGTTAATATCAGACAACGGACCACAGTTTGTCTCATATGAATTTGAATCCTTTCTGAGAGAGGAATATTGTGCATAGCAAATCTTCAGTGCATTACCCACAAGCGAAGGGAGAAATCGAGCTATTCAACAGAAGTCTGAAAGAAGCATTTGGAAGCAAATCTTACTGGGAAATCTTGGAAAGTATTTACAACAGAGTTCTTACATAACTACAGAGCAACATGCCATGCAACAACCCAAGCATCTCCAGCTCTATTATTACATGGCAGACAGATGCGCACTAGGTTACATGTTGCAGATGTCAAACTTCCACCTAAGACTATTCTTACAAAATCATCTACTGCTGACATTGTGAAATGTCACCAAGCCAAATGCAAGGCTTCTACTGATAGAAAATGTAGCTCAAGAGAAATGGACTTTCAGTCTGGATCTTTAGTCAGAATTAAGAAACCAGGAATACTGAAACAAGGACAATATAAATTTACTACACCACTTGAAATGAGACGCCAGCGAGGACCATACACATATGAACTGTCTGATGGACGCATATGGAATGCAAGTCGTCTTGCTCCTGCTAGATATGACTTTGGAGATGTTCCATTTGATGAAGGACATTTTCCTACTCCTAATGCCAACCGCAATAGGGCATACGAAAGTGAACCTATAAGGCATACTGAGAGAATCAGGAAACTACCTGCATGAACCAAGGACTATGTCATGTTAAGAATGTATATATTGCTTTAAGATACATATGGTTTAATTGTTACTTTTTATATATTTGTCCAAATGCTTTCCTACTATGGGGGGAATAGGTGTTTATACAAATGGCCTGCAGGTGTCACTGTGCATACACAGGACTTTCTGTACAGCTTGAAAGTGAAAGTAAGACTTACTGCTGTTATGTAATGGCTGCATGAACCTGCTAATAAAGCACTGTTCTATTCTCCTCATCCTCGGCTACCAAACACAACAAGTGGTTCTCAACCTTCCTAATGCCACAACCCCTTAATACAGTTCCTCATGTTGTGGTGACCCCCCAACCATAAAATAATTTTCATTGCTACTTCATAACTGCTACTGTTATGAATCGTAATGTAAATATCGAGGAATATCGAGGAGTCTGCATTCAGTCTTCAGCTCCCTCTATTCAGCTTGGAGTACTCTCTCTTACTGCCCGGAAGCAGCCTATAGCACTGCACACTCCCGGAATCGTCAGCTACTGCGCATTCCCTTAATAAGAAATGGCAGCCGCAACACTATTCTTTAACCCACCCTGTCCGGACAATGGTTTTGTAGTTTGGACACCCCTTAGGTGACCCCTGTAAAACGGATGTTCGATCCCCAAAGGAGTCGCAACCCCCAGGTTGAGAACTGCTGCTCTAGACATATAATCTTAAAATCCATTCCTGCCATTTGCCAACTGGATTGTGTGCAGTGTAAGGTTTACAGTGTTGGACTGGCTCACCGGGATACCAAGAAATCTCCCGGTGGGCTACACTTGAATCATGAATAATCTGAGAAACTATGAGCAGCAGTCGCCATGGCAGGTAAATTACACATTGTTCCAGACCAGACCGGTAGTTATTAAAAAGCAGATTCCCTTTTTTCTGCAGGAATACAACTCAAATTAGGAGTTGTTCGCAGTTAGCCAGGAGACTCCACCAGGGCCGCCATCAAGGGGGACACGGGGGGACAGGCTTCCCTGGCCCGGTAGATTGTCAACCTAAAGGGGAGCCTGTCTGTGCTGCACTTCCTGGATTAACCAGCCCCCCCTTGAGCAGGAGTTAAAGCAGGACAATCCTGAAGAGGCATCCAGTCTGCCAAAGGAAGCTGAGGCCACTGCCGCTGAATGTGCCAAAGGAGCCAAAGCTGCAAATTAAGCTGAAGAAGCTGCAATCGCAAAGGAGAACAAAGAAGTTTGCATGCTGAACTTTAACGGTAAATTCCATTGAACACCAGTTGTTTTTTATTAAACCCCTGACCATGACAACCAATTTTTGAAAAAAACCTCTACGGGCCCCTGGCCATCAATTTTAGGGGGGACCCTGGCCACCAATGTTTCTTTTTTAACTTTGTAAGGATGGCCCTGGCCACCAATGGGTTTTTAGCACCATATTGGGCAGTGATAGGGCCCACCCCGTGATTTGTGATGGTGGCCCTTGTCTCCGCATCAGGCACATTACCACAACAGTGGTCTAAAAACCTGTACTTGCTGCCAGTTATTCCTGATATAAAGTTTACACTATCTCTTAAAGTGATACTGACACTAAAAAATGAAATTTAACATATGAATGTACATTAATTGTTACCTATAGGTCATGTTGATCATTTTTTGCTGAGAGATTTGTTTTTGTATATAACTGTTAGCTGAAATTTCTAAGCTTGACTCTCTGACACCCTGACACTCTTACTTTGCCAACCTAACAGTCCCATCTCAGTCTGTTAGTTACAGTTTCTAATGATAACAGATGCCGGGTGCACAAATATGGCAGCCCCCTCATACAGGAACATGGGGGATCAGACAGGTAATGTAAATGCATCATGCAAATACCTTATGGCAAAGTTAGAAGTAGCTTTCAAAGCCAGTTATTATAATAGATGTAAAAAAGAGTTTGACTTTAGGTGTCAGAATCTCTTTAAGTCACATCATTGAAGTGTGGTATTATATTATGATGTAATGTGCCATTGTAGATGATTTTTGCAATGCCATTCAATCTACAGTATATACAGTTGTGATAGGACATAGTTTCTTATTATGCAATTTACCTACTGCCCCTCTAGATAACTAATGTAAAATTAGTACAGTTTAACCACACATACGGCCCAAGCTCATCTGGTTATACCCTTTGATGTTAAACAGAGATTGGGGCTGTGGGATGGCCTATATTTATGAGCAAGCCACAGCATATGCCAAGGTCTTATCATCCGCAACATGTTTGAGCACGAGATTAGAAATAATGTGTTAGGATTTCACATATTCTAGTTTGGACTAATTCTAGAATTCATATAAGAAGTTAGCAAGGCACGCACAAACCTGGCAGCACTGGAAGAGGTGATGACATGAATGAAGTCAATAATTTCTTTATATATTTGATGTGGTGCTGAGAAATTGCATTCTTCTGTAAAGTGTAAATGTTTGAACATCTTATTAGTTCTTCTTCTCTCTCTGCTAAAGGAGGCCAAGTGAGATATGTCTTGAATTGCCCTATGTAATAAAGTAAGAAATGAAATTCTAACTGGTATCGAATTTATAATTATAGGCCACGTACCTTTACAATTTCATGTGACTGCGGGGCAAATCCTTCAATTATAATATTTTTTATGTGACTGATTGTTTTTTCTGGGAATGCTTTAACAAATATGTTCACATAGAGGCAGGCATGTATAGAATGCAAGTAGTGTTTTTGAAGAAGAAGCTCAATTCTCTCTACAGACGTCACAACTACTGGAGTAAGTATGTGAGCAATGTATGAGCAACTGCCACACTGAAACCTTTCAGATCTATTGTGATTATCAGCAAGGCACACATCCAGACATCTTCAGTGCTGGCCTGTTAAAGGAGAAGGAAAGGCTTGCTGCACTCAGGGGTGCCCAATGTTAGGCAACCCAAGTGATTGTATTGACTTATCTGAAATCCCTGGTGCTCCTATGAGAAGAAAACTGCATCGACCCAGGGTTATACCAGTAGCACCACGGAGCGATCCACTTCCGTTGTCTTCTTCTGTCTTCAAATTTCCAGGGGCAAACGCATGTTGATCAAAATAGCCGACCTTTTAGTTAAAGTTCAGCTTTTCGTTCTGCTGTGCATGCACAGCTATCCACTTAAGATGGAAGTGGATTGATCCGTGGTACTCACTGTTATAACCCCGTGCTGGTGCAGTTTTCTGCTGATAGGGGCACCGGCCCAGGGTTTCATGTAACTTTATACAATAACTTGGGGGTGCCTAATATTTGGTGCCCCTGAGTGCAGCAAGTCTTTCCTTCTCCTTTAAAAACAAAAAATATGAAATACAACGTGAAGCATTCTAGTGGGTCTATGTCTAAGTAGTAGTCAGTAAGCAGTGTTCTTAGTTCTAGGGGTGTTTACCAATTGCAGGTCAAGGTGCAAAATGTAAAAATGGATGCAATCTGACATGTTTTTGTGCTTTGCATCCCTCTCTGACCTTCTCTGAATTTTTGCAGCCCTCTGCATAAAAATCTGCATCCCAACCCCCACGAATACATTGCTGCCTGCATTTGCAAAAGCTGTATTCATGAGGGACAGGTGGGACTGGAATTGTCTCAATTTTCAAGAAGGCTTGAAAATGATGACCTATCTTGTGGGCAATGGAGCTACTTGTATATACATGAGTCATTTTGCTTGCTGTCTTTAGTTCATCTCACAGCTCTGAACCCTGCTTCTGCCATTCAGTATAACACAGACATCTAACCCCAACGCTGTTATTTCCCTAGCCAGTGGCGTAACTACACCCTGGTGGGCACCTGGATGGGCACCTGGGCCCCCCTGTGGGGCCCTTACCTCTATAAATCGCATTCTGGAGTGTTGATGGCATGTGTGATGTATAATCTCCCCTTAGATAATGACCTGCCATAATCATTTTCGTGGCTCCAATGGGCCCCAAGGGGATGGGGCCCTGGTACTATTGCACCCCCTGCACCCCTGGTAGTTACCAGTGGTGTAACTACTCCCTGGTGGGCCCTTACCTCTATAAATCCCATGCTGGAGTGTTGATATCATGTGTGCTGTAAAATATCCTCCTAGATAACCGCCTGCCATAACCATCATAGTGGCTCTCTAGGGCCCCAAAGGGGTGGGGGCCCTGGTGCAATTGCACCCTCTGCACCCCTGGTAGTTACGCCACTGGTAGTTACACCACTGTCCCTAGCTTTTATTAGTGTCTGCTTTGCACCAACCTTTTGAGCCTTCTCACCCTGTGTAGCTAATTGACAGTGACATGCTCATGGTGGGATGTCTCAGGAAGACTGGATGACCACCTGAAGATGTATGTGCTGTATACCAGTTACTACCATGTATATCATTTCATAAAACATTATGGAGGTTCCAAGCCTCTCGGTTTTATTCAGGCTCGATATTGTAAAGCTACAACAATTTCTCATTTTCCTACATAAACACAATACAAAAGACAGTTTCATATAGAGCGGTAAGGAACAGTTATCTATTGTAACATTTAAGCTACAAATAGGTGGATCTATACCCCTAAGGCAATCACATGTACTGTTACACTTCTGATAATTGTGTTTATATTTATATCTGACTACACTTCAAGCATAAGCAAATAGTTACATGATTCAATGCGCTGCTCAGTGTGAGTTTTATTATACCGTAGCTTTGGTGGTCTGATTGGATCTACATACTTCCCTCTGTCTTTATTTATGTATATATATACAGCCCCACATGTTCCCAATCAGTCCTTACACTCACTCTGCATAGTTTACATGTCACCACAACAATAAAAAGGAACAAATTAATGAATCCAGTCCCAATCACAGCTCTACTTTCAGGACATTACATATCATTGCCACAATACGACAGGGCTGGATTTACATAGCGGGTGCCCCTAGACCCACTGCTGTTCGTCGCCCCCCATACTCTGCCCTTTATTCGCAAATTTTCATCATCAGGAATGGAGCAATGGGGATTGGTGCATGGGAAATTTAAAAAACTATAGTATCTCCTGCATATCCCCAGTGTTTCTGAACCAATGGGGGTGTGGCTGGGCATCATGCTGCCCCCTAAAATCCTGTCACCCTAGGTCCGGGCCTAGGTGGCCTTTCCACAAATCCGGGCCTGAATACCGACTATGTACAATATCTTTCAGGCAACAACCATTCACTTTTTGTTTCTCCATCCTGCCCACATCATTTTACACCGTTTTACTGGTTTTCTTTACTGGTCTGTGACCTGTGTTCATTCCTATTGAATGTAGTTTAGAGTAACATTTGTGTTTGTACTGTCTGTTTTTATGGGACATACTTAGCATAATCACCCAAACTGTTATACAGGTATTATCCAGAAACCTGTTTTCTAGAAAACTCAATTACGGGATGCTTGTCCCCCATAAACTCAATTTTATCCAAATAATCCACATTTTTAAAAATAATTTCCCTATAACAGGGGTCCCCAACTATTTTTGGCCAGAGGTGTTGAGGCAAAATTTTTTGCAAGGACCAGGGGGAGGGGTGAGGTCAGGAGGCTGTCAGCATCCACTTTGGCGCACCATTGTCCACTTAAATGCGCCGGCGTCTAATTCAATGCGCATCGTTAATTGCGGGCTAGACTCGGCGGCTCAGTTCAGGACTGTCTGCAGCCCGTTTCTGGCTCATGGCCCGGTGGTTGGAGACCCATGCCCTATAATAATAAAACAATACCTTGTACTTGATCCAAACTAAGATATAATTAATCCTTATTGGAAGCAAAACTATGGAGATCCAAACTACGCAAAGATCCGTTATAGGAAGTGGAGCATTCTGGACACAAGGACCTGTACCCACGTTATTTTCAATCATTCCTTTTGCAATGCCCTTAATATATTTGTAACCAAGGGACTCTAAACAGTTGCTTTTAAAACCCATGTAGTTATATTTATATATTTAAGTCAACAATTCAGACATGACTGGTGCGGCTGAAAAATGTCCTCATTGCCCTAAAGATTAATTCCAGTCTGTGTAAAGACTACAAAAAGGGGTAGCTATGTGATTTTATTCGATAGATCCGATTTTCCATTTTACTTCCGCTTCCAATAAGAAACAGTTGACTGCGGAATTTCAGAAGAAAAGGCAATTGAGTGTCTGAAGCACTATCTCTGTTCTACTCTCAAGTCATTTTCCACTTTGCTTTCTGATGAGCAGTCCTATATAAATGACAAACCATTATAATTGTACAAACAGTGTTCACTAACAATAAAACAGAACTTCCCCTCAGTTTAGAATACACATTTATCACCATACCTGGAATTCTATAATTAGCCGCTTTCCTGGAATTCACATCACCAAGCACAACCTGCCCGTAATATCTTTCTCCATTGATTTACATACAAATCACTGCTGAAAAAACTGTAATTGTGCCTTTTACTCTAAAAAAAAAATAACAAGCTGAGACTACAAGATTATTTTAATCACAAAAGGAATTTATTCAGGTTTTAAGTTACAAAAACACCATTTACTTTTCCCTCTAGCCACATACCTGGCTGTGCCGCAGCCTGCAATTCTTTATTTTATAGAAATATTGACGTGCATTGTCGTCATTGTGCCTGACTTCTCTGAATTTGCCCCAGGCAAGAAGTTTGATGTTTATACAAGCCGCTTATGGCACTAGTACCCCTATAATATGTAATTGTTTCAGAGTCATTCTGCTGTACATTCATGTGATGAAGTGATAATGCTACATTACATGATACAGGTATAGGATCACTTATCCAGAAAAACCTTCTCAAAAAAGCTCTAAATATAGGGGAAGGCCTTCTCCCATACAGTACAGTTTACTCAAATAATTAAAATCCTTCTACTTGATGGTGGCTAAGCTGGCTGAATCCATATTGGTGGCACAAGTAGTGGTGTAACTATAGAAGAAGCAGACCCTGTGGTTGCGGGGGTTGTGGGAAAAGGGGGGCCTGGGCTGCAGGGTCTGTTTCAGTAAACATAAGGTATAGTAATTGAAATAACAGAAAAATCCTGTTTCCAGCTTTGAAATGTATAGTTTTCCATTCTGACTCAACCCCCTGCAGAATGAGAATGCAGAATGAGATGCAGAATGAAACTGCAGAATGAGATGTAGAATGAGATTACAGAATTAGACTGCAGAATAAAATGCAGAATGAATGCAGAATGAGACTGCAGAATGAAATGCTTAATGAGACTGCAGAATGAGACACAGAATGAGACTGCTCAATGAGACACAGAATGAGACTGCTGAATGAGACGCAGAATGCAACTACAGAATGAACATAATTAGACTGAAGAATAAGATGCAGAAGGGGATGCAGAATGAGACTGCAGAATGAGACACCCAATGAGACTGCAGAATGAGATGCAGAATGAGACTGCTGAATGAGATGCAGAATGCAACTGCAGAATGAAACTGCAGAATTAGACTGCAGAATATGATGCAGAAGGAGAAGCAGAACGAGACTGCAGAATGAGACACCTAATGAGACTGCAGAATATGATGCAGAAGGAGAAGCAGAACGAGACTGCAGAATGAGACACCTAATGAGACTGCAGAATGAGATGCAGAATGAAACTGCAGAATGAGATGTAGAATGAGATTACAGAATTAGACTGCAGAATAAAATGCAGAATGAATGCAGAATGAGACTGCAGAATGAAATGCCTAATGAGACTGCAGAATGAGACACAGAATGAGACTGCTGAATGAGATGCAGAATGAGACCCAGAATGCAACTGCAGAATGAACATTATTAGACTGCAGAATAAGATGCAGAAGGGGATGCAGAATGAATGCAGAATGAGACTGCAGAATGAAATGCCTAATGAGACTGCAGAATGAGACACAGAATGAGACTGCTGAATGAGATGCAGAATGAGACACAGAATTAAACTGCAGAATATGATGCAGAAGGAGAAGCAAAACGAATGCAGAACAAGACTGCAGAATAAGACACCTAATAAGACTGCAGAATGAGATGCAGAATGTGATGAAGAATGAAACTGCAGAATGAGATGTAGAATGAGATGACAGAATTGAAATAAGATGCAGAATGAGGTGTAGAACAAGACTGCAGAATTAGACTGCAGAATAAGATGTAGAATGAGATGCAGTTTGAGATGAAGAATGAGATGTAGAAAAAGACTGCAGAATTAGACAGCAGATTAAGTTGTAGAATGAGATGCAGAATGAGATGAAGAATGAGATGTCTAATATAAGTAATTAAAAAGAACTGGACTTGCTGAGAAATTTTAATGAAGATGTTTCACTGCTCATCTGAGCAGTGTCTTCAATTCAACTGACTGGTGTGGGGAGTTCTTGGCATACAAACTCTTCCAACAATCCAATCACAATGGCACATTGTAACTCTTCAGAGAGGTGACATCTGAAATTCACAGAGGTGTTGATTCTGTGTAGTTACTGTGATGGGATTACCAATGTGTCATGCAACTACTAGAAACAGGTGTTACTTGTGAGAGTTGCATGAATGGATGTGTGAAGTATTCTGAAACCGCTGGGGTACAGATGTTAGTATAACATTGTATGTAGCAGACAGGTGGTGTTGAAGGCCCCCACATCTGTTCAGGGATGGTTTCTCAACCTTGACATGAATGAAATGAAGAATGAGATGTAGAATCAAATGCAGAATGAGATGAATGTTGTTTCTCCATTTATAATAAAATCTATGGAATATATTTATTGAAGGCTGAAAACAGTCTCCATAAAACTCATATGCTCCAAATGCCTGTACATATAAACTACTAGAGGCTGATTTACTAAAGGTCGAAATTCGACCATCAAATTCAAATCCTTCCTTCCGTCGAAGGATTGTTCACCTAATTAAAGGGTTTTTCACCTTCCAAACACTATTTTCTGTTCATTCGTTTTCAAATTGTTCCCCAGAAATAAAGAATTTTTCAATTACTTTCCATTATTTATCTTTTACTGTTTTTCCAAAATCAAACCAAAAAGTTTAAAGTTGAATGTTGGTGTCTCAGGTATTTGAGTCTGGCAGCTCAGTAATTCAGGCGCAGACTCTAAACTGCATTTTGCAACATTTAATTGATACATTTCACAGCAACATCTCTGGAGTATTAGCAACTATTGTATCAATTCTAACAGCTGCCTGTAATGAAACCCAAAAGATTCTGCTCAGAAGGGACAAAGATAAGAAATGTATCTATTAAATGTATCAGTTTAGAACAGTGGGGGGTGGGGGTTGGGGTGCACCCCCCCCTCCCAAAGCTGCTTTGGAAGGTGAAAAATGACACTTTACACTTCAATATTAGAAAAACTGTTACAAATAGAAAATAGACAGTAATTGGAAAAAGTCGTTATTTATGGTGATCTATCTGAAAACAACTAGTTGTTTGAAGGTGAACAACCCCTTTAAAGGGATACTGTCATGGGGAAAAAAACTTTTTCAAAATGCATCAGTTAATAGTGCTGTTCCAGAAGAATTCTGCACTGAAATCCATTTTTCAAAAGAGCAAACTGATTTGTTTATATTTAATTTTGAAATCTGACATGGGGCTAGACATTTTGTCAATTTCCCAGCTGCCCCAAGTCATGTGACTTGTGCTCTGATATACTTCAATCATTCTTTACTGCTGTACTGCAAGTTGGAGTGATTTCACCCCCTCCCTTTCCCCCACCCAGCAGCCTAACAACAGAACAATGGGAAGGTAAACAGATAACAGCTCCCTAACACAAGATAATAGCTGCCTGTTAGATCTAAGAACAGCACTCAATAGTAAAACCCATGTCCCACTGCGTACTATTCAGTTACATTGAGAAGGAAAAACAACAGCCTGCCAGAAAGCAGTTCCCTCCTAAAGTGCTGGCACAAGTCACATGACCAGGGGCAGCTGGGAAATTGACAAAATGGCTATACCCATGTCAGATTTCAAAACTGAATATAAAAAAATCTGTTTGCTCTTTTGAGAAATGGATTTCAATGCAGAAGTCTACTGGAGCAGCACTATTAACTGATGCGTTTTAAAAAAAACATGTTTCCCTTTAAGCATTCCAGCATTTAGAAAAATTGTCTAGAAGGTCCCCATAGGCTAACATAGCACCTCGGCAGCTTTTATTTGGCGAAGTAAAAAAAAAAAAAACAAAGTTTTTTTTTTAAAGAGACAGTACTTTGAAATTTGAAGTTGAAGGATTTTACTATTCGACCATTTGAATCGAATGGTCAAAGTAGCCTATTCGATGGTCGAAGTTTTTCAGAAATTTACTTTGAATAACGAATTTTTTGCATTTGAATATTCACTTCGACCCTTATTGGAGAATTGAATGTTTTCCTACCCTCCCAAGTATAATTGCAAATGAGCTCTAATTAATTTGATCTCATTACCTTAACTGTTTAAGTGTGTTAAAGAATGGCTAAATCTAAGCAAATTTTCAATTTACCTTCATTTGTTTTTAATTATTTGCCTTTTTCTTCTGAATCTTTTTAGCTTTCTAATGGAGAACTGTTGAATAAAAAGCTAAATAACTAAAAAAAACACAAATAAATGAAAACCAACTGCAAATTGTCTCAGAATATAACATTTACATCATACTAAAGGTTAATTTTGAGATAAACATCCTGTAACAATCTGTTATCTTGAATCCTGAATGAATGCTTGGATCCCAAAGGAGAGTCGCTGGTACAAGGAAGACAGTTGGTAACTGGTGCTGCTTTATGGCTCCAGTCTTCACCAATGCCCTTTTGGGGCCCCAGGCTTTCTGTGGCGGAGAGGGCAAAGGAGCAAGGTGTATTACCGAAATCGATGTACAGATGAGGATTACGCAAAGCGAAGTCAACAGGCAGAAGTCGGTGCAGGCGGCAGAGGATCAGTCGTCAAGAACAAGCAGAGGTCGGTTCGGGCGGCAGGGGTTCAGAAGTCAATAAACAGGCTAGGAGTTGAAAACCAGGAAACAAACGTCAGACAAGGCTTCAGCAGGAACTGTATGAACAGAAGCCAGCTTGGGCAACATGATGAGGAAGAGGAAGGTATTTAAAGGACCAGGAACCAATCAGGAGCAGGCTGAGCAAGGACGGACACACCAGGAACCAATAGGAAGGTTGGCGCCCAAAATAGAGGTCATTGCGCCTAAGCGCTTTGGCGTGAGCATCCATTTTGACGCATGCACCAAATTTGACGCGCGTGTCCATTTTGACGCTGGTGACAATTCCGACGCGCGCGAGGTATGTGACCGGTGGGTTACACAACCCCTTTAAGCTAATTACTGGGGGTCTTGTTTACAAAGAGAAGTTTTTGGTTCAGTACACATTTTATAAATGTCAGATTTCTTCACGTTTCTTTGGTGATGTCTGACAACCGTGTATCTCAGTCTCTACAGCTTTATCCCATTCCCACCTAACATTTCATTAGTAAATACCAGGGTTTTTAGCCCAGAGTGCATAACTTGAATTTGTCTACACTGGCTGTCATAACTTGCTGATATTTCAAACTTATCTAAATATTTCTGTAAATAAAGTAAAATAAATCATCTGCTATTCTACTAAGTACAGTTTTGTAACACCGTGTCTGTGCATTCCAGATCTAACTCCAGATAATGAATAGACATATGTTATTATAGTTTGTCCAAGCTTTGCTATGTAGTTAGTTTTAGTGAGAAACAACGGTAAAATCTCAATCCTACATCCCCGATTATAAATTTTCCCTGATTTTATATCATTTTTTGTGATCCCAGCAATGTATTATACATAATAAATTTCCTTTGAAGGTGTAATTCTTCTGACTCTTTCCAAATGGGGGTCACTGACCCCATCTAACAACAAATACTCTGTAAGGCTACACATTTATTATCACTGTGTTTATTACTCATCTATCTATTCAGGCCCTCTCCTATTCTGTTATTCAAATCAGTGCATGCTGCTAAGGTAATTTGGGCTCTAGCAACCTGATCTGATTTCAAACTGGAGAGTTGCTGAATAAAAAGCTAAATAAACTAAAAAAAAACAAATAATAAAAAATAAAAACCAATTGCAGATTGTCCCAGAATCTCTACATCACTAAAGGTGGATGAGTCAGATACAATTGTAGGTGGTGAAGAATAGCTGCAAGTAATTTAACATGTCTGGATTGAAAGGACTCTTTTTTTATACCTATGGACATTGGAGCTGATTAGTGATGGGCGAATCTCCCGAGATTCGCGGGAAAATTCGTGAATTTCCAGAGAAATTTGTGAATTGGCGAAAAATTAGCGAAACGAGATGCGGGGCGCTTTTGACGCGCTTCGCGTCAACTTTGGTGTGTCGCTTCCGACGCGCGTCGCGTTGTTTTCGGCGTGTGGCGTTTTCGTCGCGTCGCGTCAAAAACAACGCGCGACTCGTTTTTCCAGCGAATTTTCGCTGCGAATTCGCCCCTGGCAAATATATTCGCCCATCACTAGAGCTGATATACAAAGCTGGGTGCTAAATTGCACCAGTGCAGTTGCCCATAGCAACCAATCATAACTTTGCTTTCATTTGAGGACTAATTAAAACTAATTGCTTAGTTTAGTGGGGCCCTAATATGATTTTTCTGTAGGCCCAGACACCTCTAGTTACACCACTGGCAATATCTGGTTAAAAACAAACTGCTTGTTACTATTGGTGCTTGGGGCAGGTTAGACTTAAAGTTAGACTAAAAGCTGCCGACAGACCGAGTCAGCAACTTTACCCATGTTTGTACACATCCCCCTTTTATAATCTTTTCTTATTTTACAACCGTGTTTGGTAGTTAGGATAATCACACAGGGCAAGACATTTCCAACATCTCTGTGTGAGCAGCCCATGTAGTATTGGTGCAATTACTGTGGATGCCACCTAAGGCCATGAACACTTAACAGGTAGGTATTGTAGTAGGTGTCTGTGTGTGTGTGGGGCAGGTGCAAGAATAAACAGTGTATTTATTTACTACATTCTTCATTTAAGCCCTTACTAAAAACCCAAAGTTTATCCCCTGGACCCCAAATTCATAAAATTTTTCCCCAGATCATAAGTATAGCACAATATATAAGCCAGTAGCCACCATTGCTATTTGAAAATGTGCCCTGACGTGTTTCATGTTCTACTGCTAGTAAGGGTTCTGCTATGAGTAGTGGCATTTTGATCATCCACCATAAGAAGAAGTGTTTTGTGGGTACGGCCCCAGGGCCGGACTGGGAGGATAAAGCAGCCCTGGCAAAAGTATCAAAGCAGCCCATGTATTCACGTGCATGCAATGCATGATATATATTTCCAACGCCAAGATTACCTAGTAGTGACGGGCGACTTTATTCGCCAGGGGCGAATTCCTGCGATTCACCGCTGGTGAATAAATTCGAAACGCCTGTGAAAATTCGGTAAAAAAACAAGTCGCGCAACGTTTTTGAAGCGACTACACATCACGACGCTCGTCGAAAACAACGCGATGCACGTCGAAGTTGACGCGACGTGCTTTAAAATCGTGCCGCAACTCGTTTCGCGAATTTCTTCGCCAATTCGAGAATTGCGCTGGAAATTCGAGAATTTTTCGGCAAAGCAAAACTGGGTAGATTTGCCCATCACTATTATCTAGAACTAGTAGTCTAGTTAAATCCCCAGCAATTATATTATACACCCTATGTGCTAGAACTGGTCCTTAAAACTATATCTCCCCCTAGTTTCTATCACAATTATTCTATCTGATTGATTAGTGGCCCTGTACTTACAGTATATTCTACATTTTCCTTTGTGTGTCCCCAGCCAAACGATGGGAGATGCTGTCTCAATGCCAGCACAGGTATGAGTACTAACAAATACAGGTTGGCTTAGCTGTGGCTGGCTATTATGGGCAGCTCATTTATATTTCTAAAGTGATCGGCTCATTTACATATTAAAGACAGACCTACTTTGCATTTTTAGGTGAGCAGCCCATTTACATTTTAAAGCAAGCGGCCCATCTGGCATTTGCCCGAACCCACAGATTGCCAGTCCGGGCCTGTACGGCCCTAAGGAGTGAGATGTAAAATTCAGCATTGATTGCCACTGAAATCAGTGCTTTATATAAATAAAATATTAAAATATTAAAAAATCTATTCTTGCAAGTCCCACAGGCTCACTGATATAGGTTCTAT
Source organism: Xenopus borealis (assembly GCA_024363595.1). Lineage (NCBI taxonomy): Eukaryota > Metazoa > Chordata > Amphibia > Anura > Pipidae > Xenopus > Xenopus borealis. Next base: position 124,514,991 of record CM044441.1, on the reverse strand, counting down.
AAGAACAGATATCATGTACATAGCCAGCACTGGGGTATTTCCAGCCTGTGACTGTAGTAAAAGGGATTGTTTGTCTTTGAGTTAACTTTTAGTATCATATAGAGAATGATGTACTGACAATTTGCAACAGGTTTTCATTTTTGTTATTATTTGTGGTTTCTGAGTTATTTAGCTTTTTATTCAGCAGCTCTCCAGTGTGCCTTTTAGCAATCCAGTCCAAATGACCCTAGCAAGTATGCATTGATCTGAATAAAAGACTGGAATATAATTATGGGAGGATCTAAATTAAAAGGTCTTTAATAGGAAATCACAATAACATTACATATGTAGCCTTACAGATCATTTGTTCTTTAGATGGGGTCAGTGACCCCTATTTGAAACCTGGAAAGAGTCAGAAGAAGAAGGGAAACGATTAAGAAACCAATTGAAATATAAATAATGAAGAAAAAATTAAAAGCTGCTTAGAACTGGCCATAATATAGCATACTAAAAGTAAACTTAATAGTGAACCACTCCTTTCATTTTAAACACTAGGGGGGTTATTTATCAAAGGTTGAGTTGTTTTTTCCACAAAAAAATGAGTTTTCAATGGTATTTTTTAGTCAAAAATTGATTTTTTTGGGTTAAAAAAAACCCTTGAAAAATTTGAGTTTAAAAAAAAAAAATTCAAAATTATATATTATACCCTGGATCTGGAAATAGCTCAAATTGGAAAATACTCCAGCTAAAACCTGTCAAGGTCTCATAGAAGTCAATGGCAGACATCCCTTGAACCATTTGAAGATGTTAAAAGTAGTGATGGGTGAATAAATTCGGCAACCACAAATTTGTGGCAAATTTCCTGGATTTATCGCCAGCCAATAAATTTGGGAAACTGTGGCGAAAATGTGCCAGCCAAAAATCCGCCAGAACAAAATAAAATTGAATAGTCGCGCATAAAATTGCCACGTGGCAAAATGATCAGGACGCCCATTGACTTAAATGCATTTGGACAAAATAGACGTGCGTATTTAAAACTGTAAAAATTGTTGCAGTGTCAAAATAATTTTGATGCCCATAGACTTCAATGTGTTTCGCATAATTTTTGCGTTTCACAAATTTTTCGGTAAATTGGAAAATTTTCCTGCCAATCGAAACGGCCCAGATTCACCCATCACTAGTTAATAGCCTTCATGATGTTCAGGTTTTTTCAGTAGTTTTCGCTTGAAAACTCGATCATTTCTAGCGGCTTGAGTTTTTCACTACACAGATTTGAGGTCTTTACACTGCGTTTTTCTTCAATTAGAAACCGTTTGCGTCGTGAGGTCATTCGAAGTCTAAAAAAACTCACAAGGCTCTAAAATTTGACCTTTGATAAATAACCCCCTACATGTTTACTAATTCTGTTATGTAGAGATAAGAAAGTATGAGTAAGACTTTTTGTTTTTAGAAAAACGTCAATATTTTAACAGGGTTGTTAGGGATGATTGGAAAAAGGGGCAAATTAGGCAGAGAATTTTCCTCCGCTATCAGACTGCTGGAACATGGAAGACCCAAGGCTTTTATCTAAATTTCAGACAGAGTGGGCTGGAATGATGTACGTTCTTCAGTAATAGTGGAATCTACTTAAGTGTTTTTTTTTATTTCTGTTAATGGTTGTGACAGATTTAGTAAAGCACTAGATGTACGGGTTTAGTGGGGACAAGCTATGCTGTTAAATCATAAAGGAGATCTTACTGAGCTCAGTGGAGCGAGTGTTTTCTTGAATAGAAAGGTGAGTCATAAAAAGTAGCAATAACAATAAACTTGTATTGTGGGGTCAGTCATCCCCATTTCAAAGCTGGAAGGAGTCAGAAGAAGAAAGCAAATAATTTAAAAAACTATATGAAATAAAAAATGAAGGCCATTGGAAAAGTTGCTAAGTCTTGGCCATTCTATAACATACTCAAAGTTTATGTGAAAGTGAAATACCCCTTTAATTTTCCCATCAAAATAGTGTAGATCTTTACTGTCCCTGAAAGACTCTGTATAAACAGGGGTGTAACAAGCCTACACCAGCCCCCCTGCAAAAAAAAATCTTCAGAGGGGCCCAGTGTGCAGTCACTCTTACCCGACCCTACATTAGCATGTATCCACCCATGATGCCTTATGGGAAAATTAAAACTCAAAATTTTGGTATTTAAGCAGTGCAATGTGTATGGCATGAAACAAGTAAATACATTCTGAATCCACAAGGGTTCACTTTGCATGTGATTGCTTGTGAAGGGCTTTTTGGCTCCTTTTAGCCCTCCTCACCCTAACCAGGTTTGGTTTTCTATTTCACTACTCTTCAAGTCCTATCCCTTCAGAAGCCATGTTCCAATATCTTGCACTGATGAAATCTAACAAGGCTGTCTGCAAGTTTGGATATATGGCTTTGACCCATTAGGCTGTATCTGTGGTATAAACTAGTGGTTCTGGATGCATATTTTATCAAAGAGATGTAACGGAGTGATTTGCATGTCTCTTCCCATGATGCCTTGTGGGAGAATGAAAAAGCTCATTATGGTGTTTAGGCACTGCTATGTGTATGGCATGGGACAAGTAAATACCTTCTGATTTCAGAAGACTTCACTTTGCATGTATATAAGCAGGGCCATAGAAACAAAGTTAATGCTAGGCGTAAATGCAAAAGCTTTGACCTTCTCAGATGGCCCTGTTTTTTAGGGTTTTAGGAAGGCACAAGATCTCCTCGTTCCTCTGAATTAAAGTAGGCTCTTCTCAAGGTGACATGATTTCTTGATTTCAAGTCTCACTTGACGATCAAATATTTGCTTAGGTGCCCTCTTCTCTAAACAAAGATAATATAGTTACAGACAATAACATTTAGACACTCTACTATGATTTCAGTTTTGGACTTTCAACCATTGCTTTAGGTCACCCTAGAGCAGGGGTCTCCAACCTTTTTTGCTCGTGAGCCACATTTAAATTTAAAAAAGAGTTGGAGAGCAACACAAGCATGAAAAAGTCCATGGGGATGTCAGACTGGCAGCCTACAGGAGAGAATGTTTGGCAGGACATCTGTTTTTTATGCAGCCAAAACTTGCCTCTAAGCCAGTAATTCAAAAATAATCACCTGCTTTGAGGCCACTGAGAGCAACATCTAAGGGGTTGGAGAGCAACATGTTGCTCGCAAGCTACTGGTTGGGGATCACTGACCTAGAGGTAGCCCAACAATATACATATGCTGTAAGACTAGGCTGTCTAACTGAAGGCCCATGAAACTCTAAGGGGGAAATTCACTAAGCGGCGAAAATTCGCTAGCGTTGCCTTCGCTAATGTTCGCCGCACTTCGCCAGGCGAATTTTTGCCAGCACTACTTAAATTAACTAAAGTGCGAAGTTACGCTAAGGTCGGCGGACGTATGCGAAGTAGCGCTAGCGTTAGTTCGCCAGGCAAAGCGCATTTAGGCTAGCGATGCCTAATTTGCATACGGCGCGAACTTGAGCGTATAATAGAAGTATATGTTACCGCCACTACATTCCACTACACAAGCCCAGGAAACCTTTAATAAATAAAATAAAGTTGTTCTATTGCCCTAAACATGTGCCCCATGTATAGTTGTGTTGCCATATGTTAGGAAATGTACGTGGGAAGGATGGTAACCCCCCCAAAAAATTTTTTTTTTCAAACTCCTATCTATTGTATTGAACTTCGCCAGGTCTGACCAGGTGAAGTAAAGTCTAGCGTAAGTGGTAACATTCAGGAAAATGTTGATCTTAGTGAATTTGCATAATTACGATCCTTCGTCAGTGCGCAACTTCGCCTGGTGTAAGGGTGCGAAGTTGCGCTAATCTATCTACTTTGCTAGCGAAAATTCGCCAGAGTCAGTGTTAGTAAATTTACAAATTGACGTCACACTGGTGATTAGCGCTAGCGTTAGACACTTCACGCCTAAGATTTTGGTTATAGTCACCAGGCTGTACAAGGCTCTATGCATGACATTACAATTTTGGTCAATTCTAGCATGTGCTATCATGTGATTGATAACAGTGTTGCAGCAGAGATAAAATACAAAAATTTTTTGTGTACCATTTCTTTTCTGTTACTAAAATCCTCAGGCAACAAAACATCCCCCAATTAATCTTTACTGTGATTGAGTGAATGTACTTGCGCAAGTGCTTTTCAACCACTTGTCACCTGAAAACGCCAGTTTGCATTTTCAAGCAGCGATCGTATAACAAAAAAGGAAAAAGGTGACTGCCTTCAAGGTGGATGGAAGGCCAGTTCTGGAATCTTAAACCCACCTCCTGAGCCAGTCATAATGCTGTTCTATGTTAGACATCCAGTCACTCCAGCCTTTATACATTACATTTTTGGCTAACTAACTAAATTAGAAACATTTTTTATTTTGCACAGTCTATCTATTTAACCAGTTTTTATTTTTATACTGGACTATTCCTTTAAGGGACTGGAATATGAATAGGAGGGGCCTAGCAATAACAATAAATGTGTAGACTTACAGAGCATTTTTTTTTAAATGGGGTCAGTGACCCCCATTTGAATGCTGGAACAAGCCAGAAGAAGACAATTAAAAAACTCTAAAAATGAAAAAAAAAAAAATGATGGACAATTAAGCATTTACTTAGAATTGGCCATCATATAACATACTTAAAGTTAACCTAAAGGTAAACCACCCCTTTAATCAAGGGTGTCCTATAACCCCCCCCCCCACACACCCCCACAAAGTAAACTGGGTTTAAGGTTTCTATTACAACCTTAAGCTTTAAGACATCTTGGGTTGGATTGCTGCAACTTTTCAAAGACAAATTCTGGCAGTAAAAAAATCCCATTAACAAGCCATGAAAGCAGTAAAACAGTCCAAGAAAAGCTAAGATATATTGCTGCAAATTTCATATATAATATCTGCATGTCTTCTTCTGCAATATCTCTAAAAGAGAATCGCCACATTTGGTCAAAGTCCAACAAATGGATTTATGGCTTTATTCAAGTTACATTGCGGCTGTCTCAGCAAAATTTTGTATAAAAAGAAACCCCTAAATAAGATATTTAATGAGATCATGCCTTCTGAGTTTGGTTTGTATCTAATCTGTGATAAAAACACTGTTTGAAAGGCATCTGACAAGACGTTTGCAAGGGAAAGGCCAAGCCGTCCTCATTAATTGTGTTTATATGGAAGTTCTTTGATAATGGCTCAGGCAACAGAACAGTCTGCGATGATGAAGTGCTCCTGCTTTATTGTGTATCTTGGTTATCTTAAGCTTCTGAGCTAATGTATACGGCATGGAGTGGCTCCTAACTTTATGACTTTATGAGATGAGTCATGTTCCCATAGTGTTTAGCTAGACTTTATTACTTGGCAAGTAAAATGGAAACACACCAGCCAATGATTCCCAGAAACAGCAAATTATTATGAACTGCTGATAACTTTATTCTCTTGCACATGACTTTGACATAGGCAAAGACTACACCGAGGGTTCTTCTACCAGTAAAAGGAATCAAAGATAGTTCTTTGCTTTGATATTGAATTTAATTTATTTAATGCACTTTGTATTAGGGATAAACTGTATCCACCAATTGGTTTGGGAATTGGCTGAATCCAAGCACTTTTTTGCAGGATTCAACGGAGCCAACGCCAAATCCAACTCCAAATCATGTCACGTCAAAGCTTTGGACAACTGAGTGCTGCACTCTGGTGTTACTTTAAATTAAATAAATAGTTAATAATTAAATACATTTCTCTCTGAGGCAGATTTACTATTGGTTGAATTTGAGGGTTAAAAAACCCTCAAATTCGACCATGTGAATAGGTGGGGAATAAAAATCCTTCGAATTAGAATATCGAATTCAAAGGATTTTACCGCAATTCGTTCGATTGGTCGAACGATCGAATAGCAAATATTCGATCGATCGATAAAAACAGTTGATTCGATCGATTCAAAACGATTTTAACCATTCAATCGAATATTTTTATTCAATCAAAAATAACCAAACCCAATTCGGTAGCTCTAATCTGGTTCAGGAGTTTTAGTTTTAGCTTACTAACACTTTGGGGGGGGGGGGGCACCCAGGAGGGCTTCTGCTGGGTTCTTAGTTAGGTTAAGGTACATCACTCAAAAGATAAGATTGTAAACTCGGGCACAAAAACGATTGACTCTTGGGCAAGTCCACCATATGTGGGTCATGGTCATCTAGCAGGTGTTAAGTACCATCTGAAAAGAACTTTGTAGCCTGCTTCAGAGATGGTGGTGTTTATTGAGCTGTTTCTTAAGTTATCCCAGGCTTTAATCCAGTCTTCCTCTGTTAAGGAGATGTTTAGCTCTTTTTGCCATGCTTTGATAAGATCTGTGAGGTTGGGTGGGGAAATCATATTCCGGTATAATAATGAAACAACCCTTGGGGATGTAGGATTGCTTGAGCACCACCTCTCAAAGTACGTTTGGGAAGGGGCTTCTGGGTTTTTAGTAGTCCAGTTTTGTTTGGCCCAATGCAAGAGTTGGGCCGCCTCAGGAATTTAGCGTCTGGGATGCCATAGTTTTCCTTTAGGGATGACAGTGAGAGAGGGCCCCACACAGTGAGGAGGTTGTCCATTCTGAGGAATTGATTATCAGACCACCACCTAAATGCTGCATTCCAGGAGGGAGGGAAGGATGGGTTTTGGATAATAGGGGCTACAGGATTGTGGGGGGAGACCAATTTGTACAAGTGGGCGTTTTGGTCCCAGTGTGTGCTGAAGGCTGGGGCTCAGTATGGCTGGGTGGGAGGCTAGGGGAAACCAGATCAAAGCTTCCGCTGAGTATGGGAGAGTAAGGACATTCTCCAGTTCAACCCAGTGGGGCGGTAGGTGGATCATGTGTAGTTTGGGATCTGGGCAAGATGAGTCGCAATATAATACTTTCTCAAGTTGGGGAGTCCCAACTCTCCCTCTTGGAGTCTCCTTTCTAATGTTTTCCTGTTTACTCTTGGGGGCTTGGAGTTCCATATAAACGATGAGATATGCTTCTCTAGGGAGGTAATATCTTTCTTTGAGATATCGATTGGGAATGGTAGAGCAGTTTCGGGAGAAGAGTCATTTTCACAGCTGTTATTCGACCTACCCACGAGATGTGGTACTTGCCCCAGTCTTCTAGCATTTTGCCTAGTTTTTTAAACATGTAAGGGTAGATAGCGCTGTATAGTTGGCAGTATGACGCCGTAAACCTAACCCCCAAGATTGTAAACCATGATTTACACCAGTGTCAAAGTTGATGGAGAGGAGTTTTGTCATCTCAGGGGATAAGTTTATGTTAAGGGCTTCTGTTTTGTCTGGATTTGTCACAAGCCCTGATATGGAGCCGAACTCTTGTAGGGATTGGTACAGGTGAGGTAGGGAGGATAGGGGTCATGTGATAACCAGGGTCACGTCGTCTGCAAATAAGTTTAGAGAGTGCTCATGTGTCCCTATGTGTAGACCGTGTATGTTAGCGTTGGTTCTGATCGCTATAGCAAGAGGTTCAAGGATCAGGTTAAATAGGAGAGGAGATAAGGGGCAGCCCTGCCTCGTTCCCCGTTCTATTGGGAAGGTTGTGGATGTGTAGGGAGTATACTTATACTTTTATTTATCTTCCAATTGGATTTCAAAAACCTACCTGGTTACTGGGATAATAAACCCCTTACTTAATATACGTATAGTTACTTGCAATTTTCTTTACACCTTAACACTGATAGTGAACAACATTGCGATAGACATAGGAGCAGATTTACTAAATTCACATGAAGGATTCGAAGTGCGATCGAATTTTAAAAAAGATTTGAATTTGAATTTTCAAATGTTTTTGAAGACCACTTCAACCAGTGAATCTTGAAAATTTGATCGAATTGAATGATTCAAATAATTCGGATAAAATTTCATTTGAATAATCGACTATTCGACTGTCGAAGTACTTCCCCTTTAAATTTTTATTCGACCACCTAGTTCGCCAGATCAAAGCTACCGAATTGGGTTTCATTATTTTTGATCGAATAAATTTTTCGATTGATCGATAAAATCGTTCGATTCGAACGATTTAGCGATCGATCGAATATTTCCTATTTCATCTTTCGACCAAACGAATTGCGGTAAAATGCTTCGAATTCGATATTCGAATTTGCAGGATTTTACTTCCCTGCATATTCACATGGTCGAATTTCAAATTTTTTTCAATTTGAAATTCGACCATTAGGGTAAGGCCAGATGGGAAGATTCGAGGAGATTTGTCGCCTGTTGTTCAGGGAGATTTGTCACCCACAAGTGACACCATGCTCACTATGACATTTTAGCTGCACTCTGTTCACAAATAATTGCAGAGAATGTGATGCTGTGCTTGGCTATGGAGCTATATACAGTATTTGGCAACTTGAGTCCAAAATTGCACACTGCACTTAAAGGAGCCTTATTGTGTTTAGATAAAAGTTTTGTGTCTAGCCCCAAATTGTTTTCATTTGTTCCTCTCTGAACACATTGCAGATACTGATCTCACAGTTTGAGGTTTAGCTTCTGTTCTTAGTTGATAAGATATATGGAGCCCCGTCCAATAGCTCTCTCTCTCACTAGGTGCCAAGATTATGATGTCTGCAGGCAATTATTCCAGTTCCACGGTGACATCTTTGCAATCTTTTATCACAGCCTCGTCTAATCCTGTCAATGCCAATTGTGTTTTCTCATCTTGGTAATGGAATCGTTGGAGTCACATGGAGATTTATACACACTGTGGGGAACATCATAGCAAAAGTGAGTTTCATGACCAGTGTCTTTGGAGATCACCTGGGGGTGGTAACTGATTCATTTCTTAATGGCTGCACAGTTCCCTGCTCTGACATCATTTTAAAAAGAAAAATCCTCACTTTAGTTTTGGTAGTGGAGTTTTGAAATTAAACTGGTATTTTGGGACTATTAATGGGTCACACAAATCTGTCAGAATAACATATGACAGTTTGTGTCAAATTCACTAAGATCCGAAAAATCGCCAGCACAGGCTTTGCTAGCATTCGCCACACTTCGCCATGCAAATTATCGCCAGCGCTATGCAAATTCACTAAAGTGCGAATTTACTCTCAGGTCGGGGAACGGTAGCGTAGTTGCGCTAGTGCTACTTCGCTAGATATAGCGCAATTACGCTAGCGAAGCCTAATTTGCATACGGTGCGAATTTTGAAATATATATATATATATATATATATAAAGTTGTTCTATTGCCCTACATGTGCCCCCTGTATAGTTGTGTTGCCATATGTTTGGAAATGTAGGGGTGAAGGAGGGTAACCCCCCAAAAAAAATCAATCTTTTTCAGACTATCACCCACAATGGTAAAACACGCCACAGCGTTTTTTTGGGACTTAGAAAAATTTTATAATTTTTTTTTTCCAAGCTTCGCGCTTTAGTGAATTTGCCCCTTTGAGTTTTGGGTAAGTTTTTGGGTGTTTAATAATTACTTTCAAAAAGATGTTTAAAATTGTCAGAAAAACAGTTACTCTAACATATGACATGCGGAGGGAACACTGGAGGTATCTCCACCTCTTGACCAGTCAGCAAGCTGCTATGTAAGCATGGGGGCAGCCATTAAAAGCTGAAAAAGGAGAAAAGGCACAGGATGCACAGCCGATAACAGATAAGCTCTGTAGTATACAATGGGATTCTTTAGAACTTATATGTTATTTGTCTGTTATCTAACTCTGTAATATACAATGGGATTCTTTAGAACTTATCTGTTATGTGCTGTGTTGCCTCATGGGGAAACTTCGGGCAACTTTGGAAAACCAGAGTATGCCATTCCTTCGGCAGTTAAAATTCTTGCTGGCAGATAGGCATTGCGGGGAGATTAGTCGCCCGAAGAAGAGGAGATTTGTGTCTGGCTGACCAATCTTCCCTGAATCTTATCATGTGCCACCAGCTTAATTGTGTGTTCTGAAGCATTGTCATTGTTTTAAGACACTTTCATTTTTTGGTGTTACTGTTCTTTTGAGTCTTCTTTTGTGAATTGTAGGGCTATCCAAATGGAAGCTCAAAAGCCAGCTGTTACCCTCAAATACATACTGATGGCCCACAGCTAGGGTTGCCACTCAGCCGGTATTTTAGCCAGTAAAATACCTGCAAGGGCCGGGGCCGGTATTACAAATTTACCGGCAATGTAGTTGCTGGTAATTTGTAATACCCTTAATGAAAGCCCTCGGCCCTTCACTTTAAAAGTCTCTTTTCCCCGACGCTATTGTGGCCCCGCCTCCTTAAGTGTCATGCCCCGCCCCTTTGTGTTTCTATTTTCCTGACACTGTTGTGGCCCCACCCCCTTTAGCATCATGCCCCACCCCTTTACAACATTTTCCTATGACCCTGCCCCTTTGGTGTCACTGCCTGACGCTTTTGTTCCCGGCCCCCACCACTAGCCGGTAACTTTTTTTTTTTTTTAAAAAGGTGGCAACCCTACTCACAGCTAACCCAGGGTCCCATAGAAATCTTTGTATGGCATCATCATTAATTATCTTTAGTCTAACCCCACCTGCAAACATTATTTATATTTCTAATTAACCCACTACATAGAATTGGAAAGTATTGTAGTTGTATTTAATAACCTTTTCATAAACACAAACAGATCAGTAGAAGATGAGTCATGTTTGGGGCTGCTCCATTCAATGTGGCTTTTCCTTCGCTGCGTTAGATCTTGAGAAATTGTTTAATGCTCTCATAATGCCACAAAGAACACACAAATCTCTTTGTTTATTCTTAACCACAGATGTGAAAGCTGTCCTGCAAACCTTGTGCTTCACTTTAGGCAAACTCTTCAGTAGTCAATCTGCACTTGCACAATTTACAGCGTTTTCTGCCCTTTAAATGGAATAATTGCTTCTTCATGGGTTAATGACAGTCCCTTGCAAGTCGTATTGTGCGTGTAATTGGGTTTTGTGTGTAGAATGAACCCTTGGGAAATCTAAATCAACTCAGTATGACACAGAGGCATCATCTCTGGTACTTGGCTGAGGAATCCTGTTTTCTTTAATAGATGTAAAGGATTGAGTTCCATTGGTAAGAAGCAACTGGGGAGAAAGGTTTAAAGTGTCATACTCTGGAGAACCGCATCAACCAAGGAGTGATCTCTTTATTAGAAAATGCACTACTTGTTTCGGATCAAAGATCCTTGCTCAGATGATTGTGTTATACATAGCTCCTGAGGAAGGATCTTTGTGCTTATGTTAAACATAACCCCTGGGGAAGAATCGTTGTTCTTAAGGCCCCCCATACACGGGCCGATAAAAGCTGCCGACAGACCAAGTTGGCAGCTTATTGGCCCGTGTGTGTAGCCATCCGTCAGGCAACACCGATCGATATCTGGCCGAAAGTCGTCCAGATCTCGACGGGCAGGTTAAAAAACCCAGTCGGATCGCGGGTGCATCTCCACATGTATATGGTCCTGCAATCCGACCACCTGTATGGCCTCCATTATGACCCTAGGGCCCATGATCAGATCAGCCCATATCGCTTACCTCAATGTGGGCATATTGGAGAGAGATACACTCATTTGGAAATATTTCCAAATGAGCAGATCTCCCTGTCTATGGCCACCTTTAGGTTATACATTATCTCCTGAGGAAGGATCTTTGATCTGAAACATATAGTGCATTTTCTAATAAAAGGACCACTGGTTGATTGATACGGATCCAGAGTGATACTGTTGATGGTTTGTGAAGTTTGAGGGGTATGGCAGCACCTGTCTCTGAGGAACCTATTAGACAAGAAATAACCAAGGAAACTCTCACCTACATTCCACTTATATAAAGAGAAAAACTGTCCTGTTCCCCAAACTGTCCTGGATCAACCAAAAATTCCCTCAACCATAGTCAACACAGGATTGCCATTACCTGTATGCTAAATTGGTTAACATTCTTGTCTCCTAGTTCTATGGTCTTGGCTGTGCATCCAACCAGTGTCATTGTGTGGGATTACCCACAGCCCAAAATAAACTGGCAATTGATTGGCTGTTTGTGAGATTAACCTAGCCTGTGAGGGTGATAGGAAAATCTGAGATCACAGTCTGAACCCATTGACAGATATTGTTGCACACCAGTCTTGTAGAAAATGTTCATGAAAGTACAAGTATGGGACCTGTTATACAGAATGGACCTGGGGTTTTCCAGATAAGGGATCTTTCGGTAATTTGGATCTTCATACCTTAAGTCTACTAGAAAATCAAGTAATCATAAAATAAAACCAATAGGCTGGTTTTGCTTCCAATAAGGATTAATTATATCTGTTTTATTATTACAGCGAAAACGGAAAACAATATTTGGATAATATGGAGTCTATGGGAGCCATTCTGTAATTCTGAGCTTTCTGGATAATGGGTTTCCAGATAATGGATCCCATGATGTGATGTGCAGAAAATTCTTGTACTTTTCTTATTTGGTCCCAGTACTCCACAGCGCCTAGAGATCAAGTGTAGCAGCACCCAGTGCGTCTGTTGTGTTTCTCTCATACTTTATCTAATCGGATTATACTTTTAGAACTGGTCATCAAATACACATGCTGCATGGCTGGTTATTATTGTATTTGTTATCCTTTATTTATACAGCACCAACACGTTTACATAGCACTTTACAGAGTTTGCTCATTATTCACATCAGTCCCTCCCCAGGGGAGCCTACAATCCAATTTCCTTATCACACCACACTGGGGTTTATTTCAACAGGAGCATTTTAAGGGCTAGTCCAGACAAGAAGATTCGGGGAGATTTGTTGCCTGGTGACTAATCGCCCCGCGACTATCTCCTGAACCGCTTCCCCCTGCCTTCCAGCTGCTTCAATGAAGAATCGCCTGCACCTATTCACACGCTTGTTGCGTTTTCCGAAATCACACGAAATTGCCTAACGAGGCAACTTTGAGCGACTTCGGAAAAATGCATTGCCGTGTGTGAATAGGCGCAGGCAATTCTTCATCAAAGTAGCTGGAAGGCAGGGGGAAGCGGTTCGGGGAGATAGTTGCGAGGCGATTAGTGGCCAGGTGACGAATCTCCCTGAATCTTCTCGTCTGGACTAGCCCTAAGGGCAGAGACACACGCTGGAATTTGTGGAGCTTAGTTGCCTGACGACAAATCTCTTCTTCAGGGTCGACTAATAGGGATGGCGCGAACCGCCGAAAAAAAGTTCGCGAACATGTTCGCGAACTTCCGGAAATTTGCGAACGGTTCGCGAACCCCATAGACTTCAATGGGAAGGCGAACTTTAACAGCTAAAAAAGACATTTCTGGCCAGAAAAATGATTTTAAAGTTGTTTAAAGGGTGCAACAACCTGGACAGTGGCATGCCAGAGGGGGATCAAGGGCAAAAATGTATCTGAAAAATCCATTGTTGACACAGCGCTGCGTTTTGTGCTGTAAAGGGAAAAAAGTCACTCAGGTGGTGGTTGTGGACACTGTAATATTATTGATATTTAGACAGAATGTGAACAAGCTCACACAGCTAGATGGCAGTTGTTTGAAGAACACACTGGGCAAAAAATGCCTACAGGGCAAATAATGCCTACAAGGTCAACGTATACACTACTACAGCGGTGGATACGGATTACGTAAAATATATTATGGCAGCTTGAAAAAAGTCACTCAGGTGCTTTTTCTGGAGAGGGTAATATTATGGATATTTAGACAGAATGTGAACAAGCTCACACAGCTAGATGGCAGTTGTTTGAAGTACAGTAGATTACTAGCCAGCAAACTTACTATCCACTGTCCCTGAAATCACTAACAGGCAGCTCTCTCCCTACACTATCTCTTCAGCACACACAGGCAGAGTGAAAAAACGCTGCAGGGCTTCGGTTTTTATAGGGAAGGGGAGTGGTCCAGGGGGTGTGGGGGTGGTCCAGGAGGGAGAGCTTACTGATTGGCTGCCATGTATCTGCTGGTCTGGGGGAGAAATGGCAAAATAAAAGCGCCAACTAAGGCGAACCCAAATTGGCGAACGTCGCGCGACGTTCGTGAACTTCCGGCGAGCGCGAACACCCGATGTTCGCGCGAACAAGTTCGCCGGCGAACAGTTCGCGCCATCCCTATCGACTAATCACCACAAACTGCTTCTCGTGCCTTCCGGCCAGCTACAATGAAAATTGCGAGCCAGACGGCACTCGGAGACCTTCGTTTTCCGAAGTCGCCTGCAACTTCGGGGGAACAAAAAAAACAAAGTGCTCCAAGTGCCATGCTGCTTGCGGGAAGGCAGGGGTGGCAGTTTGCGGATAACAGTCGCCCCAAAAAGAGGAGATCTGTCGCCGGGCTACTAATTTCCCCGAATCACAGTGTGTGTCTCTGCCCTAACTGCCTATCATTTTTGAGGATGGGAAGAAATCTTTGTCCCTGAAGGAAACCAATGCAAACACAATCATATGTCTACACCTTGGGGAAGATTTACTAAATTCACATGAAGAATCCGAAGTTTGATCGAATTTAAATTAAATTTGAATTTGAATATTTGAATATGCAAATTAGGCAAATTCAACCATCGAATATTCGAATTCGAATGATTGGAATATTCAAATAAAATTTTATTCGAATATTCGAATATTCGATGGTCGAATAACTTCCCCTTTAAATTTTTATTCGACCACCTATTTCGCCAGGATCAGGCTACTGAATTGGGAATCATTAACTGATATCGAATAATAAAAATCGTTCGATTTGAATATTCGATTGATCGATCGAATTGCGGTAAAATCCTTCAAATTCGATAGTCGAATTCGGAGGATTTTACTTCCCCACTATTCCCATGGTCGAATTTTGAATTTTTTTTCATTCGAAATTCAACCAATAGTAAATCTGCCCCCTTGTGTCTTATACTCATTCTCCCTTCAGATTGGAAGCTCAGGGCCTTATTTCCTTTTCCTATCATAGTTACATAGTTGAATTGGGTTGAAAAAAGACCAAAATCCATCAAGTTCAACCCCACCAAATGAAAACCCAGCATCCATAAACAATCACCCCTCCATTCTTTCCCTTAAATTAAATATACCAATATCTTTACTAACTATATACTTTAGTATCACAATAGTCTTTGATATTATGTCTGTCCAAAAAATCACCCAAACCCCTCTTAAAAGCATCAACAGAATGAGCCATCACAACATCACCCGGCAGTGCATTCCACAACCTCACTGTCCTCACTGTGAAGAACCACCTACGCTGCTTCAAATGAAAGTCATTTTCTTCTAGTCTGAAGGGGTGGCCTCTGGTGCGGTGATCCTCTTTATGGGTAAAAAGGTCCCCTGATATTTGTCTATAATGTCCTCTAATGTATTTGTAAAGTGTAAACATGTCCCCTCGCAAGCGCCTTTTTTCCAGAGAAAACAATCCCAACCTGGACAGTCTCCCCTCATAATTTAAGTCTTCCGTCCCTCTAACCAGTTTAGTTACACGTCTCTGCACTCTCTGCAGCTCATTTATATCCCTCCTAAGGACTGGAGTCCAAAACTGCACTGCATACTCCAGATGAGGTCTTACTTACATTACTTCATCTCTTACCCACTTTACTCTGATCTTGCCCACTCCCACACCTTGTGTATCATTCCCTTCCCTTTAGCTTTTTCTGTACAGGGCCTTCCTCACCTCCTGTACCAGTATTTATTGTGATGTATATAACACCATATTTATTGTGATGTATGTAACTCCTCATGTTCTATGTATGTATGTAATTCATGTGATTTAGTTGTATAATCACATTCACTTTACAGCGCTACGAAACAAGTTGGCACTATAGAAATACATGTTAATAATAATAATAATAATAATACTAGGGATCTATAAAGAGGTATAATTATGTTCGAAGTTCGATCAAATTTAAAATAAATTCGAATCTCCGAATATGCAAATTAGGCAAATTCGACCATCGAATATTCTAATTCGAATAATTCGAATAAAATTTTATTCGAATATTCGACTATTCGATGGTCGAATTACTTCCCCTTGAAATTTTTATTTGACCACCTACTTCGCCAGAACCAAGCTACCGAATTGGGAATCATTAGTTTTGATCGAATAAAAAAAACTTGATTGATCGATTAAATAGTTCTAATGGATCGATTCGAACGATTGATCGATCAAATTTTTTTTATTCGATCGATCAAATTGCAGTAAAATCCTTCGAATTCGATAGTTGAATTCGAAAGGATTTTACTTCCCTTTTATTCATATGGTCGAATTTCGAGTTTATTATTTTATTTATCCGTTATTGGTTGCATTTTGTATGTAATCTATACCTTCAATATACACCCTTGTTTAGAATATGATGGTGCTTTAGAAAAGAAATACAGTATGTGACAATAATAATGATTATGTTCATAAGACAAAGGGGTCATTAAGTACTTTGGGCAAAACTTGAGAAGATTGACAAGCTTTTTTGGAGCAAAACCCTGCGAGATTAGTAAAGTCATATGGGTTTCCTTTATGATTGCCTAAGTCTTTGAGGCGACTAATCTCCCTGAATAGGCGCAGGCGACTTTAGCGCTAGTGGGTGTTACATACTAGCAAGCCATTCAGGGAGATTAGTCGTGGCGATTGGTCTCCCTGAATCTTCGCGTCTGGCCTTACCCTTAAAGCCAGGTGCTAATAAAAAAAGGAACCTTATGTCACCAATTTAACTTGGTTAAAATAGTTGCAAACAAACAAACAGATCACTGCTGACCTGCATAATGACTGTAATGATTGTTCCTGATTAAAGGGGACCTGTCACCCTAACAAATAATTCCAAATTCATATCTATTGTGTTTGTTAAGCAAAAAAAACTTTAATTACACTATATAAATTATTTAAATATTGGTTGCAGTCAGCCTTGTAATTCACCACCACAGCAAGCAAGCAGCAGCCATTTTGCGGACACTATTATTAAGACAAGCATTTTAACTTTTGTTTATGCACCAGAATGGGGGACCTCATCTTGTCTTACAGGAACTTGGTTTTGATGAACTTTGCAATGATCATGTAGCATTGTGTCCATCATTTGCCAGAAAAAGCTCTACTTCTGAGCACAATGTGAGCCAAAATTGGCATTATTGAACATTTGATTCCGTTTCCTCCAAATGAAACTTTCAGCATCTAGTGCTTTAGGTTTTTCCTGTATAAACAATACAGATATTTCCTCTAGTGTCGTAGCGCTTGCCTGGAACTGGAGCACATTCATAACCATATTGTGCAATAACGATACAGAATTCCACTGTAATATTTTGCAAGTCACTCATTAAATATGCGTATAGTCGGGCATTTCAATCTTAGCACTTTGCTTATGCATTGATTGCAAATGAAGTTATGCGTAATTTGCCAGCAGTACATATATGATAAATATATAATCTACAAAGCTAATCTTTCTTTGGAATTCATTGAATATTTTTTCACAATAGGCCACAGATACACAAACCACATAAAGATAAAATTAGAACCAAATTGGGACAAATAACAACTGCATAAATTGTATATTAGAATTAAATTTAAAATATTGTTATTTCACCTTTCCAAGGTTATATTATAAAATATAAATGCTACGGATTTTACTAAAATCCACAGATATAAACAAACTTAACAAAAAATGACAGGCCTTTATATGGAAACACAAAAAACATAGGATAGCACTAAACTAGCACAACATAAAGACAATGGAGGACTTAACCTGCCCCTATTAAAATACTATAACTTAGCTAGTTTTATGTAGAGTCCTGCGCGGGTCCAATTTCTGGGACACGTACCCGACCGTACCCGGAACCTGCAATCCGCAACCCAGACCCGCGACCCACATTCTTACCCGCTTGGACCTGCGACCTTACCTGTACCCGCAACCCGCGATCTGCAACCCGGACCCGCGACCCGCTGACCATCAAGAATCAGGAAGTCCTGTCATTCAAAACAGGAAGTGACATCATCGGAAGTAGCCGTGATCAGAAAAAAAGGAGTAAAACAGGAAGTGCTGTCTTTGTAAACTGGAAGTGACATCATCGGTTTAGACATGCTCAGAAAAAAGGAGTAAAAATCGCTATGGCAAAGATCCGCGACCCGACCCTCAACCCGCAAACCCGCAGAACCACCTAACGGCTTCTATACCCACATCCGGAACTTCTACATGCAATCCGCAGGGTACCGCAGGATTTTGCGGGTAACCCGCGGGTACCCGACCCGCTGCAGGACTCTACTTTGATGCGCATTTCCATAGACTGGATCAACCAAAACTTCACACCAAACCTTTCCCTATCCTGCATGCTGCATGCTCTACCTTCAGAAATCCCCCTCCACTGCCAAACAAATCCATTGATTTATACCACAATCAAAGCCTGGCAAACAATCAGAACCAAATAATTTGGCACATACAAATTATCACTCTTCCTCCCCAGTTCCAAGATGCCAAAGCAGATCCCGCTTTAAATGATGGCACTCTAAGGGGCAAATTTACAAAATTCACGTGAAATGATCGAAGTTCGATCGAATTCGATCGAATTACGATCGTACAAATTTTCGTGAAATCGGATATGCAAATTTGGCCTCTTCACTCATCGAATATCGAATATCGACAAGATCGAATGATCGGATATTCGATAATTCGATCATTCGATGATCAAAGGATTCAAAATTTTAAAGTTATTCGACTGCCTACTTCGCCAGATTGAACCTACCGAATTGCAATAGAAGCCTATGGGAAACCCCCCATAGGCTTCTGAGGCTAAGTCCTGCTCGATTACCATTCGTACGATCGGAGCGTTCGATCGTTCGAATCGTACAAATTTTTCGGACGCTTAAAGGAAATTTCACGATTTTGTATCAGTATCTGATCGTACAAGTTCATCAGGAAATCATATAGCGAGCAAAATGATAGCCTAAAACAATTCGATAAGCATTCGATAATCGAATTTCGAATTTGGTCGAGCTAATTTTGGGGAATAATAGTAAATTTGCCTCTAAAGGTCTAACACGGTCGCATCACTCCTTAATCCTAATGCCTGCACAATATATACGTTCCCAGAAATGCAGTCCAAATATGGACTCCCTAACAGTCACATCTTTGCATACCTGCAAGTTAAAAGCTATGTAGAGCAGGCAATTCGGGGCATATAACCACAACTAACAAATAATTCATTAGATATCCTGATAAAAGCAAATAAGGGATGGCTCCTCACAGCTTCTGGAGTATACACTATTATGAAACCCAAAATAGACTACAATCTACACACAGAAGGAATATCCAGATGGTTATATATCATACCAAATATCACACCAATGCAGATCACAGCAGCATATACAAAACGCAAAACATTTGAAAAAGTTGTCATCAGTGTACTTCCAAGACGTGGCTCTTAAACTTCTCCACAGAGTATATGTATTGCCAAAAATGGCACATAAGATAGGCCTAACTGAGACATCTAACTGTGTAAAGTGCAACCACCCTGAGGCCACATTAGAACACAACCTGTGGTCGTGCACAAAACTAAACTCTCTTTGGAACTCAACCCTATCACAAATCACAAACTTGTGCAACATTAAGGCAACAAAGACAAATCCCCAAATCTTATTGGGACATACCCCACATGCACTAACAACTCCATTAAAGGTAACATCAGACTAGCTGACATAATGGTACTGACTACAGTTAAGGCTATCCTGGAATTCTGGACTAACGCACAACCCCCTACAACACAAATATGGGAATGTAAATTGCAATATACAATGCAACTTCAGTGGGTCCTAGCACTACAAGAAAAGGAATCCAAAGGTTCTCATTTCTTTGATATTTGGAACAAATATCTGGGCACACTTAAGGGACAAAAATATCACAAGCTACTAGCTCCCTTCCCTTCTCCCTTAGGGGAGAACTCACTTAAAAGTTCATAAATAAAAGAAGAAGAGACTTGCCTCCTTCTCCAAACCAGTGGCGTAACTAGATGTTACTGGGCTCCACAGCAAATTAATTTTAGGGCCCACAACATATCCAGAGGTTATTCATTTTACTAGTATTTGTTGAAATTGTTCATTAATTAGGGCATCATGGTGCCCCCTATACCTCTTGGGCCCCCCCTGCAGCCACAGGGTCTGCTTCCTCTGTAGTTACTCCCCTGCTCCAAACGCTTAAAGGAGAAGGAAAGTAAAAAATTGTTGCCAATGAAGAGTAAATATCTTTAAAATCAAGCATTCCCTCGTTCGTTTTTTCCTCAATGTTTGTGCTGCAATAATTTTTTTAATAAGTATAAACATGTAGATAAAATCATACCCTGGCTGCAGTCCAGAAATAGCTCTGAATAGGGCACACGCATGCGCAATAGTTATTAGCGGTGCCCTGCGCATGCGCACTACAATCCGGTTGGTTCCCTGTGTAGTGATGCTGTTTTGGTCATGTGATGGAGGCGTTCTCATCACTGACCTCTCTGCTCCCGCCCCAATCATTCAAGCTCCTACTGTGATCCGTCTTCCCCATTGCTAGGCGAGTCAAGACAGCCAACAATCGGGTCTGTCTGACTGAGGTCTGTAGTAATGTTCTGTACTTTTTTTATGGCTCCTCATTTGCACTTAGACAGAATGCACGTAGGATTACACCACAGTGTCACAAAGGAGGCGCATGCCCATAAACGGGTGATCGCACGGAGGAAGTGATGCGCCAATTTCAAAATAGCTGCACAAAATTGTTAACATCGGCACAAATTCCGAACGCTGGTGCACAGAAGCAGAAATGATATCAGAGTTTTTACTGCAGCGTTTCAGGAGGGGGCCTGATGTAAAACGTAATGAAATAGGATTACGTTTCTTTGTTTTTCTCCTTTAAATCCTGTACAGGAGGACGACCTGATAGAAGAAGAAGATGAACAACAAGGAAAGACGTTTGTCTACCCCTCTCTCTCTTCCCCCATCCCCACTTTCTCTTCTTTCTATTCTGCTCTTTCTCTATCTATTATTCTCATGCTACCTCCATAGGACAGAGCAACTTGGACTTACATATGGACGCACTGAATTGTGTACAATATCACAAAACTGAATGTAAGCATTTATACCACAAAGGTATTTACAAAGTCATAACATGTATTCTGCACGGCTGTTTGATATATTACTCCTGTAAAAGCATCTATTTTATTTACTGAAAATTAATAAAACAGTTTCGCATAAAATATTGTTATTTTACTGCAATGGCCAAACATCCACATTAACCATTTTAAAACAATGTAAAATTATTGTATAGAACTCTCTCTCTTTACAGGAATGTGTTATAAAGAGCTTAGTGATGTTTGGGTCAGGAAAAATTCAACATGCACCTACCCTAACCTGTAAAATGTTGCCATTGTAGGACCCCTGCCCAACCCATACCATTTTTTTGCACTATATGAAATTTTTGTGTTTTCCTCTGGTTCCACGACAGAGAATCTTAAAGATCAGAGAGGAGTGTACTTCCCCAGTCTGACCTGCATCCAACCCTAACCCTCAATGGTTGGCCAAGTTTCAACCCAGTCCCAACCAATCGATGATCAGCCCCCAGCTGGTTTTGGGTCAACCCCTCAAATCACAAAAAGAGTTCCCCTAAATTGCCCCCCCCCCAATAACCCCAGTAAAACTTGGCCACATATATTTGTGATTTTTGTTAGGGAATTTTGATTCTTGTGCATTTACTCTGAAACACATTAAGGAGGTGTATAGTTGACATGGGCATTAGAGATGGGCACAATCCCTTCTTATAATGCTAAAGGACATTACTGTCCAATAAACCTCGACCAAGGCCTTAGGGGTAACTTAAAAATCAGAACACAGTTTTCCAAGTGGATTTGCATAACTGTCAAGCTACAATGGCACACAGCTAGGGTTGCCACATTTTCTTAAAAAAAAATACCGGCCTTCCTATATATTTATCTTTTTTCCCTATTAATAACATTGGGATCAACCATCAAAAATACCGGCCAGGCGGGTAAAATACCGGCCAGGTGGCAACCCTAGACACAACCTGAAGTTGGTAGAAGGAAAGCTAAAATGCATAGAAGTGCAGAAGGTTAGGCAGACACCATGTTTGCCTATATCACATCCTGTCACCATCTTGAAGCTTGGATCACTGAAAGTAAGGATCAGGTCAGCTCAGTGTCGGACTGGCCCACCAGGATACCAGGAAAAGTCCCGGTGGGCCCAGGTGTCAGTGGGCCCTTATGCTGCTAATTTGGCCTATTTCATGGCCATTCCCTATTTCTAGAGGCTAAATAGATGTAATAAAAGATTATAGTATGTAAAAAAAATAGACTAGGAGAATAGAGGTTGAATGAGTAAAAGAAGAATAATAGTACTGGGAGTGGGCCCCTGGTCTAAAATTTTTTGGTGGGCCCCTAGTGTAAGGTTTTTGGGTGGGCCCCTGATGTCCCAGTCCGACACTGGGTCAGCTTTCAATGTTAAAAAGATTTGTTTTGCTGAAAACAGAACCAAAACAAAAAATTGTCCAAAGTCACTGGAAATTCCCCTTTTAATCTGACCTAAAAAACTCGTTCTCCTCGAGTGTAACAGTCAAAAAACACCACCATACATCGAGGTCAGCGCTGAAAAGGGAACCCACACGAGGAAGGAAGGACACTGCAGGTCGGAGTCACTCCATCATCGTTTGGTTCATAGGCGAAAGGAAATCCAAGCGATGAATTGTTATGCTTGAGTTTACTACAAAAATGTGAGTGTAATTTTAAAAGGATTTTTAATTAATAAAAAGTTTTTACACTATTAGTGTGTTCCACATCCATCCACAGCAAGGATCAAAATCATGAGAAGACTTCATCTATAGATGTTACAGGCTGAATTATAATCTAAACGTCTGTGAGTACCCACCTACTACATACCACGTGGTGTCTAATTAGAGAATAGCAACACGATATAGCTCAAATACAAGTGGGTTAAGGTGTTGAACTACAACTCTCTGAGAAATACTACACCATAATTATTTTCCTGTTTCCCCCCTAGCTTTTCAGCGCTGACCTTGATGTATGGTGGTGTTTTCAGCTTTCAATGTTGGCTGATAGGGGGTGATAGGATAACTATGTATAAATACTGTCTGATATGTTAGATAGTTTTAAGAAGGGGATGGATGGCTTTTTAGCAAGTGAGGGAATACAGGGTTATGGAAGATAGCTCATAGTATACGTTCATCCAGGGACTGGTCCAATTACCATTTTGGAGTCAGGAAGGAATTTTTCGCTCCTCTGAGGCAAATTGCAAAGGCTTTAGAAGGGGTTTTGTGCCTTCCTCTGGATAAACCAGCAGTTAGGCAGATCTTCTGTAAATAGAGAGGTTTTTTTCCTCTGTGTTGCATTGTCGCACCAAAGGTATCAAGCATGTGCGTTAATTTGGTGAATTGATGTTCCCCAGTATTAGCCCTTGGGTGATCTACTTTTAGCATAATAGTCCAAACTAGGTCTCTATCACCTGATTCAGGCTGTGCAACCCGCACCACAAAACGGTAGTAATACTGTTCAGATTTATACATTGATTTACTATACAGTTATAACCTGCAAGAATGAAGAATAATGTTTTCATACAAGAATATGCTTTCACAATATGATCTGAATACTTCTAATATTATATTGACCAAACATGTAGGCTGGACCACTGTATTCTGTAGAACAGCTTGCAAAACAAAGTAATGAGTAGTGGGTTCCTTCCGCTTACACATCTCTCCATGTGATGTCTCATATTAACCCACACACTGAGCATTCTCTGTCAGTATGAGGAATCCATTTATGACATATCTGCTTTGTTCATCCCACTTTGTGTTCCTGTACATGACGAAATAAGTTTTTCCTGCATGAATACTGATGTTTTCTCATCCACAAACAATCTCCACCCTCATGATTAATGGGCTTGGAATAATTGTCCTAGAACATAATGGAAACAGGGTGATTTTTAGTGAGGAGGCAGATACAAGGGAAAGTGTATAATTACGGAACTGTAAATGCAATTCCCTTCCAAGATAAACAGAAAATAATCGGCATGTTCTCACTGAGTGCTCATCTGTCTGCAGGGAAGCTTTGCCAATGTCATTATTTTACTCGGTTGCAAACAGTTTATCATCATCCCCCCCCCCAAAAAAAAGGGGAAACTTCTGGCTATAAATATCTGCTTTCCCTTTAAGTGCTAGTCATGCTGATACACAACCACTCTATAAAGGTTATCGGTACATTTACGGTAATCCATGAACTGGGATTTTCACTCTTGAAAGAGATTGCAACATTCTCGTTACCTGCCAAGTAGCCATCGGACAAAAAAAACCCCCATCCTTCTCAACTGGTACTTACAGAGAATGTTTGTTCTGATCTGCCCTTGTACAAACAACCTATTGTATCTTTCAGTTTCATAAGCAGATCTGCTGAGCGTTTGGGCTGCTTAGGCTTAACATGTAGTCAGTACATTCTTGATCCTGTTACAAATAGTTCACAATAATTGTTAAATAGCCACAGGGTTATTGAGCAAACAGGCTTATCTATCTCATTATGTCTGCTCTCACTGTGTCATAAGCACAGCTCATTTTTTGGGTAGGGAATAAAGGAAATTGGCTCCCAGTATCAGTGGAAGAAAAGTACAAAGGGCATATTATATTGTGTAACAATTGTATGCTTTTTGTATATACATAGCGATACCTTATGGCAAGGGTCCCCAACCTTTTTTGCTCATGAGCCACATTTAAATTTAAAAAAGAGTTGGAGAGCAACACAAGCATGAAAAAGTCCATGGGGATGTCAAATAAGAGCTCTGATTGGCTTTTTGGTAACCCCTATATGGACTGGCAGCCTACAGGAGAGAATGTTTGGCAGGACATCTGTTTTTTATGCAACTAAAACTTGCCTCTAAGCCATTAATTCAAAAATAAGCACCTGCTTTGAGGCCACTGGGAGCAACATCCAAGGGGTTGGAGAGCAACATGTTGCTCGCGAGCTACTGGTTGGGGATCACTGCCCTAGGGTAAGGACACACTAGGCGATTTGGGGAGATTGAGTCGCCTGGCGACTATTCTGTTTGACTTTGCGGCGAGCAAGGTGTTTGGGGAGTCGTTTGAGGTGACTCAATCTCCCCAAATTGCCTAGTGTGTCCTTACCCTTATAGTCCTGTTGCCAGAGTTTGTGCTTCTGGACTCTAGCAGGGATAGCACTTCTTTGAAGTTTGGCTTTTTAATTTGGGAGAGTTAAGGTGGCCATACACGGGCTGATAAAATCTGCCAACAGACGGAGTTGGCAGCTTATTGGCCCTTGTGTGGCCCTCCAACGGGCTTACCCGATGGATATCTGGCCGAAAGTTGGCCAGATGTCGATTGGACGGGAATAGAAATCCCTTACAACTGTGAACTCCAATTCATATCCCACAATTTAGGTCTGGAGCAGATTGAAAAGTGTGATATAAGAGGAATATTTGAGTGGCCAGACACATGGTAAGTTATATTCACCTCCACAGTTAAAATAACCTAGATGTCTCTTCTGCCTTCAGCCTTGTTTGAACTGCAATTTTGAATTGTAGGAATCTCCCTATAATCTGAAGACAAGCCAACCATGGTGCAAAAACTAAGAAAGGTGCAGTAACTAGATGCCTGTTAGAATTGTATTACACATTTTTGTTATACAGGTATGGGATCCATAATCCCATCATCCAGAAAACTCTGATTTACAGGATGGACATCTCTTCAATTAAGTGAAATTTTTTAAAATTATTTCCTTTTTGTGTGTAATAATAAAACAGTACCTTGTACTTGATCCAAACTAAGATATAATTAATCCTTATTGGAGGCAAAACCAGCCTATTAAACAGGCACATGACTAGTATGCAGAGGGATTCAAGAAGTAACAGTTATGGTTTCTTGCTTCTTATTAACTTGCATTTATAAATTGCCAACCAGGGTCGGACTGGAGGGCCTGGGGCCCACCGGGGCTGCTAGCCACCAGGTATTTTCCCATTGTCCCGCCGGCCCAGTCCAACACTGTCGCCAACATATTGCGCAGCACTGGTTTGTCTTTCTGCATAAATAACCAATGTGGCATTTCCTCACAAAAATAAAAATTCAAAAATGCGCATACGGAATTTTCAGTGCACTCAATAAGCTATATCTTCAGATATCATTGTCCGTGTAAGTGTATTCTAACCTTAGCGTGTTTATTTGTTTAGTTTAACCTTACACAGATAAATTTAGTAGAATTCTTTCTCTTTCTAACTTTATGGGCTGTGAGCCAACGTAGATGCCTTTATCTGTCTTTCCTGTACTGGTTCTCTGCCTCCAACAGTTATTCTGGATTCTGGCCACATTCCCAGTGATGTCAAACCATGCACCCACCTGCCTGGCCACTCCCCAAGTCATTCTTTAAGAAATGATCACACAGGACTAAAGTTGGCCAGCAGTGGCCATATTACCCATCATCAACTAGGGTAAAACCAGTTGTGCAGCCTTTGGGCTTGATGACCCCATTGCAAGGAAAGCAGGTGGTAGGTAAGTAGGCACCTACTTCTTTCAATGTGAGACTTGCATTCATAGAGGCCTCCTGGCAATTGGATTGTTAGACGTGAGCAAGCAACTTCAGTCTAATAGTTCAAATGCAACCCTATCCTGGAACTTCTCATAAGGTAGGATTACACCCAACATTCCCAGGGCACCTACCTGCTGAAAATCAGGCAAACTTGTGATCCCTCAATGGTATCAGTGGAATAGACTGGCAAATTGTGTACTTAGTACCTTGATATTTCCACAAATTAGAGTTTAGACAAACACCTTGGGGATTTCCGCTAAGAAATAAAATATTCATAAAGAGATATAGCAACAATGCTAATGTCCAAATATAAGCTGATCAGTCAACCTCTCTCTAACACACAGCGCACAGCAGGGGTAAAATAGTTTGCTGTACATTATCATAGAATAAAATAGGAACATCTTATACAGCGATGGAACTTATGGAGTGACCACAGAGCCCCAGTTTCAGAAGGTAAATTAAACACTAAATCAAAGCAGATGTTTCTCCTCGGGTTTAAAATATGTTGTCAAACTTTCATACGCTGCATGTTATTTTTATTTACACCCTCGTAATCCATTCATTATCATAACATCAACCAGGGCCCTGTATGAATTGGTGTGCTATGATGTACACAGTTTTATCATTATTAATGTATGGGATGGCAGAGGTCAGATTGTTGCTGACGCAGATTTATGTGGCAGAGTTAATCCCCAAAGACTAGAAACAAATATGGAAAAGCTAGATTCCCCATCCGCCCCCTGAGAAAAAAATCCCTTTCCCCAGCTGTGGTTATTAATATCTGTCTATAGGCTGATAGCCCAAGCAAGTATGTCTCTAATTAGCTGAGCAGGAAACAAAGACAGTTGAGAAAGATGCTTATATTAAGATATTTCATACGTCAAGTAGAAAAGTATTACTTCCTTCTGTAACCATCCTAGAGACTGCATAGTGCACATTGTTATGGGGGGCTCTTTATATCATTATTCCAGTCACTGTTATAAAACAAGGGACCGTGGAAAAAAGCATCATCAAGAGCCACATTACTCATCTTAAATTTGAGCTATGCTCTCTCTTTATAAGGAATCTCTTTCTCCTCAAGTGCCTTTGAAATCTGATTGTTGGTCATTAGCCATAGGCCATTGGCAGACATTTTCACTGTAATCAGTTTTCCTTTAGTGACAGACGTGGCTACCAGGTGGAGATTAGCCACCCAACCCAACAACAAATCGCCTCTTCTTCGGGTAACTAATCTCCCCTAAATGCCTTTCCGCCGGATAGAAAGTAAATTGCCGGCGGGATGGCACTCGGAACTTTAGATTTACTAAGGGGCAGATTTACTAAACTCACATGAAGGATTCAAAGTTTGATCGTATTTTCAAAAAGATTTGGATTCGAATATTTGAATGTTTTTGAAGACCACTTTGACCAGTGAATTTTGAAAATTCGATCGAATCGAATTTCCCTAAAAATCATTGAATTCCTTTGAAATTCTAATAGTTTTAGGCCATTTTTTCCTCGATATTCGATTTCTCGATGAAATCGCACGATCGAATACCGATCGTTCGATTTCACAAAAAACTCATTCTTTTTCCTTCAAGCGCTCTAAAAATTCATATGATTCGAACGATCGTAGTGTTCGATCGTACGAATGGTATTCAAGAAGGTGTTTGAAAAAAAAGCCTATGGGGGGGCTTCCACAGGCTTCTATTGCAATTTGGTAGGTTCAATCTTCGGATGGTCGAATTATCGAATATCCGATCATTCGATCTATTCAATCATTTGAATTTTTGGTATGCGATTATCGAAGTGGCCAAATTTGCATATTCGAACATCCGATCGGAATTCGATCGAACTTCGATCTATT
The DNA here is from genome assembly GCA_024363595.1 of Xenopus borealis. NCBI lineage: Eukaryota > Metazoa > Chordata > Amphibia > Anura > Pipidae > Xenopus > Xenopus borealis. The sequence continues at coordinate 124,486,694 of CM044441.1, read as the reverse complement.
CATGTGAATTTCGTAAATCTGCCCATAAGTGTTGAATTTTCGAATGAAAAAAATTCTAAATTCGACCATTGAATTTTTTTTGGGGGGTGTTTTCAATCGAAAATGGACCGATCAATAGGTCCATTTTCTATCGAATTAGAATCATCCAAAAAAAAAGATTTTCCAGGGCTTAGAAAAATTTTCAGGAAAGCTTCCAGGAGGTCGCCCATAGGCTACAATGGCAATTCGGCAGCTTTAAGGTGGTCATAATAGTCCAATTCGAAGGATTTAAAAGAGACAGTACTTCGAAAATTCAAATTTTTTCTATTCAAATCTAATTTTGGGCTATTCGATAGTCGAAGTAGCCCAAAATTACTGCAAAATTCGAATTCGAAATCTATAGCATTCCGAGTGCCAGCCTGTTGGTGATTTACATTCTAGCCAGTGGGAAGGCATTAGGGGCTGATAGAGCCCTCATTCCGGTTGGGGGTACTGGTGTTTTTTTTTTTTAAAAATGCCCCCCGCCAGCGCCAGCTTGCTCGCACCAGGAGGGAGCTCCCGGTGTGAGCCGTCATGACAGTCTTTGCGCATGCACATTTGCGTGCGCGTGACTTCATACACCGGGAGCTCCCTCCTGGTGCGAGCAAGCTGGTGCTGGCGGGGGGCATTTAAAAAAAAAAACACCAGTACCCCCAACCGGAATGCGGGCTCTATCAGCCAGCACATTTGGTTGGGGGTAACTAGGTGCCCTTTAAATGTCTAATACACCTTTGTTTTTAAAAGTTAATTTTCTATTTATCAAATGGAAACATTAAGACCTGATTTTATGCTTATTTTCCTTTTGTCATCCCCCTTAGGTGGCAGACGTGGGGGAGATTAGTCACCCAGCAACAAATCGCCTCTTCTTCGGGTGACTAATCTCCCCTAATGCCTTCCCACTGGCTAGAATGTAAATCACCAACAGGCTGGCACTCGGAATGCTATAGATTTCGAATTCGAATTTTGCAGTAATTTTGGGCTACTTCGACTATCGAATAGCCCAAAATTCGATTTGGGGCACCCGTTATGTAAATCCAGCCTTGAAAATAATGTGCCCCCCAACATATTACTACCTAAGCCTGTCATTTTACATTTTTAACTCTTACTTACAGCCCATCCTTTTATCATTGCCTTTATATAATTCTGGTGAACTTATGCATAGACATCCTCCAACAATCCTTGTGCTCCCTGTTGTAGTGTAAGTTAGATCTGCATCTTAGCAGCCAGGCTCCTCATTCCTCAACTGTCATAAGGGTTTTCCTTAAATTCTTTCTTTTACCCCAGGAATGTGAGACTCTATGAACAGGTTTGGTCTCCAGAGTGTACCAATTTTATGTGGACACTGCTTATTCTGTGTGCATTGAATACCTTACTGAGCAATTGTGTTTATAAACATGGGTTAAAAGTGCCATATTGCTTGCCATGGCTCCAAAATTTCCACGGAGGAAGTTTTTCTGTTATGTTTTTATGGAGCAATTTGAAGCAACGTTCTGCTGATGTATGCAATATAGACATACTGTATGGGGCAAATTTACTGTTATTCCCCATAATTAACTCGACCAAATTCGCAATTCGATAAGTATTCGACCATCGAATGCTTATCGAATTGTTTTAGGCTATCATTTTGCTCGATAGAGTATGGGCAGCTTCCCATAGGCTTCTATTACAATTCGGTAGGTTCAATCTGGTGAAGTAGGCAGTCGAATAACATTAAAATTTTAAATCCTTTGATCATCGTACGATCGAATGATCGACTATCCGATCATTTGATCTATTCGATATTCGATGATCGAAGAGGCCAAATTTTAATTTACGATTTCACCAAAAATTCGTACGATTGTTGTTCCATCGAATTCGATCGAACTTTGATAATTTCACGTGAATTTCATAAATCGGCCCCTTAGTATTGTAATACATGTTCTTATCCTGTACTCTAAGGAAAGTTACACCTTACGTAGATAAGTAATAACCTCACTATGGATCATTCCAACTGCTTGAAGTTTAATTTCCTTTTAAAACAACAGAAATGCTAGTTGCCACGAGTTGACACAATGATTTGATATTTACAGAAACATGTTGCTTGCACAGAGGTGATTTGTGTTTTCATCACAGTTCCTATTTAGAATTGGCCAGTTCCAATTTGCATACTTTTATATTTGTAGTCTACATGACAGCACCCAGTGAGAGATTGCACTGCATTTCTGTATGTATAGAACAGGCTCTGGAAATGTGCTGCCTGCTTGATCCTACAGCTGGGAAAGGAATTTGCACTGAGATCCTTTCCCCTTCTGGTACTGAGTAATTTATACTTTAGCAAAATCCCTCTAACTGTTCTGCAACAGATGGCATTGAGACTATTCCTACTATACAAGATCCACAGTACTGCTCTTAACATCAGCCGAGGCTAAATCATCCCTTGTCTGGATGGGGCTGGAGGTAACAAGAATACAAGTAGAATGTGGGTAATAGGAAATCCCAAAGTAAAAAGTGGTAGAGCTGGTGATGGTCAATGTTTATCACAAGGGGGTTTGGGCAGCCATACAGAACTGTATATAGGCATATAAATTGCACAAAAAAAGCCAAAAAACTTTTATTTACATGATACCCAATGCATTTTGAACCACCTAGAATAATGGTGGTCTGCATCAGGGGCACAGAGAAATACAGGACCTGCATTTTTCTGTTCCCCTTACAAGACCCCCCACTGTTTTGGGGGATTGAAGTGCGTCAGGTATCATTTAAATAAATATTTTTTGCCTTATCTTATATTTTGAATGCCCGGCTCATCCTTACTTATTTCAAACGTGGGGATCTTACAGGTGACAGAGAGCACCATGACCATTTATTGAGGTGTGCACCGCCAAATTCAACACGTCGATGTAGTTCTCCTTCGGTAGTATTTTAAACGAACCATTAAAGGATTTAATGCCAGACACTGCTTTATCAGGCTGAGGTGTGCACCGCCAAATTCAACACGTCAATGTAGTCCTCGTTCAGTGGTATTTTTATTGATACATTCAAGTTCACCTCTGTTACATGTGTAAAACTTTGTATTGTGTGGGTACACGCAGTGTCCCTTTCACAGTTCACACCAAAAATTGGTTGAAATATCAGGGTAATTATAAGTGTGGGAGATCGCGATGTGGTTCGTGTCGATATATTGACAAATCAAAACAATTTTCAAGTTCAAATACAGGACATTCTTATTCTATTTATCAACATTTTAACTGAGTCTCCCAGGGTGTTGTGTATTTGATGACTTGTGAATGTGGGTCTCAATACGTGGGTAAAACCATACGTAATGCAGGTACACATGTCTTGGAACATCTATCAGCAGTGGATAGAAATGACACAAAATCGGCCGTGGCAAAACATTTATTAGAAAAACATAAGGGTAGAAAGTGTGTCAAATTCCAAGTTATTGATAAACCGCTTACCCCTACTAGGAAAGGTGATTTACATACTAGACTATTAAGGAAAGAGGCATTTTGGATCTACCGCAGAAAAACTTTGGAAAGTGAAGGGGGATTAAATAAAGATTGGGAGCTTTCCTGTTATTATTAATAATATAGTGGTCCCTTTTATTATTATAATTATTCCTATAGTTTCTTTGGAGTATATTAGAAAAGTACCCTTAGATTTGGACTAACACAATTCCGATAGCCTTTAGCGTAAAAAAAATCCCCAATACTTGAATGGGTTGAAACAATGTTTCGTATCTTTGTTACTTTGTACTTTGCAAATGTGTCTTAATTTTGATATTTGGTTATTCATTTGGAACAACTTTGAATCAGTTATGTAATCATTTGATATATTGTTAAACAACATATAATTATGTGATTCTGGATCCAAGGATGCGAAGTAGTGTAATGGTTAATGTTTTTATGGGGGCTATGGGTATTTAAAGGACATAATGGAATCAGGTGTGTGCTTCTGAGGAAGTGGCTTGAGCCACGAAACGCGTTAAGTGCTGGATCCTGACATGTTTTTTGTATGGATATACTGACTATGAGTATTTTTAACACGAAACATTAAAACTAAACTTTTTATACACTGGCTCTGGTGCTCCGCTTGCTGCTTTTACAGTTCACAGTGAAGCATTCTATAGTGTAGTTTGTTATCCATTTTTCAGTATCATTGCATAATGTATCATCAATTTAACAGAAAGAAAAGTTTAAACATAAAACTAACTCGTCTACCTGTATTTATTCTTACAAGTTTTCCTTGTCCACCCAGTTGGTTAGTTTAATCAGTAAGTTAAGCATGTTACTTGGTCCTCATCTGGCAATCAACTTAAAGTTATAGTGCTGTCATCCCATTTCTATTTGTATCCATTTTATTGAGAATTTATTATAAATCAGCCGGCTTCCCTAGGAGTTAGTATGAGGTCCATATATCTAGGAATTTAGGGGTTCTATTTTGAATATGGGCAATCGTACTTTCAAAAGGCTTATTTACAACAAGTTTCCAATGGATTTCTGCTAGTGCAATATGTGCTGCCATCAATATTTGGTTAACCAGCTTCTGGGAAGTACTTGAGATTTCCTCTATCGGCTTACCCAACAAATGAGTTACCTGGTTTTTGTCCATCTGATTGCAAGTAACTTTCATTATCAATCTATGGACTTCCTCCGAGTATCCAGTGATCATTAGACACTCCCATAGTAGGTGCAGTAACGTAACTAGAGGGGAGCGCCCCTCCGTACGCAATTATCTTTCCGGAAATCGCCGAAGCGCAAGGAAATCGTCGATGCACGAGCTGCAGGGGGGGCCCTGAGGTGGTGCAGGCCCTGGCCCAATTACACCCCCTGCTCCCCCGGTAGTTCCGCCACTGAGTAGGTGGTATAATGATCCTATGTTGGGGTAGCCCCTCCATCACTGATCTGGGATAGCTTGAGTCATTTTGTTCAATTTTTGAGGGGTCACTCTTGATTTACATTTAGCTGTAAGGAAAGGTTGAATGAAATATATTACTTGAAGGTATTCATAAAACCTAATTGGGATTTCTGGAAGTTTTGCAAGTAGGTCTCCGAATTGGAGCATCTGGGAAGCATCAGTGGTGAGTACATCAAGTATATGAAACAAGCCTTTTGCCCCCAAGTTGCCATACAAGGCTACTTGTGTCCCTGGTTGAAACCTGGGGTTTTTGAAAAATGGAGTCATTAAGAACCAAATCTTTGGTTTGATGCCACACAGTAATAACCAATGTGGTGGTTTGTAGTATGGTTTTTGGGAGTGCTAGGTGGGGGCATGCGTTCAATAGAAACGCTCCCATGTGTGCTGGAGCTATAAAGAAATGTTATATATTTGCCCATAGTGGAGCTGTGATAAATTGTGAACAAGCTGTCATCCATCTCAGATGCGCTGCATCACGATATATCTGTACCGATGGGACTCCAAGTCCTCCCTGGTTCAGTGGTATTTTTAAACCTGCCAGATAGATATCTGAACGATTTCATGCTTGGGCAGGCTGAGCCAGTAACTTTTATTGGCCCAAGTATGGCCACTTTTAACTAAGAGCACAAAAATCGAAAGTCAAAGTACTGGTAAAATATAAAGACCAACAATATATATGAGAAAGTTCCCAGAGGGGACTGAACTGTAGGGATGGCGCGAACAGTTCGCCAGCGAACTTGTTCGCGCGAACATCCGCTGTTCGCGCTCGCCAAAAGTTCGCGAACGTCGCGCGACGTTCGCATTTTGGGTTCGCGTCAATTTGGCGCTTTTTTTTTGCCGCATTTTTTTTGCCCTCTCACCCCAGACCAGCAGATACATGGCAGCAAATCAGTAAGCTCTCCCTCCTGGACCACCCCACACCCCCTGGACCACTCCCCTTCCCTATAAAAACCGAAGCCCTGCAGCTTTTTTTTCACTCTGCCTGTGTGTGCTGAAGAGCTAGTGTAGGGAGAGAGCTGTTAGTGATTTCAGGGACAGTGGATAGTAAGTTTGCTGGCTAGTAATCTACTGTACTTCAAACAACTGCCATCTAGCTGTGTGAGCTTGTTCACATTCTGTCTAAATATCCATAATATTACCCTCTCCAGAAAAAGCACCTGAGTGACTTTTTTCAAGCAGCCATAATATATTTTACGTAATCCGTATCCACCGCTGTAGTAGTGTATACGTTGACCTTGTAGGCATTATTTGCCCTGTAGCCATTTTTTGCCCAGTGTGTTCTTCAACCATCTAGCTGTGTGAGCTTGTTCACATTCTGTCTAAATATCCATAATATTACAGTGTCCACAACCACCTGAGTGACTTTTTTCCCTTTACAGCACAAAACGCAGCGCTGTGTCAACAATGGATTTTTAAGATACATTTTTGCCCTTGATCCCCCTCTGGCATGCCACTGTCCAGGTCGTTGCACCCTTTAAACAACTTTAAAATCATTTTTCTGGCCAGAAATATCTTTTTTAGCTGTTAAAGTTCGCCTTCCCATTGAAGTCTATGGGGTTCGCGAACCGTTCGCGAACCGTTCGCAAATTTGCGGAAGTTCGCGAACATGTTCGCGAACTTTTTTTCGGCGGTTCGCGCCATCCCTACTGAACTGTAACGTTGGCTGTATATACACTTGTTTGTGCACTTTACAATACAAACTTTTGACTTATTTCACCAAAATTCCCAGTTTGTGCTGGTCTTTTTGAATGCTGCATACATGGTTTTTTCATGCACCTGGGTTCTCAACAACTAAAGCAGTGTGCTTCTCGAATTGACCCAGTTGCATGGTAAGAGTTTTACATATATTTTCAAAATGAACCAGCAACACCAGCATATTTTCCAAAACAAAAAAGAATATATTTTTAGTGAAGCATGTTTTAGGCTTGGAAAATATCCTGGTGTTGCTGTTTCGTTTTGAAAATATATATGTAAGTATATATATATATATATATATATATATATATATATTCTCATCAATAACTTTACAATACATTTGCAGACTTCACAAATTATGCATTCCTAATCAGCTCTTATGTAAGAGGTTTTATCAAGCCATGGAATGTGGGATTTAAAACAGTTTGCAATGGAATAAGTAGAAGTTTCTTTTAATTGTCAGGAAAATGGGTTGTAGCAGGGATTTTTTCCCAGAAAAAGGGATCCAGTTTTGGCTCAAGCACCACACCCTCCCGTTCTACTTTGAGGTCCTCCTTAGCTCTTAAAGTGGACCCGTCACCCCAAAAAAATATTAAAAATCCTATTTCATCACATTAGTCAAGCAAAATGAACATTAATTACACTATATAAATTATTTTAATCTTGTTTCCTTCAGTCTGGGAATTCATTATTATAGCAAGCAGGCAGGAGCCATTTTGTGGACACTGTTATTAAGGCAAGCCTTGCAACATCTCAGAATCTTGTTTGTGCACCAGAATGGGGGACTCAATGTCTATCCCCATGTCCTGGCTACACAATTAAATGGTTAAGAGAACTGGGGGAATGTGTGGGGAGCAGTGACATCCAGGAAGTGCTGAATGGAAAGTGAAAGTAATTATCTGCCCCGCCTCTATGCCTAAGGCATAGAGGAGTGACAGACAATATTTGATTGACAGCTGAGATTTTTAATTGAGCTTAAAACAGCTATGAATGGTTTAATAAAAATTTGAATTTGGGTTTCATGTGTAATTTGAAAAGGACTTTTATTATACAGATTGTTGTGTCTGGGTGACGGGTCCACTTTAACAATCTAATATAAGAATGTATTATATCAATGTTATTAGCCATTCAGCCATAATTTCAAGGATGTCTAAGAGCAAATCACTCCATAAATTGCCTTCATGCCGAGTTTCCAAGGTCTTGGAGAGTCAGTTTGCATTCTACCGATATCTCATTGCCTTTGCGCAACCTTCCGGTTGTTCCCTCACTGCTTTAGCCCGTAAACTCTTAGTTTGGAAACTACTGCCTTGCAGAAACCCAGTGGCACTTGTCTAGCTGAGCATGGCCTAGCTGAGTATGGGCAACTGTTAGCAGGCATAGCATTTATAGGGAGAGCTTCCTAAATTTGCCCGTATCCAGTAAGAATTGTGCCAGTATAGCTATTACTTTGTACCAACAGCAAAAGTATAGTATATGCAGTATACTAGTCCTTTATGATAATAAATGGTGATACAGGGTTAACAGACTGGATACAAATACATTGTTTTGATATTGTCTTGGAATCTGGGCACTGAGCATGGTTTAACAACAATGTCCACATATTTTAGTTTCTAATTGTCAGGAATCCAAAGCGTTAGACACATAAAATGTCTGTAATGTGTTTAGGAGCCAAGGCTGCATTACAAGTGGATTTAAATATGGCCACATAAATATATAAATAACAATAATTGGGCTGTTAATAAGTTCATTGTGTTGACATTTTGCAACTGGGCCAAAAATAGTTTCATATTAAAACAATGAAATGAATAAAAGTGAGGCCAATATGTGTGAGAAAAGCAGAACAGAATGAAGGAATACAGGAAGTGCATTGTGGAAGCTGATTTGGAGACAGATGCTTCATTCAATTAACTGCAGAATTATCTTTCCTAACTATGATCTGAAAATTCTCCAAAGGCAAAATGTTAGGCCTGTGCTTGCAGCTATTTAGTTTGCATTTGTGGTACTACAATATTTAAACATGAATGTTTTTCAGGCACAACATTTTGCACCAAATGACTGTGGAGGCAAAAAAGATTGGCACTTGGATGCAAAGGGCCAACAAGTTATACCTGCAAAGGTACATTTCATTAACTAGCCAAGGAATTCAGGGGCCCAGCACCTTACAAGGGTGATTCACCTTTAAGTTTACTTTTTGTTTGCTATAGAAAAGCCAACTTTTGAATTGGTCTTCATTAATTCTTTTTTTATAATTTATAAATGATTTGCCTTCTTCTGATTCTTCAAGCCTTCAAATGGGGGTCACTAACCCTGTCAAAAAACAAATGCTCTGTCAGATTTTTTTAGTCGTTATTAATCCTTTTTATAGTGCATCCTTCTATTCAGGTCCTCTCTTATTCATATTTCAATCTCTTATTCAAATCAGTGCATGGTTGCTAGGGTAATGTGGACCCTAGCAACCAGATTGCTAAAATTGCAAACTGGAGAGCTGTTGCATAAAAAGCTAAATAACTCAAACATCACAAATAATAAAAAAAAAAAAATGAAAGTCATTTGCAAAGTATATCACTCTCTAGCTCATACTAAAATTTAAAAGTTAACTCAAAGGTGAACAAACCCTTTAAGGGACCTCTGTGCTTTAATGATGCGCAGGCCGGCCTGATACCCGCGGGACCCACTGGTCGGGGGGTGGGGGGGTGGGGGGTTTGGGCCAACCTTGCAATCCTCTTCATGGGTGGTGGGAGGGCACAGCTTGAGGTCTTCTTCTGCTCTCCCCGCCGACACCTTCAAATGGCGACTTCCGGTTTTATAGCGCCTGCTCACCCTGCCCCTTTTGTGAAGTCATCGGCATGGCAGGTAGGCACAGGTCTACAAAAGGAAGCCGGAAGTCGGATGCGGACAGCCGCGGGCTGAGGAAAGGCTGGTTAGGGTTGAGTGTGGGTCGGGAAAAACCTGTCCCGTGCATCACTACTATGCTTAGTCTTCATGGCAGATATTCTAGCACATGTACCAAAGGAGAAAAACCGGAAAATTGCCAACTGTGTAGTACAGTAACCAAAATGCTCAGGACCTGACGTTTTCTGGATAACAGATGTTTCCATTATTTGGATCGTCACACCTTAAGTCTACTAGAAAATCAAGACATAATTCTTTTATATGCTGGACAGATCCAAGAAGTCATGTTGTAAGGAAAACTGGCAAGCACAGATTTGTTTCTGTTTCAAAACAGTATGTACCTGGCCCAAAGTAACACAAGTTTTACAAAAGCATCTTAAATCTTAGCGCGATGGATTGATACAACGCAGGTATTTACATGGCAGATACAACAAAGGCTGGGATTGACACCGTTTATATCTCAAGGAATGTGCATATCTAAACATACTAGAAAATCTGCAGATGTATTAGAAAAAGCTGAGCATGCCATAAATAGAACACTCAATAATCTACAGCCAGGCTTATGATACAATCGTATATGTTCGGACACTGCTGAAAGGAACCACCACCTCAAAACACTCAAAACAGACTTCATCAACAGGGGCTACAACCCCATGATTGTAGATCAATACATTCATGCAGCCACCAGGATTCCCAGAAGTAATAAATCGGGTTCACCGAGTGGTCACATACAATCCACAACTAAGGACCTTCACAAAAATAGCCAGAGATCTACAAGGTGCACTTCTTAAGTACAAGAGGCTCAAAAGGATATTCCCAGACCCACCACTCCTAGCATTCAGACAGCCTCCCAACCTAAAGTCACTAATAACAAGAAGTGCCTTATTGCACCCCACCAAAAATGGAACATACCCCAGTGGCAAAAAACAATGCAAAACCTGCCCACACATCCTGACTTCAGACAAAATACCTATTCCTGACACATTAGAGGAATACAGCATCCACGGTCACTACAACTGTTATTATTCCAATGTGGTGTACTTAATACAATGCACCAAATACAAAAAAGGAGAACTGTTTATAGGAGAGACTGGACAAAGTCTGAGAAAGAGAAATACACCCCACCAATTCACTTTAACCAATAAAAAACTGGGCAGACCAATAGGAAAACATTTCAATGGCCCTCATCACTCCATAAAGGATTTAAGAATTTAAGGGCAATTTTAAAACAGATAATGATAGAAAAGTATGGGAATACAAATGAATGGAAACTTTCAATTCTCTAGAGAAGGGACTAAACCTGGGCCTTGGATTTATGTCTAATTATGTGAGGGAGTGACAGCAACAATAGCTGCACAATATGTAAGAGACTGGCATAGACTGAGAGAGACAGGACCTTCCCCTATTACCATAAATTGCCCCACTCATTTCACCCCTATACCTGCTTTGGCAATGCTGAATGTATTTGGTCCTGCCAATAAAGCTCATGTCTAGATCTGGACTAAGAGATCATATGGAATTCCCTTGATTCTATACTCCAATAATTCAGCCCTAATTTACACCCAGTCAGTTTGACCCGCATTATCTTGTACCTTATCTGTCTATCTCTTGCAGATCCCCTCGTAAATTACTTTGACACCTCACACGCAGGTTGATATTCCTTTTAGTTGGTCATTTGATCTATGAGCTGAATGTTGTATATATTGTATATATACCAGAGAACACCACAGCTTCATTTTAATCAGCTTGAAAAATGAATTAAAATGTTCTGAAAGCTTGCTATGATTTTATTAGTTAGCCAATAAAGGAATAAAGGTATCACTTTTATACCACTTTGTTATTTTTTATTTCAAAAGGGTTGCCCTATA
>CM044441.1:124455021-124472642 GCA_024363595.1 Xenopus borealis | reverse complement strand
CAGGACTTCAGTTATAGTTGTTTTCATGACTTCGGGTCTTTTCGCCGCTCCAGGACTTCAGTGTCGGCTCCTTTCGTGACTTCGGGTCTTTCCGTCGCTTCAGGACTTCGGCACTTCCGCGTTCATCGCAGCACGGGCCCGGGACACTTGTTCCCCCTGTCCGCCCCTGATGGCGGCCCTGTCCAAAGATGCCCCAGTAGCTCCCCATGTTCTTTTCTACTGATTCCCTGATTCACATGCTCTTTGCTGCTGTCACTTACTGAGCTTAGGGACCCACTCACAATATACAGTACACATAGAATAGAAATATAGTCACAATATAAGGCTGAATAGTCATTTATACACATAATTACTACATGGCAGCACAGAAACCAGAGCAATTAGCATCAGAGTTTAATAATCAGCCCTGTAGCATCAGCTTATATTACATGCCAACCTCATGTTCTGCTTGTACATTTGTGACGACCCCTAAGCTTAGCTTCTCAACAGCTGCTCAGAGCCCAATGAGCATGTGAGTGTCACAGACAAGATGGTGACCCCCTGTGACATAAACAGTGTAAAAACACACAACTGGGATTTTCATGCTTTCTTTTACTAGGGGCAGTAAAGTGTCTGGCACTTTTTATCCTTGCCTTTTTATTAACTTTCAGGGGTTATGTGCTGCACCTTGCATTGAAGTGGGGTCATTACAGCTTTATTCTCAATATATAACATATTACTAAAATCCATGTTGTCAGTCCACAGACGTCAACCTTTTAGACCCAACTGTGCTACCGTGTCAGAACTCTAAGGTTATTTACCTGTGAGTGCTTTGTGGGTACCACTTATATTTGTTCATCAAAATTCAGCAAAGTTAGGTGCAGTTCTAACCTAGGCCACAGAATGCTAATTCTGTTTTACTGTTTTAGATTTTTTCAAGATATCAGATCTTATCTACAAATATGTGATCTGTTATCCAGAAACCCACTATCACGAAAGCTCCGAATTACAGGAGTTCTGTCTCCTATAGACTCCATTTTATCCAAATAATCCAAATTCTTTAAAAAGATAAAAATTTTCCCTGTAACAATAAAACAGTATCTTGTACCTGATCCAAACTAAGATACATTTAATCCTTATTGGAAACAAAACCAGCCTATTGGGTTTTTTTAATGTTTAAATCATCTTCTAGTAAGTTATGGAGACCCTAATTACGGAAAGAAACCACGACCCTGAGCATTCTGGATAACAGGTCCCATATCTTTATAACCTCTGTAAAACCCTTTGTTATTTATTAGGACTATAAGTAAAGGATCATGAGTAGAACCTTTACATTCTTTCCAGGCCTTGTTCACCTTCGGCTTAGAAAAGTAAACAGTAATTTGAAAAGTAAAAGGAAATTTCTTCACAAAGGAAATTCTTTTGTATCACGGTTTCAGTTTAAGCAACATCTTAGATGATGTAAAATAAAAGAAATGGAGTTTAGTCAGCCAAGCCACAAGTTGTGCCAACAGGCACTAAATAACATTATGTAAAGGAAGAATCTCCTGGGCATCTACAGCTGTTAAGCTACAATGCCCAGTTTTCTCCAACTGTGGTTTGAGTTGTGGTTGAGAAACATCTGTAGGAGCCCAGGCTGGACACTGGGTGTAAATAATCTGAATGCAGACAATCATATTCAGATACAGATGTGAAATGAAATTTTATTGTGTCAATAACTAATAGATTACCATAAAATGTATAGAGAAGAGAGCCATGTAAAGATTAGGCACGTCAGTCTTTTATAATGTAACAATGAAGAAAATATCCAGGCATGAATCAACTAGGCTGTTGTAATTGCAGCTGTAATATCCAGGGACAGTTGCTGTCCTCATGAGGATTTACCTCCTATTCTCTCATTTGCCCTCCGCCTCATGCTATACTATTAGTCCTCTCTCTTTAGAGCTCTGCTAATCCTCTAGTCTGCTTAGTTTAAGAATTTCCTTGGGCAGAAGATTGCATTGTGAGTCCCACGTGAAAGAATACATTCTGGTTCACATTCAAGAATGTGTGATATATTAAGTAACACAGACTTGGCTTCCCAAGGTAAATTCTAACATATCTGATTACATCTACACATTAAGAGAAATGGAGATGAAAACCCAAGAAAAAAAAGAGTCTCTCTTGCTAGAGAGAGAGAGAGAACATCAATCATTAGTTGCACCAAGGTCCAATGTGAAGCCCTTCAACTGAGGGTAAGCTGCATTCTTGGTCCAGTAGTACAATGAATTACAATAGGAAAACATATCCAACTTCACTGGAAGTCAATGGCTGTGATTCAGTACTACTTTGCTGTTGGATCTGTTATAGACATAATTAAAATACTATGGATCTGGTGCATCCTTAATATGCAGTAAATCGACAAGACAATTCTAAAGAATAAAAGCTCACTTCTTTCAGAAAGGAATGGGACATAAATACTTTATCTATTTTGGCCAACACAAGCTCAGTAAATAAAAATGTTCAAAATGCAATCAAACTGTACAAGTATTAATATGTTGTGGAATAGATTCCTAAGCAGTAGTGATGGGCGAATTTATTCGCCTAGGTTGAATTCGCGGCGAATTCCCGCGATTCGCCGCTGGCGAATAAATTCGCGAATCACCAGTGAAATTTCGCTTGGCGAAAATTTCGCCGAAAACGACGCGACGCGACAAAGTTGACGCGACGCGCGACAAAATCGTCCCGCGACTCATTTCGCGAATTTTTCGCAGATTCGCGAATTTCTCTAGAAATTCGCGAATCTGTAGGCGAAGCGAATCGCGGGAGATTCGCCCATCACTACTAAGCAGCAACCGTTTCTTCATACACCCCATTTACACTTTAAGATCCTTATTCACTCGTAATACACATTCCTTCGACTTAAAATCTACACTTTGAGTGAATCAACCACCTTTCAGTTTGACTACCAGCCTCATTAAAGGTGAACTAAGGCTTAAAGGGCACCTGTTGGGTAAAAATCTTATCCCCAACCAAAGGTGCAAGGCTAATAGAGCCCGCTCAGAGCCCACTGAGCATGATAGTGTCATAAACACAAGAAAGTGACGTCACCAGTTATAAACGGTGAGTTCTGATGTCATTTCTGTTACGACTCACTGAAACTTGTGTATTATAATTAATAAAGTACCCCCAGTTGCAAAATATGAGTATATTAGAAGTCACCTCGGAGTTCCATGACCTGTATAAAAACTCCTCGGTAACTTATAATATCCTTATAATTTACACAACTTTATTCACTATATCATGGTTTCCATTCCTAGGGGAACTGCACTTCTCTGTAACTTATAATATCCTTATAATTTACAAGAGGGGTTAATTTATTCACTCTATATTTATGTGCTACAAAATTCATCCATATATAAAACATTCATTTTTATAATTATTTTAACAATACTTTCCTTTTTAGGCACCAGGGATGGAAAACTCTTATGTAAGTAAGCATCCAGACAAGCTGTACAAAATATACTTTTAAATCCAGTGCTTTTGACTTTTTTTGACTTGTCTGAGAAGCAAAAGGAGCCACACTTCATTCACAGCAGGTAGTTGACACTCATCATTCAGAGCTGCCAATATGGTGAAAGGTAGATGGGGTGATTCAAAAATAATCCAGGATGTTGTCAGGAGCTGGAATGGCTCCAAGACTGTAATACATTATCAGGTAAGTGCTTTCCCATCCTCATTTCATTTATAAACTTTCATCTTAGCAGAGGTTAATGTAGACTTGCGACCATCACTTTCCACAAGGACGGACTACGGAACTGATCAGTCATTCACAGTGTGACAGAATGGAACATTTTAGTGTTATTTTTACCTTTTCTCTTACAATATGATGTTCATTAAGCTTTCAAGTATCCTGAGTGTTCACTAAAGTGACCATTCAATACATTTCTGGGTGATTGGATATAAGATTATATTTCTGCTAATAATAACCACCATACTCCGATATTCTACAATATGAACCAATCTGCTGAATGTTAATATGACATGCTAGCCTTACAGTATATAGTGAAGGCACTGACAAATATCTGCTAACTTAAAAAATGAAAGGACAAGGAAAGTCTAAAATAGAATATGGCTAGAAATTATGTATTTTGTATACTAAACATAAACATGGACTTACTGCACCACAAGCCTAATCAAACAAATGATTTATGCTTTCAAAGTTGGACACAGGGGGGCTGCCATCTTGTAACTTTGTTATACATCTTTGCAAGACCAAGACTGTGCACATGCTCAGTGTGGTCTGAGCTAAAGCTTAGGGATCATCAATGATCAAACAGCACAAATCAAATAATATCTGCCAAAAGCCGATTTGGCAAGACTGATTAATAACCAGAATATACAGACTGCACTGGGTCCTGTCATGTAATCTAATGTGGATTTTATAGTTTTGTTTAATACAAACTTTCTCCAACTCTGCAGCAAAATAATCCTCCAAATAGAATCCCAGTTTATCTGTTTAAATCTGGCTCCATGATCTTTGTCCCTGCAGCTGGCATTGGAAACATTAAAGGGGATGTATAGGCAAAAATAAAATTCAATACAAATCTCTACACAGTCGTTGACTGCTCTACAGGGAAACAAACAAAGCTGCTGGAGTTCTGCATGGCTGGGAAGTAAGGCAGAGGCTCCCTCTGTTGTTCATATGTATGATTGTTTTCCTGCCCAGCAGTTAGGGGCCGTCGATAAATGAAGGGAGAATTTCACTGAATACAGTCAGGTTTCTTATAAAAACAGTACACATTTTTTAATTAAAGTATATTGGAGATAGATTTCTTTTTCATTAAAGAAAGTAAAAATGGGATTTTCTTTTTTTGCCTTTCCTTGTCCTTTAAACATCGAATCACAAGCTGATTGAGGCTAATCTATTATAGGTGTGGGCAAGGAGGAAAGCTGTTATTACATTGTACATTGTACAGTATATAATCAATATATTAAAATGATGCTGTCTTATGTATTTCTTACATTTATATATGCCAATGTATTTCATCACTGCTTTTTAAAAATGGAAAATAGCATTAGAAAGGTATTTTATATTTTCCATCTTTCTTTCTTATTAACATAGCTGTGTAATCTGCAAAAATGAAGCCCTCTTAATATTCATATCATGTCAGACTTTGGCAGACATCAGCTTCATTTGCTGACTGAATTCCTTGAGGCAAAAAGGATACCTGCAGCATCCAATTATTACGGTTTTTGAATAATGAAATGGACTTACATTTATAATCACCCTTAAGATGTCCTCTAGCAGCCTATTTTCTGCGGACAGTTAAGAAATAAGACTGTGAGAAGGGGAGAATGGTTCTAATTCTACCAGTAGCACCATAAGTTAATCCTCAGGTGGGAAAGTATTGGGGAGGCTCTCTAGCAATATAGTAGGGGGCTGGAGCTTCTACTAAAGGAAACACAGACCTTGGGTTAGAGATGGATTAGTGTGGGAAGATCCTTACAGCGTTGAAGATCTTCTGGAACTGATAAGGAAAGTACGTAGAAATACGTATAAAATGGGGCGTTGCCTGGAGATACATGTGAACAGATGTCGTTAAGAAGAGCTCCTAAAAAATCCTGTTTTTTCCCTGGTAAAATGGCACAAAACAGATTTGTGGGACGTACCCTGTGAGGCCTTTCCCCAGAGAATACTCATGGGGCAAAATGGAGTCCCAACCAACTAAAAATGGAGCTGGCAGCCAATCCCCTGGACCTCTACAAATGAAAACCAAAGGCCCAGCTCACCCCCATCTCTGGAGCCAACTTTATCTTATGCACCAGTCTTATATGCTCTGGAACATTAAAAACGTAGAAATATAAAATAAAGATAATATAGCAGCACACCCCAACCTTCACCCAACAATTCAAAAAGTGCTTTCTGATTATTATTTTTCAACCGCGTCACTTTTACAGAAAGTATACATCATTCACATCAGTCTCTGCCCCAGTGGAGCTTACAATCTAAGGTCCCTATGATTTTTACACACACTATGATCAGGAGCTAATTAACCTCCGTGTATGTATTTAGAGTTAGGATGAAAATAAAAATACCCAGGGGAACCTAAACAAGTACTGGGAGACAAACTTCTGATTGGTGCACTGGCTGATTCTAGTGGAGCATTGCTCTATTTTTGCTAAAGAAAGACAAATATGAGACAATCATAAGAAAAGAAGAATCATTGACTGGATAAGCTGAAAGTTAAAGAAAGATGTGAATGCTAAGTGGCATCTATATAGTTCAGTGATCCCCAAGCAATATGCTGCTCACTAACCCCTTGGATATTGCTCCAAGTGACCTCAAACAGGTGCTTACTTTTGAATTTCTGGTTTGGAGGCAAGTTTTAATTAGGGATGCACCAAATCCAGGATTCGGTTCGGGATTCGGCCAGGATTCAGCATTTTTCAGCAGGATTCGGATTCAGACAAATCCTTGTATGTGGCCAAACAGAATCTGAAACCAATTTGCATATGTAAATTAGGCGTGGGAAGGGAAATAACTAGAATTTTCATCTCAAAACAAGGAAGTAATACATTCTTTTACCACGTTTTCCTTTCCTGTATCTAATTTGCATATGCAAATTAGGATTCGGTTCAGTATTCTGTGAATCTTTCTAAAAGCATACTGGGTGCATCCCTAGTTTTAATTGCATAAAAAACCAGGTGTACTGCCAAACAAACCCTCCTGTAGGTAGCTAGTAGCCAATCACAGAAAGTGTGAGCTAAATTCCATTTCTGTTTTAGCCCAAAGGGCTGTCCTCTCACTCTCATCTTATTTTGTTTATTCGTTCTGAATATTGTTAAATGTTTTTCAACTCCATATACAATTCCTAATCAAATTAGAGAAACTTGATTTGTGTTCATTTAGTACAATACAATAGGCAGTGCACATAAGCTCTACGCATACTTAATATAGGTTTTCACTGCGGCTCCAATTGAAGGCAATTGGCTTTGTGTTCATATTCGTTTGCAAATTCTGGGAACAAAGTCGGTTGCCTTCCTTCCTGTGTATGCTTTCTATGCCTTTGCCAAGACAGGAGCCCAGTAAAAGTGAACGACCGAGAATGTGTTTTTTAGTAACTGATAACTGCGGAACAGCTGCTCCTGTGTTATTCTTGGTTTAGGAGCAAAATTGCTTTGCTTTTCCTAATAATGCATTGGATTATTGCTCCTGTCTCTATAAGCCTGCTCTGTCTCTCTCAACTCATAGTAACTTCCAGCCTGCAGAAAGATTTATTCAACCAGAAGAGGAAAGCATGGCCAAAGTGATTATTTAATATTTCCTACCTTTTCCTTTTTTTGCTAGTGTAAAACATATGTTGTTGCTTTTCTCATTCATTTTTGGGTTAATTCATTTTGTCATAGAGAGCCCATTCCTATTGATTGCACATAAACAGCCTTGAAATGTTGTTTGTGGGTCAGGGATAGCTCAGTCTTGCAAGGAAGTTAAGCTAAATTATAAACTTATTTTAGTGAAGTATGGTACCCTGGTCTGGCACGGGTCCATGCTGGAGAATAAAGACCTACACACCCTACATGAATACAGTGCTGCTGGCATATTAATAAGTGGGGTAGCTGGGAGAGGCAAGCAAATTCCCTTTCAATTAATTGGACTTCATTGAGATACAGAATTTGGGGAAAGTTGGCAGGTGCAGGGCCGGCCTGATACCCATGAAACCAACAGGTTTACCTGCAGGTCAGGTGGGTTCAGACCATGTTGAGTTGAGCTCTTCTGCCTTCTCTCTCCACCCATGACCTTACACTGCTCCTGCTTCTGTTTTTGTGACTTCATCGGTGGGGCGGGTTGGCCTATAAATAGAGGGGAGGTCGTAGGTGCTAAGAAGCCATGTCCATACCACCTGCCCTATGGTTGATTCAACAGGCTCTGAACAGGGTTTCCCAATTCAAAAGTATTTTCATGTATTTCTTTTTTAACATACAGAGAGTGCACTTTCCCACTGGTGATAAAAAGCTAATACCCTAACTTATTATTATATAAATTATTATCATATTTTGTGAAGCTTCTAGTTACGGCACCCCATATGAGAAGTACAAGTGCAAATCATTAGGCCATTGTGAGAGAGGGGCAAATGTTTGGGAGCATTAAACCTAGGAAAAGCAAGTTGCAGGTAAACTTAGTATAGGTATGGGACCTGTTATCTAGAATGCTTGGTACCTGGGTTCTTTCGGATAAGGAATCTTTCCATAATTTGAATCTCCATGTTTTATATATTTATTCTAAAATATAATTTAGATAAACCCTATAAAACTGTTTTACCTTTAATAAGGAATAATTATATCATAATTATGATTGAGTGCAGGGTACTGTTTTATTATTACAGAGAGAAAAAACATTTCTAAAATTATAATTACTTTTTAAAATGGAGTCTATGGGAAATGACCTTACCATCATTTGGAGCTTTCTGGATAATGGTCATGTGCCTGTACCTGCAAAAATGCATAATTAAATCATGTCATTCTTTGGGGCGACTAATCTCCCCCTGTCTTGCGCCAGCTAGACCTCACGAGGAAACTTTGGGCGATTTTGCAAAATGAAGCGCTGTGTGTGAATTTCCGCAGGCGATTTTAATTTTAGCCAGCGCAGGACAGGGTGAAGCGGATCAGGGAGATTAGTTGCCCCAAAGAAGAGGCGATTTGTCTCTGGGGCGACTAATCTCCCCGAATTTCTTCGTGTGGACTGACCCTAAGGCTAAGGCCAGACGGGGAGATTCCGGGGCATTTTGTCGCCTGGCGACTTCTCGCCGCGACTTGTAGCCGCCGAACCTCCCCGAATAGCCAAGTAAGCGGCGCGCTTTTTGAAATTGCTCCAAATTGCCCGGCGAGGCAATTTGGAGCAATTTCAAAAAGCGCGCCGCTCCGTGTGGATACGCGCCGGCGTTTTCAAGCAACGCCGGTGCGCTTGCTTACTTGGCTATTCGGGGAGGTTCGGGGGCTACAAGTCGCGGCGAGAAGTCGCCAGGCGACAAAATGCCCCCGAATCTCCCCGTCTGGCCTAGCCCTTAGAATGTAACTTTCCCTTTTGCCATAAAGAAATATATTTACACACAGTCAGAACGATAGATCCCCTTTAAGGGTAACTGTTGAAAAGAGGGTCTGACATCCCTGCCAAAGCCCTGGCTCCCAGAGAGGACCCCCCCTGCTATGCATAATGTAGGGACTGAAATGAACAAAAAAGAGTGACTGGTTTGTAAAAGAAGACTATGCGGAAGGCACTTAGGTAATATCATGGGCTGTTGCTTCAGAAGAAAATCCTGATTGTTACAGATGCTTTGCAGCAGTGCAATGAAGTAAGAAAGCGCAGGGATCTCGTCACACACACCATCCTTTTGTCTCTTTATGAAAGATGATAAATGGGTGCACACAGGCAGGCTTTCTGCTCTTCTCTGCTACCTTCTTTTGATCTTTTCAATCAAAGGAGGGGATTTATCTAGCAATCCAGGGTCTTTTCATCCTCCATTGCAAAAAGAGGACAAATGTTGTGCCCTGGAAACAAAAGCACCTCAAAACAAGTGTAACTGAATCTATCTGCAACAGCGGCACAATTTGTAGAAATAAAGAGACGGAGATACTGTTCTCATAAACAAGATCCTCTGACAACAGCGGCTTTCAATAAGTTCTCTCCCCTTCCCGTATGCTCCAGGTCATTGTTGATGATCAATGGAACAGACTCTGGCTCCTCTGCAAACAGTTTTCAAATCCAGTGATAAAAATATACAAAAGTATATTTTTCATCTCCTGTTTACAGAGGCATCAGAAAACGTTTCCCAGTCGGCAAGTTTTGTTCTACTGCTGTGACAACAGATCGGCCCTTCCTTTCAAAGTGAGCCAATGCTTGGGTTTTCACATCAGAAAAGGAAACAAACTCGCTAAAACCTTCATCTAAGATGACACTGTTCTGAGCAACAGAGAGCTTCTCCAGTAACGGGCTTGGGTTCTGTTTGTTTAGATTGCAAGCAGAAATGGTCTGGAGAATAGTATCAAGTCTCTTATCCCCTCAGCAGGGTCACTCAACACATGGACCATCAACAAGGCAAGATATCAGACACCCAAGTGCAGCTGAGATATCCTTACCATTTCCATTTTGGAAAGGTTTATCTCACTGAGATCATAACACAGCTGTCAAAAGGCTATTGCCTCAGGGTGCCATGGGATCATTCACAGCATATTCACTTGGAGAATACAGTGTGACCATTCTATGATTTAATCATAAAATAAACCAGTGATATGTATGTGACACAAGGTGTATAGCGCACAGTGATTTTTACATATTTACCATATAGACACTCAAGGGCCTGTGCCATAAACCCAACCCCCAAAAGAAAATCTCCTTGTCACCACTGGACACTTGGTACCTGGAGGCAGGGACGATCCTCATGTTCCTGCCAACCCAAGGCAGTTTCTGTTCTGATGCCCCTCATTCCTTGGGTTCATCTCCAGGGAGGACCATGACACTAGTACAGAGAGTACTATTGCGTTCTCTTCGACTTGTAATGTTACCAGGATGGGCTTTTTTCCACCATTCTTAACATGTGGCTTGGAGGGCCATGGAATAAGTCACATCGCTTCCTGCCACGTATGAGCACTATGTCCCTTTCTGCCAAACGCACTGGAGCTTGGGGGTGGGTGTGCTCAGTTCAGGTACCTAGGGCGGCACCATTCTGAAATAAAGCGCTGGGTATTCCCTAAAGCTGAGGGGCCTGGAACAGTTACAAGGGAGCTTAGCCAATTAAGCGATGCAAAATGATAAAACAGTAATTTAGACTGAAAAAAGACACATGCCCATTAAAGGAAAAAGACAGTCTAAAATAGAATAAGGCTAGAAATGCTGTATTTTGTATACTAAACATAAACATCAACTTACTGCACCACAAATCATAATCAAACAAATGATTTATGCTTTCAAAGTTGGCCACAGGGGGCTGTCATCTTGTAACTTTGTTATACATCTTTGCAAGACTAGACTGTGCACATGCTCAGTGTGATCTGGGCTAAGCTTAGGGATTGTCATAAATGATCAAAACAGCACAAGTCAAATAATATCTGCCAAAAGCCGATACAGCAAGACTGATTAATAATCAGAATATACATTTTGTTTGATTAGGCTTGTGATGCAGTAAGTTCATGTTTCTGTTTAGTATACAAAATACAGCATTTCTAGCCTTATTCTATTTTACACTTTCCTTGCCCTTTAAGTACAATATTTTGGGGTTTATGTAATAAAGGCGCTAAGTTTGCCCAGGAGCAGTAACCAATAACAACCAATCAGCAGGTAGCATTTACTGGTTACCTGTTTAAAAGCAAACATCTTATTGGTTGCTATGGGATATTGCTCCTGGGTAAATGTAGTGCCTTTTATTACATATAGGGGTTTATGTCTAAATGAAACCTGCCCAACTGCTAGTTGAGCCACAGGAAGCGAATAAAAAAACAGCTAAATCCTCTCCAAAAGGGGGAAGACTCCAAGATGACACCAGTCCCTGGATCAACTTGGTACTAAAAGCTATTTTCTATAAAACTGTTTCTCTGTATTACTTGCTTAGAAACAATTTAACCCCTTCCATGTGATGTAAAGTCACCAGAAATGACCCTCAGCCCATGACCTGCTATACTAAATGCATGCAAATGCACATCAATACAAGTAGTATGTAGTATGTCTGAATGATATGCAAATTAGGGAACAGCTGTAGGTGCAGTCCACAAGGGGGCCTATGGCAGGCAGTAAGGGCTACCCTAAACTGTAATCTGTCCTAGACCGGCAGCAGAGGCAGTTGTAAATGATCCCTGTAGTCATGATGCCTGTGCTAGGGGCTCATTTAGACGAGCAAGTTAGGAAGCATTCAGAGGTGTAGCCTGTTTTGGGGTCCTGCCCTTATCTTTTCTTTTTTTGTTGGCTCTGCTGCATCTTGTGTTGGAGCTCCATGAATTGAGAGCCAATTTCTATCTGGTGTAGAGAGCAGTATTCCCTGGGGCACATGTACTTAGTGAGCATAAAGAGGGTTAATAAAAAGTCAAACAACCCCCCACCCCACCAACAGCCTGCTGAGATGCCACATAATTCGATTTTTGTACCCTGTAGACCTCTAGTATTTTCACCTCAGGGAATAATAATGAATGACCCCAGTATATGTTTCAGGAAGGGGTAAGAATATTATATTGTAGCCTTTGTTTATTGGAACTGACAGTTTTGAAACACGAGAAAGCACCTTTCTTCAGCCAGTGACTATTTTTAATGTACAGGTGGCCCATTACTTTCACTGCTGACACAGCCGGAGGTCTAGCCAATAACATATTTATTAATGGAATGTGACAATAGTAATTAGCGAGGGAGAACACCAACACTTCTGAGGTGTCAATGGGCCCTTCCAATTATCTCCTTAGCACCTGGTATTTACCAAGCTGTCATTTTATAAATACTGCAACAATTCCTCTCTACTCTATCCTGAAAACGCCAAAATAGGAAACAGGCACAACTGGGTTCACCTAAGCAAATGAACACAAATGAAAGTATTAAAGAAAGAAAGACACACTGAAAGGGTTACACCATAATGAAGCCTACATTTTTATTTCATACACAGGCCAATAGATTAGCAACGCATTTATGGGACTTTTTGATGGGTCTTCCCAAAAATCAGGCAGATGGTGCTTGGTGGGAAATGAGCCGACCGACATCGTCAGAGGATTAAGATATCGGTCGGCTGGTTGATCGGACTGGACGGAAAATTTTGATCGGATGCCTTTGAAAGCTCCCTGAACATCGGCCATTGTTAGTGCTGAATCGTCAGATACAAGTAGAATTCTATTGTTTCTACCTGTATATTTGACGATTCAGCTCTACACGTGTGTGTTGAAACGAACGATCTTTCTTGGAAAGATCTTTTCCGAGAAAGATCGTAATTGTTACGTCTATGGCCAGCTTTATGGTGTGATCCTTTGTTTACAAATTGTGCAATGAACAATATTTGTCTGTAATGAGCTGGGGGCTGGACTGTGCCCAGGCCTGGATTTGTGGCGAGGCCACATAGGCCGAGACTTAGGGCGGCAGAATGTTAGGGGCAGCATGCCACCCAGCCGCCTCGCTGGGAGCACTGGGGAGCGCTATGGTGCAAGCCGCCGCCACCGGAGGGGGGGGCCGCCCATGAAATCCGGCACTGACTGTGCCAAAGCACAGTGAGTAGGTGGGCTGCTCCATTCCTAGCTGTTCTGTACATGAATACTAAAGTTTCTCATCGTTCCACTAGCCGGGTGATATAAATGAGTGTTTATAGGGTCAAAAGTTTTATTTGGGCGACTAATCTCCCTGAACTGCCTCCCCGCCAGCTAGAAAGCAAATCACTGGCAGGATAGCACTTGGGATAACCTGAATTTTCCTCATGAGGCAACTTCTGGCAAAATCGGAAAACGAAGCATCCTACCGGCAATTTACATTCTAGCCAGCGGGAAGGCATTTAGTCGCCTAAAGAAGAGGTGATTTGTCTCTGGTCGAATAATCTCCCCCAGTAGCTTCGTGTGCCTCTGCCCTACAAAGTAAAACAAAAATCTCACCCCCAAAACCTGCTGAGATGCCACAGAAGCCGATGGGGAGTGTAATACTAGTAATACTAGATGTTTTCCAAAATAATGTTTTTTTTTCTGAGATGACTATTAACCCATTCAAAATCGTAATTATTAAAGAAGTGGAAAAAACACAATAGCAAAAACATACTCCATTGCATTTAGTATGATCTATGTTTTGGGTTTGTTTGACCCTAAATGTCCTCAGGCATTAAAATGTCTTTCCACATATTGTTTATATAACAGGCCCTTTCAGAAAAACAGGAAGATGGGTTGTAATTAACAAGCGGTTCAATACTAAACTAGAGAATCTTTCCTATTTATAACCCCAGCTTGTGACAACAGATTAACCTCTTTGAGCCCACCAAGGCCAAGTGACCTATTTCTATTAAGTGGCACTTAGAAAAAAAAATGAATTGCACTTTTTTTGTCTATAGAAGTAGGAAGAGGAATGGTCTGGGGTCATGGCTCATGGCACAAATTAGTGGTGGAGAGACTCCCAAGCAAACCAGTATTTGTGTGAATTTTGTTAAATGGAACCAGCACGTTTCTAAGGTTAGCTGAGTTTTCTAATGGAAAAGTTGTTCTTAAAGTACACAAATTAGATGGAAAGAGTTTACAACAAAGCTGGTCATATGACATCATTGACTTAGCCAATCAATTAATCCTGTATACTGATCAATTTGTTCTGGGTCATCCATTATCAAAATATCTGCTTCCATACAATTTAGGGCAATTAGTCCCCATGAGATTTACAAACCCTGATCACTGCAATTAATCACCAGAGTTTCCCTCCCATCCAAAGAAATACAAGTTGCCACATATAAAATACATTATGCTATTATGGAGGCGCTGTTGCTCCAAGTCAGAACTGGACCTTTCTTTGGAGCGAGAAGCCGTGACTAGCTGCAAATTCTATACAAGAGGAATGTACAAATTGCCGTCACTATCAATATATGGTGACTAGTTGCCACAATCTGTTGCGGCTAATCACTCCCGTGTCATTTGCCTTATTTGAAGGAATTGAGCTTGATCCCCTTTTTGATAAAATGTATCTGATGAAACTCATTTGAAGTCTATGGGGAATAATGGAATTCAGTTAGAAGAAAAATCATTCTCATTATATTGAATATGACAAAGTGTTGGAAAAGTGTCCAAAATAACTGAAAAACATTGGCCTCATTTCCCCCATCATTCATTCATCCAGAATAGTTTATTGTCTTCATAACAGTTATATGTTTAAGAAGTTTAAATGTACTTGTAGTATGATATAGAGCAGTGGTCCCCAACCTTTTTTTATCCATTCATTCAAATGTAAAAAGATTTGGGGAGCAACACAAGCATGAATAGTCAATTGAAGGGCTGTGATTGGCTATTTGGTAGCCCCTATGTGGACTGGCAGCCAACAAGAGGCTCTACTTGGCACTATACTTCGTTTTTAAGCAATTAAATCTTTCCTCCAAGCTTGGAATTCAAAAATAAGCACCTGCTTTGAGGACACAGAGAGCAACATCCAAGGGGTTGGAGAGCAACATGTTCATGAGCTACTGGTTGGGGATCACTGATGTAGAGAGTGATATTCTGAGAAAATTTGCAATTGGTTTTCATTTTTTTTTTGTAGTTTTTGAGTTATTTAGATCTTTATTCAGCAGCTCTCCCGTTTGTAATTTTAGCAATCTGGTTGATAGGGTCCAAATTATCCAGCAACCATGCATTGATTTAAATAAGAGACTGGGAAGGGAATGGGAGAGGGCCTGCATAGAAAGATGAAAGAAAGGCGAGCCACCCTTTTTATATAATATTATGAATGAAGTTACAGTGTGCAATTTCAGACATGAATCCCCAAGTTTTTTTTTACCTATAATGTTTTGTTTCCCATAATTTCAGTGCAACTGTCTGTGTTGTGACACAATTGTGTTGGCTTTTTAGTGCAAAGTGTGCAGCATTTTCAGAGTGATGGTTGTGTCACTTCAAGAGAACGTGTTCAAAATGGTTTCCACCAGGCATCAGTCTGATGCTCCTACTAATGCAACTGACTATGGGAACCCTGGAGTAGTGATGTGCAGACCAGCCCAATAACTAGGGGTCAGGCAGGTTCGGGCTGATCTCAGCACATCACTTGCAGGTTGTGGACGGGTTCTGGTTGAGTTCTTCTGCCTGCTCTCCCTGCCTGCGACCTTACTCTGCCGGTTTCCTGCTACTGATTTTGTAAAGTTAGCGGTGGGCAGGCGCTGCAGGCCTATAAATTGAGGATGGTGGAGCAGGCTCGAGTGGAGTTTTTCTCAATTTGACATGACTACCCTGGAGATACCACAAAGTCCAGGGTTGCTTCCCAAGCATCAGAAGGCACAGTTGGGCAGCATTCTTTAGAAGAGGCACATGAAAATGCAGGAGCAAGTATTTTAATGTCTTGTGTCAATATGAACTCTCCATTGCATTCATTTTAGATTATTCATACTTGTAGATGCATTTGTAAATAACCTCTTTATAATACGATGTTTGAATACATGCAATTGCAATCTAATCCACTGGCTGTCAATAGCTTGAGGAAAATCCCCATTATTAGACAGTGTTTCAAAGTGGCCTGAATATGAGAACAATGGAAATATACTTTATTGTTCATTATCCATTACTCTGATTCTTAAAAGATACTTAGGCGAGGAGCTCATACTTTAATGCTCCCCATGTGTACAGACAGATCTAGACATGCTCTCTTTGGTTGAGCAAACTCTATTTCCATTCTTTGATAAACATATCATATAGTGGAGTAGAATGTGGTGACGATCCCTTGTGAGGACTATTGGTGATCTCTATTTTTCAGTCATAGATAAACATGTTATTTGAGGCTTGTTTGCAGATCTGGCCAGGCTTGAATGGTGCCCCCCTACTCCTTACATACGATTAAAACCAAATCAAGCCTGCACCATCTTCTGTACTTTGGTAGAAATGCCCATTTTAGGGTAGTGACATGCGACGATTCAGGGAGATGTAGTCGCCCGGCTACAAATCGCCTCCTCTTCGGGCAAGCCTTTTCTGATGGCTAGAATCTAAATTGCCAGCTGTCTGGCACTCTGAGCGATTCGTTTTCAGAAGTTGCTTCACTAGGAAACTTTGGGCAACTTCAGAAAACAGAGCACTCGGGGGTGCCATCCTGTCCGCAATTTAGATTCTAGCTGGAAAGAAGGCATTTCGGGGAGATTAGTCGCCCGAAGAAGAGGCAATTTGTCACCGAATCTTCAATGTGTCACTACCCTTGAATAGCGAAATATTTAAGAATTGATAGCCGTTACTCATTATTTCAGCAGTGTTCCTGATACCTGTAACTCATTATTTCAGCAGTGTTCAGGACTTCAGCATTAAAGGAAAACTATACGCCCAAAATGAACACTTGAACAACATAGTTTATCTCAAATTAAGTGGCATATTAAAGAATCTTACCAAACTAAAATATATATTTAAGTAAATATTGTCCTTTTACATCTCTTGCCCGTGTGCTGCCTCAGAGATCACCTGACCAGAAATATTTCAACTCTAACAGGAAGAAGTGTGGAAGCAAAAGACCCAATTCTGTCTGTTAATTGGCTCATGTGACCTAACTTTATAGTTTGATTGGTGTGTTTGTGTGCACTGTTGAATCATATGATCCCAGGAGGCTGTCATTTTTTAAAAATGTAAATTTTCTATTTATGATTACCCAATGGCACATGCTACTAAAAAAGTATATTATAAAAATGGTTTATTTACAAGAAGACGGGTTTTTCATACGAGTTGTTTTATGCAATATCTTTTTAGAGACCTACAGTGTATGGGGGTATAGTTTTCCTTTAAAATCATACAGTTATTTTTGAACAAGAGCAGTTGAGAGTGCATGAGAACTCTAGAAAGGTGGTCAGAAAAGTAAAAATCACAAAAAGCTTTATAGTCATTTACAGAAGAACGGTGTACATTTAGATACAGAGGTAGAAATTCCGTTTACAATGGTTACTAACTAGTCGCTAAATTCAAGGCACAACTGTAAAATATTTTTTTTGTACAAAAAAAAAAAA
>CM044441.1:124428110-124454660 GCA_024363595.1 Xenopus borealis | reverse complement strand
CCCCCCCCCCCCCCAGAGTCCACCAACAGAAAGCAGCCGTGATCTCTTCCAATTGCTCTGAAGGCTGGAGAAGCATGCAACAATATGCATGCGGAAATAAGAGTAGGGGTGACAATAAGGAATAAGATACACCCCTTCCAATTTCAAAAGAGGTGTCAACACTGAATCCATTCTACAGGCCAAGATTTTGTTTCTTTCTTGGAAATGCAGATTTTCCATTAAAAAAACTTTTAGTTGGGATTATAGCGTTACTTCTAATTTTTATTTATCCTTTTACATAATACATATTAGTGTAACAGTGCGTTGGAGAAAAGAAAACTGTTTGAAGGGTTTACTGCCTGTATATTGGTGCTACAGACAAAATTTATTGCTACATTTAAGCTTCATATATATTTACTGGTCACATTTTTTTTTTTTTTTACAAGTACTAATCAACAGTGTATAAAAAAAAAGTTGAGGGGAGAATAACCACGTGTGCATTACGTTCAGTCCGCACAATGCAGAAAGTGGAATGGTGCCCATGAACAAGTGCCTCTCCCAATCCAGTCGGACTGACAATAGTAAAGTTCAGCTGTCAACCAATTAAAGAACATTAAAAAAAAATAAAATAAAATGGAGGGGAGGGAATCAATACTAAATACAAGTAAATGTTAAATTCCATTCTTTGCTTCATTGTTGTTTGTGGCCTGTTTCCTTTGAGCGATAAAAGGGTACATGCACTTGTCTGCTCCCAGGAACCGGTACATGCAGACCACAGCTTCAAATGGCAGGATACTAAGGGGAAGGGAAAAATAACAAATCAGAATGGTACTTGGTAATCATGAACATGGCAGAATTGGAAAGCCGGCTAAAAAGACACAAGTGACAATTTACTTTGGGTAGGCAAAGTTATCTGGTAAACATCAGTTTTTTCCCCCTATTATGCCACAACTGGAAGTCAAGGGCAGACATGCAATGAAGCGATTTGAAGTCATTGGCACCGCAGCTTACAGTTTTCTCATAAAAGTCAGCTGTCACACTAATGTGGTGCTACGCAGTTTGCTTTATATATCTCTGCAATGACTTCCACTACTTCTGAAGTGACAGCAGTCTCCCACTGTGCAATACCAGGCAGGACCGGATTTACACAGTGGGCACTGCCGTCCGTCCCCGCTTTTTTATTCACGCAAATTTTCATCATCAGGACCAGAGCAATGGTGATTGGCACAGGAGAAATTCAAAATGTCTCTCCTGTGCATTCCCAGTGTTTCTGAACCAATGTATGCATGGTTGGGCAGCATGCCGCCCCCTAAAATCCTGCCGCCCTAGGCCCGGGTTCCAGCAGCTCCGACATGCATTGCATCCACCTGGCAGTTTACAAACAGAATTGATTTAGGCCTGAAAAACAAGAAACTGACAGGTGGATATTGTACCAGTCAGTGCGGCTGGAACATGGGTAGGATGGCAGTGGTGTTTTCTCAGCCAAACAATAGTTTAAGAGAAAAGACACAAAGGAATACATAGTGATAAAGTGCGGTTTCCAGCTCGATGGGAAACACTCATGCCCTCACGGGTCGGACTATTAACCCTCAAGTACATGCACCGTGTGTTTCCTAGAAGTAATCAGCCGACCTGTAAGTGGCATCAGTAGGTCCCAGGTCAATAGGGAGCATTCTGCCACCTGCCCACCAATTGAGGAAATAATGCGAGCAGCAAAACACTGGCAACTGCCCCATGTGCCACTGAATTTCAACTTAAAAAAAAAAAATGACAGTTACCTTTTCATACACGTAACTATGTACATGAGTCGGGGGGTACAGATCATAGGCTGGTCTGTAAGGATTGCTCTCATGGCCTGCTTCACGCAGTAATCTGGTTTCAGGGGTGGTAGGAATGGCTCAATTTCTTTCCTGAAAGAAAAAGGTTTCATTTAGTCATATTCACACATTCTTGCCTGGTGTCTCTATTAAAATTTCATAACAGTGAATAACAAAGTGCACCTGGGACAGGGTCGGAATATCTCAGTGAGGAAACATTCCAAAATATGAATAACTACATACCATGCCTTTTATATATCTTTTATTGTCTGCTCATCAGGCTCTGATACTGTGTGTATTTAATTTGTTTTTAATCAAATGTGTGATGGCGTCTTCCCTCTTCTCATCAAGGGCACTACCCACCCCACGCAGTCTATGAAAATATGTTATCTAGAATGCTCTCTGGCAATGCAATCGACCAGTGATTTTTTTTTTTTTGTTTTTCCCCATGGATAAGAAAGTGCAAAGGCTCATCTAAATAGGGCAAATCGGTTTAAATTCCAGCTGGTGATTCCTGAGGGATTCCCATTTCTTTGCATTTTATCCAAGTTATAACCTCACTGTTGCAGAGGGATGTCTGGTGCCAAGCACTGCCCATCACTGTGCACGCATGGCAGATTCCTGCCCAAAAAAATTCACGTGTGCATTTTTTTGGCACTATGCACAGCAGAAATAATGCTTAGTGAAAAAGTGAAATTAAGTGGGGAAAAACTACAAGCTCGCGAGTTCATGTAGACGTCAACAGTAGTTGTATTTTCCAGTTTCAAGCAATGTTTTGATAAAAAAAAATATTTGAAATTTGGAAGAATCTGAAAGGTAGAACATGATGTGTTTTTTCCAGAGCAACAGATATTTTCCAGTTTTTTTTTTGATGAAAAAAAAAAAAAAACCTTGAAAATGTGAATTGTTAATTTTTTATCTGCTCCTTAGTGCCAGACCCTACACGCAGAACTGATGTTTGGGGAATGGGAAAGGTTTTTTACGAACAGCTGAATGGGCCAGTGAAGGAATTCTGGTCAGACTATATCCCTTTAACATGAGAACTGTTCCAGAAGTATGATCAAATCAATTTATTATTAAATCTCACGAGTTATAACTGGATTCCTCCAATTGCCAATGGTCGCAATCGCCCAAAATTATTATTAGATGTATTAGTCTATGTCTGGATTGTGATTGAACACATCCATCCAGTCAGAAAGTTAATATGTATTGGGAAAAGCTGGCGACTGAGTTGTGTATTTAAATGAACATAACCCTGTGTAGGACAGATGCCTTTAGAGCCACAGATTAAAAGACATCCCAGAAACATAGCAACAACCTGCCGATTCGATTTTGAGTTCAATAGGTTAAATTAATGTAAAGGCTTTCCACTCATTTTTATTCCCGGTGCCTCACTGATGGTATTAATGCTTCGTTCTTTACACATACAGCAAAGATTTTTGGAAGCCGGCGACAAAGCCAATAGATTGGTTAAAAGAACACTGCTGTTACTAACCTTATTCTGCACCCGCGGAACATGCCAGTATCCACCAGGTAGGGGCAAACCAATGTGGTTTTTATGCCATCTTTATCAGAAGCTTTTATCTCGTGGCTAAGAGACTCATGAAAACCAACGACACCAAACTTGCTGGCACAATAATCCTGTAGGAAACAAGACAAAGTATGACACAACAGCTGATTTCTAGACAATCATGATATACTGCAGGGTATGGCAAGAGGACAAGGACTTAATATACTTCCTAATGGGTCACAGCAGAGAAACAAAGTACTATCATCTTACGTATGCAAGAATGCATTAGGGGTGCAACAGGACATGAAATAGAACAAGTGTATATCAGTGTTACAAACCTCAACTCCTGCCGTGCTGAATAGACCCAATGAACTGGCAACAGAGACAATGTGTCCGTGATTCATCTCCATCATTTTGGGAAGGAACGCTTTTGTGGTCTACAACAGAAAAAAGGGAAAGCGAATAAGAGGATTGCTCATGTGTGCCGTTATCTTCGATTCCACAGATGGCAACAAGGACATTAGTCTGAATAACACAATCACAATGGCGCACAAGCAAGATGCCAATATCCACTTACATTAAATGCCATTTCTGGCAGATTTGGGTAACTTCAAGATATCTAACAAATAAATACTTCATCGTATAGCCTAACTAGCCAACTCGTAGTTTTCACGGAAATGGGAATTTACAACTTTTCATTGATCTCCAGTGCTTAGGAACAGTGTGTGTGTGAACAGCGACCTCTTGGAATTTCAGCTCGCTACTGCATCTTCCCCCTTACACATCTCGGTCGGCATTTTTTCGTTGCACAAAATGCAATTATCTACAGTTCTGCATATAAACATCAGCAGGCAAAAACTTAGGCTTGTAGAGATTTATTGTACAGTTTCATAAATATAGTAACTGTTCATGAAGGTCTTGTCATAATGTGCCACGTTTCCATTTACTTTATGTATTTTTTTTTCCCAATCAACAAACTTGCCCTGAAACCAGTAATTCAAAATTAATCACCTGGTCAGAGACCACTTGGAACAACATCCAAGGGGTTGATGAGTAACAAGTTGCTCACAAACCACTGGCTAGGGGGCAACCGTTAGAAGAAAGAAGATGTGAATGTGCTTTGTTTCCCTATTTTACTTCTCCATATGGAAAGAATATAGTGTAAGAAGGTGGAAGCTGCAGTATTGTAGATAAAGTAACTGGAAACTTATACAGGTTGTTTAATGCTATTCAGTGTGTGAACTGAACCTTGATGAATTATATTGCTCAGTGTTTACTTGCAACTGTAGAGGTGTCCACACACACACACACACACACACACACACACACACACACAGATCTTGTCATATGAAAAAGGTTTGCATGATATTCAGTTAGTGTATGGTTGGAGAAAAGACGACCAATAAACTTTTGGCCGATGTTAGGGCCCCCCCCCCATTAAAATAGCAATGCATCTTCAACAGAATCTATTGGGCTATTGATTGGGCTTAAGACCATAGAGGTGGGCAAACTAAGCAACAAGTCATTAAGAGAGCAGGTATAGGGTTTATAGCCAGCTTGAGTTATTTCTTTGGGTTGAAAATGTATGCCAAGTAAATGTGTATGCTGCAAGTCATACGGACTGTGTTGGAAACATCATACAAAGTTATACCTGTACCAGAATGAGGTTTACAGAGACCCAGGCAGGACAGATTCAACACTGAGGTGGTGGACTTGCTCTCTATAAAAGTTTAAAGGAAGATGAGAGATATATAGTTTAATGAATAAATACAAACGACCGCAGCGAGAGTTGGCCCAGACAGTTACAATGGACATGTGGTGTTCTCACAAACCGGCCAAGAAAAACAGGTAGTTTTCAGATCTCTTTGCACTTTATAAAAGATTCCCCCCACCCAGTAATTCTTTGATGCATACTTAATTTCTGGCCAACAAGATTATCACTGTGTCCCCTGAAATAAAATCTGCTGTAATTTCTGACTCTATGGGTGCCAAATGCTGAGCACAGAGTAATCATTGTAATTTAATCAACAGACTCCTGAGAACCATCTTGTGTTTGCTTAAGCCCAAACAAAGTTCTGTGATCGCTTTATGTTCTTCCTTCCAGCGCAGCTTCGGTCGCGACACCGGCCAACTCCGGAACAAAGAAGGAAAAGGCAGGAAAAAAAGGGGGGGGGGGGGGGAAGAATAAGCAAATACTAGACGTGTGGAGGAGAAGCAGAATCTCTTCACCTGATTTAAGGGGTGGGTTGGAAGAGGACACCCATATAGTTGTAGTCTATAACCATTTCCACATGTACATTTTGCAAAGCAGATGCTGAGCAACTATAGCTGGGCACCTGACCTTATAACCGGATAGAGGTTCAGACAGACAGCTGGCAAATCCTGAATTACCTCAGACACTCTAAATTTAGTTAGAAAATAATCTATTTTGTGCACAAAATGAACCTCATTCTATTATGATTTCCATGAAGGGAGCTCTACTGCTAGTTCCATGACATGTATTTAAATTTCCTTATGCCGTCACGCCTGTTTAAGGTTCCATTCTAGTGCCACACCTGGTTTGATTTATGGCATAATACCACAAACTCACCTGCCAATTATGCAGATATTTGTGCACAAGAACGACGTTGGGCCATGCTTCATTAAGCACAGGACACCTGCCTTCCACCATTATATGGAATGTTTTGCTGTAAAGATTGATGAAAAAATATCTGTGCATTGTCGTATTATGTGGAATATGTTAAACCAGTGTAAGGGCATCACTGCCAAAACTATAATGGTTTGATGAAGCCATTATAGTCAATGATTTTGGCAGTGGACCTCTCTCTTTATATCTATATCCTGATGTTCTATCTATCTAGGCCCTGATATCTATATGGATAAGAATAAAAGTGGCAAAACAAAGATTTTTGATAACAACGAACCTGTGTGTGCCCAAAAGGACCAGTCCCACTGCTCATTCCCACCCTGCTTTGACATTCAGCTTACTTATTTCATTAAGTGTACAAACACACACTTCGATGCAAACGTGTGAAACCAAACAAGCATTTACATGTCACTTCATAGCGTTTGGTAATTGGTTCTCAACGTTTGTTTATGGCAAATTAACTTTCAACAGTCTAGCACTTCTTCCCAAGCCCGTCGCTAAATTCTTTAGCACTTTTCTCTGGGTGCTTTCACTGAAAGGAGAGCTTTAGCCGCACAAAGGCCTGCCACAGCTGTGGTGTCAAAATAAATTAGGCGAAAGGAAAGCAAATGGGGAGATAAGGAAATAACGTATTGTGCACAATAGGCACTTTCATGATTACATTTTAGGATAATGACTTTTAAAACCAGATTAACAAGCCCCCGTTTCTCCCCTGCTTTGTTAAACCTTTCTGCCACCTGGTGTTTCAACTGCTCAGAATGATACAACGCCCTTTCTTTCTAGGGGTGATCTGGAAAAAATCAGCAACATAAGCAAATGACTCAAAATTATTAAAGACAAAGCAGACCAACCAGTCATTTGTCAAGATCTATAAAGTGCATGTTGAGGAAGAAACTTAAAAAGTACCATTCTCTCACACCAGTGAATCCCACCAGGAGCCCATCTATGCATCAGATAAAAATAAGGAACATCATGAACACTTTTCAAACTTTAGACATTCAAATGGTGTAGGATTAGAAGTAATATTTTCTTTTTAAAAAGTTTCCTTGTGAGGCAACTTCAAGCAACTTCGGTCATCCTGCCGGCAGTTCACATTCTTGCTGGTGGGAATGCATTGAGGGGAGATTAGTCACCCGCAGTAGGGAAGATTTATCACAGTCGACTAAATCTCCCGATGTGCCACCACATCGGAGCAGGATCTTTCTAAAAGACACTACTAGTGCAACAAATGTACCTCTATAGATCAATCCTCACATATTTCTTAACCCCCAACAAATGTAGAGAAAGAAAAGCCATACGCCATTTTTTTTTTAGATCTTGCACTACCCATGACTATGCTTAACTTGTATTAGAGCCATTCCCACAATTATGGCTTTAGTAAAAAGCTCAGATAAAATTGGTATTCCGGTTAGAATAACACCCTTTTAGGCTGGTCACATGCCATTCCCCCATATTCCCCCGGGCTTACAGAAGGTCTCCACTTTATGTTGCGGGTGGAGGATCTTTTCAGAAAATGAGAATACCCTGCCAGCTAAAAGATGCTTTTTTTTGCCTATTAATTTAGGAATTCCCTTTATAAAGGCAGTTACAGCAGATTTAAAAAGCAAAAAAAAAAAAAAGAAACCGAGGGAACTATGTTAAGGGCTCATTCGTGTTGAGGTGACATGTACCAGACACCAAATTTACAAACAATGTGAAGATGTAAATGTTATTTAATAAGCCACATGTGCTTCACAGGTCTCCTGTTGCGGTTAAAGGCAGCTAGGGGGACGTAAAAGGAATATGTGCAGCTTTAAGGAAACATGAGGAGTAGATCAATTTGTGTGCTTGTTAGGACATGTCAGGTTAGGCATGGCAGCTTTCAGATTTTTACATGTATGTATGTATGTATGTATGTATGTATGTATCTATCCCTTATAGGTTGTACCAAATATCCCTCCCCACTTAAGAGAAAATTAGCTCCAAAGAAAAAAAAAAAAAAATGATAGCCAATATATTGGACAAATATGTACTTCCTAGTCACCTGTAAATAATACAAGTCAAAGACATGTTATGGACTCAAGTTTAGGTTACTGTTACAATTTCCCTACTATGGCTCAGTTTGTGGATCAGAATGAGAAAAGACAGCTGGTGCCAGGGCAATAAACTCATTTGACCCAGCTTTGTCCAGTAGAAGACTAAATACTATGGAATCCCAATACCGAGCCACCTGAATGATCTTGTGCGATAATAAGCAGGCCTAATCTACAAGTGGTGGGCCATTGCCAATCCATGAGTAATATAACAAGCTGCTGTAGCCAAAACACTAACAAAACCACATTCTCTTGTGACGGGAAGAAAATGATTTACAGCGCAAAGCGTGCATGGTGGACATGCCAAAGGATGACCATGGAATTACTCTGCCAGCTAATGAAACATTTGACAAAGAATTACAATGAAAAGGGGTTTGCCAAAAAAAGGCTCTGCCATTTATGAGGGGGTTTGAGTACAAGATCTTTCATACACCCTAGTTAAGGATGACAAAGTTATTTACAAAAGAAGTCTGGTAAGACAACAGCGTTCTTGACAGTTCAAAAGGTTGGATCTTTAACCACAATAAATACAGTAATTCATAGGGAATTTTAGTTTAGCATCAAGGGAGTGCTATAGGTGGAGAAGCCACACTTTCAAACTGGCCTGGATAGGCTCTACTTGTAACATCCAATACCCCTTCCTGCCACTTGTACGACTCTCTGAATGAACCAAAGCGAATGCCGAACCAACACACCAGTCCAGGGACTGTTACTTGGTCGAGCGGAGCACGGGCTAATCCGAATATCCAGCTCATCTACAGGACAATTTCATGTGATAATGGAGAATGTGGCCCTAGTGTGCCTGGCATGAAAGTGCTATGGCATCCATGGGTATTTTCCAACACGAAGATGCGGGTCATGATCTCTCACAATAGACGCACTGTGCTCTTATTTTGCATAATGCCATTGTCTGGGTAGGGGTAGAAATTGTAGCCAATGTTGGCACGCAGCTTGAATGCGGATAGTACTCCATTGAGGTGGTAAAGTCAGACCTAATTTAAGCAGTTGATGTTTTAACTAGACTAGAGCATAGCGATTGTGGGTTAGCATACAGGGGAGGAAGGGTCATCGGCAAGAGAACGTGCATTTATTACCGCAATGTCAGTCTAGAGTCGATATAAAGTCATTACAGCACAGCGAGCAGCTGCTGGGAGAAATTGTGGCTTTATTAAATGAGCTAGTAACTGGTGGAATTGGCCACATGCAGGCTGCAGATGGCTTTCGTCACAGGAGGTGCTACATGACATTGGGAGATGCTTGTAGACATCTGTGTTTTGCCCAGTGGAGTAAATTCATAATATTTCACAAATTTACGTCAGTTTCCTCTCATTTGGGAG
Source organism: Xenopus borealis (assembly GCA_024363595.1). Classification (NCBI taxonomy): domain Eukaryota; kingdom Metazoa; phylum Chordata; class Amphibia; order Anura; family Pipidae; genus Xenopus; species Xenopus borealis. The sequence continues at coordinate 124,445,298 of CM044441.1, read as the reverse complement.
AATACAATCCTTGAAGACCAGTGCTAAAGTGACATATGGTTTGCGGTCATGGGACCCCAGCAGCGGAAATAAGTTATGTTTCACTGACAAACACTTGTGAAAAATTCACAGACCAAGACCTTGCTCCTTTTATTTGGGGTGGGGGGGCGATGTCAAAGGAGAACAGGGAGAAATTAACCATTCATTAGGTTCTAAAGAATTCCATGCAGTGTTTTATAACTTCCAACCACACAAGCCAACAAGTTCTTAAAGTTTATTTGCAGTATTTGCATATTTCTGTGTTGGGCTTTGAGATCAGAGGGCTAAGGCACAGCTAGGCTTTTCCGTTTCTACAAGCAGAGGCTCCAAATTGCTAGCGTTCAACAAAAAATGGACATTAATGGTTCTGTTTGCACGTATCCTCATATTGAGTAATAACATGGGTTGAGTTCCTTTTGGTCTTACCACAAAAATTATGCGGGAAGCTATCAGAGTAGAACAGTGAAACTGAAGGCATTTTCACCCTACACTTGATCTTTGGTGGAAGCTTAGGAAGAAGAGCAGCTCGTCACTGTTAAATATCTTCCTATAATAAAGTCTTTATCTGTATGGTCTATGGCACAGAGGAGGACTTTCAAGCACTTGCTGTACTAAAATGCAGCTGCAAAGACCTCAAATAGTAAGCTCCAATAACAGTATTCCCAAAGGGAATTGCAATGCCAGCAATAGTGCTTTTTAAATACCAATGATTGGATACTTGCAAAAGCTTAATAAACATAGAATTTAGCCCTCGAATTGCGGTGTAGTGCCACTATAAAAAGAATAAGTTACAGCTATGGGACCGGTTATCTAGAATGCTTGACACCTGTGCTTTTCCGGATAAAGAAGTATTTTTGATCTCCATACTAGAAGTACTGTACATCCACAGAATGTTCCCTCTGCATTTTTACAATTTCTTTTTCTTATCATCCTTAGCATACACTACACTACGTGCTTAGTGCCAATTCCAACACAGTGTGGCCAACATCAGCAGATAAACCCAGTAGCACACCAATGAGTTGCACAGTGTAAAAGGGCTTTTATCAGATCAAGCCTGCTAAATAAAACCCCTCTTTACGCGACACAACTTTGGTGCATTAGTTACTATGTAGAAATTTTGAGGCCTCAACTACTGTGGCTTGGGAGGGGTACCTTGCCTCTACTACTACTACTACTACTACTACTACTACTACTACTATTATTATTATTAGATAATATCTAGATATTCATTATCCCATAGCATTGAAGATCATCTCCTAATGGGGCTGCTTATTTATGTATTCCAAAATCCCACTAGATGGAGCCAGCGCACCAATGTGTACAAGCCATTGAAAATGAGCCATTAAAAAGAACATTTTTTTTAGTTATTCTGCGTGTAAGCAGGAACCCCAGAAGGGAATGCCTGGGAGTGGCAATACAGACCTACCCATCCTCCCCAAGTCACAATATAAAAGAGGAACACTATTAATATCACACTAGAAGTTTTGTCCCATGTATAGTTGCTGTTATTTAATCATTGAGATTGAGCTATTGAAACAGCCAGGGAATGCAGGTATAATGTGCAGTGCAAAAAGAAACAAAAATAGCTGTATTTGTGGCAGCCAAGTAACCTGCAATTATTGCAAAACTATAAACTCCCACATCCACTCTCATTACCCTGTGCCCATCTCAGGAACCTTTACCAGAGCTGATCTGCCAGATTTACTCAAAGAATTTTCTTAAGACCCCCCCCCCATCCCCCACTCTTGATACTTCGCAAATCATTATCGGGAAACTAGCCAGATCTCTAGTACTCCAGCCTTTGCTCATATCAATCCAGCCAACAATAACCTCTGCCATGTTCCAAGAAAGCCTTATCACATGCTCTTTGCTACCTTCAGAGGCTGCCCCTATCCATTAGGATAGGAGACTAATGGGCAGGGACGGAATATAAATCCTGAACAGGGTCTCCATTCTCAAACTGGAATTTCTTAAACCATTAACAGAACAGTTTTTAACCAATTAATAATTTTGGCTCTGTCTTGATGTACAAAATACCTACACTGAAATGACCACTTGAGTCAGTAAGACAATGATTTATTTAAACACAACAGAAAGATGAATACACATGCCAACACAATCATCACACACTTCCAATTATGGGGACAGCTTCTGTTAGTTCCTGAGGGAGGTGTACAATGATAGCATCCCTATAGGCATTTGATGTGGAAGTTGTGCAACCCGCTAACAGGTCAGCTTAAAGGAGAATGCAAACCTAAATTTAAAAATCTCCTACTCCCATTCGCACCAAGAACCCCCTCCCTCCTCCCCCCCAGCCTAACCATTCCTTGGGGCAAATGTCCCGAACATTTTACTTACCCCTCGGTGCAGATTCTGGCATTGGACTTCACAGCCGTCATCTTCGGTAATCTTTGGAATGATACCAGCGCTTCAGCAATCTTTGTGATTTTTGGTGCATGTGCTGTTGTCACGAAACAGAGAATTGCTCCAACTGCGCATGCGCCACCACACCGATCTCATTCTGAAGATTACCAAAGCAGCTGAAGATGGCGCCCAAGAAGTCAGATGCCTGAATCTGCACTGAGGGGTAAGTAATAAAAGTTAGGGTTAACACTAAATATTGACAATGAATATGCGTAACCATCTGCAATCCTTAAATTGTCAATAACGGATCAAGCAATAAAAAAGCAAAGCAAAGTAAAAGTTAAACTGCGGCTCGCCAGATAGGGAAAATTACCTGGGTGTAAAACCCCAGGTCCATATTACACATCCCAATGCGTTTCCTATCCATGATACGTAATCCTGGGCACTATGATTATATTTCAGTGGATATGAAACGCATTAGGACGCATAATTTTTTTCAGGTTAACACTAAGGCTGGGGGGGGGGGGTGTGGTGGTCTTGGTGGTGATGGAGGGTAGGGGTTTTTAAATTTGAGTGTTGAATTCTCCTTTGACAAGTATATTAATCATCACCGCAAGTTGGTGGGTGCAGGTACCTTTGTGATTAGCATTGTGTGGGCATATAAGTTTACCAGTGAGAAATTGAGGGTCAATCTTTGAACACATTCAAGTGACCACTGGTCACCTCTGATCAACTAAATGATCAAGCAAACATATGGTCACAATATACAAATGTCATTTTCATCACCTATTGGGCCACAGATAGTCTGTCCCATCACTAAAGCGGACTATAAAAAAAGAGGACTATAAAGTGCGGTCGTTCTTGGTTTCTGACTGTATTCCTTAGCTGCAGCAAACGTCTCCATGTTTAGGAATTCTATGGGGTAATCTCATAAAAGTCGGAGAGAGAAAAACCAGTTGCAGAAAGAATATAACTTTGCATTTCGCAATCGAATAGTCTCCCTTAAACTTTTTTTGCATTATGAATTTAAATTGCGCACTTTTAAGAAGAGCTTGAAGGTGTTTTAATCTTTTGGAGCAAACTATTTTTACAGTAAGAAGTTTGATTACATTCCAACACTCAACTATTCTGGCTCTACCCACAAATGTGCATAAACTTACCTGGGTTAAACGTTCCCAACAAGTTAGCCCTTATAAATCAACACGTCAACACTCCCCCCACCCCCCTCAATATAGACCAGAATTTACAGTCTTATCTGTTTTACTAAGGTAGTCATGGGCTATACACAGAGATGGACTGTAGGGCATAAAATGATTGAGTTGGGTGAATCTGCTTTAATGATCTCCTATGGCTGCCACAAAAAAAAAGCATATTAGTACTGGACTAATGCAAAACAATGGGCAGGTATGGGATCGGTTATCCAGAATGGTTTGGAGCTGGGGATTTTCAGATAATGGACCTTTGGATCTTCATGCCTTAAGTCTACCAGAAAATCTTGTAAACATTAAATAAACCCAACAGACTGATTTTGCTTCCAATAAGGATTAATTATATCTTAGTTGGGATCAAGTACAAGCTACTGTTTTATTACTACAGGGAAAAAGGAAATGCTTTTGGAAAATGCGGATTATTTTGGATAATTCGGAGCTTTCTGGATAACTGGTTTCCCCAATAACGGATCCCATACCTGTACAGAGATCCATTTAACCCCCCAAGACAGAGATAAGAATCAGAAAGAGCAGGAGACAATGCAGCAAAGTGTGCTTACCCAGAAGTGCGCATGGCAGTTGACCATCATAGTCCTCTCAATAAGCTCATCAGGACACTCGAGAAGGTGGTGCCCAGAGACCACCCCGGCATTATTGAGCAGCAGATAAACATCTCCAACTTCCCTGCGGACTCGCTCAGCAGTTGAATAAACACTCTCTCGCTTGCCTACATCACACGTGTATGTATAGACTTGAAGATTGCAGCACGGCAGAACTTCTTCCTCTGCAGAACTGTTGGCTATGGGAAAACAAAAGAGAGAAGGGGAAAAGCCCCATTAAAAAGAAATCTGTGATGAGCAAGTGTGATCACCTCCAAACTTGAAACAGACTGGCACAGCTTGATCAGTTTAGTATCAATATGTAGTACAGGTGTGAGACCGGTTATTCAGAATTCTTGGGGCCTGGGGGTTTTCTGGATAACCGATCATTCCATAACTTGGATCTCCATATCTTACTATAAAAATCATGTAAACATTAAATAAACCCAATAAGCTGGTTTTGCTTCCAATAAGGATTAATTCGATCTTAGTTGGGATCAAGTAAAAGCTACTGTTTTATTATTACACAGAAACATTAAATCATATTTAAACATTTGGATTATTTGGATAAAATGTTGTCTATGGGACATGGCCTTTTCTGTAATGCAGAGCTTTCTGGATAGCGGGTTTCGGGATAACGGATCCCATAGCTTTATATGCACGAGAATCCATGACTTTGGAATATCCACGAATTAGGAAAGTCTCCAGCTAAAGAGGTTATACTGCACTTGTGAGCTACAGGACGTTTAAAGGGCACATGAATGCCCTGCTTGCCATCACCCCACTTCTGCTCTATAACCCCCCAGCAAAATATATCTAAAAATATATCTAGATAGATAGATAGACTCTCCACAATACATTTCCACATGCCAACATTGGAATGCATGGCCATCACTTGCCTAAGGGTAGGGACAGACAGGGAGATTCGGGGAGATTTTGTCGCCTGCTAAAAAATGCCAGGCGACAGAATCTCCCCGAATCTCCCTGTCTGTCCCCAGCCTAAAACCTCTTTTCCACTCATGGTTCTTTATTTAGCAAATCAGAAGGGGTTAACGAGCGTGAAGACGCATTTTTACAGAACACGATCCAATGCAAACAGTCACTGTACTTTGTTCATTAGGGACAAATGCTGCTACTAAGAATGCAGAATCAAACACAAGGCAAATAGAGTTGGTGCAGGCAAAATTTACTTTGATTTGGCCCAGTATATATACACAAACACACGATGTACAGATAGATATACACTTTTTTACATAGAACCCCACTCCTTTGCTCAAGTGAATTAAAATAAGTTTATTTGCATAAACATTTGTGCCCAACTTTTTGGCCCACCTTAAGGCCTTTATCAAGGATATAAAAAAAGCTGGGCACAAACGCTCATGCAAATAAACTTATTTTGATTCACTTGAGCAAAGGAGTGCGGTTCTATGTGAAAAGTAAAGATTTTTGAACCAGCACCCGCAATTGACAAAACCCGGAATCGATTATAAACGGCGTGACAGTCTGGTCCCATAGGGAAATATAAATGGTGACTAGTGATGTCATCAGTTATAAATGGCAAGTAGTGATGTCATTTTTGTCACATGATTCACAAACAAATTGTGCATTATAATACCCCTTGTTGGAAAATGAGGATATTAGAAGTAAACTCGGCGCTCCATGACCTGTATAAAAAAAGTCATGTAACTCCTTTGTCACTTATAATATCCTTATATTTTACAATAGGGGGTACTTAATTCAATATATATATATATATATATATATATATATATATATATATATATATATATATAAATAATTAAGTACCCCCCTATTGTAAAATATAAGGATATTATAAGTCACATACACTGTATATGGTACCAATGAGCAGCACATCCAAAATGTGATAACCTTTTGCACATTGGATGGTGTTCTATAAAGAAGCTGCAAGCATAGCAGCAGCCTTCACACTTGTTAACCCCTTTTCTCTGGCCAAAAAAAAAAATCCTGAGAGGAAAAAAAAAAATCCTAGAGACCTCCAATCAGACGGTACAGCTCTAATATGTGTCAGAGGAAAATGGGAGGGGGTTTAGGGAATTAAGCGATAAAAAACATTATGGTCAGTGATAAATGGACTCTTGTGCTTAAAACTTAAAGCACTTTGTCAGAGGGTCGACAACAACAACACAAATTTGTGCGAGTGGCACACCCAAGAGGTTGTTACAATTTAGCACCTGCAGGTTCAGCTTTATACAACCAGGTTTGTGCAAGCATACACAAGCAGGCTACACAACTAAACTTATTATATTTATCGTAGTTAAACATTGAGCAAACTAAAAAATATATAATTCATCGGCTACACACTTCCCAACTCAACACATTCAGGATGGGCCTACTAACCTACTAAGTTTGTGTTCCTAGTCATAGCAGGGCTTGTCCAACCATTGCCTAATAACACAAAACATAATTCTGGTGTTCAAGTTATTAGTATATGTATTGAAAGCAGCTTGTCCCTTTGTATCCTCTGTTCTGGTGTCTCAGACTGTTGATACAATGTAAGACAAGGCAGCGGAATAAACAGACCTGTCTTTGCTGGAGACTTTTGTTTAAAAAGTAACAACCAGGAATAAAGCAAATGTGGCTTTCAATAGCAATCATTTTTACAAATAAACATTTTTTTAGTGCTTTTAAAGTTAATATTGCAAAGTTCTGTAGAATTATGTTTTCTTTTATTAGACATATTTATTTCGGGGGTTGACTTGCCCTTTAATAGGTTTGACTTCCACTGCAGTACAGACTTTTGAAGTGTGGGGCCATTGGGTACAGAACTACAATTTGGGCTTTAGTCGGATTCTGATTGGTCCGTTCACATTGTGCAATGAACGTCAAACAGAACTGGAGGGAGCGATGCGAAAGGTTAACTCAGAACCACATACACAGTCTCAGTGGACTCGAGATTTGGGTTTTAGCCCCCAAAACACACACAATATATAAAAAGAGAATGAAAGGGGTTGTTCACCTTCCAAACACTTTTTTAAGTTCAGTTGTTTTCAGATTGTTCCCTAGAAATAAAGGACTTTTCCCCAATTACTTTCATTATTTATTTTTTTACGGTTTTTCCAAAATCTAAGTGTTAAGTTGAATGTTGGTGTCTCTGGTGTTTGAGCCTGGCAGCTCAGTAATTCAGGTGCAGACTCTAAACTGATACAATTTTGCAACATTTAATTGATACATTTCTCAGCAGCATCTCTGGAGTATTGGCAAATATTGTATCAATTCTAACAGCTGCCTGTAATGAAACCCAGAGATTCTGCTCAGCAGGGACAAAGATAAAAAATGTATCAACTAAATGCATCAGTTTACAGGGTCGGCAACACCCCACCCAGAGTTGCTTTAGAAGGTGAAAAATTACACTTTAATATTAGAAAAACTGTAAAAATAGAAAGTGATTGGAAAGAGTCCTTATTTCTGGTGATCTATCTGAAAACAACCATTTGTTTGAAGGTGAACAACTCATTAAAGGTAACTTTTAGTGTGTTATAGAATGGCCAATTCTAAGCAACGTTTCAATTGATCTTATTTTATTTTTTTTTATTTGCCTTCCTCTTCGGACTGTTTGCAGCTTTTAAATGGGGGTCACTGACCCCATCTAAAAAAACAAGTGTTCTGAAAGTCTACAGATATACAGTTATTACTACTTGTTATTACTTATCTACTCAGGCCCTTTCCAGTTGATATTCTTACTCAATACTCTTATTCAAATCAATGCATGGTTGCTAGGATAATTATGACCCCAGCAACCAGATTGCTGAAACTGCAATCTGGAGAGCCGCTGAATAAAAAAAACAAAACCCTGAAATAAGTCAAAAACCACAAATAAAAAAATGAAAACCAATTGTCTCAGAATATCACGCTCTACATCGTACTTAAAGTTAACTAAAAAATTAACAAGCCCTTTAAATAGCCAGTTCATCTGATTAAGGTACTGCTTGTCTGGGAAACCTCTGGATTAAAGGAACAGTAACACCAAATATGAAAGTGTTTTAAAGCAATGAAAATCTCATGTAGTGTTGCCCTGCACTGGTAATACTGATGTGTTTGCTTCAGAAACACTACTATAGTTCATATAAACAAGCTGCTGTGTAGCAATGGCAGAAATTGAAAAAAGGCTACATGGCACAGGTTAAATAATGGCCAACAGATAACATTATGTTCTACAGAGTTTATCTGCTGTGTAACTTGAGCCATTTCTTTTTTGAATGGCTGCCCCCATGGCTACACAGCAGCTTATTTAAATAAACAATAGTAGTGTTCCTGAAACAAACACACCAGTTTTACCAGTGCAGGGCAACACTGCATTATATTTGTATTACTTTAAACCAATTTCATTTTTTTGATGTTACAAGTCCTTTAAAAGGTTCTGTATAAGAAACTGGCTGGCAATTGGTGGCCAATATATTCAGAGCCCCAGTAGAGATAATCTTTAGGGATGCAGAGGAGTGCCTGTTCCCCCTAGGGCTGGAAAACATCATATAGTGAATAAAGTCCTGTAACTTATAAGGATATTATTGTTTTTATACAGGTCAATGTTACTTCTAAAATCCTCATATTTTGGAAGGGGGGGGGGTTATTAATTAGGGGGGGTTTATTAATTATAATACACAAGTTTCAGTGAGCTGTGTGACAGAAATGACATCACTAGTATTGGTTTATAACGGATGACATCACTAGTCACTGTTTATATGATGTAATTTACAAGCTATAGGTTGTTTGTGCGTAGAATATAGATTATATATATATATACATATATATATACAGCCGCTAGTGTAAGTGCAGGACCGGTGTATGTGCCGGTGTCCAGGAGTTCTTACCCCTCCGCGCAGAGTCCTCGGCCTCCAGTTCCCGGTAAATGTTCCGCACCATCTCCGCCGTCTCCTCGTTACTCTGGGAGTTGATGTCCCACAGAACCAGCTGGGCACGGCGCCGGGCAAACTCCAGCGCAAAGAGGCGCCCCAGTCCGCTGCCAGCCCCGGTGATCAGACACACCTGTCCGGCCACACTCTTGTCCTTGGGGCGCAGCAGCCACTTGGCCGCGGCCAGTACGAAGGCCCATAGGACCCTGAAAGTGACCAGGAAGAACTCGAGCACTATGTGCATGGCGCGGGGGGGCTGTGGGACAAGCACGGGGAGCTCTGGGACACACAACTCGTCGGACGCGCGGCTGATTCCTTCGGTTCCTCGCCAGATACAGGCGTTACTAGTGCAGGCAGCGGATCAGACTGGTGCCCCGGCTCTCTCCCCCATGTCCCGCTTGAGTGATTCAGAAAACACACGGCAGGAGGATGGGCAGTAAGTTCCGTGAGGCGACAGAACTGCTCCTCCCGTGATCTCCTTGCCTTCCCCCAACACACCTCTGCCTTAACTGAAGAGACGCGGGGCCCGGATAGTGCATGTTGCGCCCCGGCACCGCGATATATACCCGGAGTCCAGCCTGGAGCTACAGTACGCCCCGCCCCCTGACATCGGGACGCGCTGAGCACTCACGGGTGGGCGGGGCATATAGCACAAGGCTACAGAGGGCGGGCGCAGGGCTTTTAACCCTTGAGCTGCTTATTCCATGTGTTACTGCTGGCGAGGAGGGGGCAGCGTGAGTCTCAGGCTCAGGCATAGTAACAGCCTGCGCTTGTGTCTATTATATAGCGCATAATGTACCCCCTACAATTTATGAAGATATTATGTCACAAAGGAGTTATGTGACCATATAAAAGCACAAGACCCGAGTGATTTTATACAGGTCACATAACTCCCAGGTGACTTTTGATATCTAGTGAGTCAGCGTCCAATTCTGGTCGATGGCGTCCGAATCGGCAGATGGCGACCCCTGTTATATATGACATGTTCTGACGTCAGAATGTGCCATTTATAAGGATATAATTTATGTAGATTTTATATATATATATATATATACCTGCTAGTCTCGCTAAGTGAATGGGTTCCCTGTTGTATGTGCCAGTAACCGGGTGTACAATAGGACACAGAACTATCCCAGTTCAAGCAACTCTTTAAAGGGATTCTGCCATAATTTTGATGGTGTCGTTTTTAATAATTCACTCTACAATATACAATTTCATTCCTGAACCAGCAAATGTATTATTTTAGTTGTAATATTGGTGTGTAGGCGCCATCTCAGGTCATTTTGCCTGGTCAGTGTCGGACTGGGATCCCAGGGGCCCACCAGGAAGCCTTAGGCTGAGGGCACACTTTCCAAACTATTATACCTCCTCTCCTCACTCAACCTTTATGCTCTCCTACTCTCTTTTCACTACATACTGTAATATACTCTATTCTTCCATTATTAAGCCTCGTTTTAGAAGCAAGAGGGCCCACTGACACCTGGGCCCACCAGGAGTTTTCCTGGTTTCCCGGTGGGCCAGTCCGACACTGTGCCTGGTCATGTGCTTTCAGAAAGAGCCAGCACTTTAGGATGGAACTGCTTTCTGGCAGGCTGTTGTTTCTCCTTCTCAATATAACTGAATGTGTCTCAGTGCGACCTGGATATTACTATTGAGTGCTGTTCTTAGATCTACCAGGCAGCTGTTACCTTGTGTTAGGGAGCTGTTATCTGGTTACCTTCTCATTGTTCTGCTGATGAGCTTCTGTGGGGGGAGGGAGGGGTGATACTCCAACTTGCAGTGCGGCAGTAAAGAGCAACTGAAGTTTATCAGAGCACAAGTCACATGACTGGGGGCTGGGAAACTGGGAAACTGACATTATGTCTAGTCCTACAGCAGCCACTCAACCACGTGCCAGTTACTAATGAAGGTGAATTGCCCTTCAATCTGTGAGTCTAACTTCTCCCAAGAGACAAAACTGTTACAACTGTATCTTAACTATCTATTCTGGGTTCTCTGCCAAGAGCCAATTAAGTTAGAAACATTGTATCTTTTTTTGGCTGTTCAGTGCAGAGAATTTGGGACTTTCCAGTACAAACGCGGTACTGCGGGTTGATCTGTCAAAAGCCGGACTGTCCCACTCAAAACAGGACAGTTGGGAGGTATGCTAAATGTCCCGCAAGTGGTGTAAGTAGATGTTAATAGGACCCACAGCAAATTCAAATTAGGCCCCAAACATTGCTAAATTGACCCATTCTACCAAGACATATTGATATTGCTCTTTACACCCCCGAGTTACACTTTGGCTCCAGAAATAGTATAGGTGTAAACAAACACCCAGGCTCCCCTTCTGGCTTTAAGACCCATCATCCCCCTGCTCCCATGTATACATCAGATGGCTCAGCAGGGACAAAGAGACAGTTTACAGGGTCGACGACCCCCCCCCCCCCGAGCTGCTTTAGAAGGTGAAAATACACTTCAATATTAGAATAATGGTGGCACATAGAAAATAGAAAGTATTTGTAAAATGTCATTATTTGTGGTGATCACCAACTAGTTGTTTAAAGGTGAACAAGTACCTTTAATAACTAAAATCCATTGATCAAAAGCCATAACTGGTGGTTCAAAATTGCATCTTTTCATCCTCGGTTTGCATGTGAGCACGGCAACTAGTATGAGCCAGGGGGACAGACTTTAGAATGTCAAATGGCTGTGATCCAAAATGATAATCCTTTTTATGTGATATACGGTATTTTATAGTTCGGGGGGGTATCTTTTCCCTTTGATGCCCCATTTAAAACAAGCCGAAATGCCTTCTTATTTGTTTGGCTCCGTAGTGAGTCACTTCACACTGGTCTGATATCATAGCACTGTAGATTAGATGACGGCTCTTCACATGGGGTATAGTGCTTATGCCTAATCAGGATCAAGCCAATGTATTCTTATAATGGAGTAGTAAGAAGAAGAATGCACAGAACTGTGATGTTACTACTGGTCGTACAGGGATTTACTAATGTGGTGCAGCCACTGTTCTTTTCACTGATGCAGCACTTGCGGTATGTCATTACCTTTTTTTAAAGGCTTGTTGTGGGTTCTATAGTTCTGAGTGGTAATTAGGAATCCAGTTTGTGCCTTTGCATCCTGTTGGGCATTCTTAACTATGCTTTGATCTAAAGTCAAACACTACCCCCATGGTGCACCAGTACATGAAGTATTGGGGCCCATGACAATACTGCTTGAGCTGCCTGTTTCGACTACCCCACCTCTCGGTATGCACAACTCCCCTCCCACTCAGTCCCTGACCATTTGGTCCGTATGGGCTCCTGGTCTGCTGCTGTCACTTACTTCTTCTGTAATACATTTATTTTTTTGAACTTGTGTGCTATCCATGACTTAGAATATTTAGCAGTTAGGTTTGGAGACCCTTACTACTACGACTAATCACCTCTTCTTCTGGATGACAATCTCCCCGAACTGCCTTCCCATCCACTACAATAAAAAGTCACCAGCGCTAAAGCACACATGGCGTTTCGTTTTCCGAAGTTGCCCGAAGTGTTTTAGTGAGGACAAATTTCCCCAAATCTGCCCGTGTGACCTTACCCTTAGCTGCCCATCACTAACAGTTATTACTGGAAAACCTGTAGGTGTGTATATTTATTGATTTTGGAGCTGCCCGAAATGCTTCCTATAGTAGCATCATCGATTAAAACACCTAGTGTGCCAAAGTTTAAATGTTTCTTTCAAGAGACATCGTGTTAATGCTTAACCCCCTGACACAGAGAGGGGGTGATAATAGGCATATTATCTGCACTGAATTGTAAATCCCCAGGGTGCCATCAATCATTTCACCAGCAACTGTGTGACAGACCACTCTGTACAGTCAGTGTATGAGAACAATCTATTACCTATAGCAGAGCACAGATACTGAAAGTAGTGATGGGCGAATCTATCCCGTTTCACTTTGCCAAAAAAATTGTGAATTTCCAGAGTCCTTTCGCTGGTGGCGAATCGCGGGAATTCGCCGCAAATTCGTGCCTGGCAAATAAATTGGCCAATCACTAACTGAAAGGAATATCTCTGTTTTTATGGCAGAATAGTATAGGTATTATTTTCCATTATCAGATATTAGGAGGCACATTATAAAACTGGTTCGTTGTTTCCCTGCCCTAGTGGACCTATTAGCAATGGGCGAATCTCCTGCGATTCGCTTCGCCGAAAAATTCGCGAATTTGTAGAGAAATTCGCGAATCGGCGAAAAATTCGCGAAACGAGTCGCTGTTATCCAGAATGCTCAGGACCTGAGGATTTCTACATAATTTGTATCTTCATACTTTATAGGAGAAGGAAAGGTCTTTTAACTTGGGAGTGCCACACGTAAGACACCCCCAAGTGATTGCATTTACTTACCTGAAACCCTGGGCTGATGCTCCTATCAGAAGAAAACTGCACCGGCCCAGGATTCTTCCAGCAACACCACGGATCGACCGTCATCCACCTTCTTCTATCTTCAAATTTCCCGGGGCAGATGCATGTTCAGTAGAATGAAATAGCTAACTTTTTTGTTAAAGTTCTGCTTTTCACCATGCGCAGCCACCAGAAGAAAAAAAAAAGAAGAAACCAGATGCAGTTTACTCCATGACGCTTGCTGGAAGAATCCCAGGCGGGTGCAGTTTTCTTGTGATAGGAGAACCAGCCCAGGTTTCAGGAATGTACATGCGATCATTTGGGGGTGCCTAACTTTTGGCACCCCCAACTTAAAAGACCTTTCCTTCTCCTTTATGTCTACTAGAAGATCATGTAAACATTAAATAAACCTAATAGACTGGTTTTGCTTCCAATAAGAATGAGTGATCTCTTAGATGGGATCAAATACAAAATAGTGCTTTATTATTACAGAGAAAAAGTAAATAATCTTTTTTTTTTTTTTAAAGTTGGATTATTTGGTTAAAATGTAGTCTATTGGAGACAGCCTTTCTGCATTTCAGAGCTCTCTGGATAATGGGTTTCCAGATAACAGATCCCATACCTGTAAATGTTATTAAATATGTGTAATAGTTGTCAGATATGTTTTGAACAGGAAAGTCCAATCTGCAGCCCCCGCCTAGCATCTCATCAGCCTTTGGAACAATGGGAAAGGCAGCTACCTGCCCCTTTTTAGAGATAACAAAAAACATTCTCATTGACTCTCACCAATGCCGGTGTTTCCTATTGTTTACTTATGCAATTATCAGAAAAAAACAACCCCCCCATTTTTTTTTTTTAAAAGTACTGAACCAAGTTTTCAAAAACAGCAAGTATGTAAAGCCAAGTGGTGAGCAGGCTCTAAAGAATGTTTTGTAGAGAGCAATGCACACTTTCAAATGTGAATATCGGTTATATGGGGCTGTTAATGGATTCCGGCTCAAAGGAGACGTAAAACATTTGAATTATGAAGGGTTAGGCCAGACGGGAAGATTTGGGGAGATTTGTCGCCTGTGCCTCTTCTTTGGGGCGACTAATCTTGCTTAGGCAATTTCGAGTGATTTCGGGAAAGCGCAGCGCCACGTGTGAATAGGCGCAGGCGATTCTTCATTAAGCAGCTGGAAGGCAGGGGGAAGCAGTTCGGTGAGATTCGTCGCCAGGCGATGAATGTCCCGAATCTGGCCTAGCCCTAAGAGTTTCATGCTATTCCTCTAGCTTCATTCACGATAAAAAATCAAAAGAGAAGAAAACTGCAAACTGTGGCCCCATTTGTAATAGCATGTTATCTGTGCCACAGGAGATAATGATGATACCTACAATACCACAGGGGATCTCTTGAAACCAGACAGAGAATTCCAGAGACTTTCCAAAGCTTTGCTATAGGTAGTGGTATCAGAACACTTTGGATGTTTTTACCACTTAGGATTTCCACAAGAGCAGTGATCAGGGCCGGATTTACATGGCAGGGGTCCCAATGTCTCCCCTGTCCACTCCCTTTTATTTATTCAAATTTTCATCATCGGGACAGAGCAATGGGAATTGGCACACAGGAAATTTTAATTTCTGAACCAATGTGGGTGTGGTTGTGCAGCATGCCGCCCCCTAAAATCCTGCCGCCCTAGCCCTGGGCCTAGGTGGCCTCTCCACAAATCCGGGCCTGGCAGTGATCCCAAACCAGTAGCTCGCGAGCAACATGTTGCTCCCCAACCACTTGGATGCTGCTCCCAGTGGCCTCAAAGCAGGTGCTTATATATGAATTCCTGGCTTTAGCTGGCCATAGACGCAAAGATCCGATCGTACAAATCATTCAGATTAAATAAAGTAGCAAAAGAACAGATCAGCCAACTCTATTCGCAAAAAAACTGGGTTTTTAATCTTTACACTGAACTATTCCTTTAAACAAAAGAAATCAGCCTTAAATACAGTGCTAATTAAATCCAATCAGTGTCGGACTGGCCCACCAGATTACCAGGAAAACTCCCGGTGGGCCAAGGTGTCAGTGGGCCCTCATGCTGCTAAACTTTTGGCCATTCCCTATTTCTATGAGAACAAAGAGGCTAAATAGATGGAATAATTGATTTTAGTATGTAAAGAAAACAAACTAGGAGAATAGAGGTTGATTGAGGAGATGAAGAATATTAGTACTGAGAGTGGGCCCCTAGTCTAAGGTTCAATGGTGGGCCCCTGGTCTAAGGTTTTTGGATGGGCCTCTGGTAGGGTTGCCACCTTTTCCTGAAAAAAATACCGGCCTTCCTATATATTTATATTTTTTCCTATTAATAACATTGGGATCAACCATCAAAAATACCGGCCAGGCCGGTAAAATACCGGCCAGGTGGCAACCCTAGCCTCTGGTGTCCCAGTCCAACACTGAATCCAATTGTACCTGGGCAGTTAAATCCAAGTGTACCCTCACATACTGGCATCAAAATTTTGTACATTAATTATCTAGTGCAATGTTGGTGCTGGTTTATAGTGCTGGCTATTTGGAATGCTGGGGGGAGGAGATTTGTAGGTAGGAAACATGGTGGATTGCTCCAAATACTGCACTTTAACACAAGATTAGTAGCCTTGCACTAATGTCACTTTGCTTAGCAAACAGATGTCCCGAGTGCGTTGTGCTGTGCTCCAAAAGTGTATGGAAGGAATATGGAATCTCCAGTGTATGCATTTACAAAATAAAGAGAGTTTTGTGTCTGCCACAATTTATAAGCTCATATTTTCTGCCGCCAACTAAGGGTATAAGAAAAAAAAATGTAGCATATACCATACCCTATACTTTAGAAATTTCAGTTCAATCTGAAAATGACATTAGAATAATGTCTATAGTGAGTTGGGGCCTGTGTGTTCTAGGTACTATTGAGATGTAGTACCGTGTTCGAAAAAAATGTAAAAATTGTAAAGTTTGGTGATACCTTTTATTGGCTAACTGAATAAGTAACAATTGCAAGCTTTCGGAGCACACAGGCCTCTTCGTCAGGCAAAATACAAATGAACATTGAAAAGGCACATTATATATACAAATAGATCACTGAAAAGGGGTTTATGGGCAATGAATTAGAAAGTTACAGATAGACAGAGATAACTTGTAGAAGGTAATAAAAGTAATTAGGGTGGGTTGTACATAGTCCAGGGGTCTGGATTCAGTCAGGTACTGTGAGGGTAATTACCTATGGGGAGATTTGTCGCTACTGTGGGAGACCCAAAATTTTTTCTCCATCGACAATAATTGAAATCGTTTAATTTTTCTGAAGTTGCCTCACAATGAGGAAACTTCGAGATGCATGGTTAAAATGGTTATAGATAGTGTTATATCTGTGAAACAGGTGCTCCTTAATCTCTTGTAACTTGTTTTTGCAGCTATATCCTAGTGCCACCTAGTGGGGATGCTTGAGAAAGAACATTCAGTGAAAAAAAAAAAATCACATTTTCCACAAGGATTTTGTCTGTTCGTATACTTTGCCTAAAGTATAATTGTCTTTGCCTAAAGTATAATTGAGAAGCAGAATCCCATAACACTCCTGTATCATTTCCTTTTATTCAGTGCTTATAAGCATCCACTTGTCTCCTTTAATCTGCCCATTCAGTAACAGGAGCAGGATTGTGATCAGTATTTACAGTGGTGTGAAAAACTATTTGCCCCCTTCCTGATTTCTTATTCTTTTGC
>CM044441.1:124409211-124426301 GCA_024363595.1 Xenopus borealis | reverse complement strand
AAAAGAATAAGAAATCAGGAAGGGGGCAAATAGTTTTTCACACCACTGTATTTTTTTTTTAAATGTCAGATTTTCACCAACAAAAAAAATCATAAATATGAGAGGATCAAAATGAGTGTTGGCTAGGATGTTATCTGAGGATGAATAAAATCTGTCATAGCTCAGCTCACTGTATAATGTAGGGTACTGTTAGACGCTAAATGCAAACTAAGAAGAAATCTTGAAGGGGTTGTTCACCTTTAAAAACTTTTATTATGAGTGATATTGTGAGACAATTTGCAACTATTCTTCATTTTTTTATCATTTGTTATTTAGCTTCTTATTCGGAGGCTCTCCAGTTTGCAAGTTCAGCAATCTGATTGCTAGGGTCCAATTTACCTGAACAACCATGCATTGATTTGAATGAGGGTTATTAGTATGAAAAGGAGAGGGCCTGAAAAGAAAGATTATTAACAGAGCAAAAACAATACATTTGTAGCCTGGAAAAAATTGGAAAGAGTCAGAAGAAGGCAAATCAAAAAAACTATAAAAAAGAAAAGTCAATTGAAAAGTTGCTTAGAACTGGCCATTCTATGACATACTAAAAGTTAACTCAAATGTGAATCACCCCTTTAATTTAAAGGAGAACTATCGTGAAAAGGAAACTTTAATATAAGCTTCATCATACCGAAATAAAAAAAAACTTTCTAAAATACAATCAATGAAATATTCTGCATCATATATGAAAGAATCAAATTTATATTCACTATTCCTCTCTCAGCATCTGTTTCTCTTCATTCTGTCTTCATGCAGCAGTTGGGTGTCAGATATTCATTGACAGTTAGATCCAATATATCTTGTAGGGGGGGCTTCCTTTCCTAGCAGATGAATTAAGGTGGCCATACACAAGCCGATAAAAGCTGCCGACAAACCAAGCCGGTACCGTATTGGCCTGTGTATGGGGCCCTCCATGGGGCTACCCCAATAGATAATCGTCCACCTTAAGGGCTCCCACACACGGGCGTTTTTGACCTGCGCTCCCCTGCGTTGCGTTTGGCTGCGTTCAGCCGCAGGGGAGCGCAGGTCTAGACGCACCTCATTTTGTTCAATGAGGTTGTACCCACGAGACGCGTGTAAGCGCCGAACGCAGATTCAGACGCAACATGCTGCATTTTTCCTGCGTTCGGCGCTCTCACATGCGTTCGTGTGAGTACAGCCCCATTGAAAATAATTGAGTGCATCTATACCTGCGCTCCCCTGCGTTTGAACGCAGCAAAACGCAACGCAGGGGAGCGCAGGTAAAAACGCCCGTGTATAGGAGCCCTTAGAGCTCACTCAAATAACTGACTCCAGTACAAACAAAATCTAACAAAATAACTGCCTTTTGCACAAATTCTGCATGTAGAGAGACATGATGTCTGGTGATTTTAATAGAGTGAGCTCTAACACATCTTCTAGTCAAAAGGAGCCCCCTATAAGATATATTGGATCTAACTGTCAATTAATATTTGACACCCAACTCCTGCATGAAGACAAAATGAAGAGAAACAGATGCTGAGAGATGGATAGTGAAGATAATCTTCATTATTAAAGAAAACTTCTTATTTTAATATGCTGAAACTTATATAAAATTTTCATGTTCATGATGGTTTCCCTTTAAGGTGCTTTCCGCAATAGACCAATAACAAGCAACACATTGCTGTACTGACATGTGGTAAATATGCCCAGGGCTGTTTATTCCCATCTGATTGAGCTTCATTAGACACATACACGAAATCTCCTGTTGGAATACTTTAAGCACTGTGTGTTGCCCAGCTTCCTTTAATTTGCACGCACGGCTCTGATTAGGTTAACGCCTTCCTTTAATTACAAAGTACATTTTCCAATCCCTGGCATGATGTGCAAATTTGCATAATGTAGTATGCGTCTTTAACGAAGGGAGCTACCTGCACCAGATAGAACTGTGAAATGGCAGTGTGAGCTGTTATAGACAAATCACACAAGAACAACAATGAATACTAGGATTTACCAACTGTAAAACATTTCTTGTAGGGATGCATTAATCCAGAATTGGGTTCAGGATTCTGCCTTTTTCAGCAGGATTCGGATTCATCCGAATCCTTCTTCCCAGCCAAACCGAATCCTAATTTGCGTATGCAAATAGCATTACTTTTTGTTACAAAACAAGGAAGTAAAAAATGTTTTCCCCTTCCCACACCTAATTTGCATATGCAAATGAGGATTCGGTTCAATATTCGGCCGAAATTGCATGCACCGGATTCAAGGGTTCGGCTGAATTCAAATGAGTGGATTCAGTGCATCCCTAATGTCTTACTTTGTTTACCGTTGTATGCATTTTGGCTCAGCTCGTTGGATCCGGCAGAATTGCGTGGAAAACGCTTGTCTAGTTCTACCCTTAGCCCTCTATTCAACCCTGAAAATAAATATAGTGTATCTAGTAAAAAAACGTCTAGTGTATTAGATATCTCTATATTATATCTGGACATGACTGGTCTATGGGAATTTAATGAATCATAAACAGACACATGCAGGAAATTCCAGATTATAACAGAATTACAATGTGTTAATTGGTCCCTTGAGGCTGGAATAATCATATTACCTGCACATAAACCTGTGATCTGCAATGATTTGCAGTTAGTTTGCAATTGATATTTGATGCCAACATTTCAGTAAAGGCTACACTCCCTGCTGCCTCTAATGAGTGGCTGGTGCAAAAAGCGATTTGCATAGTGTAAGACAAAAGGTCATGCTGTGAAACGCGTGGTCTCAAGTGAAAGGTCACAAGGGATAACTTTCCCCCCGTACTGTACTAGGGATATGTTTTGGTTAAAGAGATACTGTCATGGGAAAGAAAGTTTTTTTCTCAAAATGCATCAGTTAAGGAAAGGTGCCAACGTCATATCCACCCTTTCAAATTAACCTACCTATAGCACACTACATTCCCTTTTAAAATGAATGCAGTTTTTGATGAGTTGATCACTCTTTTGTAATGATTTATACATTCTTGAAGCATGTGTTTTGGTGCCATCACAGCTATATACCTAAAGGGATACTGTCATGGGAAAACATGTTTTTTTCAAAATGCATCAGTTAATAGTGCTGCTCCAGTAGAATTCTGCACTGAAATCCATTTCTCAAAAGAGCAAACAGATTTTTTTATATTCAATTTTGACAAGCGGCTAGACATTTTGTCAATTTCCCAGCTGCCCCTAGTCGTGGGACATGGGTTTTTACTATTGAGTTCTTAGATCTACCAGGCAGCTATTATGTTCTGTTAGGGAGCTGTTATCTGGTTACCTTCCCATTGTTCTGTTGTTAGGCTGCTGGGGGGGAAAGGGAGGGGTGATATCACTCCAACTTGCAGTACAGCATTAAAGAGTGACTAAAATTTATCAGAGCAAAAGTCACATGACTGGGGGCAGCTGGGAAACTGACAATATGTCTAGCCCTATGTCAGATTTCAAAAATTTCAGTGCAGGATTCAATTAAAGCGGTGGTTCACCTTTAAGATAAGTTTAAGTATGTTACAGGATGGCCAGTTATATGCAACTTTTCAACTGTCCTTCATTTTTTTTTTAAAATAGTTTTTGAATTATTTGCCTTTATCCTGTGATCACACTGGTTACATAGATGTCACAGTATATACATATATGGCCCATAGCGCAGTAATGGAAGGGTCCCTCTAAGGAAGTCTTATACCAGGTACTACCATTTCAAGGCAACACTTATATAATTATTGATTGCAGCATCTGATGCCTGGAGCTAGTAAGGCTTTGAAGGTCTGGATTGGTCCCTTAGACCCCCAAATTCCCAGACAGACAAGGGAAATGCTTTACTGGACACAGGAATCTGACCATTTAGGCCAAGGGTAGACCAAGAGTTGGCTCTGCTGCTCTCAGCCCGAGTATCTTTTTCAGACTGAGAGAAGTGGATCCACTTTGTGCCCCATCTCCATTGATTTGAATAAGATCCTCTTGTGTGCAGTTAGCAGAGCAGAGGCCCAAATATGCAAAAGCAGGCATTTTCAGGCCAACCTCCTCATTCCTCTGCTGTGTGTGTGACCATACCTCCCAACATTTTGGAAATAAAAAGAGGGACAAAAAAGTTGCTGCCAGTACATCAGCAACCTTTTTTTGACCACTCCCTTTTCTGTGGTCACACCCCCTAATTACCATGTTATTTTCACATCATTTGGCAGGTTATGAAAGCTTGAACATATTTCTGTGTTTTTTTCCAGTTATTACAGCTTTGCTAATGAAGGTGAATTCGCCTTTAGGGTAGAACTACACTGACGATTTGGGTCCGTTTTTGCTGCATCCGACGCTGGGCGTTAAAACGGATGCGACAGGAAGAAGGTAAGTAATAGGAAGTCAGGTGGTGTTGTGACAGTGATCCGATGCAAACGCAGCTTGCAGCGTTTGTATCCTACAGCCGTGTTGCATCGGATCAACGATGCAACACCATCCGACTTTATATTATTTACCTTCTTCCTGTCGCATCAAACTTGAAGTGGGCGTTTTGTTGCCCAGCATCGGGTGAGACCCAAATCGTCTGTGTAGTTCTACCCTTAAGCTGTGAGTCTAACTTTTCCCAAGGGATCTGTTATCTTATATTGTTACAATTACTTATTTGCTTATCTAGAAATTGGTATAAAAGTATATTATCTTCTGTTGCGGCTGTTCTGGGCTCTCTGCCAAAAGCCAATTAAGTTAGAAACGTGTTTCTTTTTCTGGCTGTTCAGTGCAGAGAAAAACGTGACTTTCCAGTACAAATGAGGGACTGCAGACTGATCTGTCAAAAGAGGAACTGTCCCTCTGAAAACAGGAGGTATGCACACAAGTGGAATGGAGACGGGAGACAGAGCAGATCATTTGCTTCTCTCAGCTTAGCTAAGGTACCCCAAAATTTCTGAACTAGTCTTAGGTACTTATTTTTGAGAGTAAATCCTATATAATGAAATGAAGGTGTGTAGATTTCAGTTTAGTTTGCAGAACTGTCTGTACATTCTAGCAAGCCAGGAAAGAGCCAAGGACATGTATCCCTAGGTTTGCAGATAATACTGTCATAACATGGCTTTCAATAGTGATATTCCTGTAGATATCACGGCTCAGATATGTAAACTATGAGGTCAGCTTATCTCTCATGTAGACCATCCCAATCTCACTGGCAAGTTTAACTGAAACAATGTACAGTAATGTAACCACAATATGTCATGCTGTGGAAATGAATGTCTACCAGATTACTATCATGCATGGCCTTTTCTTGGCTCTGAGCATTTTTTGTCAGATTATCCCCACTCATTGCCACTCACTGCTAATGTAAAATGACTATACAAAGAAACTTAGGCCCATTTTTAGTGAATGAAGCCATTTGCAAGCACAAAGAGAGCTGACTACATCCTTGAAGTGGGGTTTGGTCCACTGAACGGTGAGCATTATGTGACACTGCATATTCCCGGTACACAACACTTTCCCCAGGTGGAAGGGGTTGTACACTGTGAATATGCACGCTTTAAGCTGGCCATAGACGTAAAGATTTTAAAAAGATCCAATGGTTATCGTAAAACCACGATAGTCTCAAAACGATTGTTTAAATGCCTGATGTGTCCAGCAACTAAAAAGACCATTTCAGGCGATATTGCAGTAAAACTGAAGGATCGCAGCCTGCTTGGCCTGCAAACATAGGTAGATTGTATGGGGACCGATAAAGCCGGACGAAAAATCGTAAAATGTGCGATCGTTAGAATCCCACTAACCACACGATAATCTGACAGATTGGTTGGACTTTGCTAAGATCGGTCGTTCTGCAGAGAAAGATTGTTGCGTCTATGGGGACCTTTAGGTCTTCTTAACATAACATACAAAGTGTTTTTATTTTAGATGAAATGCAAGAAAACCACAGAGTTGGCAAGGTGCATTTCACCCCCACATTGTAAACCAGCCCCTATATAACCCTTACATATGCAAGCATAAAAGCGTCTATAGCTTTTCCTTCAAAACTACTCTAATGTATGAAACATTACATTTTTAGACAGAAAACATGCTTTGATAATGATGTCCATTTAGCCAGAAACATAAATGAAAAGAGTGACTTATTTGACAAGGTCACCAAAATAGTAGATCTTTGCCCAATAGGATCACCCATACCCTAGGACTAGATATGTGGCCCAATGTGGTCCCCAGCCAATGGGAGTCTTCTCCAGACCCAATTACTGTGTCTTACTGTAAGACTCTTGTTTAGAAATAGAAATGGTGCTCTATATATATATATATATATATATATACAGTATATATATATATATATATATATTGATGATATCATTCAGATATCTGCACAAGCTCTGATCTGATAAACTGATAAACTATTATTTTGGGTCAATACAAACCCTGCCTTCAGGCCACACTCCACAAACCTCTGTTCTGCCCCTCCCCTTGGGGAAACTGCCACACGGTTTCTGGTATTGTTATACACAAAAGGGGGGGCTACCATCCAAAACACAGATCTTTGTGTGGCCACTGTTGACCACATTTGAATAATTGGTTTACACACCCTTAAAACTGTAGTTGTGCACAATACCGTTATGTTCCTACTGAATTCGTTTATCTCATGTCTCTCCAAGGAGCCTTGTAATTGTAAAATAACTACAAATTTCTCAGCTTTGAAACATTATGTGAAACTAGCAATAATGTAACTATCAGCGCCTGGGCCCAGGTTCAGGAGGAGCTTTCCTCAGTTTTCATTTTTTTAATCCCATCGGCATGAGCGTCCGAGGGCCCCAAGGGGGTTTGGATCCAGTTGTGGGGTAACTTAAAACTCCACTGATTCATTGGACCCTCTTTATAAATGAAGGGTTCTTGCCTTTGACCCCCCTCCTTGTGTTGTAATAAAGAACAAATATGTCCAGGAGTTGGTGAAGTACTAAGGAATGAATGAAGATTGGGGTCACCAGCCTTGTATTATTAATCCCTGGGATTTAGGGCTCGATGGACCAATTGTCCTAAAGATAAAAAGTGCTCCCCAACCCTTGCTATGCCTACCTCCCAACTGTCCCTTTTGAGAGGGACAGTCCCGCTTTTGACAGCTCAGTCCAGCATTTGTGCTGAAATGTCACAATTTTCTATTTGATTTCCTGAACTGCCAGAAAAAGATACATAGTTTCTAACTTAATTGGCTTTTGGCAGAGAGCCCAGAATAGATACTTTTGTAAAGGTTTTAGATAAGGAGGTCCCTTGGGAGAAGTAATACTCCCATCTTAAAGGGTGATTCACCCTGTTAGTAAAACTGCAATAACACATAAAAACCACAGAAATGTGTTCAAACTTTCATAACCTGGCAAATCTAGTGGGTCCTAGAGGGCCAAATTGTTTCTATAAGCAGCCTTGAAGTCTTGAAAAAGGACCCCGTGGGGCCTGAAACATTGCCTGCTTGCTATTTTTTGGAGGGCTGAATAAATGCTTCTCTTGGTCTTCAATAGATAGTGTGCCACTGAATTCTTTAGGTGTAAGTTGCAATAGGCAGTCATTACTGGTGAGCTGGTGGGGAGCTGTTTTGGCTCATGTGCAATTGATATGCCAGGGCCTATTTGGAATCCCAGTCCAGACCTGGACTCCAGATGCACAAAATTGCTCCTGACCCCAACTCCATGATTCCACAGCTCTGATGAGGAGTGTAGTGCGGCAATTTTTGGACCACCCCCCCTAATTGCCATGTTCAAATTGGCAGGTAAAATCCATATGTTTAATGTTAATATTAGACTAAGGGGGTTGTTTATCAAAGTCCAAATGTATCATTATTTCTATTACAAAAGTCCGACCAACTCCGAATTGCTGATTGGACCTAATTTATCATAGAAGAAGCTAGCTAAAATCGGTTTTGGAAAACAAATCCAAATAATTTTCATGCTAAAAGATTTTCCCACCAAAAAATAGAATTTTCCCACCAAAAAATAGAATTTTCCCACCAAAATTGGACTTTTGGCAGGGAAACACTATTCTTTGGTATTTGTTTTGCCAAAAAAAGTGATGACCATGATCATGATATGGGACCTTGCCATTGATATCTACATGACCCTGAACAGCTTTTACATGGTGGATTTATTTAAAATAAAGTTGCTAGGGAAACAATGAACACCTCAGTATGCCAACTACATTTTTTTCCGAGATGTAGGGAAGTGGTGTCTCGTTAGCAGTTTACTGACGGCTTGAAACCTAAACCTTAGTGCTGACTGACTTCCCTTCCTAAGTTTATAATGCGCAAGCGCATAAGGTCGCGTTGGTGACGTCTCGCTACTTCCTTGCGGTGTCTTTAAGTGAGCTCTGCGCATGCGTGTCGCCCTCTTTTTCCGGTGGCGAACATGGCGGGGACAGAGTGAGTACCCATGGCCCTCTGTTAAATCCAACTTAATCTTGGTTTCAGCCTGCCGTCCTTCACGGCCAGATTCGCTTTATCGCTTATTTAAACATCAGGGAATTTTCGGTGGTTATTATTTTGTCGCGATTCATCGGCCTTGTTGCGTGAGGAGGGTTACAAAGATAACTCTGATCTGCCCGGAAGGCTGTGGCCTGCCATTAGTCTAATCCCGGCAGTGCCGTGTGTCTGGAACCGAAAGGGGCCTGTGTTAGGGACTTCTTGCAGAAATAAATGTCAGGCAAACTGTCAGTAGTGTAAGCTTGAGTGCTGAATCTCTAGCTGGGCTGCTGCCTCCTCTATTCCCTGGCACATTATAGACATGGCTTCGCTCTCAGTGCGGTGCCACTGTTTCCTATCATGTCTTTGTCCACTTACTGTGTTGTTTAATACACGTGTACACCGCAGTGCTGCTGGTAGTCGCACATTCGTCAGTACAGACAGTGATCGGGCAAATCCAGGCTGTTGTACACATCCCTTTGCAATGCTCAAGTCTGATTCTCCTTGTTTCCTTCCGTGTTCCCCTCTGCCAGTCCAACTGCAGTTCCTGTCACTTCTGCCTTTATACTGGGACTTCCTGTGCTTGTGTTTTCACACAGAATCCTCAAAATTAGGCTTCTATGTGTTTAAGCCTTAAAGGAATAGTTCAGTGTGAAAATGAAAACTTGATAAATAGGCTGTGCAAATTAAAAAAGGTTTCCAATATAGTTAGTCAGGGAAAAAATCCAAACTATAAAGGCTGGAGTGACTGGGTGTCTAATATAATAGCCAGAATACAACTTCCTGATTTTCAGCTCTTTAACTTTGAGTTAGTCAGCGACTTGAAGGGGGGCCACATGGGACATAACTGTTCAGTGAGTTTGCAATTGATCCTCAGCATTCAGCTCAGATTCAAAAGCAACAGTTATGGCCAATGTGGCCCTCCCTCAAGTCACTGATTGGTTACTGTCTGGTCACCAGGGTAACCAGTGGAAGAGAGCTGAAGAGCAGGAAGTTGCATTTTGGCTATTGGACATCGTGCAACTCCTTCGTACAATACATTTTTGGCTAACTATATTAAAAATATTTTTTATTTTGCACTGCCTATTTACCCAGTTTTTATTTTTATACTGAACAATTCCTTTAAAATACGGAGAGGTAGAATGGATCAGTATACCCCTCTTAAGTATAGTCTGTTTCCAGTCATTCCATGCCCCTGTATGACAATGTGTTTAAAATGACTGCTAGGAACCCCAACAGCACCTGCTTAGGGGTCTGGTGAACTAAATTGTAAGTGGTATTTTTGTTTCACCATTGATGCATGTGATTCTAAATTACATTTTTTCCCAATAGGGAGAAGAAACTGCCACCTGTGCCAGAAAGCCTTTTAAAAAGGCGAAAGCAGTTTGCAGCTGCTAAGCTCAAGAGAGTCAAAAAGATTTTGGCTGAAAAAAAGGTAAGTACCGCAGAACGACCGTTACTGAATGTATGGAATGTGTGTACGTTATCTGAATTGTGCGTATGGACTAAATCAGGGGGGGTCCAACCTTTTGGCTTCCCTGGGCCACATTGGAAAAAGAATTGTCTGGGGCCACACATGAAATATACAAAAACACTTTTGATTTGTAAAAGTACAGAAAATGCACAGAAAAGAACTACAATACCAGCTGGATAACTAGATGGCGCTATACACTGGAATATGGGACACCTGGATATTAAACAGACTTATTAAATTATAATTACTACTAACTGGGTAATGTGCAGAGTCCCCCCCCCACCTCCTCCGATGTCCTTTGCAACGTTTCCTCAGGAACCAAGTGTTTCAAGCTCTGCCACATTCATATCCATCCTGGGCCGCATGTGGCCCTCGGGCAGCAGTTTGGGCACCCCTGGACTAAATCACTATCAAGCAGCCTCTGTGTGTGCTGCAAATTCTACTGTCTGTATGCAAAGCTTGGTTTGGGGATGGATTTATGAGAGTCTTTAACTGTTTTATTGCAGCTCCGCAAAACTAAGAGGAAAATAATTTTTAAGAGAGCTGAAAGCTACTACAAGGAATACAGGCAAATCTACAGGAAGGAAGTGCGTCTGGCCAGAATGGCTCGCAAAGCTGGAAACTTTTATGTACCTGCAGAGCCCAAGCTTGCTTTTGTGATCAGAATTAGAGGGTGAGATTGTGTGCATCTCTGTTTTATGTAGCTTGCTGTGACGCTTTAGTAGAATGGTTATTTTTGGTGTCTATTTTCTCTTTAGGTTAGGGATTCACTTAAAACAAAGATTTTACTCTGTTATACGTGTCTGTTCAGCAACATAAATTCCTGCTGTGCCCTTGATGCCTCCAAAAATGAGCGCCTGCTGTAAGGCTGTTGGGGCATGAGCAATAACACTTGTGGCAATCTAATATTTTCCCAAGTTGCTGAGTGTTCCAAAGAATATTTTTTAACAATGTCAAACTTTCTGATGGAGAGCAAAGTTTAATTTTTATTTCCTTGAATAGTTTGTTCCGTAATTCAAGTCAAGTTCTGAAAACATATTTACCTTTTATTTGTTAGAATGCTGATCAGTGGTTTTGTTTTTGTTTATTTTTTTCAGTATCAATGGCGTCAGTCCCAAGGTACGCAAAGTACTGCAACTTCTCCGCCTGCGCCAGATCTTCAATGGAACCTTTGTAAAGCTTAACAAGGCCAGCATAAACATGCTGAGGCTGGTGGAGCCTTATATTGCATGGGGGTAAGGTTTCCAGTACATGCAATGTAGCATACACTTGTAAGAGCATATTTAGCTTAATGAGTTTTACACTTTTATGGCTTTGAGGATGTTCTTTAAGAGTTTACTAGTTTTTGTTTTGTAAAGCTACTAACTGGCAGCAAGTGTTGGTCCTTTTACTGTTTCAAAGTGCTCCTTTTCTGGGAAATGCTGGTCTTGCCCTGAATTATTCTGTGGCACCTTCTATTGCATGTAGAAGACTTGCCATTAGCTGAAACCAAAGTCTGTACCTATGACTTTAAATACAGACTTGTTGTAGTTGTCTTAGACAGAGAACAACAAATCTTGATATGTCACTATTAGGTTTATCTGTTAATCCTGCGGCATCACAGGCATTCAGTCTCTTTACCTTCATTAAACTGTGCCCCTGGGTTCCTGGTTTAGTTGAGTCATCTCAAAAGCAGGTATAACATAAGCACTGACAACTGAAATAAAGGCAGGAATTTAGTGGTAATTATCTTTATTTTCACTTAAGTGAAAATTAATAGTCACACAATTGCATGTGCCTATTCACTTCCTGTAAGCCATTTTACACATGCAGGGAATGAAGGCCAACAACTTTAGTTTTGTGAGTTATAATGAAACCTGTTTCTGATGTTTATAAATTGTGATTTTCACTTTGTCATAGAAGTACTTGTATATGATGATTAACAGAACTGTATGTATAATAGACATGTTTAATAAAGTTATGGTTATATTAGCGACACATCTACTGTCCAAAACACATGTATAATTAATGTTAGGCTAACCTAGAGAAGAGCTGACAAAATCAGTCTCTACCAGTTTTGTATGTTTAGTTGCCTGTTTACCTAGTTTAGTGCTGGTCTTTGGTACTTTAACTTGTGCACAAGTTTTTGCTGAGACTTGTGCTCATGGTTTGTCATTGAGAAAAATATGGATGCACAATGTTTAAAATATTCCCCATGCTTAAATTGTTTTCTAGTTCAATGTGTGTTTTGCATGGGGTACCAGGGGGTGCACTTAGCTTAGCAGCAAGTTCTGCTCTAATTGCTCTCTCTCAGTAATCTGATTATCTTTTTTACCAGGGGGTGCATTCATGTGTCGTGCTATCAACTTGGCTGTTGAAATACAGTTGGGACAAATCTCTTGTGACAGTCTCCTAAGTAAACTGACATAGGATATACAACCCAGTAACCAGCATTGGGGCCTTAGGGTAGAACTACACGGGGGTTTTGCCGGATTTGACACTGGGTGACAAAACGCCTGCATCAAGTCGGATGTGACAGGAAACCAGGAAAGTAATAGAAAAGTCGGAAGCTGTTGCAGTGTTCATACGACTCCACTGTCGCTGCATCTGTCGTGTTGCGTTGGATCAACGCTGTGACACCATTCAACTTCATATTACCTTATTTCCATTGCATCCGACTTGACACAACGTTTTGTCGCCCAGCGTCAGATCCGAAAGAATTGTGTCAAAATTAGCCCTGTAGTTCTACATGAAGGGGAAACAAAGCTCCCTTGTTTTTTAACCAGGTAGTTGGTTTACAGTGTCTGCCTCTCAACAACCTGTCATTTAAGGGCCCCTTACCCCCATATTTTGTGCCCTGGTATCTGCTGCTGAACAGAGGTTTAAAGGAACCCCAACATCAAAAATTAAATTGTTTTAAAGTAATAAAAATTTCATGCAGTGTTGCCCTGCACTAGTAAAACTGTGGTTTGCTTCAGAAACACTACTATTGTTTATATAAATAAGCTGCTGTGTAGCAATGGGGGCAGCCATTCAAAGGAGAAAAGGCTCAGGTTATGCAGCAGATAAGCTCTGTACAACATAATGGTTTTATCGGTTATCCTAGAACATAATGGTTTGATCGGTTATACACTATTTAACCTGTATCTAAGCCTATTTTCAGCCATTGCTACACAACAGCTTGTTTATATGAACTATTGTGTTTCTGAAGCAAACACATCAGTTTTACCAGTGCAGGGCAACACTACATGATATTTTCATTACTTTAAAAAAAAAACTTTTTTGTTACTGTTCCTTTAAGTACTATTTGGAAGTAGCTGATTGAATCTGGTGGCCTCCAATGCTAAGTCAGTGGGAGTGATGCACTTGCCATGCAGTTGCAAATTACTGTTTTTGATTTACTTTTTTTGAATCCATCAGATTTATGATTTATAAAACTTCTCAATCCTTTACAGTTACCCAAACCTGAAGTCTGTGCGCCAGCTGATCTACAAACGTGGGTACCTTAAGATTAAGAACCAGCGTATCCCTCTGACTGATAATTCCCTCATTGAGAAACATCTTGGTAAGCATCTGTGCACTAAAAAGATGGTTGATTTTTTTTTTTTTATTATTATACCGTAGCAGTATGTGAAAGCATTTGCATGTAGCTGAGCTGATTTTGGGGGATTGGGGGGCTCAAATGCTTTATGCACTGGAAAAAGGAAAGAAAGGGCTTTTAGAAGTCTTAAACTTGTAATTTCAGCAAATCATAATACTGTTTAAAAAAAGGGGGGGGGGAGGGGCTTAGCATGGTCAACCATAACATGTTTGCAAGGTCTGGAACTGCTAGCAAGTGCTTTCCATTATTATATGTGAATAGTTAAGTTATTCAACACCTCAAGAGAAAAACCTCTGCTCTTGTCATACCAAGTATCATAGTCGGCTTCATTCCAAAACCATTATAGGATCCGTTATACAGAAATGTTACCTAAAAATTTCCCTTTTCCTTGCTATAATAAAACAGAACCTTGTACTTGATCCCCGACTAAGATATAATGAATCCTTATAGTATGGAAACCAATGCTATTGGGTTGAATTAACTTTTTTAAGTAGACTTAGATCCCTTATCCAGATAACCCCAGGTTCTGAGCATTCTGAACAGGTCCCATATCTGTAATGGGAAGCGCTTCATGTGTTATGAGCACCGTTGCTGTTCCCTGTAAAGCTACAGCAGTCCAACTGTCCCTATGTTTGTAGTCACCTACCTACTTGTTTGTTAGCATATATGCAGAGAGATTGGGGTTGCTCATAGCTGCTAAGGTACATGGTGATAATTGACCATTTAATTAAATTGAATATAATTCAGGAAACAGGCTAGTCATATAGAGGAAATAAAACTTTTGGGCTAGTTGCTGTGGTTACACGAAAAATAAATCGACGTAAATTTTAAATGCAATATAGGTTTCTTGAATTACGGTCGTCTCTACATAGCCTTTGTTTATATTATAGACTAGGGCACCCCTTCTGCATGTCCTATTGAGATAAAATGAATCCTAATTAACTCTGGAAAATCCTCTGTCCTGTACAACTATATTCATTATTTTCTCATGCAACCCCTGCCACACAAATGCCTATCTCAAGCTGGAACATCATTTGTGTATATTCTGCTTGATACCCCTGCATGTGTTTGAGGGAACTTCCTCTCTGTATTGATTTGTTGCTTCTATGATTTTTTTTAATTGGAAGCCTTTTGGAAATAATCCATGTATCTATTCTCTATACATTTGTTAGACGCACTTATAGGGGAATACTTTTTGACTCTTAAAGGGGTATGTTTTACATATATTTAATTATATGGCAGTATCTGCTGCCTTTTGCTTTCTCCTCCCCTTCCACGCAACATTTATCAGTAAGACAATGTAACCATGGTTGGCACAGCACAGACAAGTCTCCCACCATGCCTTTAAAACACTAATTTTTCTACTACCAGTCTATTCCTTATAGAAGGTACAAGACATTGAGGGAATTTAATCTTGTCCTTTATTTAAAAAACAAAAGGGAACAGGGTCCAGTGCATCTGTAGTAGTTACTCCCTGCATGTTCCATCTCTGTTCGCTGCGTATTGTGAGCAGTAACAAATACAAACAATATCTGTAGCACAGAGCAAAGTGATTGTAATTCTGACAATGCTTTTATATAGGCAAGAAAGGTCTGATGTGCGTTGAAGATCTCATCCATGAAATCTACACCGTTGGCAAAAACTTCAAGGCAGCAAATAACTTCCTGTGGCCCTTCAAGCTGTCGTCTCCCAGAGGAGGAATGAACAAGAAGACAACACACTTTGTGGAAGGTGGTGATGCTGGTAACAGGGAAGACCAGATCAACAGGCTGATTAGGAGGATGAACTGAAGGTGATTTGTTGTTTTTTTTTCCCCCCTCTTAATCCATTCAGCCCGCACCTTCGGTTTGGGGATTTTTTTTTCTGACCATAGGTGCCCTTTAACCTTTCTAATTTCATAAGTCATTGTGAAGGCCCAGACCAATTCTTTCATAAAAGTATATACTAAAACTTAATTTCTGCAACTTAATTTCTGAATCCACTTTAATTATAACCAATTCTTAAAACTTTTTTGTTGTATGAACCCAAAGCTGTGCATTGCAGAAAGTTTGCAATCCCTGGCTGGTGTATATAATTAATGTACAAATACATTAGTGATTCCTTTTGCTTACATTCAACCTGAGGCTGGCTCTCCTAAAATGCATCAGCCCTGGGAACTGATTTGTTGTGGTTGTGAAGTTGGTACCTAAACTTTTTTTTTTTTTTTTCTCCCATGCAGGTTTTCTTGTGATGCCTTCAAATCTGCTCTGTAATAAAACCCGGTTAAAAACATTTAACATATTCTGTGTGTGTGTTTCAAATACAGTATCTCAGCATAACAGTTGTGTAATTGGTGTATTAGAAAATATCTACCCTATAGGGGCAGCAGGGATCCCCAACCTTTAGAACCTGTGCGCAATATTCAGAAGAGTTGGGGAGCAACACAAGCATGAACAATGTTCATGGAGTGCCAAATAAGTGCTCTGATTGGCCATTTAGTAGCCCCTATGTGTATTGTCAACCTATACTGAGCCTCTGTTTGGCAGTGCACTTGGTTTTTATGCAGTCAAAACTTTTCCTCCAAGCCTGGAATTCAAAAATAAGCACCTGCTTTGAGGCCAAGGGGAACAACATCCAAGGGGTTGGAGAGCAACAAGCTACTGGTTGGGGATCACCGATAAAGGGGATTACTATCATCCATAATGTATGTAGTTACTTCATTTTAACTGAACTGTGCATTTATTAAGCATGTATACAATATGGATTCACCGAATCCAGGTTTTGGTTCGGGATTCGGCCTTTTTAAGCAGGATTCGGCTGAATCCTTCTTCCTGGCCGAACCAAATCCTAATTTGCATATGCAAATTCGGGGCGGGAGGGAAAGCACATGACTTTTTGTTACAAAACAAGGATGTAAAAATGTTTTCCACTTCCCACGCCTAATTTGCATATGCAAATTAGGATTCGGTTCGGTATTCGACCAAATCTTTTGCAAAGGATTCGGGGGTTTGGCCAAATCCAAAATAGTGGATTTGGTGCATCCCTAGTATACAATCAATCCAATCTCTTCCATGTTGCCTACTTAATGGCACATTCTTATGATTTTAAGATAGTCCCACTCATGTATGTTTAAAGGACAAGGAAAGTCTAAAATAGAATAATGCTAGAAATGCTGTATTTTGTATAATAAACATGAACTTACTGCACCACAAGCCTAATCAAAAAGATTTATGCTTTCAAAGTTGGCCACAGGGTCATGTGTTGTCATTTAATCTAATGTGGATTTTATAGTTTTTATATTTAATACAAACTTTCTCCAACTCTCCAGAACCAGTGGCTGCAGCATAAAAATCCTCCAAATAGAATCCCAGTTTATCTGTTTAAATCTGGCTCCATATTCTTTGTCCCTGCAACTGGAGTTAGAAACAGTGAAGGGGATGTAAAGGTAAAAATAAAATCCAATACAAATCTCTACACAGCCGTGACTGATCTACAGGGAAACAAACAAAGCTGCTTGGGTTCTGCATGACTGGAAAGTAATGCTGGAGCTCCCCCTGATGTTCATGAGTATGATTTTCTCTGCAGAGCATGTAGGGACCGTCTGACAATTCCTAACCACAGAAGTAAATGAAGGGAGAATTTCACTGCATA
>CM044441.1:124367636-124409055 GCA_024363595.1 Xenopus borealis | reverse complement strand
TTTTTTTTTTTTTTTTGCCTTTATTAAACTTTCCTCGTACTGTACATTTAAAGTGGTTGGGTGAATTCCAAAGACCTTGCTCCATCTCCAGCAAAGCATAGCTAAGAGGGAGATGTGTAGTAACATGGGCAAAGATTGCACTGATCCATAGCAGCTAGTTAACTATAATAACATATATGGATGTCTGGACCAGAGCAAATTCTGCTTGGAACTTTGTCTATCAAAGGGGAACTATTGCGAAAACGAAAAAAGTAATATAAGCTTCATCATACTGAAATACTTAGAGATTCCGACACCTGAAATTTTCCATCTATTATAATATTGGCTTTGAAATCTACTTCTAACTTTGCCATAAAGTATTTGTATGATGCTTTTACATTACCTGTCTGATCCCCCATGTTCCTGTATGAGGGGGCTGCCATATTTGTGCAGCAGGAGTCCGTTAGTATTAGAAACTGTAACCAACAGACTGAGATGGGACAGACAGGTTGGCAGAGTCAGGCTTAGAAGTTTCAGCTAACAGTTATATACGAAAACAAACCTTTCAGCAAAAAATGATCAACATGACCAATAGGTAACGTACTGTACATTCGTATAATTCTTTAGTGTCAGTATCACTTTAATGCAGTCGGAAATTCTGTACCGTTTCTGAAATCAATCTGACTCTCCACAACCTGTCGCTCAGTGTTCTCCATGCAGGAGGTGGGTGTTTTAAAGCCGACAACTGATTTCAGTACAAACAAAATCTAACAATAAAACTGACTTAAGCACAAATTCTGCATGTAGAGAAACAGGATTTCAAGTAATTTTAAGAGTGAGCTGTAATGCATGTTCTAGGCAAAAGGAGATGTATTGGATTTAACTCAAGTCAGAATCAGACTCCTGCATGCATAGAGACCGAAGAGAGATGCTGAGAGAAGAGAAACTTGAATATTCTAGAAATGGTCCGGAATTTTTAATTGCTGATATTTAGAAAATTTCTTCTTTCAGTATGATGAAGCTTATATTCAATTTTCATTTTTTTGTGATAGCTGCCCTTTAGCTATATGTAACATTTGGGCAATCTTTTAACTAGTTTTAATTGTTTAAACCACACCCTGTGCGTGCATAGCCTTGTACATCTTCGTAAAGAAAAGGTCAGTAAAGTTTAACATTTGTTTCCATGGCAACTTTCAGAACAGTCAAATTTCTGCCCTGCTAGAGCTGCCTATTTAACTGTATGTGACTTGGAATCATACAGGATCAAACGTTCAGTCCTAAAGTGGTAGGCTTTAAAAGCTTGCAAACTGCTGAAGCGTGTAATGTGTAAAAATATGTCCTCAATTGGAAGCCTGCTTCACTGGAAGCAATTTCAGCACAGGCAGAATGAGAAGAGGCATAAATATGGCTGCTTGCCTGTAAAACCCAACCTCACACTGCACAATTCCAGGTGTCTGCTGGACTCCTGTAAAGGTTGCCATCAATGGGTTCTGCAGCAGTGAAAATTATTTCACTGCATATTTTTTTTTTGGCTCTAGACATCCTAAGGGGCAAATTCACTAACGCTAATTCACCAGTGTGACGTTCTTTTATGTCGCCAATTTACTAAAAGGTGAAGTTGCGCACCGACTAATGCTAATTCACTTTTACTGAACGTTACCTCTTGCGCTAGACTTTACTTTGCCAGGTCAGTTTGAAAAAAACTAGATTTTTTGAAGTCCCAAAAAAACACTGGCGTCTTTTACCTTTTTTAGGGTGATAGTCTGAAAAATAGCATAATTTTTTGGGGGGTTACCCTCCTTCCCCCCTACATTTCCTAACATATGGCAACACAACTATACAGGGGGCACATGTTTAGGTCAATAGGACAACTTTATTTTATTTTATTAAAGGTTTCCTGGGCTTGTGTAGTGGAATGTAGTGGCTGTAACATATACTTCTATTATACTTTCAACTTCGCGCCCCATGCAATTTAGGCATCGATAGCATAAATGCACTTTGCCTGTAGAAATAACGGTAGCATAACTTTGCTACTTTTCGCCTCCCTGAGCGCAAATTTGCAGTTTAGTGGACTGGTGAAAATTTGCTTGGCGAAGGCGTCGATTTTCGCCGCTTAGTGTATTTGCTCCTAAGTTTCCAAGATTGCATATATGTATGAAAATGTTGCCTGATCCTCTCTGCAATGCAAAAGGTAACGTCCAAAAAGTTGAACTCTCAAATACATGTGGAAGTCTATCTCGAGGCACATACCCATGTCTAGGCACAAAGGCTGCTTTTTCCATATGGGATGTAATTTCTTAGGGCTCTTACACACAGGCGTAAACACACTCAATTATTGTCAAAGGGGCTTTACTCACACAGATGCATGTAAGTGCCAAACACAGGTGGGATGCAGCATGTTGCGTTCAGTGCTTACGTGTGTCTGGGTGAGTACAGCACTTTGACAATAACTGAGTGCGCTTACTCCTGCCCTCCCCTGTGGCTGAATGGAAGAATGCGGAAAAGCAGCAAAAAACACCCGTTTGTAATAGTCCTAGGGACTATTCACCTAAGTTTAATGTTTAATGTCCCTGTCTCTGGTGTTTGAGTCTGGCAGCTCAGTAATTCATGTGCAGACTGTTACAATTTTATATTTAGTTGATACAATTCTAAGCAGCTTCTCTGTAATATTAGCAACTATTGTATCAATTCTAACAGCTGCCTGTAATGAAACCCAGGGATTCTCAGCAGGGAAAAACATAACCAATGTATTAACTAAACGTAAACATTTAGAACAGTTTCCTGTCAGTGACCCTCCCAGAGCTGGTTTAGATGAAGAATTAAACCAAATATAGAAAAGTAATTGGAAAAATTTATTTCTGGTGAAGCATATGAAAAAACTGAACTGAAAAAAGTGTTGAAAGAACCCCTTTAATAAAACTAAATGTTTGCCTGTTCCCTCTCCTGAAATTTGGTATTTGTTGTGCAGTCATAATTGATGTGGACCCGTCACCCCCAGAAAATTTTCAAAATCATATTTTATCACATTAGTAAAGCAAAATGAACATTAATTACACTATATAAATTATTTTAATCTTGTTTCCTTCAGTCTGGGAATTCATAATTATAGCAAGCAGGCAGGAGCCATTTTGTGGACACTGTTATTAAGACAAGCCTTAAATCATCTCAGAATCTTGTTTGTGCACCAGAATGGGGGACCTGATGTCTATCCCCATGTCCTGGCTACACAATTAAATGGTTAAGAAAACTGGGGGAATGTGGCATCTAGGAAGTGCTGAATGGAAAGTGAAAGTAATTATCTGCCCCGCCTCTATGTCTAAGGCATAGAGTAGTTCCACACAATTATGGAGGGCTTCAACCTGAAAGAAAATCCTTTTGGTGGACTGGGTGCTCAAACAGTAGAAGGGTCATCCGCCTGTGACCCAAAATATTGTACAACGCCAGGTATACTGTAGCACACCAATAAATTCAATTTGTTCTAGTACATCAAGGGTGTTTTATTGGCCCCAATAGTGCAGATAAATACAAGCCAACGTTTCGGACCCCACTGGGTCCTTTCTCAAGCCTATAGGCAGACAATATTTGATTGACAGCTGAGATTTTTAAATGAGCTTAAAACAGCTATGAATGCTTTGATAAAAAATTTAAATTGGATTTTGTGTTTAATTTGAAAAGGACTTTTATTATACAGGTTTTTGTGTCTGGGTGACGGGTCCACTTTAAATATTTAGGTTATCAACTATGTGCCCAACCCTAAATCCAACGCAGCTTGACCTTGGCAATAAGCTTCCTGGAGCCTCTAAAAGCGCAAATGGGCAGTCTCCCAAAATCTCACCCTAGCTGACCTTCCTGGTGCGCCCCTCAGAGTCTATGGTCCTAGAATTAACTGATCATATGTAAAATATTGCACAACTTACTCTGTATAAATGAATGGTATTATATAATATAATGCACACTGAAAGCAAATGCAAAATGAAAATAGTTTGCACTATTTTAACCATGAAAGTGGTGTAATGGTTTTTTGTTGTTGTGTATAGGTATGGAATCTGTTATCCAGAATGCTCGGGACCTGGGCTTTTCCAGATAATGACTTTCCATAATTTGGATCTTTGTACCTTAGGTCTTCTAGAAAATCATGTAAACCTTAAATAAACCCAATAGGCTGGTTTTGCTTCCAATAAGGATTAATTATATCTTAGTTTGGATCAAGTACAACTTACTGTTTTATTATTACAGAGAAAAAGGAAATAATTTTTTAAAATTTTGATCTTGTATAAAAAGGAGTCTATGGGAGATGGAGGTTTAAGTAATTTGGAGCTTTCTGGATAATGGGTTTCCGCAAAATGTAGCCAATACCATAAATTGCTGCACATTATTTTAGTAACACAGTTTACTACATAGGGGTAACCAGTAGATGTCAGTGTAGTAACAGAAAGAGACTGATGCTTGAGAAAGAGCTGTGTTTACTCACAACTTTGCTTCTGTGGCCTGTACTGAAAGCGCATGACTTCATCCTGAGTGTTACTTGGAAGCCTAAACGGCAAAGCTGCTGACACGCAACCAATATCTTTTTTTCACATCTCCACATTTTGTGATGGCTAATACAGACACCCCTGCAAAAAGCATTGAGGCAGGTTCATTGGTTCCTGATAAAATTGTGTAATCCTAGTGTATGTGATAGGGACCTTAGATTGTAAGCTCCACAGGGGCAGGGATGAATGTGAATAGAATTCCAAAACTGTGCTCTGTATCAATTGACCTATAATTTGTTCTGGCCAGTCGTTATACATTTTTCAATTTCACATTTTTGTTACCATTTTGGCTGTGGTTATTATAAGGCTATACTTTTATCACTGTAGACTCCCACGGCACTCAAGCAACAATTATACAGCACTGTTGTTAAAGGACAAGGAATAAACATGAACTTACTGCACCACAAGCCTAATCAAACAAATGATTTATGCTTTCAAAGTTGGCCACAGGGGTTGTCATCTTGTAACTTTGTTATACATCTTTGCAAGACCAAGACTGTGCACATGCTCAGTGTGATCTGGGCTAAGCTTAGGGATTGTCATAAATTATCAAAACAACACAAGTCAAATAATACAGTATCTGCCAGAAGCTGATACAGCAAGACTGATTAATAATCAGAATATACAGACTGCACTGGATCCTGTGTGGTCATGTAATCTAATGTGGATTTTATAGTTTTTGTATTGTTTAATACAAACTTTCTCCAACTCTGCAGAACCAGTGGCTGCAGCAAAATAATCCTCCAAATAGAATCCCAGTTTATCTGTTTAAATCTGGCTCCATGATCTTTGTCCCTGCAGCTGGAGTTGGAAACCGTAAGGCTTAGTCCAGACGGAGAGATTCGGGGGCGATCCGTGGCCTGGTGACTTCTCGCCGCGACGGATCGCAAGCAATTTGGAGTGATTTTAAAAATCGCGCCGCTCCGTGTGAACACGCGCCGGCGTTTTTAAGCTATGCCGGTGCCTAGCTATTCAGGGAGATTCGGGGGCGATCCTTCGCGGCGAAAACTCGCCAGGCGACGGATCGCCCCCGAATCTCCCCGTCTGGTCTAAGCCTAGTACTAATACAAATAATCTAGTACTAATACAAATCTCTACACAGTCACCAACTGCTCTACAGGGAAACAAAGCTGCTGGAGTTCTGCATGGCTGGGAAGTAAGGCGGGGGCTCCCCCTGCTGTTTATAGGCATGATTGTTTCCCTGCACAGCAATTAGGGACCATTTGATAATTCCTATCCACAGAAGTAAATGAACAGTGAATTTCACTGCATTCCGTCAGGATTCCTAAAAACTGTGCACATTTTTTAATTAGAGTTTATTGGAGAAAGGTTTCTTTTATTAAAGAAAGTAAATATGGGATTTTATTTTTGCTTTTACATTCCCTTTATTGCAGGATGTTGCTGGGTAGTTGAAGAGGACGCTACAAGGGTTACAACAATGGAAATGTGCACCTTTTTGACACCCGCCCCCCCTTTTCCATGAGAGCTGTAGATTTGGTTTATGGTAACAAGTCCCCAAACTTCATAGAGCTATTCATTAGTTTAAACTTTAGCTCAAACAGTTCTATGTTATAAAGGTGTGTGTAAACATGCCCAAAAATGGTGTATAAATTGGTGTAAAATAAATGGCCTATTATAATGTATGTGAATTAGTGCCAGGCATTGCAACCTTGGAAACAATACATTACAAAGAGCGGTCTATATTATTTAGAAAGGCATTTTCTTTATGCCAAATAAATGGCAAAAAACTACCCCATTGTTACAAGCAACGTCAAATCTTGCATAACCCATTGAAGCCAATGAGACCAATTCAGGCATGAATAACTGGGAGAAAACATTCAATGGTATTTACTCTGCTATGTTTTTATGCAAACGTTTATTCGGTTCTAGCTGGCAACAGAACTTTGCTGCCTAATAATTCGATTGT
Source organism: Xenopus borealis (assembly GCA_024363595.1). Lineage (NCBI taxonomy): Eukaryota > Metazoa > Chordata > Amphibia > Anura > Pipidae > Xenopus > Xenopus borealis. The sequence continues at coordinate 124,402,617 of CM044441.1, read as the reverse complement.
CACAACGTACGCAGCATTGGGGTCTTGGCTTTGATTATGGCATCTATGAGGAGTTTGTAATGTACCCGCTGTCTGTGTCGGATTATTCTGGGTTGTTACAGTCCACATACAAAAATCTTTTGAAATGCAATTGTTTTTCATGAAATTACCCTGCATTTGTGTGCAACTCTCTGGGTTGCACAACTTAAAGTGATACTGACACGGAACGTGTTGGTATCAGTGAAGAGAGGCCGCACGCTAAATATAAGCAGATGAAAGCCTCCCAAAGTCGCCCCCAGCCCAGTGAACCTTATTCCTGGCAACCCACTGACACCATTAAATCATCTTGCTGAGTTGTTTCAGTTATGCTGGGCTGGGGGAGGCTTTGGGAGACTTACAGCTGCTTATATTTAGCGTGCAGCCTCTCTTCACTGATACCAACATGTTCCTACTTTTATAGGAACGTGTCAGTATCACTTTAAGGCACTTGGGCTACGCTCTCCCTTCTTCTCACTGCCAAAATGTCCAATATTGCTTCCTCTCTTCAACCTTTATGAACAACACAGACAAACTCACTGGGCATATATAAACAGCAGAGCTAAATAATAACAATACAGAGGAAACAGTTTCCCAACTACAACTGTCAGTTCTAATCTGACGGCAGCCCATGCTCCAGACACCTTGCATTGTTGTGAATGAAAGAACTGCATTACGTGCATGATTCTTAGTATAGCACATATCCCATGAATTGTGGTTTTTGATATATCCAGATTTGTGATCATTGGCCCCTTTGTCACCAAGGTGCTGTTACCGGTTAATATGCAGGTCCACTGATCCAGGGCCAACAAGAAGATTTATTGAGTATGCATGTAGGTCTGCTTATTAGGCTCCACCAAGAAGAAGTATAGTAGGTATGCTTGTAAGTCCGCTTATTAGGATCCACCAAGAAGTACTGTATAGTGGGTATGCTTTCAGGTCTGCTTATTAGGGTCCGCCAAGAGGAAGTATAGTGGGTATACTTGCAGGTCTGCTTATTAGGGTCCGCCAAGAATAAGTATAGTGGGTATGCTGGCAGGTCTGCTTATTAGGGTCCACCAAGAATAAGTATAGTGGGTATGCTGGCAGGTCTGCTTATTAGGGTCCACCAAGAATAAGTATAGCGGGTATGCTGGCAGGTCTGCTGATTACGGACTACCAAGAAGATATAGAAGGTATACTTGCAGGTTTGCTGATGAGGTATCCACTAAGAGACTTTAGTTTGAAGGTTTGCTGATTAGGAACTTGGTTTTTATTGTCTGTCTCCCACTTCCAGTTGTTATATAGGCAACAACGAGGTTTTCTTCATCAGAACGGGGACCCAGACAAAAGTAGAAAAATTGCACTCAAATGTAGAGGGTTTTGCCCTGGGCCACCACAGGTGATCTTTGTACTTTCCCTTTCTAGCATATCGGGGTGTATATTTAAAGGTTCATTCAGCACAAAGAGTTTTGGGATAGCCAGCATGCAAGGAAGAATAGTAAGAAGATAGCAACAAAGAGAAATATATAAACTCCCAAAAATAATGTTAAACTGACAGCTATGCATACATGCCCTATACTGGTCTCCAGATATTCAAGAATACTCAAAGATACCAATGTATATGCATTTGATTTTTTTTTTCCAACCAAATTCTTTATAATATTGATTTTTAGATAAAACCATATCAAAAGGATTTGAGAAAAAAAATCAGATTACCAATAAAGCTGGCATTCATTGTATCCTTGCCTAAATGCCCAGTTCTGCTGCATTTGGAGCTATATCAGAGGTCCGGCCACAAAGGTTGGTAGAGAACCCAGATAAGCAGGGCCTTTGCTTAAAGGGATCCTGTCATGGGGAAATTTTTTTTTTTTTCAAAATGCATCAGTTAATAGTGCTGTTCCAGAAGAATTTTGCACTGAAATCCATTTCTCAAAAGAGCAAACAGATTTTTTTTATAGTTTTGAAATCTGACATGGGGCTAGACATTTTGTCAATTTCCCAGCTGCCCCAAGTCATGTGACTTATGCTCTGATAAACTTCAATCACTGTTTACTGCTGTACTGCAAGTTGGAGTGATATCACCCCCCCCCCGCAGCCTAACAACAGAACAATGGGAAGGTAACCAGATAACAGCTCCCTAACACAAGATAACAGCTGCCTGGTACATCTAAGAACAGAACTCAATAGTAAAACCCATGTCCCACTGCGTACTATTCAGTTACATTGAGAAGGAAAAACAACAGCCTGCCAGAAAGCAATTCCCTCCTAAAGTGCTGGCACAAGTCACATGACCGCGGCAGCTGGGAAATTGACAAAATGGCTAGCCCCATGTAAGATTTCAAAAATGAAATATAAAAAAATCTGTTTGCTCTTTTGAGAAATGGATTTCAGTGCAGAAGTCTACTGGAGCACTATTAACTGATGCATTTAAAAAAAAAAAAAAGTTTTCCCATGACAGTTTCCCTTTAATAGCAAGAAGAGATCTAGAACTTCTTCAGCATTCATGTTGGGACCCACTTGCTTTCTGATTATCCCATGTAAAGATATGGTATGTCCAGGGTCGGACTGGGCCAGCGGGGCGTGGGGAAAAAACCTGGTGGGCTCCGCCTCTCGTTGGCCCTACCAGACCAGATCCACTCCCTGCTGTTGCTATCCAGTCTCCGGCCCTGGTTGCTTGAGAAAGACAGATTACTGTGAGCTTCTATAGTGCCAGCACTTGTGATGTGGGCCTGGAAGTTGTCCCTCTCTACTATCCAAAATAGACATTTAAGATTAAAATATCTGCACTGTTCCTGTTTCCTGTGCGTGTGTTTATCTAACCTTAGACCTCTTACTGGCTCCTGAACCTCCTCTGCCCTCACTAACCCTGGCTTCCTCTGGATCTTCAGGGATATTTCAGCAGAGGTTTACTCAAGTTCAACTTTAGAGAAATCGAGTAAACCTCTGCCGCCATATCACTGTGTTTATTTTATCTCATCCTCAAGATTCAGAACAACAATTTTAAATGGTGGTTCTTTTCATGTGGGGACCCACTTGCTTTCTGATAGTCCTGATTATCCCATGTGAAGATATGGTATGTCTAGGGTCGGACCGGGCCGACGGGGCGCAGGGAAACTCCTATTAAAGGGGATGTTCATCTGTTAGCATTTAGTATGAACTAGAGCGTGATTTTCTGAAAAAAATTCAATTAATTTCATTTTTTATTTATGGTTTTTGAGTTATTTAGCTTTTTATTCAGCAGCTCAGGGCTGGATTTCCTGAGCAAGCGCCCCCAGGTCATGCAGTCTTGGCAAGCGCACGCACCTCCTCCCCCGTCAGAGCATGCTCTCCAAAAATCCGGGCCTGTCTCCAGTTTGCAATTTCGGTAAACTAGGGTCCCAATTACCCTAGCAACCATCAGTGGCGTAACTACTCCCTGGTGAGCTCCGGTACAGGATGGGCACCTGGACCCCCCTGTCGGGCCCTTACCTCTATAAATCCCATGCTGGAGTGTTGATGGCATGTGTGCTGTAAAATTTCCCCTAGATAACCGACCTGCCATAACCATTATTGTGGTTCCTATGGGCCCCAAGGGTGTGGGGGCCCTGGTGCAATTGCACCCTCTGCACCTCTGGTAGTTACGCCACTGGCAACCAACCATTTCCTGTAATGCATGAAGCACAATAATTTGCTCAGCATTTCTTTGCTTTTCATTTGCCCCATACACACTGGCATTTCCAGGCTTTTGCTAGATACACCAATTTAATCCCTAGAATGAAATTTGAAAGGATCAGATTCAATCAGCTACATTGCTGGTGATGAAAGCAGCCTTTATTTGACCTTGCAGGAGATGGGCTGTTAAATTAGGCTTATGTTTTTCTGCCATTAGATAAAGGGCATACAATGTTCTTTCCCAAAATATCATATGAAAACATATTAGGTAATGCAATATTTGGCAAAATGGCTGTACTAAACTCACATGGCTTAGCTAGGTCAGCACAAGTATAAGATATCTTGTCTTTTCTCTGAATGCTGTGAGTCATTATTGCTGCGTTGGGTTTGTCTGCTGCCACAATAACATTAAGCAGACCCCCTATATTCTTGTGGCATTAATATACTGTAAACTGCAGATCTTATTCTGCGTAGATTAGGCTGCTAACTGCACAGACATCCATTTATAGTTCATATTTAATTATTCAGTGTTAAGCTTCCTCCTAATTCCACTCTAGAATTCAGGGGTCCCCAATCTTTTTTTTACCCATGAGCCAAATTCAAATATAAATATAGTTGGGGAGCGACACTTACATGAAAAAATTTCCTGGAAATGCCAAACAAGGGCCATGATTGGTTATTTGGTACCCCCTATGTGGACTGGCAGTGCACCTGGTTTTTATCCAACCAAAACTTGCCTCCAAGCCTGGAATTCAAAATAAACACCTGCTTAGAGGCCACTGGAAACAACATCCAATGGGTTGGGGAGCAACATGTTGCTCGCTAGCTACTGGTCGGGGAATCACTGCTATTGGCCATGGCTATCAGGGCTGGGCCAAGGTATTTTGGCACCCTAGGCAAGGGCTTAAATCAGTGCCCCCCACCCAGTCCTGCATTACCATTTCCCACCTTACTATTCATATTGCCCCCTGTAGCTGTGCCAGCAGCCATCATGTTGCCCCATGTACCTGTGCCAGCACCAATCATGTCCCCATTTGTACATGGGCCAATTGCAGGCAATTCCTCAGATTGCCCCCAGCCCCCAATGTGTACCTGTGCCAGCATAAGCCAAAACATCCATCATATGGCAACAGCCAAAACAATCCATTATATTGCCCCTAATTTTACCTGTGGCAGCAGGAGCCAAAAATCCATCATATTGCCCCAGACATCTGTGTACCTGTACCAGCAGCCACCATATTACCCCATATACCTGAACCAGCAGCAGCCAATCCCTCATATTGCCCCCAATCTGTACCTGTGCCAGCAGCAGCCAAAAATCCATCATATTGCCCCCAATCTGTGCCTGTGCCAGCAGCAGCCAAAAATCCATCATATTGCCCCATATCATCTGTTTGCCTGTGCAAAAACTTATCCTTAAAAGTGTGCCCCCTCTACTCTGCCTACACCTAGTTCCTGCCCTGATGGCTACACCTCTTTTTTTACTCACAACAGGGTTCTCTACAAATATGTACACCCACTCATTTAGCAAAATATTTCATTTGATCAAATTCAGAGGGTTTATATAAGGTTTTATAGAATAACAGTACTGCCAATACTTAGCACCCATAGGTGCAGGTGTTTGCACTCCAGAATGCAGCACAAAAATGGTGTTTCTTGTGAACTGATGAAGAGTGGGCCAAGGGCAGCACATGGGTGTTTCCTTCAATTTCCCCTAACTAAGGGCTACCAACAAGTGCAATGAGCAATGGAGACCTATACTTACCACCTACCATAGGGAGGCAGAACAGAAAAGCTTGGCAGTAGAAAGTTAAGCACGACATATAATAATAATAATAATAATAATAGTATAGCTGAAACCTCACAGTCTGCCTGTCTTCTGGTTGCTGGGTTCAGTGTCCCTGAAGTTGCAGGCTGAATGAGGCACAGTATGAGGGCTAATTATCGGAAACCCCTAAAAAGACACAACATGAAGAACAGCGGAAAGGTTTCTTAGTTGAGCTCCATCTATAATGCTCTAAAATTTTATTTAAAGGGTTTCTTAAAGGAAAAGGGAAGTGTAAAATAGAATACGGCTAGAAATGCTGTATTTTGTATAATAAACATAAACATAAACTTACTGCACCACAAGCCTAATCAAACAAATGATTTATGCTTTCAAAGTTGGCCACAGGGGGCTGTCATCTTGTAACTTTGTTATACATCTTTGCAAGACCAAGACTGTGCACATGCTCAGTGTGACCTGTGCAGCTTAGGGATCATCATAAAACAGCACAAGTCAAATAATATCTGCCAGAAGCTGATACAGCAAGACTGATTAATAATACAGACTGCACTGGGTCCTGTGTTGTCATGTAATCTAATGTGGATGTTAAAGTTTTTGTATTGTTTAATACAAACTTTCTCCAACTCTGCAGAACCAGTGGCTGCAGCAAAATAATCCTCCAAATAGAATCCCAGTTTATCTGTTTAAATCTGAATTTGTGATCTTTGTCCCTGCAGCTGGAGTTGGAAACAGTAAAGGGGATGTAAAGGCAAAAATTAAATCTAAGAAGCCCAGATCACACTGAGCATGTGTATGTAGTCTAGTCTTGCAAAGATGTATAACAAAGTTACAAGATGACAGCCCCCTGTGGCCAACTTTGAAAGTATAAATCATTTGTTTGATTAGGCTTGTGGTGCAGTAAGTTCATGTTTATGTTTAGAATACAAAATACATAATTTCTAGCCTTATTCTATTTTACACTTTCCTTGCCCTTTAAGAGTGCTCAATTATAATCCGCAATAACGATTCGCAGTGCAATAACCATTAAAGGAACAATATTACATTGCGATATGTGGATTTTAACTCTTATTGGTGCGCAATGTTTTTCTCTTTGCGACTAATTACATTCCCCCATTTGTGTCTTAAGCTACTAAAATGCCTTACCCTTTAAACAAAACAGGGATTGTTTGTCCATATATTGCAATATATTTAAGTTGGCCAACTACGTCAAAGTCTTCCCATATCTGGCCAGTCCTACTCTCAACTAAGTTTAACCTGCAACTTACTTGCTGCTTTCACGGTAAAAGCAGAACAGCCCAACCTCCAGGCTTTCATTAAACTGTCAGATGCCTGCCAATGAGGGTCCAAACCTATCTTCTCTAAGCGTCTGTGACATTAAGGTAGCATTCTATGTGCTGTCACATACTGACATGTGCTTGTAATTTGCACTTTTCTTCCAGGTTTATTCCTAACTACAAAACAGAGCTCTTCATTATTCTACTTCAAACAATATAGTATTCTTAGGCAAAGGTTGTGTGTTAGCCTTTGTGGTGCTGCCAAGATCATCCTGAAGCTCCTCAACGGCTGTGATATGTGCCTCCCAGGAAAGGCCTGAAAATGAAAACATCTTCTGTGTTCAGTTGTGAAATTAAGGTTGGGCTTGAGGGCAAGAAAAACACATTTGCACAATGTTTGGAAGCGCTCCCTTTCCTGGCCTGATGCAATGCACAGAAACCCCCAACACAATGTGTGTCTTATCAGAGGACAAATAGCAATCCAGAAATTGTACAAAGAACATCATTAAACTCACTTCTTTGTCTTATTTCACTCATTTGGAATAACACTGGCTCCATTTTTACAGGATTTCATAGCAGAGGTAGTACAAATTGGTATCTGAAAACCCATTAACAAGAAAGCTCCAAATTAAAGGGAAGGCCATCTCCCATAGTCTCCATTTTAATCAAATAACTCAAATCTTTAAAACTGATTTCCCTTTTCTCTGTTATAATAAAACATGTGTAATTAATCCTTACTAAGATATCATTAATCTTTATTGGAGGCAAAATAATCCTATTGGGTTTATTTCATATTTGAATAATTTTTTCGTAGACTTAAGCTATTGCTATCCAAATTATGGGAAGACCCCTTATATGGAAACCCAAATATCTGGGGGTGGGGTTTTTGGTGGGTGGTGTCTGGGGTGGGTTTTATCTGGGTTGGAGTTTTTGGTGGGTGGGATCTGGGGTGGGGCTTGGGTGGGCAGGATCTGAGCTGGGGCTTGGGTGGGCAGGGCCCAGGGAGCCCAGAAAATGTTGTTGTACGGGGCCCTGTGATGCCTAATGGTGGCCCTGTCTGTATCTAAACTGCACAGAAAGCTGACAACTAACATTATAAAGAATTCCCTAAATTTTATTCTGAGCAACATTACACACAGAACATCATTTCCCACTGAGTTAAAGGGCATGTAAAGGCAAAAAAAAAACAAAATCCCATTTTTACTTTCTTTAATGAGAAAGAAACCTATCTCCAATATACTTTAGTAAAAAAATGTGTACTGTTTTTATAAGAAACCTGACTGTATGCTGTGAAATTCTCCCTTCATTTACTTCTGTGGATAGGATTTGTCAGACAGTCCCTAACTGCTGTGCATGGAAACAATAATAAACAGCAGGGGGAGCCCCCACCTTACTTCCCAGCCATGCAGAACTCAAGAAGCTTTGTTTGTGTCCCTGCTTTGATAATTTATCACTATCCCTAAGAAGCCCTGGCCACACTGAGCATGTTAATTCAAAACAAATAAATATAATTAAATATTTATTGGGCAAACCCGCTGTCTCACACAGTAGATGCTGCACCCAGATCCACACACTACAACTTTAAATCATATACAAAAAGTGTGCAGCCACACTGAGCATGTGCACAGACTTGGTCTTGCAAAGATGTATAACAAAGTTACAAGATGACAGCCCCCTGTGGCCAACTTTGAAAGCATAAATCATTTGTTTGATTAGGCTTGTGGTGCAGTAAGTTCATGTTTATGTTTAGTATACAAAATACACTATTTCTAGCCTTATTCTATTTTAGACTTTCCTTGTCCTTTAAAGGGGAATTCAATCCCTCGGGCGCTAACCTCCTCCCCCCACCCTATGTAGGCCCCCTCCCTCCTCCCCCCTGGCCTACCTCTCCTCGCAGGCAAATTCCCCTAAGGCCTTTGCAACACCATGAAATGTTGATTTCAAAAGATAACTGTAAAAAAAAACAACCTAAAAATCAGCACCTGAAAACTGCAAGAAAAAAAATGGTGATCGTCAAATCGTCAAATCCTAGAAGAAGGCAATCACAGAAAAAAATGAAAACCAGTTCCTTGGTATTTTGTCCACCAGGATAACTGCCCACTATGGGGCAAATTCACTAAAGCGCGAAAATGCGCTAACGACAGCTTTGCTGACGTTCGCCGCACTTCGCCAGGCGAATTTTCGCCAGCGCTACGCAAATTCACTAAGATGTGAATTTGTGCTCAGGGCAGCGAACGGTAGCGAAGTAGCGCTACCGTTACTTCGCCAGTCAAAGCGCATTTAGGCTAGTGACACCTAATTTGCAGACGGCGCAAAGTTAATGTATAATAGAAGTATATGTTACAGCCACTACATTCCACTACACAAGCCCAGGAAACCTTTAATAAATAAAATAAAGTTGTCCTATTGACCTACATGTGCCCCCTGTATAGTTGTGTTGCCATATGTTAGGAAATGTAGGGGGGAAGGAGGGTAACCCCCAAAAAAATGTCGCTATTTTTCAGATTATCACCCAACAAAAGGTAAAAGACGCCAGCCCAGCAAGTTTTTTTTTTCAAACTCCTATCTATTGTATTGAACTTCACCAGGTCTGACCTGGCGAAGTAAAGTCTAGCGTAAGAGGTAACGTTCAGTAAAATGAGCATCTTAGTGAATTAGCGTAGTTATGTCCCTTCATCAGTGCGCAGTACGAAGTTGCGCAAGTCTATCTACTTTGCTAGCGAATTTTCGCCAGGGACACTGTTAGTGAATCGCGAAGTTGCGAATCGACGTCACGCTGGCGAAATAGCGATAGACACTTCGCGCTTTAGTGAATTTGCCCCTATGTGTGTGAATTGATAGGAAATCAATCTGTATGTCTATTGGAACACGTACAGGATTGTTTCCACCTTTAGAGCTTAGTTTATGAAAGCTCATACACCTCAGGTCGTTTATATGCCAAAAATATATCTACCCATGAAAAATAATTTATAATACAGGCACTACAATTTGGAATCTGCTGATAATCAAGAATTCCCATTAAAAAAAAAAAGTGAGCTTATTAGATTTTTCTGCGCCAGATGTTTTACTGAGGATACAGAACACAATGTCACAGTTGCAAATAACAATACAATGTAGTCAGTATATGAGGGGAATATTGGCCATTGGTCCAGCTCCGCACATACAGGTCTATTCATGGGAGCCAGCTGTCTGTGCATGAAGCTGACATGAAGCCTCATTGTTAGGGAATAAGTGCACAGTCCCCACGCACTCATTTATTACGTGCCTCCGTCTGGCTATAATAATACTTGGCAATTGAACCAAATAAAAAGCAAACGTGAATACAATTAATCTCAGACTGATTAACATACTAAAATGACATCTGGTTCTCCAGTAACGTAACTAGAGGAGGGAAAAGCCGTTATCCATAAAGCTCCGAATTACAGAAAGGCTGTGTTGCATAGACTCTTTTTATCCAAATAATTTAAATGTTTAAAAATAATTTTGTTATTCTCAGTAATAATAAAACAACACATTGTACTTGATACAAACAGATATTGCTTATTGGAAGCAAAACCAGCCTGTTGGGTTTATTTAATGTTTACGTGATTTTCTAGTAGATTTAAGGTGTGAAGAACCAAATTACGGAAAGATCCGTTATAAGTAGTGATGGGCGAATTTATTCCCGCGATTCGCCGCTGGCGAATAAATTCGCGAAACTGCCAAAAAAATTCGCCCAAAAAAATTCGCCGCGCAAAAACGAGTCGTGCGTCGTTTTTGACGCGACGCGACGAAAACGACGCGACGCGCGTCGGAAACGACGCGACGCGTCAAAAATGACGCGCGACTCGTTTCGCGAATCGGCGAAAAATTCGCTAATTTCTCTGGAAATTCGCGAATTTTTCGGCGAAGCGAAACGCGGTCGTTTCGCCCATCACTAGTTATAAGGAAAACCCCAGGTCCCAAGCATTCTGGATAACAGGTCCAATACCTGTATAAGTATAAGTTAAGTGCTGCACTGCACTGGTAAAACTGCTGTGCTTGCTTCAGAAACACTACTATTGTTTATATATATAAGCTGCTGTGTAGCAATGGGGGCAGCCATTCAAAGGAGCAAAGGCTCAGGTTACACAGCAGATAAGCTCTGTAGAACATAAGGGCAGAGACACACAGTCAGATTCGGGGAGATTAGTCGCCCAGCGACAAATCTCCTCTTCTTCGGAGCGACTAATCTCCCTGAACTGCCTTCCTGCCGGCAAGAATGGAAATCTGCAGCGGGATGGCCTGGTGACTAATCTCCCCAAAATATTCGATTTCCGAAGTCGCCCAATGTTTCCTTATGAGGCAAGTTTGGGCAAGTTCAGAAAACAAAGTTCTCCAAGTGCCATCCTGCCGGCAATTTACATTCTAGCCGGCGGGGAGGCAGTTTGGGGAGATTTGTTGCCCGAAGAAGAGGCAGTTTGTCGCCGAGAGTCTGAATCTACCTGAATCTTCTAGTCTGTCTCTGCCCTAATGGTGGTGGGAGATGAGTCACCCAGCGACAAATCTCTACTGCGGGCGACTAATCTCTCCGAAATGCCGTCCCAGTGGCAAGAATACAAATCGCCAGCTGGATGGCATAGGTAATGCTCTGAAGTTGCCTCATGAGGAAACTTTGGGCGACTTTGGAATTCTGAAGCAATACGTATGCCATCCCACAGATGATTCACATTCTTGCCAGCTGGAAGGCATTTCGGGGAGATTAGTCGCCTGCAGTAGAGAAGATTTGTCGCTGGGTGACTAATCTCCCCATCTCCCACCACCCTAATGGTGTTATCTGTTATCCACTATTTAACCTGTGCCATATACCTTTTTTCAATTTCCACCATTGCTACACAGCAGCTTGTTTATATGAACTATAGTAGTGTTTCTGAAGCAAACACATCAGTTTTACCAGTGCAGGGCAACACTACATGATATTTTCATTACTTTGAATCACTTTAATTTTTTGGTGTTAATGTTCCTTTAATTTGTTTAGAAGTAATTCAGAGAAAGTCAGAGGGTATCGCATGCTGCTGTAACAATGAAACTTGGACATATCAGAAAAAGATTTCAGTGTTTTTTATCGTAATGCTGTTTTCTGTAAATATCATTAGTCACTTTCTCTTTTAGTTGTGATACACCACAAAGCAGGATATAACTTCTTGTTTCAGAGATAGGAGAAATCAGATAAACGATAGACTGTGTTTCTCCTTCTTCTGATTTATTGCCCTTGGCTTATGGCAAACAGCATTTAGCCATGAAATGAACATTTTTTGCCTATAAAAAATCTGTTTGCTCTTTTGAGAAATGGATTTCAGTGCAGAAGTCTACTGGAGCAGCACTATTAACTGATGTGTTTGGAAGAAAACATGTTTTCCCATGACAGTTTCCCTTTAATCAAGATGAAGAGAAGGTGCAAAATAGCTTAGTAGAGCACATAAAGAAAGTGCAGTCACATTGCTCGTATTCTGTACAGTCAAAGCTGACAATTACTGACAAATCTATATCTTTCTGAAAGTTATCGCTGCGAATATATTTCCACCAAATTATTTGCAGCAACTAGGTTTACTAAAATGCGATGTGCTCAGAAGTCATTGCGATCACTGGCAGGAGCTACGTTAGCAGTAATTTCTGCGAGCTGTGAATTTTCTGGCGACAAATCAAGTTTGCAAATATTTACAGGTCCGGATTTACAAACATCCGCCCCTAGGCCGTCTCTGCTCGTCGCCCCTCTCCCCTACCCATCCGTGGTCCTCTTCCTTTCCTCGTCCATTTCCCCCTCCCCTTCCGCGTCTCTCTCCTCCTCCCTTTCCTTGTCCATGCCCCCCTTCCGCTTAGGGTTGCCACCCGGCCGGTAAAACACAAGCCAAGGCCGGGGCCGGTATTACAAATTTACCTGCAATGTAGCTGCCGGTAAATTTGTTATACCCCTTAAAAAAGGCCCTTGCCTTGCCTTAATTCCAATTAAAACTTACCTTTCTCGCCGTCTTCAGCCGATCACTCGTTGTGGCTCCGCCCCTGTAATGTCAGGTCATGCCCCTTTTTACGTCACACCTAGGGTTGCCACCTTTTGTATTTTTTTTTACCGGCCGGCGTGGGGGCGGATCTTGCCGTTTTGGGGGCGTGGCCACGAAGCGGAGCCTGGAAGAAAGAGAAAAAGGTAAGTTTAAAGAGGATTGTGGGCTGGCCGATGGGTCTTTTTAAGGGTATTACAAATTTACCGGCAGCTACATTGCCGGTAAATTTGTAATACTGGCCCCGGCCTTGGCAGGTGTTTTACCGGCTAGGCCGGTAAAATACCGGCCGGGTGGCAACCCTAGTCACACCTGCCCCTTTTTGACCCCCCCGGCGGCCGGTAAAATTTTTTACAAAAGGTGGCAACCCTACTTCCGCTTCCCACTTTGTGTCTCTCTCTCACCCTTTGTCTGTGTCCCCTTCTGCTTCCCCCTCTGTGTCTCTATCCCCTCCTTTGTCAGTATCCCCCTCCCCTTCCGCTTCCCCTCCGGTTCGCTCTCTCTCAGTTCTGACCCTTCCCCTCCCCATCTGCATCTCCCTCCCCATTCCCATGTGCGTATGTATATGCCCATATCACGAATATGTGTATGCGGCTGGGCAGCATGCCACCCCTAAATTTATGCCACCCTAGGCCCTGGCTTATGTGGCATTGCCACAAATCCAGGCCTGAATATTTCTGCTATATAATAGTCTTGTTTTATGGAGTTTATTATGGCATGATTTATGGCCAGATATGTAACTTCAATACTACTAAACTTTATAGATATTATAAACAAGACAGTAAACAGATTTCACCCAATCAAACATGGATACATTACATAAATCCACATTTCTATACATACAGTCACAAGACTACCAATAAAATCATATAAAAAAATTCATAAGCAAGTTCTACCTATCATTCTGTGTGCATCATATAAATGTAGTTTAATCAAGCCAGTCACAATGATACTGAATCAGCTGCCAATAGAATCATAAATTGACACAAATCAGAATCATGCAGCCAATAGACAAGGTGTTATGGGATATTTCCTGTCCCCCTAAGAGTTTTCTGGGGAAAAAATAATTTAACGCCACTATATAGATGGAGGTAAAATTTTGCGAATATTTTGGCATTCATTTTGTCTTTCGCACAATTCGCTGTTTTGTAAACCAGGCATTAATGTGTACATAACTGGCAAACACATTCTTGCGCAAGAAAATTTGCAAATGTATATTTACCGCAGGTTAGTAAACTGGTGAAAACATATTCTCGATAATTTTGTCTACATTTTCTGCACATATTTTTTACCACGCTTTAGTAAACAGACGCCTATATATGGGGTTATACCTGGATATTCCAGGATTTAAGGATTTCAAGATTCCTATTTTGATTACTATCCTAAAAAATTGTATCACATGCAATCAAAATCTGCCCCAAAGTATTCATTCTTTTAGGGCATTTTCATTTTTAGGTGTAATTTGTTTTTTTATTTAATAATGGTTCTAAATGAGAATGCAACCCTATGTAGGTTAGGGTTTTTTTTTTTTTAATTTCCAGTTGAATTCTCCTTTAACTCTAAACAATTGTACATTGAATTCTGAAAGTTTCCATCAATTACCAACTACAGCCCTATATTTGAATGTGTTATGAATACTGGAGACAGTATTTCTCTTTAAATCTCCCAAGCACCAATCCCCAGTGCTCCAGATCCAACAAGGACTTAGCATGCGGGCACGCACCAGAATGGGAAGGGGGGGGGGGCAATGAGCAGTGACTGCTCAGGGTTCACAAGGCCTTCATCAGTGAGGCACAGGGGGTACAAGTTTACTGGGCCTAAAGGGGGGCCCAGCTGTACTGAAGTTTTTGAAATAGCTGTGCCCCTCTTGGCAGGGCCGAAAACGTGCCGCCTCTTCGAAAGTCCTGAACCGCCGAACTGCAGTAGTCACAAAAAAAAGCCGAAGCCGTTAAAAGACGCGAAGTCACGGAAAAAGATGAACTTGAAGTCCTGAAGCTGCAGAAAGTCAGGAAAAGAGGCCACAAGTTCAGTTCTATTGAACACCAATGTGTGTTTTTTTTTTAAAGACCTAGCAACTGATGTGGTATTTTAATACTCTACAGGCTCCTGCCACCAATTTTTTAAATAAAATATTCTCTGTTTTGTTGTACAGGACCCTGTGATTTCTAATGGTGGTCCTGCCCAGGGGCGCTTGATTTGTAAGTCTGGGCCTGGAAGGTGGAACTTTAAACCCCTTAGTGCTGTAGCACTTGCTGGTGTAGCTCTGCTAAAGCCCAACAGCCTCTATGTCCCAAGTGCTCATCACAGTATTTTTCTTGACGCCATATTTTGAAAGTGGTTGAAAATACAACTTCCATCTGAGAGTTTTATTGGGAGTCCTCCCCATTCTTAGCACTGAAACTGCACAGAAAAGTAAACTTTGCAGGCATTTGGCAAGTTAAATATTAAGCCTAAGTGCTATATTTTCAACAGAACGCTCAGCTGTGCAATGTTGTTTCAACGTACTTATTGAGAGACCTTGGCAAAACAGTCCTTTTTAGACTATTTAACTGTAACACCATTATTTTTACTGCCGTGATTTCTTTCTAACAATACTGTATTATATTCTCTCAGGTTATACCTTATAGTAATGCATATTTCTTGGAATGTGATGAACAGATAAGACATTTTTATTGGCTTCCACTAGAACAATAGTTCCTTGTAAGACATCCAGATATTTATGACAGTAACGCATAACAGTTAAAATAAGTAATGTTTCTGTACATTAAGCATTAACTGAACTGAAGTTTATAAGTAGGTTTTGCTTATGGGAAAGCTTTTTTCCCCTTTAATCTCTTATTTGTATTTTATATTAACCAATACCATGCAAGTAGTAAGTGCACATACTAGACACTGTGAGGTTCAATTGCAGACAGTACAGGTATGGGAACTGTTATCTAGTAACCTCTTATCCAGAAAGCTCAAGCTAACAGGCCATCTCCCATACACTCAATTTAATTTAAAATAGTTCCAATTAAAAAAAATATATATATACTTTTTTCTTTATAATAATAATACATTGCACTTGATCCTAACTTAGATATAATTAATCCTTATTGGGGGCAAAGCTATCCTATTGGGTTTAGCCACTGTAATGCAAAGGCAAGGGGTTCTCTCTTTTTTCTGCCTTAATCATAATGAAGCAGCAAAATGGAGTAGAAAAAGAATGTTTTAAAAGAAAGTTTTAAATTCCAAATGCATGTGGGGCCCTTTCATTGCAGATAGAGCCCCAACAGAAGAACGTCTCAACTTCTCCAGGCACTGGCACATAGTCATGTGTAAGATATGTACTAATTAATTTGCCTATACTTAACTCTGCAACCCCAAATTAAAGAGAACAAATACAATCTCTTCTTTCTGTGAAGGTATAATTTGTCTTAACATGTAGCACAAAGTTTGAGGCGGCACAGGGGCTTGGTTCGAAGAATTTACTGGATACATTATGTTTGGATTTCTTATATAGCTGCTTCTCAGCCTTCCATATTAGGTCAAAATATCTGCCAGAAAGGGTTGGTTTACATTTATCTAATTAAGTCTAACACCCATTTGGCTAAGGCACAAACTATAAGAAGACATATCTTTTTTTAAAAAACAGTACTCTGTTCCTTCAAGTCAAAGTATGTTTCTAAAAATAGGAATTTCTGGGCTTTACAGATTTCATTTTGACTAACTATAAACATTAGAGATCATTATAGCTGTATCATGGAATGTGGGACCAATCAGTTATATAAAGCAATATACTAAGTAAAATCACGAATGACTGGCTAATTATATGTTAATTAGAAAAATACTACATTACGGGCAGGTCAAAAACCCAGAGATGAATAATCTTGGTAGCAATAACACTAGGGGGCAGATTTACTATTGGTCGAATTTCGAATGTAAAAAAAATTCGAAATTCGACCAAGGGAATAGTGGGGAATAGTTGGGCCTATCGAATTCAAAGGATTCAAAGGATTTTACCGCAATTCAATCGATCGAACGATGGAATATAGAAAATTCGATCGATGGATCGAATATTCAAATCAAATTCAAATTGAAATTCGATCAAAGATATTGATGCCCAAAATTTAAAGGGGAAGTAATCGACCATCGAATAAAATTTTATACGAATATTTGAATCATTCGAATTCGAATATTCGATGGTCGAATTCGCCTCATTTGCATATTCGAAGATTCGAATTTAATACAAATTCGATCGAACTTCAAATTCCTCATGTGAATTTCATGTGAATTTAGTAAATCTGCCCCCTAGGAATAATAATGCAAACAGTAAATGGCAGGTTATACTAGTGACACATGGTCACGGCAGACCATGGTTGCAGATTATAATCTGCCAACTGTCTGTGCTGGGACTGATTTAAATACAAACACAATCTAGAAAACCATTCAGGTAATGACCCAGTGTGCCCTGAAATTCTGAGGATACTGTATCATAAAATTAGGATTTGGTTTGGCATTCGTCCAAATCCGAGTTTTTTTTTTTTTGCTGAATTTGGATTTGGCTAAATCTGCGAGCATGGTTGAACTGAATCCAGACCCTCCAAACAATTTGCTTTCCGCTCGGTGTTTCCAGTGCTGTCAAGGGTTCAGTTTGGTAACTGGCCAAATTTATTCCCAAGTATTCAGGGGTTCAGCCGAACCCCCAGCTACAGGTTTAGCACATTCCTACATAAAATGCAAGAACTACTGTACGATGAAATGCTGGGGCAACTGAATCATGTATTGCTGGGGCCAGTTCGGAAGGCTTTGTGCCTTAAAATGTTGGGGTCACTACACCATGAAATTCTGGGGACACTATACTGTATTATAAAATGCCAGGACCATTCATTGTGCCATAATATACAGGAAAGAATGATGGCACAGATAGCAGGGATATGCTGAAGAACATAGATCCAATCAGATGGATTTAAGAAAAGCAACAGTAATGACATCAACGTTTACAGTTTGAGGTCTTTCATGCATGAAAAATGTTGGGAGAACTGTTTCAATCCAGAAGGGTTTCCCAGTCATCTGTGAGAAATCTATTCTTTAAGGCAGAGGAAGCACAAAGAAATTATGACAGAATGGTGATGGTTTAATAAACTGACTGCATTATTGATGTCAGTGTCGGAAATACCCTTTACGTGTAAATGTTTGCACGATATGTCGGCTGTAGGTGCTGGAACACCTGTGTGTTATAGTGATTGCTTAGGGTGGTTCTGGGTTGTCCCAAGCACTCCTTTTTCCTGGCCACACAAATAAATTACTGTTAGAATTTCATTCAGAAGCTGCTTAATGAACTCCCTTTTGATATATATATATTTGTTTAAGTTAATGCTTCACACATTGCAATTAATTTCCCTACCATGTGAACTAGAAATAAATATCAGCAACAAGTCTCCAGCAACATTATATACAATGTTTCCCTACAGTCGGATATTGCAAGTGTGTTTGAAAAAACTGACATTTTATATTAACATAAATTAAGTTAGAAATAAAACTGCTAATATTCTCATCACATCCCAAAATCCACAGGGAGGGAGAGGAGTCAGCCACCACCCTTTGTACTGCATTGCTGCTCCTTTCATGTTGGGTGTGGGTTTGGTAAACACCGGTCCTGTATCACACAATACTTACAGAGTTCATGGTGGGTGGGTAGAATTGGTTGCGGTGCCTTAGGAATAAAGAGAGGGACAGCTGTGCAATGGATTGATTTATTATATAAACTAGCAGTATAATTTGTGAAGCAAATATAGGTATGGGACTCTCCTGTCATGCCATGGACAAATTTAAAACAAGCCCTGGGATTTCAAGTAGACGAAGGCCCAACACAATAAAAATTAACTGTCCATTGCACTTTAAAGAAGCCCCTCTGGCATTTGCCAGAATAAGCAGATTGCTGGTCTAGGTCTGGTAATATATGTCAAAAGGCCTTTTTTACTATTGACATGTAGAGGTAGTTTAGGTGCAAACAGCGTCGAACAGGGATGCTGGGGGCCCACCAGAAAACCTTAGACCAGGAGTCCCCAACCTTTTTTACCCGTGAGCCACATTCAAATGTAAAAAGAGTTGGGGAGCAACACAAGCATGAAAAAGTACCTAAGGGTGCCAAATAGGGGCTGTGATTGGCTATTTGGTAGCCCATGTGTGGACTGGCAGCCTACAAGAGGCTCTACCTGGCACTATACTTAGTTTTTATGCAATTAAAACTTGTTTTCAAGATTGGAATTAAAAAATAAGCACCTGCTTTGAGGACCATGAGAGCAACATCCAAGGGGGTGGAGAGCACTCGCGAGCTACTGGTTGGGGATCACTGCCTTAGACCAGGAGCCCAACTTTCCAAACTATTAATCCTTCTCCTCACTCAACCTCTTTATTCTACTATTCTTCTACTTACTATATTCTTCCATTATTAAAAAAAAATAGGGAATGACTATGAAATAGTCTAAATGGTTAAAAACAAGAGGCCACTGACACCTGGGCCCACCAGGGCTTTTCTTCGTATCCCAGTAGGCCAGTCCGACACTGGGTGCAAAATTGCATGCAGGTTGGTGAGCGCCAGGCAGTGCTGGACTGAGAATCAAAATAGGCCCTGGCATTTCAGGTACACAGAGGCCCAATCATCCCACTTAGAGGCCCAAACAGCCTCCACCAGCCCACTAAATACTGACTTTCTATGGCAACTTATAGCAGCCCATCTGGCATTTGCCCTAACCTACAGATTGCCAGTCCGGGCCTGGCGCCAGGGGATGTAATCCACTAAGCAGCTCTGTACTTAAAGTTAAAATGAATGTTTAGTATGACGTAGAGAGTGATATTCTAAGACCATTTGGAATAGTTTTTTTATTATATGTGGTTTTTTAGTTATTTAGCTTTTTGTAGAAGCTCTTCGGTTTGCAATTTCTGGCTGCTAGGGTGCAAATTACCCTTGCAACCATGCATTGATTTGATGCATTTGATTGATTGAAGAGACTGGAATATGAATAGGAGAGGACCTGACCTGAATAGAAAGATGAGTAATAAAAAGTAGCAGTAACAATATATTTGTAGCCTTACAGATTACTTTTTTTTTTATATGGGGTCAGTGACCCCCATTTGAAAGCTGGAAAGAGTCAGAAGCAGAAGTCAAATAATTCAAACACTATCAAAAATAATCCTCACAACTTCTAATATATCAAATTATATATCAATTACTTGTAAAATAGATCAGCTTTAGCCATGTTTGCACTAAACTCTTTCGTTTTGCTGCGACCCCAAAGCACATTTACTGGCTACTGACATCTGTATTTACATTAGCGACAACTTGCACTTTCCTCACTTGAAAACTAGATGTTGCCAACCCTGTGTAGGATCTTGTTAAAGAACAATGCATCTCGCTACGTGGCATGTTTATAAAATGCCTACAACGGAGTAGGGTTCATTTTTCGCCCCAGGGAAGTAACCAATGGCAACAATCAATGATTGACTTTTCCAGGCAGCTGCAGGTAGAAATAAACCCATTATATTAGTTTGCCTATGGGCAAATATGCCTAGTGTTGTTAAATGACAGTTGTGTGGAGGCAAACTCGGTTGGGATTGGGTTAGAGTTGATTGTAGAAAAGCCCATAGATCATTATTAAGTCCAGTTATAAAATATAAAGTAGATAGCTAATAGTACTGCTCCAGTAGACTTCTGTACTGAAATCCATTTCTCAAAAGACAAACACATTTTTTTATATTCAGTTTTGAAATCTGACATGGGGCTAGACATATTGTCAATTTCCCAGCTGCCCCGGTCATGTGACTTTAGGAGGGAACTGCTTTCTGGCAGGCTGTTGTTTTTCCTTCTCAATGTAACTGAATAGTATGCAGTGGGACATGGGTTTTACTATTGAGTGCTGTTCTTAGATCTACCAGGCAGCTGTAATCATGTGTTAGGGAGCTGTTATCTGGTTACCTTCCCATTGTTCTGTTGTTAGGCTGCTGGTTGGGAAAAATGAGGGGGTGATATCACTCCAACTTCCAGTACAGCAGTAAAGAGTGATTGAAGTTTATCAGAGTACAAGTCACATGACTTGGGGCAGCTGGGAAATTGACAATATGTCTAGCCCCATGTCAGATTTCAAAATGAAATATAAAAAAATCTGTTTGCTCTTTTGAGAAATGGATTTCAATGCAGAGTTCTTCTGGAACAGCACTATTAACTGATGCATTTTGAAATTTTTTTTACTCTTTACTTATCCCTGGGTGCAGATTCAGAGCATTGAAATTCACAGGCACCATCTTCTTCTCTTTGGTAGTCTTGTAATGAAGGCAGAGTATTGGCGCATGCACAGTTGAATAATCTTCCGGTTAGCGACAACTGCGCATGTGCCAAATGTCAGGGAAATCTCCAAAGCACTGGAAGAAGACCGGAATATATCCAGAGTGCTAATCAGACTACACAGTGATTAGTGATGTGCGGGCTTACGGGAAACCTCGGGTGACCCGTGGTTTGACCATTGTTTGGTGGGTTCAGGTTCAGATTTGGCCAACCATTATGGGTTAGGGTTGGGTGTGGGTCAGAATGGGGAAGTACACTTCTACCTGTTCCTGAAGATTCCCTGTCTTGGAAATAGTGGAGCACATAGAAGTAGTGCCTAGCGTGAAAAGACATGGGTATTGATTGGCGCAGGTCCTATAATGGCAACATTTTGCCTGTTAAGGTTTTTCAGGATTAGGGTTGAGTGCGGTTTGAGTTTTTCCTTGACCTGCACATCACTAACAGGGACAGGAGCCCTAGGCAACCTGCTGAGCACACGCGTGTGCTAATTAGTGCTTGTGCATGCACACTCTGATTAGCGATATTGCGCGAAATGGAGCACGCTCATGTGCATACCGGCAGTCGCAAAGAGAGAGAACCAGACAAGGGGTAGGCAACAGAGAAGTTATGTGCCTGGCACCCCCACAGCTTTGTGCCCTAGGCACGTGCCTACTCTGCCTACCCCTTGGCCAGGCCCTGTCTGCAGATGTTTGGCTTTAGCAACTTATTTATGTCTGTACCCACCAGCAAGCCCACAGAGAATGGGCTTAATTAATTATTCCATAGAAATATTCACTTATTAATTTTCTTTTGCCTTTTAATTAAACAACTTTTATCTATATAAAAACAAACCAAAAGCCCTTGTGATGTTGGTGGCAAAGCTCTTCTATTTTATAGCCTGGCTCCTAGTGGAAACAGGGTCAGCAGGCTTCTACCATGATGCCATGATGATACAAACCTTCATTTGTTTACAACAGTGTAGTGAGGAGAGGAAAGGAAAGCGACAATGAGAAAACTAGAAGAAATGGTATGTTATAGGATGGCTAATTCTAAGCAACTCTACATTTGGTTTTCATTATTTATTTGTTATAGCTTTTACATTATTTGCCTTCTTCTTCTAAATCTTTCCAGCTTTCAAATGGGGGCCATCTAATAAAAACAAATGCTCTGTAAGGCTACAAATGTATGGTTATTGCTGCTTTTTATTACTCATCTTTCCATTCAGGCCTCTCCTATTCATATCCCAGTCCCTTATTCAAACAAATCAGTGTATGATTATTAGGGTAATTTACACCCTAGCAACCAGATTGTGAACTTGCAAACCGAAGAGCTGCTGAATAAAAAGCTAAATAACTCAAAAACCACAAATAATAAAATGAAAATCAGAATTGTCTCAGAATATCACTCTCTATATCTTACTAACACAAAGGTGAACAACCTCTTTAAGGTTGCACGGATTACAGTCTATACTGACATTATATGGATTATGTGGAGACCATCATTTTTTATAGCTTATAAATATTTTCCAAGAAATCCACAGAAGCAGCAGGTAGAACCCAGCACTAACCAGAGAAGAATGTAGAATGTCCACTGGTGTGGAAAGTGACTTCACGCTCTAGGCCCTGTCAGTTTGAATAATCCTGTAGAGTTGCACTTATAACCAATTAACTGGTTTAAACACATTCCAGAAATCCCATCACTTATTGTTAATGAAGTTTAAAAATAATCTTCTTGGCCACATAGACACGGCAGATGTTTTACCCAAATATACGGAGCAGCGTAGGAGCTGGAAATTCAAAGGCGCTATGTGGCATGTTCTAACACAATCCTGTGGCAAAACGTTTGTTTTTGGCAGACTAAAAGTATGAAGAGCCAAATTACATACAGATCTGTTATCCGTAGCATTCTGGATAACAGGTCCCATACTTGTACATAGCAACTTGTTTACCTATTTAATATACAGTCATATAAAAGTTTGGGAACCCCTCTTAATTCTTTGGAGTTTTGTTTATCATTGGCTGAGCTTTCAAAGTAGGAGCTTCCTTTTAATATAAAACATGCCTTATGGAAACAGTATTTCAGCAGTGACATAAAGTTTATTGGATTAACAGAAAATATGCAATATGCATCATAACAAAAATAGACAGATGCATAAATTTGGCCACCCCAACAGAACTATTATATCAATACTTAGTTGAGCCTCGTATTGCAAATGTAACAGCCTCTAGACGCCTCCTATAGCCTTTGATGAGTGTCTGGATTCTGGATGGCGGTATTTTTGACCATTTGTCCATACAAAATCTTTCCAGTTCAGTTAAATTTGATGGCTGCCGAGCATGGACAGTCTGCTTCACAGCATCCCATAGATTTTAAACAATATTCAAGTCTGGGGACTGTGAAGGCCATTCCAAAATATTGTACTTCTCTCTCTGTATAAATGCCTTTGTAGAGTTTCAAGTGTGTTTAGGGTCATTATCTTGTTGGAATATCCAACCCCTGTGTAACTTCAACTTTGTAACTGATGCTTGAACATTATCCTGAAGAATTTGTTGATATTGGGTTGAATTAATCTGATCCTCAACTTTAACAAGGGCCCCAGTCCCTGAACTAGCCACACAGCCCCACAGCATGATGGAACCTACAACAAATATGACAGTAGGTAGCAGGTGTTTTTCTTGGATTGCTGTTTTCTTCTTCCAAAAAGGCAAAGTACTTTTTGTTCTGACCAAATAAATAATTTTTTGTCTCATCAGTCCAAAGCACTTTGTTCCACAATGACTGTGATTTGTCTAAATGAGCTTTTGCATACAACAAGCAACTCTGTTTGTAGTGTGAGTGCAGAGAGGGCTTCTTTCTCATCACCCTGCCATACAGATGTTCTTAGTGCAAATTGTGCTGAATTGTAGAACAACGTACAGATACACCATCTGCAGCAGGTTTTTGGAGGTGATCATTGGGTTGTCTGTAACCATTCTCACAATCCTCCACATATACCGATCCTGTATTTTTTTTGGCCTGACAGAATGGGTTTTACAGCAACTGTGCCTGTGGCCTTCAATTTCCTGAATACATTCCTTACAGTTGAAACTGACATTTTAAACCTCTGAGATAGCTTTTTGTAGCCTTCTCCTAAACCGTGATACTGAACAATCTTTGTTTCCAGATCTTTTGAGAGTTGATTCGAGGATCCCATGCTGTCACTCTGCAGAGGAGAACTTACAATTGGCCACCTGAAATATCTTTTCTAATGATTGGACGAACCTGCTTGTGAAGTTCAAGGCTTAACGAGCTAATCCAACCAATTTGGTGTTGCCAGTAATCAGCATTGAGCAGTTACATGCATTAAAATTAGCAAAATTACAAGGGTACCCACATTTTTGCACAGCCAGTTTTTCACATTTGATTTAATTTCATACAACTGAATACTGCTTCACTAAAAATCTTTGTTCAGAAAACCCCCCAGTACTGAGATGTTCCTGGGAAATGAAATACATACCACTGTTGTCTTTTTTGTTGAAAGTGGAGTAAATTATAATGCAGGCTGAAAGGGGTTCTCAAACTTTTTCATACGGCTGTAAATATATGTAAATAGTTTAAACACAAGAAATCAAATGGTATCGTTCCCCAGGACTTGTTTGTACCGCAGGTATTGAAAGCTTCCATGTCTCACAGTCTGGAGAGCACTAGGCTTTATTGTATAACCTGCCTGTAATAGGCTTTCCTTATGTAAGAAGATTTACATGGCAGGAATTTAGTATATGGAAAGAAGTGAATTCCAAGGGTTTTGCCAATTACCATAAATAGAACTCCACTTGTAGGAGAGACTGCACGTTAAATCCTGCTTTCATTGCCCCTTGCAGACTTCTGCCTCCTTATGATGCTTTGTTTTGCAGACAATAGGCTACAAACCAGGCAAAATAGAACATTCTGACCCAGCAGGACAAGTGATTTGGAGAAGGAAACTTGTTCCTTGATTAAAACTACTAATTGAATGCATAGCCAGAGAGAAAGAAGGGGACAATGCATTGAGACTCTCTTTTGAAAGCCTTTGCTTTCCTTGGAGCACCTTTGCACCACCATTTGCTCCATAGCTATACCTGCCCTCCGACATAGGAACTAGCTCAGACAATGTCCCAACCTACTCTCTGATGTCAGTTACAGGATTCCTTCAGTCAGTAATGCTGCCCCCTCTCCTCACTACTCTTCCTATGTCCCATCAGTGGGGGTCTAGGGGGGCTTCATCGCTAGTGCAGAAAGTGCAATTGAGTGCTCTGCACTAGCAAAGCTGAATCTCTGGTTTATTTTCTGGAAATTCGGCCCATAAGTTTACCAGGAATGGCTTTTTTTTAACATTGGAAGTCTGTATTGGCCAGATTTTTGTTGAAACCTGAACAAACACTTCTAACAGCTCCAAAGAAAAACCAAACTGTTTGGTTTGAGAGCAGACAGATGACAACCCTAAACCATACCTCCCAACACTTACCATGTCCATTTTACAAAATTTGGAAGGTTATGAAAGTTTGAACACATCTCTGTGGTGTTTATGTGTTATTACAGTTTTCCTAATGAAGGTGAATAGCCCTTTAAACTGTGAGTCTGAAGGTGGCCATACACGGGCCAATAAAAGCTGTCAACAACCAGAGTCGGCAGCTTATCGGCTTGTGTGTGGGGCCCTCCAACAAGCTTCCCTGATCGATATCTGGCCAAAAATTGGGCAGATGTCGATCGGGCAAGATTAAAAATTCCGTTGGATCGCGGTCCGCATTTTTTTGTAGATGTGGCCCTGTGATCTGACCGCCCCCATATTGGCAGCATTATGATCAGCTCAATATCACCCACCTCAATGTGGGCATATCGGGGGGAGAGATCCGCTCGTTTGGCAACATGGCCAAAGCAGTGTATCTCTCAGTGTATGGCCAGCTTAAGTTCTCCCAAGAGACCTGCTTATCTTAGATTGTTACAAAAGTATCTAAGTATCTATTCTGGGCTCTCTGCCAAAAGCCAATTACGTTAGAAACTTTGTATCTTTTACTGGCTGTTCAGTGCAGGAGATCAAAGAGAAAATCTGGATATTTCAGTAACAAACTCAGGACTGCAGTTGAGCTGTCAAACTTAGGACTGTCCCGCAAAAAAAAGGGGAGATATGCCCTAAAGTTGGCCTTATGCACATAACTGTCCTCCACCATCGCTGATACCACATAGCAGAGTAGTCGGGGTGAGTAATGTGCTTTATGGACACAAACTTCTTGTGGAATGCTGGGAAAGTAAATGGACAGCACTTCATTTTGGGGTCCCTTGTCCTTTATAAAAATTTCTTGGGGGCAGTATGTGCTTTATCTGTAAACCTCCCCCACCCCCATTACGATATACACACGATATTAGAAAGGACAGAAAGTGTGGGCCATATGCCACTGTCTGTGTATCACCCGTTCTGAAACTCCGGTGTGCCCTGGGTGATTCAGCTTCTCAGGTCAGATCTGTGTCTCCACTATCTGCACGGAGAGATCAGGAGTGACCACTTTATTATAGTAATATACAGGTCCAGACTGGGATTCACAATAGGCCCTGGTATTCCAAGTACACAGAGGCCCAAGCAGCCCCCCACCAGCCCAATAAATAGTGACTGTCTATGGCAACTTGCAGCCGCATTTGCCAGAACTCTCAGATTGCCAGTCTGGCCTGGTTACAGGCCCACCATCAGGGGGGGACAGGGGGGACAAGTGTCCCGTGCCCGGGGCTGAAGAGGGGCCCAGCAGCGCTGCAATCTTCAAAGAGACGGACCCCCCTAAGAGCGCTCACCTCTCCGAAGTCCTGCGGCAGAATGCGGAAGTGCCAAATGTTTGCGAAGTCCTGAAGAGGCGGAAAAACCCGAAGTCACGAAACAAGCCGACACTGAAGTCTTGAAGCGCCGAAAATACCCGAAGTCACGAATGGAGCCGACACTGAAGTCCTGAAGCGGCGAAAATACCCGAAGTCACTA
Source organism: Xenopus borealis (assembly GCA_024363595.1). Taxonomy (NCBI): domain Eukaryota; kingdom Metazoa; phylum Chordata; class Amphibia; order Anura; family Pipidae; genus Xenopus; species Xenopus borealis. The sequence continues at coordinate 124,375,613 of CM044441.1, read as the reverse complement.
AAACAGCTATAACTGAGTCCTGAAGCCACGAGTTCAATTCTACTGACACCAATGTGGGTTTTTTTTTTAATCCACTGGCCACCAATTTTTTATTTTAATACTCTATAGGCCCCTGCACCAATTTTTAAAAAAAATATTTTTTGGGGGGCCCCAATTTTTTTTTAACTTGTCGGGGGGCGTGACCACCAATTTTTTTAAAAAAAATAATTTTTTGGGGCCCAATTTTTTTTTTAACTTGTCGGGGGGCCTGACCACCAATTTTTTTTAAAGCGTAATGCGCTTTCTGGGTGCTAGGGTGGGCGGGGCCCAGGGGGGCCCTGAAAATTTTGTTGTGCGGGGCCCCGTGATTTCTAATGGCGGCCCTGCCTGGTTATATACAATGTAGAAGGCAAAATGGGTGGTGGAAATGGAGAAGTACCACCACCATTGTAAAGGAGCCCATCATCAATAGAGTAAAGCACATACTGTCACCCAGAGAATCCCCAGCCTCCTAAATAACAGCTATTAGCATCTCTTCACATCCACACACTACTGATTTCTCCTACCGTCTGTTCTTTGGGAGGAAAAGCCAACTGAAAATAGCAGCTATGTGAATGGGTGTGGGAATTTGGGAGGCATCTGCAAGGTTTAGTTCATCTCTAATTATGACACTGCATCATGGCCTTCAATTAAGGGAATAATCCCAAAATGTAAATGCTATAAATATTTCTGTTGCTTTTTTTTTTTTGTACTTCTGTTGCTAAATATATCCAGTTTTTGGAACTGTTACTGTATATGGAAATCCATGATCCATTATGAAATAATAAGACTGTAACTCCAGGTTTTCTAAAGGGGTGGTTAACTTTTAGTAGGTTATAGAATGGCTAATTCTAAACAACTTTTCATTTTTTTTTTTTCATTTTTCTTTATGGTTCATGAATTATTTGGCTTTTTCTTCTGACTCTTTCCAGCTTTCAAATGAGCTCACTGCTAGGGTTGCCACTTGGCAGGTATTTTTGATGGTTGATCCCAATGTTATTAATAGGAAAAAAAGATAAATATATAGGAAGGCCGGTATTTTTTTCAAGAAAAGGTGGCAACCCTAATCACTGACCCCATCTAAAAAAACAAATCCTCTGTAAGGCTACACATTTCTAAACTATAGGGGCCGTTTATGAACTGGAAGGCAGGATGTGAGGTGCAAAAAAATTAGGGGAGTGTATACAGCCCAGTCCGACCCTGCACCTTGGCCTCCAGTCTCAATACATTTCAGCAGGTCTCTGTGCTACGTACAGCCTACATTTAGCAGCACTATATTCACAAGTGACAGGAGGGTGGAAGCACTCCACTGTGGCAGGCTCCAATTTTTAACAATGGGAGGCACAATTCTTAAAGGTCAAATTTCAAATTCATGTCAGTTTTTTTTAAACCCTATTAAATTCAAATATAAAATTTTTTTTTACTGACTCAAAAACTCGATTCTAGTTCTTTTCTCAGAAAAAAACTTGAATGTCAGGAAGGTTAATAACATGTCCAAATTGGTCCCTGGACCTCTCCCCTTGACTTATACACAAAGGTTTTAGTTGTCGAATCGTTGAATTCGAGTTCTTCAAGAACCAGAACGTGATAAATCTCAAAATTCTAATTCGAATCGAGTTTTAATAATTCACAATTCGAACTTGAGAGTTTTGACCATATGAAAAATTTGAATTTTCAATTCAACCCTTAACAAATCTGCCCCTTAGTGTCTGTCATTTGACTGCACAATGTACTTGAAATTGAAAGAGATTCTACCAAGGCCGGAACAAACCTACAGGGCGCCCTAAGCACCCGGTCAGCTAGCCCCGCCTCCCCCAAGCCTCACGCAAATGCGCATGCGACATAGCGGAAGGGGAGTGACGATGGGAGGGAGTGACAAGGGAAGGAAGGGGAGTGATGAGGGGAGGGAGGAGAGGAGCAGGGGAGCAAACTACCCAGACTAGGGGTAGGCAGAAACTTTTGAACAGGCACCTGCCTAGCACCCCCACAGCTTTGCGCCCTAGGCAGCTGTTTCTTCTGCCTGGTGACTAATCTCTTCTTCTGGGTGACAATCTCCCCAAACTGCCTTACCATGCCATACCGCAGGCTTGAATGTTTATCACGAGTGGCATGACACTCGCGGTGCTTAATTTTCCGAAGTCACCCAAAGTGTCCTTGTGAGGTAACTTCAGGCTACTTCAGAAAACGAAGCACCGCGAGTACCGTGCTGCTGTTGACTTTTCATTCAAGGAGCAGTACGGCACGGGAAGGCAGTTTGGGGAGATTGTTGCCCAGAAGAAGAGGCAATTAGTCGCCAGGCGACTAAATCTGCCCGAATCTGCCCGTGTGTCACTACCCTAAAGGGTGAAGGAGAGTCTAGGTGGTCATTCCTGGACAAAGGCTCAGCAGGTGGGTTTCATATCTGTTTCATCTCCCTGCTGTGTCGGACTGGGACACCAAGGGCCCACCCAAAAACCTTAGACCAGGGGCCCACTCTCAGTACTAATATTCTTCATCTTCTCAATCAACCTCTATTCTCTTAGTTTGTTTTCAGTACATACTATAATCAATTATTCCATCTATTTAGCCTCTTTGTAAATAGGGAATGGCCAAAATTTTAGCAGCATGAGGGCCCACTGACACCTTGGCCCACCGGAGTTTTCCTGGTATTCTGGTGGGCCAGTCCTACACTGTCTCCCTGTCATTTTGCAAAACTCCCTGTGCCTCCATGTGCACCAAATAAATAAATATTCTCATTTGGGCAGGTACTAGGAGCATTTTTATGGTGGCGCTACAGCAATCTCATTTCCCTCAAAAAAGTATGTCATGTTTTGGGACATATGTCTGACTGGGGGCATTCACTACTTTGACAAAAGGCATCAGGAGCAGTGGTCATGTAGTTACTCTCTGGTGTTCCTCAGGCACATAGAAACATTCCTAATTTGTAGACCAGAGGTCCCCAACTTTTTGAGCCACAATGAATTGGGGAGCAACACAAGCATTAAAAAAGTCCCTGGGATGCCAGATAAGTCTGGTATTGGCTATTTGGTAGCAGGCTACAGTAGACTCTGGCAGTACATCGGGTTATTATTCAACCAAAACTTGCCTCCAAGCCTGGAACTTAAAAAAGCACCTGCTTAAAGGTCACTGGGAGCAACATTCAATGGGTTGGAGAGCAACATGTTCCTCATGAGCCACTGCTTGGGGATCTCTGATGCAGACAGTGGATATTTATCTTATTTATCAGGGCTTTATTCCACTTCATTACAAAAAAACAAAAGGAATTGGATGACCAGGGTCACTTTCTATTGGGCTGTACAATATGGTGCCTAAGGCTGGGGACAGACAGGGAGATTCAGGGAGATTCTGTCACCTGGCGTTTTTAGCAGGCGAAAATCTCCCCGAATTTCCTTCTCCCTGTCTGCCGCTAGTATAAGTGATAAAGCTCCAGCGCCTGTGCACACGCTGCGCGGCGATTTCCGGAAATCGCCGCGCAGCGTGTGCACAGGCGCTGGCGCTTTATCACTTATACTAGCGACAGACAGGGAGAAGGAAATTCGGGGAGATTGTCGCCTGCTAAAAACTCCAGGCGACAGAATCTCCCCGAATCTCCCTGTCTGTCCCTACCCTAAGAGCAGGTGAAAGCATCAGAACGGCCCCTTGGTGGGAACATAAGTACATGGATAAAAGGAGCAGATTTAGTGAACAGTATAAGGTATCAAATGAAAGTATGTATCTGAGACCTTGCCCTTACTTGTTGGATATGTGCGTTTTATTTAACGTTTTTAATTCCAATGTTTTTCAAGTGTTTTGCAAACGAGCAAAGCAGATTAGGAACAGAAGGCCTTACATCCAAATCCAGTAATAAAATGCTCTAGGCAAGAGGCTAGCTGGGGAATGTAAGAAAAGTCATAACTGAAAAAAAATACCAGTAATGCAAACAATTTTGCCTTTGTGTATATGTAATATCAGTTTGGGGGGAAATTAATATTTAGCTTCTCCTCAGGCAGCAGGAAAAATCTTACACATCTGATAATATTGCTTTATGTATGTAGTGACATGGCTCACTGGAAAGGGTCAGTATTGTCTGACAAACCCTCCCACCCTCTCCACAGGCAGTTGGGGGAGATTAGTCGCCTGAAGAAAAGACGATTTGTCGCCCGAAGAAAAGACGATTTGTCGGCAGGTGACTAAATCTCCCTGAATCTCCACGTATGTCTTTGCCCTAAATGGAGTTTGGACATTAATGCTCCAAGGAGGATCTGTTTAAAGGAACAGTAACACCAAAAAAAAATGAAAGCGCTTTAAAGTAATTAAGATATAATATAATATTTGCATGGTAAAAGCTGGCTAGAAGACCACTATAGTTAATATAAACAGGGGCGTTCCTGCCATGAGGCAAGGTGAGCAGTGAACAGCCAGTTACCAGGGGGTGGCAAACAGCTGCCTCCTGTAACTTTAAGAGCCGAATTTCTGTTTTGTAAACCTGAAATTCTGCTCTGCTAGTGCAGAAAGCGCATTACGCGCTCGTTGCACTATCGATGCAGCCCATTTTGACCCACTCTGATGCTAAACTATTAAGTGCGGAGTGGGAGAGGGGGGTGGCATTGGTGTTGCTTCCTCAGGCGGCAGCAGCCCCACAGATTGACCCTGAATATAAACAAGCTGCTGTGTAGCCATGGGGCAGCCATTCAAGCTGGGAAAAAGAAGGAAAGACACAGGTTATATAGCACATAATAGATAAGCCCTGTCCAATACAATGGTGTTTTATCTGGTATGTGCTATGTAACCTGTGCCTTTTCTCCTTTTTCCCAGCTTGAATGGCTGCCCCCAGGCCCGAACTGACAATCTGTGGATTCTGGCAAATACCAGGCTGGTATAATGTGCCATAGAAATTCAGTATTTAGTGGGCTGTTTGGACCTCTGTGTGGGTTGAATTTACCTGAAATGCCAGGACCTATTTTGACTCTCAGTCCAGGCCTGGCTGCCCCCCATGGCTACACAGCAGCTTGTTTATATAAACTATAGTAGTCTTTGTGAAGAAAACACACAGCTTTTACTAGTGTATGCTAACCTTAAAAAGGTGTTTCACCTTCAAGTTAACTTTTAGTATATTGTAGAAGGGCCAATTCTAAGAAACTTTTCAATTGGTCTTCATTATTTATTTGTCATAGTTTTTTAATGATTTGCCTTCTTCTTCTAACTCTTTCCAGCTTTCAAATGGGGGCCATCTAAAAAAACAAATGCTCTGTAAGGCTACAAATGTATTGTTAGTGGCACTTTTTATTACTTATCATTCTATTCAGTCCCTCTCCTATACATATTCCAGTCTCTTATTCAAACCAATGCAGGGTTGCTAGGGTACCATAGAAACCAAATTGCTGACACTGCAAACTAGAGAGCTGCTGAATAAAAAGCTAAATAACTATAAAACCACAAACAATAAAAAAATGAAAACCAATTGCAAATGGTCTCAGAATATCTCTCTCTACATTATACTAAAAGTTAACTCAAAGGTGAACAACCCCTTTAAATTATATGTTCATTGCTTTAAAACACTTTAGTAGTCTTTCTGAAGCAAACACACCAGTTTTACAGTGCAGCGCAATACTACATCATATTTTAATGCACTGTCATTTTGGGTGTTTCTGTTCCTTTAATGGTCAATTGGGGTGAACTCTTTTCATTCTAGAGAGACTTGGAACTTGTCTGAAGTGCAGCTACGGAAGTCGTTCCCTTTATTTGTCAGATGTAAAAGCTAGGGCTGAGTTGGGGCAAATGTTCACAAGTCACAAGTCAGGCAGGTTACAGTGGGTGGGAGCATGGGATCCTGGGCTGTTGCACCCAGTAAATAGGAGCATACGCTGCGCACTGGCGCACATTCCTACAGCTCGAAGTCGCAGCGCCTCCTCTGTGTGTGCGCTGGGTGTGGGATACAGACACAGCACAGACGCATCGCAGGCAGAAGCTGCATCTCAGTCCCATTGCTATTTCTGGCGGACACGGGAGGATAAAGCTGCCCTACAACCTGCACCCACTGAGGGACTGCTGAGAAGGAGCTGTAGGGAAGATTCCGTTTTGGTGCAGCAGCTGTAACATCGCATTCCCCCGGCACGGGCTGCACCTGTGTTCTGTTGGTTGTCGCTGCACAGTCGCGCGATTCCTATTTGCGGCAGAGAGGAATGGGGAGCGAGAGAAGCCCCGTCGTTTGGACGCTGCTATTGGGACTTGCGGTGCTGCCATGCTTGGCTGAGGGGGGATGTCTGGAAGCTGGGAAGTGCTGCCAGGGCAGAACCATGAACTGTACCACCCAGGGCTGGAGGATGGATCGGGTCTATGGCACTTGCTTCTGCGACCAGGCGTGCGGACTAACTGGCGACTGCTGCTTTGACTACTCCCAGGCTTGCCCAGGTACCTACAGTCACTGTGCCTGCTGACTCTAATCTCATCATCCACTCCTGCCCATACATTACATTCATCCACTCCTGCCCATACATTACATTCATCCACTCCTGCCCATATATTACATTCACCTGCTCCTGCCTATACATTACATTCACCTGCTCCTGTCCTACATTACTTTATCATTACTGCCCATTCATTATGATGACATGCATTGTAGGTATAATCAGATATAGTATTGATGGTAATACAGGAAGTGATAGAACAATTTCCTCTAGTTTCCTTAACTGGGAGGCTCAGATTTGGCTTTAGTATTAAAGGAAGTGACTAATTTGTATTGTTTATGGTGTACAAACTTGATTTCCAGTCAGTAACCAACCCTATGTCCTACAATCCTACACCGATACAGAACATTACTAAACATACTTCTCTTATTTGTAATTTTTACTACCCCTTGCTGTAAGAATTCCCCATGCATATATCCAATCTCACTATATGGCCAGAGTTGTCCAGACACTCTGTGTAATATGATATTCCTTCTACTGTGTTCCATATATCCCTGGAAGCACAACAACCATTCTTAGGGATCATATGATTTTTATAGGTGATCCGAGGCAATGAAACCTCTAACATCTGCAGTGCCAAGCGTTGGCTGGAGTGGGGGGAAGGTCACCATCATTGGACCCTGGAGCAGTGGAACTGTGTTCTCTGTGAAATGGGGGGAAACCTAAAATGCAAGAATGTAACATGGAGATCACTGTATATATAATATATATGTGTATATCATTTCTTTCTGTTTCACAGTACATCTATCATTTCTTCTAATCCTTGGTAACCCGCACATCACAGAGTGGATTATACAGTATACAGTACACACAGGGTATAGGCAAGAGGTTGGTGTTTGTGCACCTCCTACACATCTAACAATGGTACAAATGAGTCCCGCTGCCCACTGTTGGTCTGACAGTGCAGGAAAATGACAAAGAAAAGAATCTTGGCAGTGGATGAGATGAGGCTTTTGGAAGCTGGTTGAGGAATTTCAGCCTGAAGAGTCGGGAACAATTCCCTCTAAATTCATTTAACTGAAGGCAAACAGAGTAACATGAGGTAGTGGCTGATAGAAAAGAGCTGATATAGTTCCCCATAATCATATCACCTACATCATTTATTACCCGTATAAGCAACAATGTGTATGGAAAGACAGTATTTAAGAAAAGCTGTTAATCCAAATAATACTTTCAAGTGGTCAGATCGGTTTTATAATGGGGGAAAAACTTGGATAAATGTCATTTACCATAATATGCTTATTTATTAGCTCGTGCCTGCATTGTGGGTGAATGGAGTCATTGGAGTGGCTGCGCGGATCCCTGTACGCCAACAATACGGGTACGTAGACGACAAGTGGTGCAGGAGCCAGAAAACGGGGGAGATCCTTGTCCAACGCTGGAAGAAAAGGCTGGATGTCTTGATTACTTTACATCCCAGGGCACTGAATGTGCACAGTCCCATGGTACTGCTTCCCTCTATCTATCTATCTATCTATCTATCTGTCTGTCTGTCTGTCTGTCTGTCTGTCTG
>CM044441.1:124334989-124363773 GCA_024363595.1 Xenopus borealis | reverse complement strand
CACGCAGTTTTATTGGTATAATTGGTGGTGGTGGATGCAGTGGTGAATGCCTGGGTCAAGCTTGCTTTTAGGGAACCAGCTCTCATGACTGACCAAGATCACTGGTTGGCTGTGTGGGCACCTTTATAGTGTAGGTATCAGATCTGCCCACTAAAAGTAGTTGAATTATGACATTGATATTACCCTGGTTCCCCTCAATTCTCTTGTGTCTGGTATCTAAATTAAAATATCTCATAAAGGTTTCTTATTCCCTGAGTGCAGGAGCAGTGAAGGTTATATAATATTCTCCGCTGGGTGAGATCCACCTACAGGTTGGAAGTCAGCAGTAAGGTGATTAAGTGAACGTGAATTTTCTGCTGTGAATAATAAACTGATTAACCCCCTTTTCAGTGACCGCTTTCATCACGACCTTTGAATACAACAAATCAAGAAGAAGACGTGCCTTGTCTCCGAACTGGGCTACCCAAAAGGAAGATCCTGGGTATTGTATTTCATACACATTACAATCAAATCCTAAGAAAGTCAAAACTCTTGTCATTTGAACTGGTCTTACTAGACGGCCTGAGATGCACTTCCAGTGTTTTCAAATGCTAAAACCTGGCACAAACACTCCCCCGCTTAACATCTCAATCTGGTTACCATGGGATTCCCCGCAGAAGGAAACAAAATGCATCTAAAGTTGAGAATTCAGCTGCTAGAAGCAATTCTTCTGTGTGACTCCTGAAGGCAAGCCAGGAGTGAAGGGCCCAATGCTTCCGATGATTAGAGGCATTATTTGCAGAACTGTGCCTCCTTATTCTTTTGCTTATTACGTTTTTGAAGAACATTGCATAATATTGCCAGACTATGTATCATTAAGTATAATTTGCTGAAATAGGATAATACAGGTTTGGGATTTTTGTGTTTGATGCTTGTTCCTTACTTTTATTTCAGACAAGTGAATAAGAGTAAGAGAGTAAATATCACTGGAGGGGTATGTGTCTGTCTCAGGGGATAGTCCAAACAATGCCATGCCACCATCTTTCCCAAAGCCCCTTTCGGATGCCTGGGACCATGTGCATGAGTAATTTAATAAATTGTAGGATTTTTACTATATTGCACATGCTTAGATTCCCAGACAACCAAAATTCCATCTGCATTTTTCAGCAAAGAGATGCAATGGCCCAAGAAACAAGCTCAGACATGGGAGGTGTCTGATTAATAGGAACCCAGAGTTTCTTCTTCTTTGAGCATTTATTTTCCCCATAGACAGTTGTATTTAGTAGGTCTCCTTTGTCTCTGTTCTGAGCAACATCCTTAGACATTCCCAGTTTGCCCATAATGTACCATATTGAACCATGCATCTGTTTGGTTGATGACCACCACCAAAAGGACTAGAAGCAACGCATTAAAAATGCACAATAAAAACCCTACCAAAACACATCACTTTAAGTCATGGCCTTGTTGTTGGTAAAATGAATATGCAGACTTGCAAACAAACTGTATAATGGCTGGTAGTGGTGTGCAAAGTCATATTTGACATTGTTGCATTGTTTTCTACAGTTACTGCGTGGAGTTCCAGGTGAAATCTTTGTCGCAGGATTGCCTGATAGAAAGTCGCCCTCATGCACGCTGGATGCAATACTTGCGGGAAGGATACACGGTATGCGTGGCATGTCAGCATCCAGCTATGAATATCAGGAACCATCGTTGTTATGGAGATGGGCGGAATGCTAATGGGTGAGACTGCAATTTGCTTACTCTATATTGTCTTTATTTGGGGGTTGACATATCTTCTGGGTTCAATCAGCACTGATCTCCTTCTCCTGTAATTCTGGGGAGAGGTACTGTAGATGCTTTCTGGGGTAGTCCACTGTGCACTGGTTTTGTTATGGACTTTCAGCTGGTCCTACATCTTAAGATCCCCTCATTTGTTGAGGCCACCAAACTAGTAGTCCTCTTCTGGATTTTGCCACCCATGCACTGGTCCAATTGTGCTGATGTTATCATTGGTCATGTGGTGATACAGTCATTGTCCAATGAGAATTTCAGACCTGAAAGATATGTAATTCATTTCAACCAGGGTTTGGTTGAGCAGGCCTTTGGGAGCACCACATACACTTGTTTTTTTTTACCTCAGAACTAACTGAAGTCCATTGGGGGGTTATTTACTAAAATCCTAATTTATCTCATAAAATTAATTAAAAAAAGCTTGTTTATTAATAAAAACACAATTCAATCGGATTGTGAAAAAAACTCAAAACTCTGAAAAAAGTTGGATTTTTGGGACTCAGTGAAGACAACAATAACTTCAAATTGGCATAGGAGCCTCTCCCATTGACTTTTTTTCATTGTACGGACGATTTTTAATTGTAGCCAGCAGGAAGGTAGGAGAAGGCAGTTTGGGGAGATTGTCGCCCAGAAGAAGAGTCTTATTAGTCGCCAGGAAAATAAAACTTCCAGAATCTGCCTGTGTGCTAAAGCCTTAAAAGACTCTGGTTGCCTTGGGCTGGTACAGAAGCCCAAAACATAATGTACAACATTCCTGCCCTACTTCTTTAGTTAAACTTTAGTTCTCCTTTAATCAAATAAATGAGTGAAAATGACCTCAATGACATATTTGAATATTATATGACAAATTATCATATTGGTTCATTTATAAGATCGCTAGCAAACGGATAACAGGCTATTATCCTGTGAACTAACCTGGGCGAAATGAGTCAACAAGGTGGCAATTCAGCCATTGGGTCTAATGCTCACATTTGCCCATTATATAACCTGGTTTTGTTGTCATGAAAGAACAAATTATTGTGCAGTTAGATGGTCAGTAAGCTATAGGTTTCATTTGCCCACCTATTGCAAGACTTGAGAAATATTAACATTGATGAGAACTAATAAGTCTAATTTTTTATAATATGCTCTGCATATTTGGGTGTGTTTTGTCTTCCGTAATTCATTCCCTACATGGGAAACATTCAGAGTCGATGATGTCATAAGTGGGCAGCGCTACTGTACCGAGTACATGAATGCAGTCATATTTATAGCAGATTTTTTGGGTCTTGCCTTTGCCAAAACAAACATAGATCAGAATATACCCTGTAGTGCCGCAATACTGATTTATTTCTGTTCTGCCCCAACATCAGTCTGTAAAAGCATTATTCTTTTCAGGGTGGTAATAAATTGTGATGTTTGAGCAGCAAGTATATAGATGTATACTTTTTATAATATATATCTGAAAAGGGGCTTGTGATGTAAATCACCTTATCACTGAGTGATTTAGCACACACTCTGAAGTATTCCCAGGCGCCTGGGTGACTTGTATGATGGCAGAATGAGCCAAAAGCAACTTGCTTGCTGCACAAAGGCAAAATAAAAAGCCAGTGGCAAAACAGTAATATATTCCTTTTAATAATGTCACATTCCAGCTCAGATTGCACATTAAAAGAAAATACCTGCAGGCCCAAGGGTACCTGCAGCATATAGAGCTTCCTGGAATAAAGACTTGGCAGCGTTGTCATTGGTTCTCACATTGTACAGAGAATATATTACTTTGGATAATATCAATGAGGCCATATTCAGTCCTCTCAGACTCAGTTACAGCCCAACTAAAGCTACAGAAAGGTAAACCAGTTCATCATGTACAACCTCACTTAGATCCTACTTGCAACAATTCAGTGGTATTCATACAAAACAAAACAACAAAAAGACCTCAAAGGGACCATCCAGCCCCCCTTCTCCCTCCTCCCCATATAACCTATTGTTGAGACGCTGGGAAGTTATGTTGCTTCCCAGCGCCGCACACCACTGCGTATGTGTGCCCCGGGTGCCGCGCTTCTGGAGAATTTTTTTCTCAAATTGAAGGGGGATTGGGGGTCTACTTTTTAATATCTTTCTATTTAGGCTGCTATTATTCATAGTCAAGGTCAGACTGGCCCGGCGGGACACCGGAAAAAAAACCCGGTGGGCCCCGACCCTCATGGGCCCCCGCTGTGCCAGTCCGACCCGGACTATGAATAATAGCAGCCTAAATAGAAAGATATTAAAAAGTAGCAATAACAATACATGTGCAGCCTCATAGAGCATGTAAGGATATTATACTGTCACCTCCTCAAACTTATACTAATAGGTTCTCCAATTTTACAACAGGGGGTACCAGTGGCTTAACTAGATATCATGGGGCCCCACAGCAAATCATTTTTCAGACCCCCAAAATGTTTAAAGCAAGACTTGTTTTACCAATATCTATTGACAATGTGTATGACTTTGGGCCTTGTGGGCCCCTATACCTCATGGACCCCCTTGCAGCCACAGGATCTGTTTCCTTTATAGTTATGCCCCTGGGGGGGTAAATTAATTTTTTTATATAATGTTTCATGTGACACAAATGACATCACTAAGCACTGAATTTAACTGAAGACATAACTAATCGCTACTTTACAGGAAATTTAGGGGGTTTATTATAAAGATGTGTTGTGTAGCTGTTACGATTGGTATCCCAAACCCAGAACAAACCCCAAGGTTCCGGCCTCAGCTCACGCTTCCGCCTATAACAACTGCCTGTCACTTCAGGAGGAGCCCTCCACTACTTAGTTGCCACCAGGTCTTATAGTGAGAGGACCAGGGAGAGAGTTCCGAGTAGATAAGGGAACCAAACATTTACAGAGAGAAGGGGTTACAAGGAGCGTAGTCTTGAAAGAAGCCGGGTCAGTACCAAACGGTCAGCCCAGTATTCAATAAGGTCACAACCTGGGTCAAAAACACCAATATCGAAGAACAGAAACAGGATCCAAGGTCAGGATGGGCAGCAAACTAGACAGGATTTGGGAAGGGCTAAGAACAGGTCAGAAATAGTGATGTGCAGCTTGGGTTTTAACCTACCGGCTTCCTTTTATAGACCTGCGCCAACCCCCAACCGATGACGTAACAATAGAGGTGAGCAGTCGCATGTCTATAAAAGAAGTCAGCATTTTAAGGAGCAGGAAGAAGAGCTCAACACAGACCCGCCAACCACCCGCGAATTGGGGTGCAAGGTTGGCCCAATCCTGCACATCACTAGTCAGAAACACTAGAAATCGCACCCAGGAACTATTGAAAATAGACCTATTTAGGGCAATGGGTAGTAGGTCGAGGCATTGTGACATCACGAACATCAGACTGAAGAAAGTGGTGGCTGCAGGAATCCCTGCAGAGAGCGACTCGGCCACCCCTGCGCAAGACTGGACCACCAAGTGCCTTTACAGTAGCCTTGTCAAGATTGTGTTTCTCTGTCATGTTTTCATTAATCACTGGCCAATAAGGCATGGGAGATTATTAGACATAATGCCCCTGTAGAGTCAGTGATCTTATCTCGTGCGTTATTCCCCCATGTCTAATTCTCATGCTGTTTCTTGTCCATATAAACAGACTTCTTCACTGGGAGGCAGTGGGAAATCCTCAGTGTCAAGGAACTTGGAAGAAGGTGAAAGAAGTCGAGAGCTGTACATGTCCGTCTGTCCATAGTTTTATATTTACATGATGCTTCCAAAAAAAAAACTGTCTACAAACACCATGTACATAATTCCAGGAGGGATGATATTTGCAGCAGGAACGTAATTAATGGCAAACTAATCAAGCACTGGAGGGATGGACTGCATTCTCTTAGTTTCCAGGCTTGTAGCTTGACTTTTGAGTGATGGGTAAATTTGTTAAAATTTGAGACTGTGTTTTTCCTAAAATTTGAGAAAAAACACAAAGTTTCTTTTTAAAAAAAAAAGGCAAATGTTTATGAATGCCTCGGCAACAAGATGACGCTTTTTTAAGGCAATTGGAAGTGTATATGAAGATTTCAAGCACCTTTTTTTTTCAGTTTGATTGATACGTTGAAGATTTTATAGCCTTGTTAAAGATGAATGGAACTATGCTCCTTTTGTTTGAGATCTACTTTTTTCCCCCCAGACCAAAACACGATTATTCGATTTGGAATCACTGGAAAATATGCTAGTGATGGAGAAAAAAAAAAAAATTGCTCAAAAAAAAAAAAAAAAAGATTTTTTCCCCTTTGAACTCAAAAATACATAAAGGGACTTCAAATACTAAATTTAAAGCTATGAAATGATTTCCCTTACAAAATATATATTAGCATGGAATGAATTCTTTGTTATTCTGGTTTAAACCTTCCATATAGAGAAAATGCTTGAAAATATTTCCTTAGTTTTCTCAGATTTATTTGCCTGAGTTTTACTGTAGAAATCTTGTAGCTGCAAAAGAAAAAGGGTAATTTTTGATGGTAACTTAACTGGACTGGATATTCTAATGCCTGTTTTTGGTCCCCTAAGGAAATATGAATTGTACAGGTATGGGATCACTTATTTAGACGGCAGAAAGCAACAAATTATATGAAGGACATCTCCCGTAGAGACTTTTTTTAAAGTCTGAATTTATCTTACTATTTTAATGAAAAAAGTTGACCAAACTAGAATCTACTATTGGACCTTATATAATATTAAAAAAAATTGAGCAGAAACTATTCAGGCTTTTTCCCAAAAAGTCAAAATGTTTTGGATTTTTGTACGAAAAATCCCCAAATAGTCAGATTTTCTGGTTAATTCCAGTGCAGACTACAGAAACTTCCAAACAGGATAAGCCTGAAATAGTCCGATTTTTGGGTTAATTCCAGTGCAGACTAGAGAAAAATAGGCTAGGGACCTCTCCCATTGACTTTTATACAACCTCTGTAGGTCTGAGATGCCTCATTTCCCGATTCAGACTTTTTCCATCCTCAGGGTATAATAATTCATAAAAAAAGTTTTTTTTACTTTAAAAATTCAGATTTTATAGTGAAATTTTTTTTCTGTGTTTTTGCCATTTGGACTTTAATAGGGATGCACCAAATACACTATTTTGGATTCGGCCGAACCCCCAAATCCTTTCCGAAAGATTATAGGTGGGAAGGGAAAAACATTGTTTACTTCCTTGTTTTATAGCAAAAAGTCACGTGATTTCCCTCCCTGCCCCTAATTTGCATATGTAAATTAGGATTCGGCTGAATCCTGCTGAAAAAGGCCAAATCCTGGCCGAATCCCGAACCGAATCCTGGATTTGGTGCATCCCTAGACTTTAATAACTAACTCCATTAGGGGCAGATTCATCAAGGGCTGACTTGAAAATTCCAATTTCGAGTTATGTTTTGTGCACTTTAACTAGGGAGTAGCTCAAAATTCAATTTGAATAAAAAAAAAATGAGAATATTCAAATATCAAAATGTATCATGTACTGTCTAATCCGACCATTCACCATCTAAAACCTGCCGTATTGCTGTTTTCGCCTATGGGTTTTTCCTCCTACGTCCTATATTGAGTCATTTGGTGGACTTTTTTGGGGCAAATAGTTTTGATTCGATCGAATGCTCTAAATGCAAATCTGTACCTTTGAATTAACCCTGGCGTCAAAAATTACAGTTTTTAAAATAAATTTCGATTGGTCTTTTTTTATTTGAATTTTGAGTTGACGAAACTCCCATTACCTCGAAATTCGACCCTTGATAAATCTGCCCCTTAGTGTCAATTTTAAGCAAATAATTTTTAAAAATTATGACCTTTTTCTCTGTAATACTAAAATAGTACCTTGTACTTTATGTAAACTGCATGGATCCAAATTGGAGGCAAAACAATCCTATTGGGTTTAATTAAAGTTGAAATTACTTTTAGCAGATCTATTATATGGAGATCCAAATTGTGGAAAGATTCGATATCTGGACAACCCTGGGCATCACATGTTCTGGATAATAGATCCCATATCTGTACCATTTGTCAATCATGGGAGCCTTGCAGATTGAATAATATTGTTCCACTTGTTTTACCACCTGCAATTTTTCCCACATAGGGCTCCATAACAGCAGTACGAATAACTGATTGGTGCTATGGACAGGATGTGAAAATGGGAGAACTATTAAAGCATCTTCCACTTTAGTAAGATAAAAATAAATTCTCCTTTTTTTCAGATTAGGGAATTGACAGGAATACATCTGTATTTTTGCATTGTTATTTTTTTTTTTGGTTTCATATATAATCAAATATAAATTCAGCTTCTCAATGATCTAAATGGAAAACATGATATAATAACAAGATTGTTTAATAATAGTTCGTGTCCTTATGTGTCTGTCTTTGTAACGTGGAGCACAATTTATATGAGCAATTTCTAAGCAATAAAATAATCCCACTCTTTCATAATAGTCTCACTCGGACTTTAATCATTGGCAACTGTCAAGAACACTTTTCTTTTCCCCTTCATTGTCCACACACAGCAAATCCTTTGGTGGAAATGTATCAAAGAGTGAAGTTCCGCCACTAGAGGGAAATTCCACCACTCTCCATTCATTTCTATGGGATTTTGAAAGGCGTATTTATCAATGGGTGGAAGTTAAATTTCACCCTTTGATAAATACGCCTTCAAAAATCCCATAGAAATTAATGGAGAGCTGCGGAATTTTCCTCTAGTGGCGGAACTTCACTCTTTGATAAATATACCCCTTTGTCTTTCACTCTTTGATAAATATACCCCTTTGTCTTAGCTTAGAAAAGTGAAAGAAGATGGAGCAGACTCTTTATTTTAGTATTCCATAACTCAGGGGTCCCCAACCACCGGGCCGAGGTCAGTCCTGGAGTGGGCCTTGGAGCCTTTCCAAGGACCGACAAAATGGACGCCTGCGCACCAAGATCGGAAGCCGACGCGCCGAATTGGATGCCGACCCCCATCCCAACCCTGCCGACCCCGTGGAGCCCCCATCCTCCCCAGCCCTTGAATTTTTTTTGCCTTGACACCGGTCTCCGAAGCAAAAAAAGGTTGGGGACCCCCTGCCATAAATAATCAAATGATTTTGTGAATAGGTGGCCACTCATACTTCATCAGATCTCCAAGTAAGCCTTAAGGTGGCCATAGACAGGGATCGCCAAACGAGCAGATCTCTCCCCGATATGCCCAACGATCGGATCAGAATGGAGGTGATGTGGGCGGTTGGATCGCGGAACCGCATACATGCAGAGATGTGCCCGTGATCCGACTAGGTTTTTTTAACCTGCCCGAGTGAGATGGCCAAATATCGATCGGGGAAGCCCGTCGGATGGCCCCACACACTGGCCAATAAGCTGCCCACTCGGTCTGTCGGCAGCTTTTATTGGCCCATGTATGGGGGCCTTTAGAAACTCTGATCTATGGCCTTCAAAAATGAGAAACCCCCCAATACAAAGCTTGTTGCCATCTAAGGGGCAGCTTTATTAAGGGTCGAATTGAAAATTGGAATTCTAATTTTCAAAACTGTCAAATTCAGCCAGGGAATTCTCCAAACTTGATTCGAGTTTTTTTTTTTACTCTGGCCCTGTAAGAATTCAAATTTACCTATTGGCCACCTAAAACCTGCTGAATTACTGGAGAGGTCCAGGGATCAATTTGGTGATGTTTGTAGCCTTCCTGATATCCAATATTTTTCAGAGAAATAAAACTAGAATCGAGTTTTGTATAATTCCAATTCAATTTTGATTTGAGTTTTCGGATCTGTACAATTCGTCCGGGTTTTTAAAATTCGATTTATTTAATAAATCTCCCCCCAATCGAACTTCGAGTAAAATCGAATTCACGTGATTTGAAAAAAGAAAAAAAACTCCCATGAATTTTGAAATTCTACCCTTGAAATGTGCCTCTCAATGTATCCTTGTCAAAAGGCATGGGCAGCAATTTCCCCTGAATAAATGAAAAGTCTTACAGCTAGAATTCTAAGTGTAGGGACAGACAGGGAGATTTTGTCGCCTGGCGTTTTTAGCAGGCGACAAAATCTCCCTGAATCTCCCTGTCTGTCCCTACCCTTAAGGTCTGCAAAGCTGGAATTGCTGATAACTGAAAATTAATGGATAGGTGTAAGTTTAAGAAAAAATGTATGACATTTTCAACGTAAAGTTATGGGACCCATTATCTGGAAAGTTCTGAATTACAGAAAGGCTATCTCCAATAGACTCTATTTTAAGCAACTAATTTGAATATTTAAAAATGATTTCCTTTTTCTCTGTAATAATAAAACAGTAGCTTGTACTTGATCCCAACTAAGATATAATTAATCCTTATTGGAAGCAAAACCAGCCTATTGGGCTTAATTAATGTTTACATGATTTTTTTTAGACTTAAGGAATGGAGATCCCAATTAAAAAAAAGACCCCTTATCTGGAAAACCCAGGTTCCTAGCATTCTGGATACCAGGTCCCATATCTGTCTTGAATATAATTTATGTAATGCTATCTTGGGGAATAAAAGTATCTTTAAAAAAAAAAATATATATATATTTCTGGGTTATTCGAAAGTTCTGGACACCACTTTAAGTCAAGAGTTTTGTAGTACTTTATAGGGTGAATTACCCTTAGCTTCTAATATAAGTTGCAATTTTGAGGCCATTCACGGATAACTTTGGCTAAAAGCATATAATATATTTTGTCTCTGAATAAGGGAAAAGACACCAAGAGAAAATGCCAAGAAAAGTCTTTCAGAAAATTGCTGTGGCTGTGGTATAAACAAATACAAGAGGTCCTCTGCACTCAACCCATTATCAATATATTTAAGACATTGAGACATTCTGTGCATACAGCTACTAAAAAATGCCTTACCCTTTAAACAACAGGGATTGTTTGTCCATATATTGAAATATATTTAAGCTGGCCAACTACGTCAAAGTCATCCCATATCTGGCCAGTCCTACGCTCAATTTTCATCTGATTCATTAAAGGGATCCTGTCATGGGAAAAAATGTATCAGTTAATAGTGCTGTCCCAGAAGAATTCTGCACTGAAATCCATTTCTCAAAAGAGCAAACAGATTTTTTTTATATTTCATTTTTAAATCTGACATGGGGTTAGATATTTTGTCCATTTCCCAGCTGCCCCAAGTCATGTGACTTGTGCTCTGATAAACTTCAATCACTTTACTGCAAGTTGGAGTGATATCATGCCTTCCCTTTCCCCCACCCAGTAGCCTAACAACAGAACAATGGGAAGGTAACCAGATAACAGCTCCCTAACACAAGATAACAGCTGCCTGGTAGATCTAAGAACAGCACTCAATAGTAAAAACCCATGTCCCACTGAGTACTATTCAGTTACATTGAGAAGGAAAAACAACAGCCTGCCACAAAGCAGTTCCCTCCTAAAGTGCTGGCACAAGTCACATGACCAGGGGCAGCTTGGAAATTGACAATATGTCTAGCCCCATGTCAGATTTCAAAACTGAATATGAAAAAATCTGTTTGCTCTTTAGAGAAATGGATTTCAGTGCAGAAGTCTACTGGAGTAGCACTATTAACTGATGTGTTTTTAAAAAAACATGTTTTCCCATGACAGTTTCCCTTTAAGAATTCTATTACTTCATTATACATTTTACAAAGGGACTAAGTTTTACCTGCAACTTACTTGCTGCTTTCAAAGGAAAACTCCGAGGGGGAAATTCACTAAGCAGCGTTGCCTTCGCCAATGTTCGCCGCACTTCGCCAGACAAATTTTTGCCAGCACTACGCAAATTCACTAAAGTGCGGTTACGCTAAGTTAGTTAGTTCACCAGGCAGAGCGCATTTATGCTAGCGATGCCTAATTTGCATACGGCAGGAACTTTAAGTTATAATAGAAGTATATGTTACAGCCACTACATTCCACTACACAAGCCCAGGAAACCTTTAATAAATAAAATAAAGTTGTCCTATTGCCCTAAACATGTGCCCCCTGTATAGTTGTGTTGCCATATGTTAGGAAATGTAGGGGGGAAGGAGGGTAACCCCCCCCAAAAAAAAAAAATCAATCTTTTTCAGACGATCACCCTACAATGGTAAAACGCGTCAGCTTTTTTTTGGGGACTTTTTTTCAATCTCCTATCTATTGTATTGAACTTCGCCTGGTCTGACCTGGCAAAGTAAAGTCTAGCGTAAGTGGTAACGTTCAGGAAAATGTTCATCTTAGTGAATTTGCATAATTACGATCCTTCATCAGTGCGCAACTTCGACTGGCATAAGGGTGCAAAGTTGCGCTAGTCTATAGACTTCGCTAGCGAAAATTCGTTAGTCGGTGTGAACCTCCTATATGAACTACAACAAACGGGTGCAATGTGACCACAAAATATATATAAACAAATACAAGACGTACTCAACTTTCCCTTGTATGTTATAGTTTATATAGGCTTAAATATTAAATATATTGCACTATATGGACAAACAAGGCATTTTTAGTAGCTGTATGCACTCTATGTCTCAAATATATTGATAATGGGTTGAGTGCAGAGGATCTCTTGCATTTGTATTTTGTGGTCACAGCCTCATTGCACCCCCGCCTAATAGTTTTAAAAATTAGTGGTGAGCACAACTTTCCCTTTTTTTGTTGTATAAACAAATTACAGGCATGGGATCTGTTATCAGCAAACCCATTATCCAGAAAGCTCCGAATTACGGGAAGGCCATAGACTATTTTATTCAAATAATCCACATTTTTAAAATGATTTCCTTTTTCTCTGTAATCATAAAACAGTAGCTTGTACTTGATTCAACCTAAGATAAACTTAAATCCTTATTGGAAGCAGAACCAGCCTATTGGGTTTATTTAATGATAACATGATTTTCCAGTAGACGTAGAGGCCAATTTAATGAACCTTGAATTTCTGGCCGGGTTTTAAAAGGGGGGAAAAAACGCAAATTTTTAGAGGAAAAAAACCTTGATTTTTGAGCTGCTAAAATCTAAAAATACTCAATCACAAACCTGTCAAGGTCATGTCATGAAGAAGCTGCTCGGATGAGCAGTGAAACATCTTCATTGAAATTTCTCATCAAGTCCAATTGTTTTTGAGTTACTTGTGTTAGATAATTTGAGTTTTATTTCTGCCAAAAGCTCGATCAGTTTGAGTTTTCGGGTTTAGAACTCATTGATTCAAGTGCTTTTCAAGGTTTGGCCGAATCCCTGATTCCAGGGGTATGGATTTGGCTGATAACCAAACCAAATTCAAATTCTTCTTCCGCACCAGAAAAGCCAGTGCACAGATGGAAGCACCTGAGGCGAGCAAAACATGCGCACAGATTAGTTTTTATATCGCATTTAGATTCGGATTGGCAGCTCGGATTCGATCAAAGTGAATCCAGGATCCAGTGCATCCCTAGAAATTAGCTGCGGGTTACATGATATACATAAACCCTTGTATAAATAGGATATCTCAAACTTGTTAGGTTTAAAGGACCAGTAACATATATATATATATATTTTTAATTTGTTCATATACATTGAGCTTGCGCTCCTCTTCAGAAAAGGTGATCAGACAATCCATCGTGCGGCGCTCAATTTCTCCTCCCAGCCTTCCTTATAGGAGAAGGCCAGGGAGGAAAAATCGAGCGCCGCACGATGGATTGTCGCCTTGTCTGGAGAGGAGTTGAAGGGGAAATTCAGTAAGTTATTTCTTAATAAAGGCTTTGCTATTTTGAAGTTTAATTTGTCTTGGTTTTTTTTTTTTTTTTCAGTGTATACCAACGAATTTTTATAAAAAATTTTTTTGATGTTACTGGTCCTTTAAAGAGAACAGGTATAACAGGAGATGTGTAGCCATAATTGCTATACCTGCATACAACCAGTACACCTTGCAACTACCCCTGAAAGGTGATTAAAGGAATTCACAATACAAATCCCTCCTAGTTAGTTAAAGTAAGAATGTATTTTACTTTAGAAGTATAAAAACAACAAATCCAACACAATTTCTGGTGTATACATAAGCAACTGAACATATCAAATGTTCAAGTGTTCCCTATGTTTTACAGAAGTAATGTGGAAACAAATATATACACTCTCAGAGGTCACAATCACTGTCAACAATCTTTAATTTCTTCATGGTCCTCCATCTGTCTTTCAACATGACACCTGTTCTGTTTGCAAACTCATAACGAACGAGGATTTTGCTCCAGTTTCCAACTCCGAATTTTCTTACTCCTTTTTTCAAAAGTTCATCTTCTTCCCATGTCCAGTGCTGCAAAATAAACAGAAATTTATATATATATGTAGTAGATTCCAATGGAAATTAGTTGGGATTAGAATATTCAGTGAATTCATACTTGGGGTCCGTCTTTTGGGACTGAAGCAACGATAAGGGTATACAAGTATGGGATCAGTTATCTGGAAACCTGCTATCCAGAAAGCTCCAAATTATGGGAAGACCGTCTGCCACAGACTCAATTTTATCCAAATAATTAAAAAAAAAAAAACGATTTCCTTTTACTCTGAAATAATAAAACAGTAGCTTGTATTTGATCCCAACTAAGATATAATTGGGATGAAAACAAGCAAATCCATGTGACAGTGGAGGGTTGACGAGGGCCTTTGCAGCACAATTTTGGCTTAAAGGAGAACCAAACCCCTAGGTGCAAAAATCCCTCCTCCCCTGCGTAGGCCCCCCTCTCTCTCGGCCTACCTCCCCCTGGGGCAAATGCCCCTTAACTTGTTGCTTACTCCTCCTTCTAGGTCCTCTCCAGCGGATATCACAGCAGCCATCTTCTCCCGAGTAATCTTCTTGTTTTCATCGGTATTTGGTGGTGCATGTGCAGTAGGAGGTACACAGTTTCCGAAAAAAAGACTGGAAAGTTCATGACTTTCGGGCACATGCTCAGTTGGAGGCATTTGCTGGTAAGGATCTACTGCATATGCGCCCAAAAGTCACAAAGTTTCCAATTTCTCTTTTCGGAAACTTTGTGACTTTCGACGCATACGCAGTAGATCCGAACCGGCGAATGCCTTGTACTGCACATGCTCCCCCAAACCGATGAATACAGGAAGAAGAAGAAGATGGCTGCAGTGAACTCTGCTGTAGAGGACCTAGAAGGAGGGGTAAGAAACAAGTTAGGGGCATTTGCCCGTTGGGGGGGGGGGGGTGTACTTTTGCACGGATGGGGTTGAATTCTCCTATAAAGCAGAGAAGGAAGGATGTGTATGTATTTGAGGTATATTTTCGGACAATTTAGTTTTGCGTTTAGGAATGTTCTGCAAAAAGCCAGATGATGCGGATACCGTGGACTACTGATTCACATGACAGGTCCAGTGTAAACATACAATAAGGGATGTTGGGGGGGGTGTTTATTTATCAAGCACCGAATTCCCAAAATCCGTGTTTTTTAAAATAGGCGTTTTTTTAAAATCACAAATCTTTCAGGATTTATTAAACCCCAAGGATGAAAAACGCAGAATATTAAAATTCGGCATCTCAAACCTGCTGAAGTTAATGGGAGAAGTCCTGTTGAATTTTTTGATACGCACTGCGTTACGTGCAATTCCACAATGTTATCGGAGCTTTCGGGGGGGAAAAAATCTGAAACATTTGTGGTTTTCGGAAAAGAAATGTGAAAAAATCATGGAAATCTGAGTTTTTTTCCCATAAAGAAAATTTTCGAGAAAAGGTTTTAATAAATAAGACGGAAAAAAAAAGCCTGCAAGGATTTGATTATAGTTTCTAAAAGAAAATACTGAGATAAATTCAGAGCTTGATTAATTACCCCTTTAAACGATGAATGTTATGAGATTTATTAAAAAATCTGAATAACAATAGTTTAAAAATTTTAGATTTTTGGACGTCCGTAAAAAAAAAAAAAATCCAAAACATCTAAAAGTCTGAATTGATTTAGAGCGCAGCTCCAGTTGACTACAATAGGACCCTGAGAACTTTTACCCAGCAAAGATCTTTTATTAGAAGCGTTTTATACACTTAGGGGGTTATTTATCAAAGGTTAGATTTTGTTTTCTCGAAAAAAATTTTTATTTTTCAAGGGTAGTTGCACTAAAAAAACTAAAATCTTTTTGAGATTTACTGCTAAAATTCAGAATCTGAAAATAATCCAGCTAAAACTAGTTGAGGTTATGTATAAGTCAATGGCAGAAAATATTGTTTGCCTTCATTTTGTGACGATGGTTTGCACGCAAAAACTTGATTTTGATAAATTCAAGTTTTTCTCCCACGATTGTATTCAGTTGAGTTTTTACATTTGGGTTTTTTCATAATAAAAAAAAAAAAGTTTTTTCGAGGTAGAAAAAAACCTCAAACTTAACCTTTGATTAAAAAACCCTTAATAAATGTATGTTTTTGACAAATAATGAGAAAACCAAAAAAAATCTAAATTCAATTGTAAATGGGCTCCAAAGTATACATTGTTCACTCCTATCGCTATAATGGGCCCCAAAGTATACACTGTTCACTCCTATGCTATAATGCAACCCATAGTATAGCTATTCTACAGCTGCTAAAAAGTGAATCTTAAAGGGATGCGGTCATGATCAAAAAAAATTTTTTTTCAAGATGCATCCGTTAATAGTGCTGTTCCAGAATAATTCTGCACTGAAATCCATTTCTCAAAAGAGCATCTGACATGGGGCTAGACATATTGTCAATTTCCCAGATGCCCCAAGTCATGTGACTTGTGCTCTGATAAACTTCAATCACTCTTTACTGCAAGTTGGAGTGATATCACCCCCCTCCTCAGCAGCCTAACAAAGGAACAATGGGAAGGTAACCAGATAACTCCATTACACAAGATAGATCTCAGAACAGCACTCAATAGTAAAAATCCAGGTCCCATTGAGACACATTCAGTTACATTGAGTAGAAGAAACAACAGCCTGCCAGAAAGCAGTTCCATTCTAAAGTACTGGCTCTTTCTGAAAGCACATGACCAGGCAAAACCATAGGAAACCATAGGAAAACTATACCCCGAAAATGAATTTTTGAGCAATAGATTATTTATATCAAATCAAGTGACATATTAAAGAATCTTCTCAAACTGGAATTTATATTTAAGTAAATATTGCCCTTTTACATCTCTTACCTTGAACCACCATTTGGTGATGGTCTGTGTGCTGCCTCAGAGATCACCTGACCAGAAATATTTCAACTCTAACTGTAACAGGAAGAAGTGTGGAAGCAAAAGACACAACTCTGTCTGTTAATTGGCTCATGTGACCTAACTTTATAGTTTGTTTGGTATGTTTGTGTGCACCGTTGAATCATACGATCCCAAGAGGCTGTCATTTTTTTTTAAAATGCCCATTTTCTATTTATGATTACCCAATGGCACATGCTACTAAAAAGTGTATTATAATGAAAATGGTTTATTTACATGAAGCGGGGTTTTACATATATGAGTTGTTTTATACAATATCGGTTTATAGAGACCTACATTGTTTGGGGGGGTATAGTTTTCCACGTTCTATTCATTCCTTTGGGATTTTTAGAATAGATTTAATCAATGGGTGAAGGTCAGACCACCTCCCCATTTGATAAATACAATATGAAAAATACCATAGGAATGAATAGAACGAGGCCCCTTAGAAAAGAAACTGTATGGCAACTCCTATTCATATGTATATACAGACATGTAGGGAAGGAGCACATTAAGCTTTATCCTCATGCTGTACTAAAGGAAACTAAAATAATTATATTTTACCTATACATTTGCGGGAACACTGCCGATGGGACTGAATAAGAAATGGTAAATAGACTTCACAATAGCTGATCTTGATCTTTTCCATTCGTAATGTGCTTGGGTCTCTTTGTGGATTTGCATACACTACTGGTATAACACATACATGGTGTTTTGGGCACTCGATATATAAGGAAACCACAGCTCACAAAGAAGAATATAAATGGATGGATCCGAAAGGACCTCTCCCCCCATGAGTTAACTCAGCCTAATGGAAAGGTTTATAGTTTCAGAATGCATAAACTTACAATTTCATGAATGAGTAACTGTATTCTCTGCTAAACTATAGATCAATCACAGGCTCAATTAAATCAGGCTATGAAGTTTTGTGGAAACACCGCTCTGAAACAGGTCTAGCAAGAGATCATATATAACCTTGCTGGCTTCATCTGCAGCAATTATCTAGAAGAAAAGCTTATTGTGGCTGTAGCCAAGGAGGGTGGCAGGATCTAACCAAGCTGCAACCTTGGGAAAATCAAGAAATATTTCATTATCACATTAAGGTCTAATGACCAGTCACTGAGGGTAAGTTCCCTTCATAGGGTTTATAGCAAATGAGTGATATCATATATAATTATCGAATATAAGTAATTCAAAAAGCAACTGGACTTGCTGAAAAATGTAATGAAGATGTTTCACTGCCCATCCGAGCAGCTTCTTCAGTGAAGTGTGTGAAGTGTTCTGGAACCGCCGGGGTACAGCTGTATGTAGCAGACAGGTGGTGTTGAAGTTACCATGTGCCGTTGTGATTGGATTGTTGGAACAGTCTATATGCCGAGAACTCTCCACACCAGTCAGTTGCACTGAAGAGGATGGAGCCTATGATTAAGGGAGCTTCCTCCCGAAACGCGTAAGGTTTTGTTTTTTGGATCCTACAATGGAATAAATTTCCCATTCATTCACCTGGAGTGCCGCCAGTTTCTTTTTTGGATAGTTGCACTGAAGAAGCTGCTTGAATGGGCAGCGAAACATCTTCATTAAATTTTTCAGCTAGTCAAGTTGCTTTTTGAATTACTTATATTAGATATACCGTGACCTGGATTAATAAAAATCTTCATAGCCCTCATATACAATTGCATCCATTATTCTTTTTCTAAAAGTTGTTTATTTTTACGTTCATCAAGCAAACTGGCTGGAAACAACACACTCAGGCTGTGGGCTACATGACATTGCCGTATAAAAAACAAACAAAAAAAGAAAACTCTGGATAATGGCTTTCCAGACAATAACTTAGAATAATTAAGTAGAGGTCTATGCACTGGTTAACTGTTCATTGGTTGTTTCCAATTGCCAAGAATAACAAGTAACTATATAGTGTAGTATGCCTTTATTGAACAAATTTAGGTGATATCAGAACTCATTCAGCCTTTTATTTTAGACGCACTACTCAGGGTGACTACACAAGATAATACCGATAAGTGTAAAACCAACACATGTGAGTAGTTCTGATATCACCTAAATTCCTTCTATAAAGGCATACTACGCTATATAGTTACTTGTTATTCTAGGCAATTGGAAACAACCAATGAACAGTTAACCAGCGCTAACTACCTACATAGCTGAAATGCTGCGCAGAGCTCATCTTTGATCCTTTTAATAACTTAGAATAACATGAGTAAATATCAGTATGAAAAACATGGAGTTAACAGTAGCAAATTAACTGTTGATCTATCTTTGTGATCCATTAAAGAGCTATTTAGTAAGTGTTTTGCTTTCAAAATGGTCATACAAATGATTCAGAAGTGCTGGGCTAGTGGTGTGCCCGCTGTACAAACTCACACTACCGATACTGCACATATAACATTTTCACAACCCGTACCTGTCTCTTTTTAGGAGCACTAGAATCTTTGACATTTTCTTGATTCTCATTATTCTTTCCTAAAGAAAAAAAAAACCCATGAGATTAGTCAGAAAGTGTATCACATTTGTAAAATTTACTTTCAAAATCTAACCATTTGTATTGTGAAAAAAAAAACACTCATTGGAGAATAGAGTCAGTTGGTGCTTGCACTAGTTGATCATCACCTCCGGTTATGGAAGAATACATAAGATGCTAGGAGCTAAGCAATCTGGGGAAGGGATAGTAACATTACCTAGGATACACATAACTAGTATTAATAAACTACCCACATGAAAGTTTAAATGAGTAAAGCAAATGAGGATGCAGCCGATGGGCAACTCTAAACTGACATTTTCCAGAGATCTCCCTGCTTTGCTTTTTCTGGGCCGAGAGAGAGGCTTATTCATATGGGAGGAAGGGAAATGGATTATCATGCCTGGGAGGGTGGAAGATTGGACTAATTTTACAAAATAATGAAGTAACTGGTAGTTCACACCAGCAACATGCAAGACTTTTAAAGGAAAACTATGCCCCCCAACAATGTAGGTCTCTATAAAAAGATATTGCATAAAACACCTCATATGTAAAACTCTGTTTCATGTAAATAAACCATTTTCAGAAGAATATACTTTTTTGTAGCATGTAGCCATTGGGTAAAAAATAAGGTCCTCCCCCTGGGATCCTAGGACTCACGGTGCACACAAACAAACCATACATTTTAGGTCACATGAGCCAATTAACAGACAGAGTTGTGTCTTTTGCTTCCACACTTCTTCCTGTTACAGTTAGAGCTGTAGTATTTCTGGTCAGATGATCTCTGAGGCAGCACACAGACCATCATGAAATTGTGATTCAAGACCAGGGATGTAAAAGAGCAAGATTTACTCAATTATATATACCAGTTTGGCAAGATTTTTACTATGCCACTTATTTTAAAATAAACGATCTTTTGCTTAAAGGGGGTTGTTCACCTTTAGGGTCAGGGCACCCCGAACTGCCTCCCCCTCGGCTTGAATAAAAAGTCGCCCCAAAGTTTCCTCGTGAGGCAACTTTGGAAAACTAAGTGCTGCGAGTGTCATACCGCTAGCGAGGCAGACATAGGCAGTTACATAAACCTTATCCTGTCCGTGGGCCGTAGTTTGAGGACCGATGATTTAAACCCATTGTATCAGGAAATTAGTTACGATCAATAACAAAGATGAATATTATTTCCATACCTATGTTTATACTGCTCAGTAGTCTTTTACTTGTGCAGGGTTTATCTGGATTCCATGGTGTTCTCTGTGCTATAGAAAACAGACGTCTCTGGTGCCTGTATACATTAAACACAAGTATGTCAGCTTAGTGCTCAGAAGGCATTCTCTGAAGGAAATTGTTCATTTACTTTTACCTCTTTGTGGATTTTTCTGTTGTTTTCTGTATGTTAGTAGTATTTGTTAGTTCATTCCTGTGGACAATAAGCAGATTTGTTAAATATACAGCCAATTTACTGTAATATAAATTAGGACTAGTTGTACAGATCAGTGATGCCAAACCCACATCAATCCATGAGTCAATAGCAACTGGCTTGCTAATTTTTCTTAGGCTCGTTTATTGGTAGATAATTAGTTGTATAATAATTTTAATAATGAACTGAATAAAAATGAAATGATTGATAATTGTACAGGAAAACACTGCTGGTGTCTAATAAATTGCCAATTAGCAGCTGGATCCTTTATATTCCAAACTGTATGAAGTTGCACTATTCTTCCCACACGCCTGCTGACAAGGGCTTTAGTGAATGCAGTAGGAGTAACATCACTGTAAGCAGAGGAATGCAAGACATCTTGCTATGGCCACTGACATGGAATTTATAAAAGCAAAAACAGGGAAAGGAGGAGAGTTTAGGGGAGAATAAGAAAACAGACTGTGTGGCTGTCTAACAATATGTTGCAAAGGCAACTGGAAAAGAATACACCAAATATAAACAGAATTCAGTCTTCTCCCATAAAATAAACTGCTGTGCTATGCACACAGAGGCACATTAATGAACACTATTAAACTGCTTGTAATGCAACGTAAAACTGTAAGGGGGCTAGTTATTAAACCTCAAATTTATCTGGTTGGGCTTTTTGGGGCAAACTCAAGAGCAAAACTGGAAAATGAGGTTCAGAGGTTATGCACTTTGGCAGAAATAATATAAAAAGGGCATAAACGCAAGGAATGAAAATATAATTTTGTCCCTTTATAGCTCCCTGGTAAGGCCTCATAAGGAGCATGCAGTGCAGTATTGGGCTCCAGTTCTTAAGAGGGATATAAAAGTGAGAGTGCAGAGACACGCAACTAAACTGGGATGGAAGACTTAAATTATGAGGGTAGACAAGGTCAAGGTTGTGGTTGTTTTCTCTGGAAAAAAAAGGTGCTTGCGAGGGGACATTATAGACAAATATCAGGGGACCTTTTTACCCATAAAGAGGATCACCGCACCAGAGGCCACCCCTTCAGACTAGAGGAAAACAACTTTCATTTGAAGCTGCGTAGGTGGTTCTTCTGAGGACAGTGAGGTTGTGGAATGCACTGCTGGGTGATGTTGTGATGGCCGATTCTGTTGATGCTTTTAAAGTAATGAAAATATAATGCAGTGTTGCCCTGCACTAGTAAAACTGCTGTATTCACTTCAGAAAGTGTTTATATAAATATGGTGTATGGGGGAAGCTATTCAAAGGAGAAAAGGCTCAGGTTACACAGGAGATACCAGATAAACTCTGTAGAACATAATGATATTGGTTATCCATTATTTATCCTGTGCCATATAGCTTTTTTCAATTTCCGCCATTGCTACTCAGCAGCTTGTGCTATGGTGATACTAAAATCAACAAATATTATATAAATTGGTTTATATAGTTTATGTGAGTGTATTGAGCGCAACTTACACTTGACTAAAGATATTTGTCATGCGAAGGTTTGACATAAGGTGAACAGATGAACATCTTCAACTTACTGGTTAATGTCTCTGTTACACACTTTCAACTGCTCAGCCGCTTCTTCATAGTCACTTGATGAAACATCTTCTTTATTTTCCACACTATAGGGATTAAGAACACACACGACTGTATGAAAAGTGGAATAGAGGATTAACGAAATGCACAAATAAATAATTAGGTATTGTGAAATCTGAGTTTCTGAGACTTGCAGGGATACAGTGATTTTAGTATTGAGTAATGTTACAACAATCCTGAGACTGCAGGATGTCTGTATGACACCTCATTTTTCTTAGGACAATGATCTGGTGTCTACAGAACTGAAGTTCACACAGCAGTGAATACTGTAATTAATAACTGTACCCATACATATTTAAGCAAAAACAAAAGCTGGTAGTAGAAAAAGGAGCCCAGATATAAAAAGCATAAATATTTGCAAGAATATTAAGATAATTTTTCAGATTGATCCTTCACTTTGAGGTTACATTTTAACTGACACAGCTATGTTCTAACCTTACTTTTCTCCCAGTATTGACTTGGCAGTCTGCTGTTTTGTGGCGAGGCAATCAACACATCCTTTCTTAATTAGGTATGGAATCTGTGATCAGGTTTAACAATACCTAAAAATATATTTGTAGAATGTCCATTTATGGCCACACCACTCTATGGCTCAAATAATCCCCTCAACCAGTAAGTGGAGCAGGGCAATTTTTTCCTTTACTTTGTGGGAGGAGAGGAATAGGCTTACTGGTTAATGTTGCTCAATGGCAGCACATCTCTTTCTTCGAATTCACTCGATGAATTTTCTTCTTTATTTTCCAAACTGCAAAATAACAATATTGTGTTAGGATATTATGCTATGCAGTTATGCACATTCAGCTTTCAGTTTCTATGACATAATGCAGCAGTTCTATTAATGGGGGGGTATAATTCGATTTAGAATGAATAAAAAATTAGCTTAGAACCCCTATTCCTGCTGTATCAGCTCTCAACTCTGTCATGAATTATATATTTTTTGTAACATTCCTTAAAACAGAATGTTGTTTTTTCCATTCATTGTGCCAGAACACCACAATATTTGCATAAGAAAGAAAAAATGATCCTAAACAAGCACCAACCTTTCATTTGCCTGCTGCTCACACTCTTCACTTTCCCGAGTCTGAATATCTAGCTCTTCTTTTGCTGTAGCTTCCACCACCTTGGCTGCTGCCTTCATAAACAGAAGAGGCCAAACATTTGTCTTAACAGCAGCCCATAAACTACATTTATAAACTATAAACAAGAGTGAATAGAAATATTTGTGGCTGCTACAAAACAGGCAAGGGGAAGTTGTGCCCACCACTAGTTTTTAAAAACATTAAGTGGGGGTGCAATGAGGCTGTGACCACAAAATACATATAGACAAATACAGGAGGTCCTCTGCACTCAACCCATTATCAATATATTTAAGACATTTTGTGCATACAACTACTAAAAAATGCCTTATCCTTTAAACAAAACATGGATTGTTTGTCCATATATTGCAATATATTTAAGCCGGCCAACCACGTCAAAGTCATCCCATATCTGGCCAGGCCTACTCTCAAATTGCATCTCTCAAATTGCATCTTCTATTCTATTGATTCATTATACATTTTACAAAGGGACTAAGACCAGCTCCTTGTTGTAGCTCCCACCCCTTCCCAGCTATAGTCAGGTGATCCCACTGGTGTCTAATACAAGGGCAACCAAGATTGGGAGTTTTACTTTGAAAGCAGCAAGTAAATTGCAGGTAAAACTTAGTCCTTTTGTAAAATGTATAATGAAGCAATAGAATTCTTAATGAATCAGATGAAAATAGAGCGTAGGACTGGCCAGATTTACTACTTTTTAGTAGTTGTATGCACAATGTCTTAAATATATTGATAATGGGTTGAGGACCTCTTGTATTTGCTACAAAAACAGGCACACAGTCTGGGTTTGAACTGTACTCACCTTTAAGAGAAAAACAGGTGGCCTTTCCTTCATCTTAAGGGTGATGTATGATTTGATTTTCTTCATCATTTGAGCATAAGTGAAATTCTGTAGAAACTCGTGATATGGATCTTTCTTCTCTATCAGCATTGCTAACTTCATTCTCAAATACTAACATGACAATAAAAAGTCAAACAATAAAGATGCTTCTGAATGTGGCAATATAGGACTTTCACCCATAACAGGCGTTCAGCATAGCCAGCACTAAAAGAAGATCAACACTAAAAATGAAAGTATATGCATTGAATATAATGTGCGGTTGCCCTGTATTGGTAACAAATGTGTGTATACTGCTGCTCTTTATCCATGGGGGCAGTCTTTCAATCTGCATAAGACAGAATGGCACATGTTAGCACAGCAGATAAACTCTTTAGAATACATTGGGTTTAGTTCTGACACAAGAAGATAAGCATAGGTCAAATGGCTCAACAGAATGTGAATCTTTAAATAAATAAAATTGTTTTACTTTTTAATGTAACCAAGTAAACATCGTCTATGAACTGAAAAGGATAGTCCACACCAGGAGATTCTGGGAGATTAGTTGCCTGGCGACTAATTGCCTCTTGTTTTGGGTGACAAATCTCCCTTGGCAAGCAACTTTGGGCGGTTTCGGAAAGCGCACCGCCGCGCGTGAATTACTGCAGGTGACTTTTCATTTCAGCCAGAGCGAGACAGGGGTAAGCAATTCAGGGAGATTAGTCGCCCAAAAGAAGAGGCGATTAGTCGCCAGTCGACTTATCTCCCAGAATCGCCTGGTGTGGACCAACCCTAAACGTACAATTTCACAGTCCTAGCTGTTTTCACTTGGGCAGATATATCATAATGTCTCTATAAACAAAATAAATAAAAATCAGATTTAAATTACAAGTAGCATTGCAAACAACTGGATCAGTCACATTCCAAATGTAACCCTTGCGGTGCCAAGGTTTCCAGTATCCAAACAGACATTACCTCTTTACATACGGACATGGCAAACCTTGTATTGACAATACGGACCCCATGACCAGATTTTGGCAAAATGCGAAGGTAACAATTAATATTATTTTCTTTCAGTTTTAATTGCTGACTTAAGAGCCAAAATGTGCTCATTTGAGGACCATCCTCGACGTCTGACCCGTATAAACATTTACAGTCATTTATACAGCAAGTGAAATGGCCTACTATGTGGATTGGGGCAAAGTATCACTTATGACGGATATTGCCAAAAACTACAGTCACAGTAAGGAGATGCTCCGGTTGTGGATGGAAACAGTAGTCTTAACTAATCAGGAGCTAGAAGTTCTATTTATGGAAAGAATACCCCCCCCTTTTTTGAAATGAGCTAATCTAGTTATTGAAAAAAGTGCAATACAATCTGCCAGAAATAAATTTTAGTTTTTTAATTCTTTACTTGAAGTCTCTCTGTTTTCCATAGTGGGAGGTGCACAGCTTCCCTTGAAAGTAAAAGGACATGAAGGGTTGAATGCCTGCCTGCCTGAGAGGGTGGATAAATAGTCTGTGCAAGTCAGGAGGCCACATAGCGTTTATGAACCATCTCTACATAAACAATACGGGGATTTTATTTTTCCTTTAAGGGTTGGGGCAGACTTGGGGAGATTTAGACGCCTGGCAACTAATCGCCTCTTCTGTGGGGCGACAATCTCCCTGAACTGCTTTCCGTCTGCTTGAATGAAGAATCTAATGCACTCGTGGTGCTTCGATTTCCGAAGTCGCCTCACGTGGAAACTTCAGGCGACTTCGGAAATCGAAGCGCAGCTAGTGCATTAGCACAGACGATTCTTCTTTTAGGCCTCATCTATTCATATTCCAGTCTCTTATTGAAATCAGGGCATGATTGCTAGGGTAATTTAGACTCTAGCAACCAGATTGCTAAAAATGCAAACTGGAGAGCTGCTGAACAAAAAGCTAAATAACAATTGCAAATTGTCTCACAATAACCTCTCTACATCTGAATGAAAAGCATGAAATAGGAGGGTGATTTAGACAAGATGTTCTACTGATCACCAGCTAAAGTCTACTGGTAGATCCCGATCTACCTTTTGGGCACCCCTGTTTTAAAACAACTCACAGACAAGCTAGCTCTTGGTCTAGACCAGGGACCCCCAACCTGCTTTACCCATGAGCCACAATCTAATATAAAAAGAGTTGAGGAGCAACACAAGCACTAAAATCTTTCAGTGCAAAACAAGAGCCGTGATTGGTATTTTTTTAGACCCTAGTTTTTATGCAACTAAAACTTGCGTCAGGAATTAAAAAATAAAAAACTGAGCAACATCCAAGGGGTTGGTGGGCAACATGTTGCTCATGAGCCACTGATTGGTCTAGACAGAGCTGATAGACTGTAGTTTCTACATTTTCATTATAGGGGTGTGCGGTCATGAAAACATTTGGGAACCCCTCTCAGCCTGCATAATAATTTACTCCGCTTTCAACAAAACAGTGGCATGTCTTTCATTTCCCATCCGAGTACTGGGGTGTTTTCTGAAGAAAGATTTTAAGTGAAGCACTATTCAGTTGTATGAAATTAAATCAAATGTGAAAAACTGGCTGTGTAAACATTTGGGTACCCTTGTAATTTTGCTAATTTGAATGCATGTAACTGCTCAATACTGATGACTGGCAACATCCAATTGGTTGGATTAACTCAATAAGCTTTGACCTTCATAGACAGGTGTGTCCAATCATGAGACAAGGTATTTAAGGTGGCCAATTACAAGTTGAAGAGTGACAGCATGGGATCCTCAAATCAACTCTCAATAGATCTGGAAACAAAGAGTGTTCAGTATAATGGTTTAGGGTAGAGCTACAAAAAGCTATCTCAGAGGTTTAATCTGTCAGGTTTAAATTGAGTTATTTGGACATAACAAAAAGCACCGTGCATAGTGGAAGAAGAATACCACATTCCAAGAAAAACACCTGCTACCTACTGTCAAATTTGGTGGCGGTGCCATCATACTGTGGGGCTGTGTGGCTAGTTCTGGGACTGGGGCCCTTGTTAAAGTTGAGGATCAGATTAATTCAACCCAATTTCAACAAATTCTTCAGGATACTGTTCAAGCATCAGTTACAAAGTTGAAGTTACACAGGGGTTGGATATTCCAACAAGATAATGACCCTAAACACACTTGGAACTCTACAAAGGCATTTATACAGAGAGAGAAGTACAATATTCTGGAATGACCTTCACAGCCCCAGACTTGAATATCATGGAAAATCTATGGGATGATTTGAAGCAGACTGTCCATGCTCGGCAGCCATGAAATTTAACTGAACTGGAGAGATTTTGTATGGGTGAATGATCAAAAATACCTCCACCCAGACACTCATCAAAGGCTATGGGAGGGTCTAGAGGCCATTACATTTGCAAAAGGAGGCTCAACTAAGTATTGATGTAATATCTCTGTTCGGGTGCCCAAATTTATGCACCTGTCTAATTTTGTTATTATGCATATCTTCTGTAAGTCCAATAAACTTTATATCATTGCTGAAATACTACTGTTTCCATAAGGCATGTTTTATATTAAAAGGAAGTCGCTACTTTGAAAGCTCAGCCAATGATAAACAAAACTCCAAATAATTAAGATGGGTTCCCAAACTTTTTCACATGACTATATCCATGTCCATTGCAATAACTCATGCACCATCCAGTGTATTTGTCATAGGAAACACTGCACCCTTTACATTCTGATGCTTGAATTAGAAATAGGTTCATGTGACTATTTCTGCTTGTAATAATACAAATTCAGGACACCACTGATAACCAAAGATGGTGGTGGAAAAATAGAGAGAGTATGGTGCAATTAAACTCATGCTGCTAATGATATCGCTTAAAGAAAATACAAAATTAAATAGATACCCAGTGGCAGATGTTTTAACTGTTTTGACACCTTGTGGTTGTTCAGCATAACTACATTTGAAGAAGCTTGATAGAAAACAGCTCATTGCTGCTCTGATGTTACAACTTATCAGATGTGTCGGTACTGGGCAGGGAATAGGAAAAAGTTATATTCTGAAGTTTTCACTTTGATAAATGTTCCCAGCAGAGACATCTGCAACACTCGTTTAGATTTAGAACAAGATGCACCAAACCCAGGATTTTGATTAATGCCAGTAGCTCTTAAAGGACCATACATACCAAAAAGGGATTTTAAAAAAAACATTTAAAGGAGAAGGAAATGTTAAAACTAAATAAGCCTTATCAGAAAGGTCCACCTAAATATACCAGTGAACCCTCTAAATAATGCTGCTCTGAGTCCTCTGTCAAAAGAAACACTACATTTCTTTCCTTCTATTGTGTACACATGGGCTTCTGTATCAGACTTCCTGTATTCAGCATAAACCTCCTTGCCCCGGGCGTGAGCATGCTCACTTTGCTTCTCATCCCCTCCCTCCTGTAATCGGAGCCCAGAGCTATGAGTGAGCAGGGAGAGACTCAGTGTGGAAGTGATGTCACACCAAGCTAATACTGCAGCTGCTATCCTAAACAAACAGAGAGCTT
>CM044441.1:124288512-124328862 GCA_024363595.1 Xenopus borealis | reverse complement strand
TGAAAGCCAGGATAGGAGAACGATAAAGTTGAAAGCCAGGATAGGATAAAACTAAAGTTGGAAGACAGGGTAGGATAACACTAGAGTTGAAAGACAGGATAGGACAACGCTAGAGTTGAAAGCCAGGATAGAAGAACATTAGAGTTGAAAGCCTGGATAGGAGAACGATAAAGTTGAAAGCCTGGATAGGAGAACGATAAAATTGAAAGCCAGGATAGGAGAACGCTAGAGTTGAAAGCCAGGATAGGAGAACGATAAAGTTGAAAGCCAGGATAGGATAAAACTAAAGTTGAAAGCCAGGGTAGGATAAAACTAAAGTTGAAAGCCAGGGTAGGACAATGCTAGAGTTGAAAGCCAGGATAGGAGAACACTAAAGTAGAAAGCCAGGATAGGATAAAGCTAAAGTTGAATGCCGATATCACAGGTTCTGAACTGAAAGGCTGCCAAAGCCACACGCGTTTTTTACTTAGGAGTATAGGTCTTCTTTTTGCTACAGAACAGTGGTTGCTTTAAATGGATTACGTCATGATTTTTATAATGTATTGTTTATTTCTAAATTACACTGCAAATAATTCACTCTACAATCTAAATGTCATTTCTGACAGCAAATGTATTTTTTTAGCGGTAATATTGGTGTGTAGGTGCATCTCAGGTACTTTTAACTGGGCATGTGCTTTCAGAAAGAGCAGGCACTTTAGGATGGAACTGCTTTCCGGCAGGCTGTTGTTTCTCCTACTCAATGTAACTGAATGTGTTGCAGTAGGAACTGGATTTAACTATTGAATGTTGTTCTTAGATCTACCAGGCAGCCATTATCTTGTGCTAAGAGCTGTTATCTGGTTACCTTCCCATTGTTCTGTTGTTAGGCTGCTGGGGGGTAAATGTGATGGTGGTGGGGGGGTGATATCACTCCAACTTGCAGTACAGCAGTACAGAGTGACTAAAGTTTATCAGAGCACAAGTCACATGACTGGAGCAGCTGTCTAGCCTCATGTCAGATTTCAAAATGAAATATAAAAAAATCTGTTTGCTCTTTTGAGAAATTGATTTCAGTGCAGAATTCTGCTGGAGCAGCACTATTAACTGATGCATTTTGAAAACAAAACATTTTTTCCCCTTTAAGGACCATAGGCCGTCCCAAAAAGCTGCCATCCTAGGCACAGTGCATATATGGTAAATACAATTCTGACTGGGTATATGGGTAAATGTACTGGAGCCTGTGCTTCTGTTCAGTGCAGGTTTTAGGGTGTGACTGAAGTAGGGTTGCCACCTGGCCGGTATTTTACCGGCCTGGCAGGTATTTTTGATGGTTGATCACAATGTTATTAATAGGAAAAAAAGGTAAACATATAGGAAGGCCGGTATTTTTTTCTAGAAAAGGTGGCAACCCTAGACTGAAGGCTGGTGGCAAAGGTTGGTTGCTAGGTGTTAGTTTACCCTAACAACCAGAGGTTTGAATTGAAGATTTGATATGAAAGGGTCTGAACTGAAAGAAAAGTCATACAAAGTCACAGCCTCACAAATCAATACACTGTTTTCAGTCTTGCTCAGTGCCCCCACCATCTGGAAAGAGGGAGCAAAAGAAGCACAAACACAATGAAAGCTAAATATGAATAACTATTGAAAGTTACCTAGAAAGGGACATTCTATAACATACTAAAAGTTATTAACAAGGAGTGACCAAATCAACAGCATTCACTGTTGAAAATGAACCATTGCTTTGGTTGCTATGGTTACTGGCTGCCATGTTCCACCCAGTAGCGCTGTACAAACACGGTCATCAAGCAAAACGGAGGCGGGGCAGAGGTGGGCGGCGACCGAGACCTCCGCCAATCAAGACCTGATGTTGCCTGCGCGCTCCTAATCCCACCCACACACGTCGATTCGCAGACATTAGCGGTCCATCTAACTAAAGTAAAATCTCGGAAGCGGTGCGTCTCTGTTGCTGACGCTCATCTAGGAGAGTGCGAGAGAAGGACTGCCATTGCTATAAGCTTACATTCCAGCATGTGCGTGCTTCTCTGGAATTCCTCCGTTCGATCTTCTCTGAAATAGAAACACATGCTGGCGAACATGAAGTCGCACATCCAATTAGTAGCAACAGTGGCCGTGTCATCGAACGGGGGCCCGTCTGTTCCTTCCTCCATTGTGCAGCAATCCCGCTGCTTGCTTGTACTTACAGTACAGTTTTAAAATGTTGCGCATGCGCGAGAACCGGGATTCGCGCTCCTCTTGTTTGAACTGGGCTCACGATCACGTCACCTTTCTTGCGTTCGCTGATTGGCTGGGTAATGCTGTCTGTTTTGAGTATGGGACAGCCCAGTGCCTTATCTGTGTGACTCACACAGCAGTGGCGGGATATGAGGGTAAATTTTGTAGTAAATAAGTTGGCTGTCTCTGCCACAGGAATGGCTGCTGACAATAAATGGCTCGCTCAGCAAAAGCGTAGTGACGCCAGTTCCTTATTTTAAAGGGATACTGTCACGGGAAACCTATTTAGTGCTACTCCAGTCATGTGACTTATGCCAGCACTTTAGGAGGGAACTGCTTTCTGGCAGGCTGTTGTTTTTCATTCTCAATGTAACTGAGTAGTACACTACTGAGTGCTGTTAGATCTACCAGGCAGCTGTTATCTTGTGTTAGGGAGCTGTTATCTGGTTACCTTCTCATTGGTCTGTTGTTAGGCTGCTGGAGGGGAAAAGGGAGGGATTGATATCACTCCAAATTGCAGTACAGCCTTAAAGAATGACTGAAGTTTATCAGAGTACAAGTCACATGACTTGGGGCAGCTGGGAAATTGACAATATGTCTAGCCCTATGTCAGATTTCAAAATGAAATATAAAAAAAATCTGTTTGCTCTTTTGAGAAATGGATTTCAGTGCAGAATTCTACTGGAGCAGCACTATTAACTTATTTTTTCCCATGACAGGATCCCTTTAACATTTACCTGGCATATCTGCCGTCACAGCGGGAGCTTAATGCAGACTTTTCTTCCCATGAAAGTAAATAAAAACAACACCTACATAAGTGGGACACTAAGGGGCAGATTTACAAAATTCACGTGACTAATTCGAAGTTCGATCGAATTTAATATAAATTTGAATCTTCGAATATGCAAATTAGGCAAATTCAAACATCGAATATTTGAATTAGAGTTATTCGAATAAAATTTTATTTGACTATTCGATGGTCGAATAATTTCCCCTTTAAATTTTTATTCGACCACCTACTTCGCCAGAACCAAGCTACCGAATTGGGAATCATTCGTTTTGATCGAATAAAAAAAAATTGGATCGATCAATAAAATCATTTGGGTTGAACGATTGATCAATCAAAATTTTTTTTATTTGATCATTCCATCGATCAAATTGCGGTAAAATCCTTCGAATTCGATAGTCGAATTCGAAGGATTTTACTTCCCTTTTATTCATATGGTCGAATTTTTTTTAATTCGAAATTCGACCAATGATAAATCTGCCCCTAAGGCTTACCCAGCAAAAGACGCACAATTTTCATCCTTTCCCTTGGAAATAAAAGTGCTTTGTGTGGAAAAAAGACCAGTCTGTGATTCCCAAAAATTGGCGGCTCACCTACTTCTCTTGAAGGTTACTTTGGCTGGGGGCGAGGTTACCCTGAAAGGCCAGTTAGTGGGAACTTTTGGGAAGATGCCAAATTGTCTTGATTTATAAACCTGGCCTGCAACTTTGAAATTCTGTGAAAAACAGGGTAGAAGTCTGGCTAAATGGCTAATAAATGGTATTTCCCTTAGATCTGACACCTTGTCATGATTTGGGTCCCAAACTAAAAAATAAATTAATAATAATCAAGGCCACTGACTTATGTGCTCTGCTAGGCCCTTTTGCAAAGTTTCAAGTCAAGACAAAACATGTTATCTGCAGGACTCTATCAAGGGTTGCCACCTTTTCTGCAAAAAAATACCTTCCTATATAGTTATCTTTTTTCCAAATTAATAACATTGGGATCAACCAGCATTTTTACCTGCCAGGTGGCAACCCTAACTCTATCTTGAAGGAAAAGGAAAGCTCCCCATAGACGACCGATCTTAGGGAAGTCCGACCAATCTGTCAAATTATCGTGCGGTTAGTGAGATACAAACGATCGTACATCTTACTATTTTTCGTCCGACAAAGGTCTGAAGATTGATCGGCCAGGTTAGAAAATCTTTATCGGTCTCCGTGCAATCTATCTATGTTTGCAGGGCAAACAGGCTGTGATCCTTCAGTTTTGCTGGCAATATCACCTGAAATGGTCTTTTTAGTTGATGGACACATCGGACATTTAAACGATTGTTTTGAAACAATTGTGGTCTCACGATAACCATTGCATCTTTCAAAAATCTTTACGTCTGTGGCCAGCTTAAAGGTGGCCAATGAAGTAACAATTACCATCTTTCTTGGAAAAGATCTTTCCAAGAAAAAACGTTCATTTCAATACACACGTATAGAGCTGAATCATCAGATACACGGGTGGAAACAATAGAATTCTGATGATTCAGCACTAACAATGATCGATGTTTGGGTGCCTTCAAAGCCCCCGAAACAAATTTTTCGTCCAGCTGATCGCTGAGCCAACTGATATCCAAGTCTTCTGCCGATATCAAGCACACAGGGACGCTCCTCCAATCAGGCGAGTTCCGAAACTCGTCTCAGGCAGCAGCGCCAGATAGGATTTGAGGATTGGCAAAAAGTCACTCCTGGTATCTTTAAAGGAGAAGTCAACCTATAACGGGGTAAACTCCATGCCTCTCCCCCCGTAAGCCCCCCTCCCCTAGCCTACTTCCCCCCCCAGGCAAAATGCCTTTAAGTTGCTACTTACCCCCTCAGAGCAGGTCCTGAGCGTGGAGGTTGCAGGTGCCATCTTCAACCTTGCCGTCTTCTTCCTGGATTTTTCTTCGCTTGGCGGCTCATGCGCAGTAGGAGCATTTGCCAGCTCCACTACTGTGCATGCGCCAAAAGTCACAAAGTTTTCCGATTGCAACTTTGTGACTTTTGCTGCATGCGCATTAGAGCTAAACCAGCAAATAGTCCTACTGCGCATGTGCCGGCAAACACTGATGGATCCTGAAAGACGACGGCTGGAGAGAAGATGGCGCCTGCAACCTCCACGCTCAGGACCTGCGCTGAGGGAGTAAGTAGTAACTAAGGGGCATTTTGCGTGGGGGGGGGAGTAGGGGAGGGGGTCATGGGGTTTACCCCATTATAGGTTAACTTCTCCTTTAAGAGCCGAATTTCCAGTTTTGAAACCGGAAATTCCGCTTTACTAGAGCGAGAGAGCGCAATTGCACTCTCCCCACTAGTGTTCCTGCCTCCCAGAAAAGTAAGCTGGTGGGGGGGGCATGATTTCAGGAGCAGCCTAAGGCTGCTTCTTCATCAGAATCAGCACTTTACACACACTGAATATCGTACAAAAATTTGTTTCGTATGATATCTGTGCGTTTATGGCCATCTTAAAGGAGCTAGAATTGTACATTCTGTTTTGGGTTTCTGTACCAGCTAGGGTTGCCACCTTTTCTAGAAAACAATACCGGCCTTCCTATATATTTTCCTTTTCTCCCTATCAATAAAATTGGGATATGCCATAATTTTTACCGGCCAGGCCGGTAAAATACCGGCCAGGTGGCAACCCTAGTACCAGCCTAAGGCAACCACAATCCTTTAGCAGTAAAGATCTGTGTGTCTCCAAAGATGCCCCAGTAGCTCCCCATCTTCTTTGCTGCCGATTCCCTGATTCACATGCTCTGTGCTGCTGTCACTTACCCGTCACCCAGACACAAAAATCTGTATAATAAAAGTCCTTTTCAAATTAAACATGAAATCCAATTTCAAATTTTTATTAAAGCATTCATAGCTTGTTTAAGCTCATTTAAAAGTATCAGCTGTCAATCAAATATTGTCTGCCCCTCCTCTATGCCTTAGGCATAGAGGCAGGGCAGATAATTACTTTCACTTTCCATTCAGCACATCCTAGATGTCTCTGCTCCCCACACATTCCCCCAGTTCTCTTAACCATTTTAATTGTGTTGCCAGGACATGGGGATAGACATTGAGTCCCCCATTCTGGTGCACAACAAGATTCTGAGATGATGCAAGACTTGCCTAAATAACAGTGTCCACAAAATGGCTCCTGCCTGCTTGCTATAATTATGAATTCCCAGACTGAAGGAAACAAGACTAAAATAATTTATATAGTGTAATTAATGTTCATTTTGCTTGACTAATGTGATAAAATAGGATTTTGAATATTTTTTTGGGGTGACGGGTCCACTTTAATACAGATAATTACTACATGGCAGCAAAGAATCCAGTGCAACTAGCACCAGAATGTAATAATCAGCCCTGTAGCATCAGTTTATGTAACGCTTTTCTGGGATATATACAGCACACCCCGATTTAATGTCCAGCTAGTAATAGGCAAGCATGGGTTACATTGCGACCTACACATCAGGACAGGGCCTTCGCCATGTGGAAGCGATCCTTTAGGAGGTAGTATAACTACAATACCCAGGCAAACTGTATAATAAAAGATGAAATGGGCACCAGGAGGTTCTTTAAAACAACAGATGAACTTTTATTAGCAACAGAATTGCAATGTCCCCAGGTTTAGATACTCACACACAGGAGCTTTCACAGAACATAGCAGAGGTTACACAGGTGTAGATGTCAGCCGATATTCATACACACACCCCAAGGAGACTATCTCCCAGAGCCCTGAGAGACAAGGGTACATCCATTCCTCTACAAAGTGCCTGTTGCCAAAAGGGACTATTAGGAACACCAGTTAAGGCCCGATAGCTGCTGCTAAGTCCTAGTCCTTATTAATATAATATCCCTGCACTAAAAGCAACACGGGGGAAGCTTTGTAAGGAAGATCTCTTCCTACTAATCTCCTGGGTGGAACACACACTGTTCATACTAAATATCCTGACTATCTTTCTCTCCCCTAGAGAGACTATTACAGTACTACCCTGCTCTTACTAAACCTCGTTCACGGGGTGGCCTGGTCGCCGACTTACCCACTAAAGGGGCTGGCCCCTTTAGGGTCACGTGGCTTTACTGGGGCCTTCCTGCTCCCAGGCTCAATGGCACATCCAGTCGATCCAGATCCAGCAGCCAAAGAGGAAGTGGCCACTCCTTTCCAGCACTATAAAACTTTGTGGCAGGAAATGGTCATTACACTCTGGGCTGTAACTATTGGTTAGAAGCATACACTTGCAACATAACTTCTGCCTAGTGACTAGGGTTGCCACCCGGCCGGTATTTTACCGGCCTAGCCGGTAAAACACCAGCCAAGGCCGGGGCCGGTATTACAAATTTACCGGCAATGTACTGCCGGTAAATTTGTAATACCCCTTAAAAATGGCCCTTGCCTTGCCTTAAAGGGCAAGGAAAGGCAAAGAAATAAAATCCCATTTTTACTTTCTTTAATGAAAAAGAAATCTATCTCCAATATACTTCAATTAAAAAATATGTACAGTTTTTATAAGAAACCTGACTGTATGCAGTGAAATTCTCCCTTCATTTAGTGCTTCTGGCAGGGAAACAATCACTTATGAACAGCAGGGGGAGCCCCTGTCTTACTTACCAGCCATGCAGAACTCAAGCAGACCATACTGAGCATGTGCAGTGTCAGTGTCAGACAAAGATGTATAACAAAGTTACAAGATGACAGCCCCCTGTGGCCAACTTTGAAAGCATAAATCATTTGTTTGATTAGGCTTGTGGTGCAGTAAGTTCATGTTTATGTTTAGTATACAAAGTACAGCATTTCTACCCTTATTCTATTTTACACTTTCCTTGTCCTTTAAATCTAATAAAAACTTACCTTTCTTGCGTCTTCAGCCGATCGTTCGCGTGGCTCCGCCCCTTTGACATCACGTCACGCCCCTTTTGACGTCACATCACGCCCCCTTTTGGCCCCGCCCCCCGCCGGCCGGTATAAAAATGTTCAAAAGGTGGCAACCCTACTAGTGACAGATGCAGGGACTTAACTCCATAGGTGCCAGTAGAAAACCTATGGGTCCCTACATTTATATAACAGACAAACTTCATTTTCTGAAAGATG
The DNA here is from genome assembly GCA_024363595.1 of Xenopus borealis. Classification (NCBI taxonomy): domain Eukaryota; kingdom Metazoa; phylum Chordata; class Amphibia; order Anura; family Pipidae; genus Xenopus; species Xenopus borealis. The sequence continues at coordinate 124,320,779 of CM044441.1, read as the reverse complement.
TAAGATGAATATTTGGAAGGTGCTTGGTGGATGGCTTGGCATATCCCAGGCTAGTGAGAAACCGGAGAGAAAGCAGAATAAGTTGAAAGGAATAAAATACAAAATTTTGTAAAGGCAAAAAAGCTAATTATGTTATTTGTAATTATGTAATTCAAATCATCACATAACACTTAAACTCCCATATAAAAGGCTCCTTATTGATTTCTAATTACTTTTTTTACAATAGTGAGTACACTATTCCCGATATATCAATTTAACTCTTACAGCTGTGGGCCAAAGACAGTGACATTGTCGGCTGAGGGCTCCTTTTATGCGGGTCTGGTGGGGTTTTCCACAAGCTAATTATTATATGAAATGAATCCTGATCAGGTTTCAGAAAGACAATTGTTCAGGTCATATAAATGGACCAACAGGCTGGTCAAGAACGAGTAAGGACTGTGTTGTAAGAGTACCGTTAATACTGTATTGCTTCAATATTACCACTGGGTGGTGACAAAAGCATAGCTAAACTTTGCTATGTGCCTTTTTCAAAATACAGTCTGAGACCGCTGTTCCCTATGGAAAGAAACCACTCCAGACAATTACCATGGCAATTATTTGTTTCTGCATTGCATAACAATTTCCTAATTTTGCACTATTGTCTGCATTATGTCATCTAAGTGAAGTAATTTACTAGCATGATAAAGATGCCAAGGCTGATCAAAGTCTGTCAAATCTCACACAACTCCTTGTGGCACCTACAGTTACGGACAATAATGTATTCATTCTTTACTGAATATATGGCAAAAAACACTGAAAATGCCTGGTATACCATGTGCTGCAGAGTCATTACAGGGTGTCTAAAAGGACTGCATGTGAACAAGTTTTTTTTAACCATGCTGAAGCATGGTACATGAATACAGTTGTACACATTTAATTGCAGCCTTATACTCCACTTGACCTTGCTACTGTACTTCATTGGTTTGTGCATGTTCTATGATTAAAGCAGATATACAACCATTGTGGGTTTACTGTGGGGGACCTGGTCTTTTCCCCCAACTGCACTTAAATTAAATATATACCCATTTTTGACATATAGCTCACCCTGTTGGGCTTATGGAAAAAAAAGTGCATTAACACCACCTGACCTATAAGAAATAAATATAAATGTATTTTTATACACATACATACCTAATTCTGTACTTGCAGGAACAAATTCCCTTCCCCCTTAGGCTCAATGTGTAATGTAATACATTGCACTGTGAGCCTAAAGTCCTTCTGGTTTTCCTAGTGGGTGATGCACATATTCTCTTGAAAGCAGAGGGACTGCAAATGTGTCGTTCAAGACAGTATATCTAATATATAGTATTTATTTTTATTATTATTAACATGTGTTTCTATAGTGCCAACATATTGCATAGTGCTTTAAGGCATTCTATTTGGAAAAGCTGAGCATAAAAATTTTTTTTGTCACTTATACCTTCATGTCCGGTGAGATATTATTTTTTACAAAACATGGCTTTTTTTGTTTATTGCAGATTATATTTATCTTGTCATAAAAGAACAACAAAATGCCTTGTGATGGCAACAAAAACATGATTAATATAAGATCCTGTTCTAGTTTGCAAAGCCATTAACTGCTTACCTGGGTCTTTACTTCTCTGACTTAGTTATTCAATGTCTCAGTATCTTACCAAAAGCTACATTTCCTAGGTTTTTATAGCATAGTAACAGAATGAAGGGAAATAGTTCTGTACATGAACCACAGTCTGAATACAACATATTAGATGCCCATTATAAATGGAGGGAAATTAATTAAAAGGTCATATAAGGGGTAATTTGATAATGGACCCACAAGTGCAGGTGCTCTAAAATGGACTTGGAAATGGAAAATCACTGCACTTCCACATGATTGCCAATGCCTCCTATGCTTCTTCTGAAGATTAGAGTGCAGCTGGAGCTAAAGTCACCCTGGATCTGGCGACAACTCACAGTGGGTTGTGTCAATAGGTGCACCACACTTGCACCCAGAGAATCAGTCAGATGAAAACATTGATTTGGAAGTGGTGACACACTAGGCTACTAGGGGAGATTAGTCGCCCAACGACAAATCATATCTTCAAAAGGCGATTAATCTCCCCTAAATACCTTCCCACTGGGTAGAATGTAAATCGCCAGTGGGATTGCACTTGGAACACTTTGTTTTCCAAAGTTGCCTCACAAGGAAACATCGGGCAACTTCGGAAAATGAAGCATTCCAAGGGCCATCCCGCAGGGTTGTTGGGTGAGACAGAATAAATAAAAAGCCTCCAAATGGAATCTGCTTCCCACTGTATCCTGGAGATGTCCAGAAAGGTTGTTGTTCAATAGATCTGGTGATTCTTCCTCTCTGTTATAATACCTTTCTTATATGTTGATGGATATATAAAGTAGGAGGAGGGCAAAACATTTTAAAAAAGGAAACTATAGATTATGTTAATTACCATAGCGATATATGGGTCTCAATTACAGACCTTTTTAACAAGAGGAAATTTGTGGCGTTGTGCAACTTATTATTATATAAATAGCAAAACATGTATAGGATGTCCAGCATAAGTATATTAAAGTTTTATCAGTGGAGCTCACCCGGCTGTCTGTGCTCCTTTCCACTCCTGGGGGCTGCTCTCGTGGGAAGTCAGCAACTCCTTGCCGGTCAATCAACTCCTCCACATACCCGCTCTCTAGCGCTCATTGGAATCACGGAAAGGCACAGTATTATTAAGATTAATGCAGCTTTATTATACGCACCAATGTATAGGATGTCCCCATGTTAGAGAGTAAAACACATGCCAAAACAAGCTTGTAACAATATGTTAATATGTTTCCTGGCTAACTGAAACAGAGAACAATATGCTGTGCTCGAATAAGGGAGTCTCTGGGGCCCAAAGTTTTCAGTGCATTTATTTTAGTTTTCATTAATCTCCTGCTTTCCTCCTTAAACTCATAATTACTCAGTCTCTTAGGGACCTATTTAAGATTACTCATGCTATTAGGCATGAGCAATCTTTAGGGAAAGCCCGCATGAGTTTCCTAACCTCAACAATTTCTGTAACGAAGAAGAATTTTGACAGCTTTTAGGTGCCAAAAAGCCCAAGCAACCTTAAATAGGCCCCTAAATGTCATCAGTTTGGATTTTATAATCATTTTCAGTATATGTCTTTCCAAAATGGATAATATTGTTGCTAGATGCAGGGTATACGATTTTAATCTGAAGGCAAACATATGGTATGCCCATGTGTATTTCATGGATCCTGGAAGTTGTGGTCTGTAACAGTTACAGGGCTCTATGCGTGTATGTAGTTGATCATTTGCCTCTTTCTTGCACCATGCAGCATTGGCCAAGGGCATTCTGAATTACCATTCTTGGTTTAAGAGGCTGTTCATGCAGCCAATAACCTCTCATTGTGGTTAGCACATTTCTTCAGAAAATAATCTCTCCCATATGAAGAATTCCAAGCAGTTGGGCATCAGTGATGACACTTCCAAGTCCTTTGATTACATTTCTATGGATGTGCTGGACTGGATTCTGCTGAATCAATTATACCCCACAGAATACTGTACTGAGCAGTAAGTTGCATATTCACCACAAATGTCAAAATTACAGCTTTTCCTGAGGAAATCTTCACTACGAGAAAATCATGTGACATTAAGAGGACGATTGTATCAGATCTGAAATGTGAAATCCTGCAGATCATTTGCTTTAGCTTTAATCAAATCATTTGCTGAATGATATGATTAATCTATAGGTCAATCTGAGTAATTCAAAATTAATAATTATTACTTTCCAAGCCTTCCAGAGATTCAATACAGGAGACCCTCAAAATATTGAATGGTCTAAGATATTGAATTCACTTGTAAGCTAAGGGCAATTTTTGTTAAAGGGAAACTGTCATGGGTAAACATGTTTTTCTTTAACGCATCAGTTAATAGTGCTGCTCCATTAGACTTCTGCACTGAAATCCATTTCTCAAAACAGCAAACAGATTTTTTAATATTCAGTTTTCAAATCTGACATGGGGCTAGACATTTTGTCAATTTCTTGTGCCAGCACTTTAGGAGGGAACTGCTTTCTGGCAGGCTGTTGTTTTTCCTACTATTACTACTACTGAGTGCTGTTAGATCTACCAGGCAGCTGTTATCTTGTGTTATGGAGCTGTTATCTGGTTACCTTCCCATTGTTCTTTTGTTAGGCTGCTGGGTGGGGGAAAGGGAGGGGGTGATATCACTCCAACTTGCAGTACAGCAGTAAAGAATGATTGAAGAGCAGAAGTCACATGACTTGGGGCAGCTGGGAAATTGACAAAATTTCTAGCCCCATGTCAGATTTCAAAATTAAATATAAAAAAACCTGTTTGCTCTTTTGAGAAATGGATTTCAGTGCAGAATTGTTCTGGAACAGCACTATTAACTGATGCATTTTGAAAAAATTTTTTTTTCCCATGACAGGATCCCTTTAAAGTGGATTCATTCAATATTGGTACAATATCGATACCTCCAGAAAGCTCAATCAAGTTTTCAAATCAAAATTTGTTAAAATTCAACTGATCCAAAACAATTGTTAATAATCCCTAATGGTTCTTTCAGATTATAATCCATAATGATCATTTTTAAATAAGGCCTTTTTTCCAACCAATTTCCATTGTAATATTTGTAGTGCTGCAAAACTTGAATTTGCTGCTTACACTGCTGATTCCTGATTTCACACTTCTGGTACATGGCTATTTCTGCAAGTTAAGGGTGTTCCTCCAGGCACATACATACATTTTGCGCCCTGCTATTTGCTTTATTTTCACTCCTCTTTTAAATTGCTTTTGATTAAAAATGTTCACATTGACACAGTGGTGTAAATAAGGCCCCCACAGGAACCACCAGGCAGCTGTTAAGCTTTGTTTAGGGGATCTGCAGCCTCACTGACTTCCAGTGATTACTATTAGCTATCAAATGACTGAAGGAATAGGACGTAAAATAAAAAAGTAATCCAATAAACCAACTGTAAATAGAAAAGGGGGGAATAGATTAGTACAATGAGGATAAGAGTAAGAGAAAAATAGAAGAGGAAGAATAACAGAGATAAGGAATATGAAAATGAAGAAGAATGAAAGACAAAAGAAGATGTAAAATTGGGGAGATGATGTACAGATGGGAAAAAAGAGAATATATAAAGTAGAAAGGGATAACAGTATAGAAGACAGCAGAAGGGGAAAGCAGTCCATGTACTGAGTGTTTAGCTTTTTCTGTTGATGGGTAAGCATGGATGTTTATACACAGTTATAAAGTGTAAAAAGCACATAACTAGAAGAAATAGAGATACAACAAGATAGGGAAGTGGTGTTTGTACCCACTGCCTTTCACTGTATAATATACATTGGTTTCTTGTTTCTACTGCTTCTCACTGTATGTCATGTACTTCGGAAATGTACGTAATATATTGACTCTTACTGACTCCAAGGGGAAAATTCGCTAAAGGGAGAAATTTTCGCCATTGATGATTCGCCACACTCCATGCCACTTTGCCAGATGCAAATTAATTACCACTACGCTAAAATGCGAAGTTGCGTCTCAGCAGCTGAACGCTTGCAAATTTCTGCTATCGTTACTGCGGCTGGGCGAGCATTTCATAGCAAATTTTCGCTACCATTCATTTCTGCCTAGTGAAACTTAATTTGAATAGGTCGGGTACCTAAAGTCATATGGAAGTCTTTATTAGTAACGCTGGTACAAATGCTTAAAGTGACCACTTTTTAAAACACATGTCCAATGAGCCAAAATAAAGACAGAAGAGATCCTCCAATTCCCTAGACATGAGCCCATCCTTGTGGCATGCCCCTCAAATTAGTTAAAAAAAATTGTTCACACATAAATCTTTAATAGTTGGGACCCTTGAAAGCAATCCCGCTTTAAAAAAAGAAATGTCGCCAGTGGTTTTTACAACTTTAATGCATTTCTGGCATACAGGATATGATGTCACTGACATAAGATTGAGGAGGATGTAGCTTTGTCTTATCATTTCACTTGGTTGGAGGTGGCAAAGTAAAGTTATGTTAAGTAAAATTAGCATCTTAGTGAATTTGTGGAGTAATGATCGTTTGCCAGAGGGAAAAGTCTCCTGGCGATAGGGTGCGAACGAACGCTAGTGACAGCCTCTTTAGTCTCTTTAGTGAATCTACACCCTTGTGCTGTTTCTAGTTGGCTGCAGAAAGTAATCTGGGCCTTATAATATTCCGTCAGCATGCGCACCCACTGATTAATTAGATCTTTTCACCTACTTTAAGAAAATATTTCTTCTGTCTAGACCGTTGGACTCATAGAGATCCAGTCATGTGATGTAAAGAGTGTCAGTCTTGCAAGAAAAACCCTCCCCCCCAGGGAGCACCTCAAAATTTCCTCAGCGGTGGGGTCAAAACTCTATTTATGATTCTGCTTTGACATTAATGGCTTACATGAGGTCTAAAGTGGCGTAAAATAAAGGCATTAAGTATAGTGATTGGGCAGCATAAACACTCACCTTTATAAATGTAACCAATTTTTACACTGTCATCAATAATTAATAGGCTGCCTGTATGTAGAAAGTCACAGCTGTTTTTGCACAACTTGAGTAAAGGATTTTCATAGAACCATGGCATTGGTGATTGAGCTTTCTTCTCCAGCAAAGCCTCTGTATTCACACCTTATAGTAGTATCGCTTAAAGGTTTCACTAAAAGAACCCCTGATTATCTCTTTATCATAGAGCCTAAAGGTTCTTTACCTGCTTTGTGAACTCCTTTGTCTGTCTGTAGCTCTATGTAATTTGAAGAATAAAATAGGCTTAGTGGGAAAGACAGAATGCGCATTTAATAAGAAACAAACATTCAATACCAAACCTGAGCTATATATGATTTAGAATAGCTGTGCATTACTTAGTATACTGTATGTCAGAATAACTCTTTCCTATACCCGTATATTATAAGGTGCCAGATTGCTCTTCCCCTGTTTATCTAATCACAGAAAATGTCAAAATGATACTTTCTCTAAAACAGTATTTAATGGGGAATTTATGAATATACTAACACTGTGTTAGATGTAATAATGTGTGTGTGTGTGCGGAGAGGGGTGTTTTAAACGCTGAAATTACATTTTGGTTGAATAAAATAAATAAGCACTTAACAGAGATAAATACAAGCATACAGAAATTCTGACAAAAATAAATGACATTAAATAGGGAAAGGCAAAGGGGTGTCATGGCATTTGGCACTTTTTATGTGGCGATCAATAAATATACCATTGGATCTGACTGTGGGACATTAGTATTGATAGAATATTGGCAAATCTTAAACAGGAAACATCAGTCTTCACACCTGTTGATCTGGTCAACAAATCTTGCCTATTTTTATAACTTTATTTTTCAATAAGAAAGAAAAAAGAAAAACAATTCTTATGCACAGCAAAAATCTGCAGTGATTTATAGCACAATAAATAAAAAATATTCTCTTAGTTTATACCAACAAATGTTTTTTCCCCCCCGAACACAAAGCATTATATTTAAGATGCATAACATTTCCAGTGTTACTAAAGCCTGCCACACAACGGAGATCAGTGCATTATAACGCAGACCTCTATAGCACTGGACATGGTCATGCAATTTTGCAAAAAGTCTGTACAGATCCTTCGAGCAGTATGCTGTGAAGGAAGTACCTATGCCCCAATTTCCTATATACAGTATATTCATATATATATATATATATATATATATATATATATATATATATATATATATATATATATTTATATATATATATGCTATATATACTTTTAAAACTCTTTCTTCTAGGTAACATATGTACACATAGAGGATTTCCTTAAAGCTCAAAGCACCTTATCTTTCGGCATGTATGTGATCCTAACTGCTGCCCTATAGATGTGAATCAATTACAACTCCTAGCATGCTAGAGTGCTGCAGGATGGGCATCATCAACAGTTTAAAAGATCAAAATGTCAGGTATGCTCAGAACAAAGCTCTCTGTATTAGAGTCATTGGGTCTGTGTTATAGAAAAAATGTAGTCCTGAACTATAGAAACTAAGCAATCGTTCATGCCATGCAAATGTAGTAGTTTGTGTTCATCTTCAAAGCTTCTGTTCTTCAGTTTGCAGGCAATATCAACCTTAGTACTTTGGGGGGAAAAAAGTCATTATTGCTTTTGCAACTAGTCACATGCTGGTCTCACGTGTTGGACAATAACCTGTTTCACCTGTGTCCGGGTGGATTTCTGGGACAAACAGATGATTTTCTACTTTGCTCTCTTCCTGATTTGTTTCCTGATGCGTATCCTCCTCTGGGAGGTAAGTGTCCTGAGTACAGTTCTGACTTATGTTTTTCTGTGGTGTGAGTGGAGACGTTTCAAGGTTCACATAGTGTCCTTCAGGTTTCTCCTCAATGCAGTTTGTTTTCATGTTCTCCTGAGTATCATTTTTTTCATCACAAATTTGCATAAAGTCCTCATCTTCAGTGCCAATTTCACTGAAACTGCTTTTCATGTTCGAGGGCAGAGCAAAAAGTTTTGGATTATGCTTTGGGGACACCTGCAAGGATCTCGAATGCTCACTAGATGAATCCGTTTGAAGGTTCGATGGCTGCTCCTGAGATGGATAATCTTGCAAGAAAATTGTGCTTAGCTGAAGATGAGTGTACAAAGGATGGTTTATCATGTTTACTGGCAAAGCACTCGTAAAGTTTGCTGGAGCTGGCTGAGAATGGCTCTTTGCGTCTCTAAAATTAACTTTAAGAGACCTTGATCTAAGAGGATGATTCCTTTTCAGAGAACATTCGGGGCTTGCTACTTCATTTCCGGCTTGGTCTTGAAGTAATATTTTAGGGGTCCCATTATCATTTTTGACAGAACGCTCAGATAACTTATATTCAAAAGTAACATCTTTGGGAGCAAACCCCATGTATTTTGAGCGCGGCAAAAACGGAGTAATATTCCTGTCCTGGCCTTCCTCAGGCACTGTGTAGGCAGGGAACCGATTTTCAAGGTTACTTCCAGGATATGGCGTAAGGGGAGACCTTTCTGTTTCTGTAAAGTCAGTTGCACAGCTTGCAAAACTGTCAATACTGGAAACACTTCTCATATCAGTGACTATATCTTTCTGAGCCACTGATAGTCGGGTCTTCTTTGTTGAAACCTCTTCCATTTCTATTTCTTCTTCATATGCAGGTGGAACAGCAGTCTGTTCCTGGAAGGATGAATTGACGCTGGGATGTGACTGAGCTTTTGTTATCTCATTGTACAGCTCCTCTAGCTTTTGAGCACTGAGATGCTGTGGGCTAGAAGGTGCATTGTTCAGCTGTTCTTGGGAGTCATGTTGACTCACCTCCTGATACTTATTATCAAATGATTTGTTTGAACTTGTTTCAGATAAAGTCCTTCGTGACCATTTCCATCGACTTGGGGATAAATGATTATCACTTGGCTTCTCCATTTTATTAGATCCATCTGCTGATTTATCTACTGCAATATCAATCAGTTCCATACTACGGGCAAATGCGTCTTTAAGATTCATGGACACAATACTGCCATTTCTCTTTGCCCTTTCAAGTGCCTCTCTTCTCTTTATTGCCTTTTCTTGCCTTTTCTGCTCTTTGTAGAACTCAGAAAAGTTATTCACTATAATTGGTATAGGCAATGCTATAACTAACACACCAGCAATGCAACAAAGGCCACCAATAATTTTACCCAGCAGTGTCTTAGGGTATATGTCCCCATAGCCAACAGTGGTCATGGTAATTGTGGCCCACCAAAAGGATGCTGGGATGCTAGTAAACTTTGTTGCGTCCTCATCTTTTTCAGCAAAAAACACCAAACTGGAAAATATCATAATCCCCATTGCCAAAAATAATATTAGTAACCCCAGTTCATTGTAACTCCGCCTGAGGGTAAATCCTAATGACTGAAGACCTGTGGAATGCCTGGCCAGTTTAAGGATTCTCAGTATCCTCATGATCCGAAATATTTGTACAACGCGCCTTACATTCTGAAACTGAAGCACACTCTTGTTTGACTCTGTGAGGAAAATGGTGACATAATATGGTAAAATGGCCAACAGGTCGATTATGTTCAAAGGACCTTTGAAAAACTTCCATTTGTTGGGAGAAGAAAGGAAACGTAGAAGATACTCCATTGTGAACCAAGCAATGCATACAGCTTCAACATGTGCCAGCTGTGGGTTGTCATTGGGTTGTCCAAACTCATCCATTTCTTGTAAATCAGGCAGGGTGTTAAGCGATAATGCAATGGTTGACAGTACGATGAACAGAATCGATATAATGGCCAAAATCTGAAAAACAAAACAGAAAAAAGGGATTTATTAGAAATATTGAATGAATATACTGTTTTATTTTTTTAATCCAACAACCTTGAAGGTGACATTAAGGGACTTATTTATTATGCTTTGTAAAAGGTGGAGTGAACATTACCGGTGATGTTGGCCAAAGCTACCAATCAGTTAAAAAACAAAAGCAAAGATGTGAATGGTTGCTATAAGCAACATCACCGGTAATGTGTCACTCCACTTTTTACACAGCATGATAAATATACCCCTGATTGTGGTAGTTGAAGTCATCTGTATTTTCTTTCATCTATTTTTAGCAAAGCTGCATCTTCCTGTGTTTATGCTTTATATGCTATGGACTTGCAAGGTCAAGTGTTTTATAAGTTATATAAGTGTAGCATGTCTTATCACAATATACAATTGCTCCCATTTTTTGCCGAATGTCTACAGGGAACTCCATCCCTGTCTGATTGACCGTTACTCTTCATCTCAATGTGATCACTGCAGAAATGAAATCGGAAATGGCTAACCATGATATGTATTTAACATAAACCTGTAATGCTGACAAATGATCATTGGTATTCCAATAATATTTTCTTCAGAACATATCACCAAGCTGGTTGAGTGGTAGGACAGAGAGCCACCAAAGGACCTATTTATAGAGCATAAAAATTAGAAAGGGTCCACACGTCCTCCAAAAACATTTACATTAAAACTCTATCTTTTATTCACCTATGATTAAGGAACCAAGGTCTGAAACGCGTCAGGTGACATGGTTCATGTCTCCTTTTCATTCCATATTTTTAATAGCCTGAAATAAAATAAAAAAATACACTTTTTGGTAGATGTGGATCCGGATAACAGATCCAAGTAATCGCGGCAGACTGTGCAGATTTGTAAATGGTGTGCGGACTCCAGAAATATGGCCAAAGAATTGTCGATCAATATGGACAAAGTCAAAGTTCGATCATTCTTGCCTCATCTCAGTATTTTGAAAATGAAGTTTAGTATATTTGTGAAAAACAGTTTGTAAGAATTCGTAATAAATCAATTTCATGACAATGTAGCTTGCAACTTGTATATGTAAAAGACCAAGTAATCTGCTTCACATCTGCATGAGTTTGGCTCTTGTGCTACATTTGCAAAAGCACAGGGCATTTCTATAGAGACTAATTGCATTATTTATATGTATTACGGCAGTCTGCTGCCTGCTGGGGAGGCTTGAAACACAGCAGCAGCAAAACACTAAAATATTAATGGCAGATCAATAAAGTCTGCTACATTTGTAAAGTTTAATAGCAGCAGCATGAGCCTAATTATGATTAAGGATGCTAAATATATTATTTAATGTATTAAATTCCCACCAGTCAGTTAAATAGTTAGTACGTATTAAACCAAATGTGAATAATTCTCTGTTAAAGGGATAACCAGAAAGAATACAATCAATTTCTGGACAATATGGCGAAAGGACATTCTATTGATTTGGTTTCCAAGGGGAAAATAACCCAGTGCAGATTTGCTGCTTAGTAACCCAACCTCCCAGCAGTCTTCATATTTCAAGGAAGGATTTTGGTACCTTATCTATTTGTGCAGTGAAACTGAGAACAAGCTGCTCCATTTTCCCAGCATGCCTTTCTTTCTAACCTATATTAACGCTGATTTTTATTTTTAGTGCTGTGATTTTGCCAGTTAGGGGCCTATCATACTGTATAAAACAATCAACACATGAATAAACTATTCTATTTGGGTCCTTTGAAGGCAATTTCACCCTCTAACCTGGGATCAAAATAAACTTCAGGTGCTAAAGCGTGCGTGCGTGCTAAAGCATATGTAAAGCATGGGCCATGTACAAATTCTTTGCTTCTGAGATATTATGTGTATTAAAGGGAATGTCATCCCAAAATTAACATTTTGCATGATCAAAAAAAAGTCTAAGGGGCAAATTCAATAAATTAAATGTTTTGCAGCCATCGCAACAATTCGCCCCGACAACACTAATTCACTAAAGCGCGAAGTTGCGTTGAGGGTGCTGAATGCTGGCGCCCTGGAGGCAGAAGCATTGCGGGCAATTGAAAGTGTAATGGAGCTATTTATGTTACGTGGTGCATCAAATACATTACATTTACACTGATAACTAGACATGCGAAGGGAACCATGATAAAGTCAAAAGAGTTGTTCTAATGCCCTACACATGAGCCCAAAGTTAAATAATGTGCCATATGGTAGAAAATGTATGGGGAAACCAGGTGATCAAAAAACATATGTATGCATTTTGCTGTCTAACACCCTGAGAAATTGAAAAGACGCCAGCGTTTTTTGTACTTAGAAGATATTACAGTCAAAAATGATAAAGTAAGTAACTGAAGATTGAGGATGTTCTACGCTCGACAATGCACTTCGCCAGGTCAGAGCCGGTGAAGGCAATCCTGGCGAAAGAGGTAATGTTCATTCACCAGAGCATCTGGTGTTTGAGTCTGAAGCAATGCTGGTGTACAGTGTGAAGTAATGCTGACATCACGCTGGCGAATTTTCGCTAGTGTTAGTCCAGGAGTGTCCTGAGGCCCGAGGGCCATATGCGGCCCAGGATGGATATGAATGCGGCCCATCTTGAAACACTCAGACCCAAATTCACTAAAGCGCAAAGTGTCTAACGCTAGCGCTAATTCGCCAGGGTGATGTCATTTCGTAACTTTGCAAATTCACTAACACCGAATTGACGCTAGCGATGTAGATAGACTTGCGCAACTTCGCACCCTTACGCCAGGTGAAGTTGCGCACTGATGAAGGATTGTAATTACGCAAATTCATGCAAAGATCAACTTTTTCCTGAACGTTACCACTTACGCTAGACTTTACTTTGCCTGATCAGACCAGGCGAAGTTCAATACAATAGATAGGAGGTTGAAAAAAAAGGAAAATTTTTCTAAGTCCCAAAAAAACACTGGCGTGTTTTACCATTGGAGGGTGATAGTCTGAAAAAGATCGTTTTTTTTTTGGGGGGGGGGTTACCCTCCTTCCCCCCTACATTTCCATATGGCAACTCAAATATACAGGGGGCACATGTTTAGGGCAATAGCACAAATTTATTTTATTTATTAAAGGTTTCCTGGGCTTGTGTAGTGGATTGTAGTGGCTGTAACATATACTTCTATTATAGGCTTAAGTTCCCACCGTATGCAAATTAGGCAACGCTAGCGTAACTGCACTTTGCCTGGCGAAGTAACACTAGCACAACTACGCTACCTTCACCGACCTGAGCGTAACTTTGCACTTTAGTGAATTTTCCTAGCGCTGGCGAAAATTCGCCTGGCGAAGTGTGGCGAACACTAGCCAAGTCAACACTAGCGAATTTTCAGAACTTAGTGAATTTGCCCCTCAGTGCTCGAGAAAACGTCATGTTGCAAAGGATATAGGAGGAGGGGGACTCTGCCCATTGCCCAGTTATTAATAATAATATAATAATAAGTCTATTTAATATCCAGGTGTCCCATATTTCTGTGTATAGCTCCATCTGGTTATCCAACTGGTATTGTAGTCCTTTTTCTTTGTATTTTCTTTACTTTTACAAATCAAAAGTGTTTGTGTATTTCATGTGTGGCCCCCAGACAATCTTTCTTCTTCCACTGTGGCCCTCGAAGCCAAAAGTTTGGACACCCCTTTGTTAGTCACCGCCCTTTAGTGAATCTGCCCCTTAGCAACTTATACATGTATTTAAAAAGATCCCAGTGGTTTTAAAATGATTTGTAACAGCAAATGAGATCAGCAGCTGTCTTTCCCTTCTGCTCTAGTTCTGACTCTTGAAACAATGCAGCAGAAGTCAATACTCAGCAAATACAGGTTTGTGTTGGCTTCAGTAGATCCAACAGTACAGAAAATTGCAAGGGGCCAACAAGCACTGCTTTAATAGTAATTACATGTACAAAAAATCTTAATGTTTAGTGAATATATATTGGAATGTTGTTTATAACTTCATTTTATTTTGGGTTTATATCCCTGCAATGAAACTGCGTACTCTGAAGTGTGTTGATACTGTTCTCATCTGATGGACCTGTTGGCCCCTCTGTATGATCTGATTGTTGGACCCAGGTTTGACCAGTATGTCGGTGGCCAAATTGGGCTCAGAATGAGCCGTATGTAGTCATCTTTAGTTAATGACAAGGAAAGTAATTAAATATCACCCATTACTTCAGTAAAGCACCCTCTCCTTATTCCAGATTTTTTAGCCTAAAATGACGACAGCCTGCTAGCATACTGGTAAGTGACTGCTCCAACATCTTACAAAGAAGGCATGCATACTTGGGCACACATGCATTCGAGACTCCTGGCAAGCAGGCAAAAAATGCATGTGCTCCCCATTAGAGTCTCATGTCTATGCAAGTGGTCCATGACAGCAGGGAGTCTGCATACCAGACCTGCAGTGGGGTACCAGAAGAGGTCATTCTTCAGAGGCATTTGTTAGTACTAAGTCTTTAGAAAAGTAGAGTTCTTTTACCTGATACAAATAAGTCAGTAATTATAAGTACAGGTATGGGATCCGTTATCCGGAAACCCGTTGTCCAGAAAGTTTTTTTAAATAATCTACATTTTTAAAAATTATTTTCTGTAATAACCAGACAGTACCTTGTACTCAATACAAACTAAGATATAATTATTCCTTATTGAAAACAGAACCAGAGCACTGGGTTTATTTAATGTTTCCATGATTTTCTATTAGATTTAATGTATGAAGATCCAAATTACAGAAAGATCTGTTATCTGGAAAGCCCCAGGTTGTGAGCATTCTACATAATAGGTCCCATACCTGTAATACATTGCAGCAACACTATAATAATCATACTAATCTATTATAACCAGCAGGTGTCTCTCTCAGACTGTCACGTACAAAGCCGGAGTCATCAATAAAGGAAAAGTGTCCTTTTATTATTTGTTTCTAAATCATAAACTGAATCTATTTCTTTTCTAGGAGAGAGAGATCAGAACATAAGTTTATAGATTCACAAAAGTGCTCTGGAAACATATCCAATGTATACAGTAGCTGCATATATATATATATATATATATATATATATATATATATACACACAAATATCCAGGATATGTTGTACATTTTATGTCGGAAGGAAAAGGAACTTTGCACCAATAATCACTGATTAAGCTGATATTGAGCAAGTGCTGCTATATGCTATATATGCTATATATACAGTATATATGCACCAAATCCATATCTTTGAAATTTGGCCAAACCCCCACATTTTTCAGGAAAGATTTGTCCCAATCCTGCACCAAATCCACCTCTTAGGTGGATTTAACTCTAAATTCACATGAAGGATTCGAAGTTCAATCGAATTTTCAAAAAGTTTCTAATTCGAATTTTCGAATGTTTTTGAAGACCAATTCAACCAGTGAATTTTGAAAATTCAATTGAATCGAATGATTCGAATAAAAATCTATTCCACTATTCGACAGTCCAAAGTGAATCCTGCAGAAAAAAACTTGAATTTAGCCAAAACCCAAACCAAATCCAGGATTCGGCCCATGTCTTCCTGGAATGCATAGAATCTGGGGTTTTTCAGGTATGGCATCTTTCTGTAATTTGGGTCACTCACCATACCTTAAGTCTGCTAACTAACATATAAACATGAAATAAACCCAACAGGATTGTTCTGCCACCAATATGTATTAATGCAGCATAAGGTACTGTTTTATTATTACAGAGAAAAAGCAAATAGCTAAAAGAAAATGAGAATTATTTGCTCAAAACAGGCTCTTCCTGTAATTCAGAGCTTCCTTTGATAACAGGTTTCCAGTTACAGGGTTCCAAACTTGTACTTTATTTGTGGGAGCTAGCAGCAAAGGAATCTTTACTAAAGCACATAGTATATTTTCCCTTTACTCCACCCTACTAATGCTGATATAAATGAGCAGACAGAGTACAGCAAGCGCCTTGGGCATTGTGCAGGATACGTGCCGCAGGATTTCCCTCATGTAATTCACTGAAAGGATCTGCACCTGACTTACATGTTTCTTTGTGTTACTGCACATTCCAATTATGAATTCATTTGGCATAATCCTGCATACAGTTAGATCCAGTGACAGAAATATACATAGACACGTTTAATGTTTCTAAATTCCATTTCACAACACATATTTGCTCTGATTCATTTTCGCTATAACTCTGGAATACCTTGCAGTATACAAAGCGACAGCGTTAGAGGCACTGCGCAATTTGGAATGTTAATAAGTTCCTGTTCATTCTGTATGTTAATGCAGAATTTCAATAAAAACATTTGAACAATATTTATCAAAGGTCGTATTAAAAATTTTCAATACCTTCTTATTTAAAGTGATTTTGACACTAAAAAATGAATTTTAACATATGAATGTACATTAAATGTTACCTATAGGTCATGCTGATCATTTTTTGCTGAGAGCTTTGTCTTTGTATATAATTGTTAGTTGGATTTCCTAAGCCTGACTCTCTGACACTCTGACTTTGCCAACCTAACAGTCCCATCTCAGTCTGTTAGTTACAGTTTGTAACGATAACAGATGCCGGGTGCACAAATATGTCAGCCCCCTCATACAGGAACATGGGGGATCAGGTAATGTAAAAGCATCATACAAATACTTTATGGCAAATTTATAAGTAGCGTTCAAAGCCGGTTATTATAATAGTTGTAAAAAAGAGTTTAATTTCAGGTGTCAGTATCTCTTTAAGAAAAAAACTCCAATGGAAAAAATTCAACTGGATTCATCCAGTTTGGGGTTACCAACCTGAAAACTCAAACTGATTGAGGTTTCAGTGGGAAAAAACTTGAATCACAATCAAATTGATTGCGTCTTCCGGCAAAACCCTCTGAAAAAAACTCATGAGGGCTATTAACATCTTCAAAGGGTTCAAGGGACATTGACTCCTGCATGCCCTCGACAGGTTTAAGATGGTGTATTTTCAGAGTTGAGCTATTTTCAGGATCGGGTGTAATAATCTTAAAAAAGAAATTAAAAAAAGATAAAAATAAATTTTTTAACCGGGAAAATAGATTTTTGACCAAATAATCTCAAAAACTCAAATCTTCGAGGAAAATACAACCTTAATAAATCCGCTATTCATATTTTGGCATATTATCTTAGAATATTTTGTTGAACATTATACACGCCGTTTTACCACTAGCAGTTACAACCCCCTTAATGGGAAAGAAGAGTATGGGGCACTAACTTGGAGATCCATTGCATCAAACTCCCCTATCCCCCCATAAGTGTTTGATGCTAATAAAGAAAAACAGTATCAATGTAAGGCCCATAGTACAATCATGAGCTATCCATTCACTCGGATCACCAGATTAATTTGCTCATTTATTCAATGGCACAAACAAGGAGAAGTCAACCCAATGGATGCTAAAATCCATCCCCCCTCCCCTGTGTTGCTCCCCCCGGGCAAATGTCCGTAAGTTGCTACTTACCCCTCTGCGCAGGTCCTGTCCACGGAGTTCACAGGTGCCATCTTTTCCCTTGTGGTCTTCTTCCTGGATCCATCTGCATCTTCTGCTGAAAGTCACAAAGTTTTCCAATCGTGACTTTGTGACTTTCCACGCATGCGCAGTAGAGCTGAACCGGCAAATGCCTCCTACTGCACATGCGCCAGAAGATGGATCCAGGAAGAAGGCTGCATGGGAGAAGATGGCGCCTGTGAACTCCGTGGACAGGACCTGCGCTGAGGGCTAAGTAGAAACTTAGGGGCATTTGGGAGGAGGGAGTGGGGGCAACACAGGGGAGGGGGGAGGGATTTTACTGCCTACTGGTTTGACTTCTCCTTTAATGGAACTAAGAGCTTAGTGAGGCCTTACCAACACCTTTGTGCCCAAATTATTTGCCACTAGCTATATAGGTGACTCAACCAGGCCACATGAAGTGTGTGTATATGGGGTAAAGTGGAACAAAAAATCCTTTGTTCTTCTGATATTAGGGAAGGAGTTTTAAGGTTGTAAAAATCTTTTTGGGGCTGCAATTTCAGAAATGTCAACTAACCCCATGTCATGAGGGTGATAATAATCCACTTCATATTTTTTTCATGCTATCATCTAGTGTGAAAAAGAACTGGATTTAGTAGAATCCAGGACTTTATCATTATCACTCTCATGACATGGAGTTAGTTGACATCTCTGTAATTTTAATGAGAGTTGGCTTCTAGCACTAAAAGCGTGGTTAACCTTTAAGCTAACTTTTAGTCTGTTGTAGAATGACCAAATTTAATCAAACTATCAGTTGGTCTTCATTAGTTATTTTCCATAGTTTTTAAATTATTTCCCATCTTCTTCTGGCTCTTTCCAGCTTTCAAATGGGTGTCACTGACCCCATCTAAAACAAATGCTCTGTAAGGCTACAATTGTTATTGCTCATCTTTCTGTTCAGTTCCTCTTCTATTCATATTCCTGTCTCTTCTTCAATGCAATGCATGGCTCCTTCTAGTAATTTGCACCCTAGCAACAAGATTGCTGAAACTGCAAACAGGAGAGCTGCTTAAAAAAATGCCAAATAACTCAAAAACCATAAATTAATAAAATACAAAATCCAATTGCAAATTGTCTCAGAATATCATTCTCTAGTCTAAATCATAAGTTAACTCAAAGGTGAACAAATGCTTTAATTTGAATTAAAATGAATGAGCATGTGGTTTAATGACACATACCTGAAAAGGAAGAAGAGTATGCATGTAATTCAGGTGAAATGCTGATAAATTCAAAGCAATGCAGGGTCATTTATTAATCTCACAGAGCGTGTGTACCTGTAGGATTTCAGTGCATCAATATGTTGGAGCTCTATATATGTTAATGATAATAATAATAATAATGATTGCTTTGAGAGCAGGGCTCTCCTAAACTTGATGGCACTCCCTAACTGGCACATCATACCTTACATGCCCAAATGTTGGCCACCCCTTAAAAATACAACACTGCAGAAAACAAGCAGCACTATATTCATAGGAAGGTGCAACTCCTTGGGTTCCATTCTGCCCTGCCATATATATATATATATATATATATATATATATATATGAGGTCAATAGACCATTACATGCAAACTGGAAACCATGAACACACCAAATATGTTACCATTGCATGATTATAATACAAGTATTAATAGAACAGAAACAGAGACACACACAAAGGCTCTGTATAGATACAAAATATGAATATTTTAGCTTTGTTTTATCTGTAGTTGTACCAGTTTGACAACTTCCTTCCATTCTGGATTTTCTGATAATAAACAAGCTCAAAGGGACCCCCTTCCCATTCTCCCAAGAATAGCTTTAATAATAACACAGAAAATTGGCAGTGATTTAGGTCACATCTATAAATAGCAAGGTACTGATGGCAAGAAAGTATATGGAAACTGATATTTATTTCATGCTTCCAATACAGTGCTGTAAAACAGATGGTACATGTAGTTTATTGAAAGAAATATATGTATAATAAAAGGAAGGCTATATATTAAAAGGAAATGCCATGTAGATAAAAAGTGGATATATGGTTGTGCTTGCCCTACTGTTTTATTAAAATCCCTATAGTTTCTATAGTAGGCGATGCACAGATTATCTATAGTAGATATTCCGCCTGTATTGTTAGGTTTATTGTTTATTGTTAGGCGCCTCAGGCTGCTATAGTAGATATTATTCTATAGTAGGCGATGCACAGATTATCTGGAAAGAACTTTCAATAAACAGAAAGAACTCCGTTTTCACATTTGATTTAATTCCTTGCAACGGAATACTACTTCGCTAAAAATCTTTGTTCAGAAAACACCCCAGTACTCAGATGTTCCTGGGAAATGAAAGACATACCACTGTTGTCTTTTTTATTGAAAGTGGAGTAAATTATTATGCAGGCTGACAGGGGTTCCCAAACTTTTCATTCTGTAATTTTGAGTTTTAGTAAATCAGCCCATTAATGTCAATGTCTACTCTTTTTAACACTTATTTTATATATCTCGACTAATTCTTTATGATATGAGATCTCATGCTGCAAAATAAAATGTTTGCGAAAATGATTTACTTTCTCTTCTGTGTGTATTTCATGCTGTAAGCCATGGTTTAAATGAGAAATAGCAGCCGGGGGCATGTCAGAACATGTAGTTTAACAACTGACATTTTGGCATAAAAAACATGCACTTTGCATCTTGTTTCTATGGAATTTGCATATAAGAGTTGTGTCTTTCTCTTTACACTCTGCTGTCTGTGTTCTGCAGAATCAGCTACAGTAAGGGCTTCCCTTGGCATGCACTTGGCTTGCACACACATCATTCAGATGATATGCAAGCCAGGAGTGAGGGGGACATAAGGTTTTAAACAATGTTGTACTAATTCCATGTTTAATGCAAATTTAAGTACAAGGCTTCCTTTTGCTGGATATTCAGTCATGCTTCAGACACAAAGCACAGCAGCAGCACTATGACTATGAGCAGAGGCACATATGGTAATTGCTATGACATGAAGAGATTGAGCTTGGCCCTCCAAAGCGCTGCCCCACTTGTGGTTTTAGTAGCATGTAAGACCCTACTGATCATGTGGCAAACATTATGGTTTCTAAAATAACAAACTAGGAGACCCATGGTGACTGCTGAACTTTCTTGTAGGTATTAGTCCTTATAGGCCCACAGCCCATATATTCAGTGTGTTATGTCTGTATGGTTCTGTCCCTAATGTTATTTATAATCTACATGCTAGCATTAGGTGATATAATCAGAAACCATGGACTCAGCTCTCATTACTATGCTGACAACTGTATAGGAATCTTACAATAGCAGCCAATATCCCTGAGACAGTTATAAATGAATGGCTGGCTGACTTACAAAATAGATGGGGCTGATCTTGGAACAGATTGTTATGTGATCCAGCTGCAACATGACTTTATCATATTATATATCTGGCTAAGGTGATGATAATACACTCACATATATAAAAATGCATACCTATACTAAATAACTGTAAATCAGTGTAACCGTGGTTAGTATACTTCATTCATGAAGTCATCCAAACACCTCTTAAAGGAGAATCCAACCTGTAATTTTCATTACAGGTTGGATTCTCCTTTAAAAGCTTTAATATAATCAGCCATGACAAGTAGTAATGGGCGAATCTACCCAGTTTCGTTTCCAGCGAAATGGCGAAAAAAATTTGCGAAACGAGTCGCGTCATTTTCGATGCGCATCGTGTCAAAAACGACGCGTGACTCGGTTTTTCAAGCGAATTTTCGCCAGGCGAATTTTCGCTGGTGTTTCGTGAATCACGGGAATTCACGCCCCAGGCGAATAAATTCGCCCATCACTAATGACAACATCATCCGGCAGTGCATTCCACAACCTCAATGCCCTCATTGTGAATAACCACCTACGCTGCTTCAAATTAAACTTCTGTCTCTCAAGTCATAAGGGGTGGGTATTGTGATCAGCTCATCCCTATTCCGAAATTGTTGAACCTTATTGTTGAGCAATGCTTCCAAAGTCTCTCTAACCTGTACCACTAGCCTACAGGGCCGCGTTGGACTGGAGGGTCCAGGGCTTCCTCACAGGGGCTCCACTTCCCCCACCAGGCCCCCTATCCCAGCTGTAACCCCCTCCAAGCCCCCCGCCCCAGTCCCAACCCCCAAGTACCTTTTCTCTTGCTGTAGCCACAATTGGGCCCAAGGAGGAGATCAGGGGGTAGTGTGGGTGTCTCGCAGGCCAAGTTTGACCCTTCTACAGGGTGTGTGTATCCTAGAGTCACAACTCTTGAAATTTTTTAAAAGAAACCCACTTGTCCTTTCAATATCACCACCCCAACTATGACAGAAAAGCCCACCGTTGTATTAATATAGTACCTTCCACAGTGAAATATGCAGAGAATTACTTTCTAAATATAATACCCCACATGATTCATTCGCAGGCATTTTACTCTCTCAATACTTTCCGTTGTTTTTGGGTGGCTGAGATAGGCCGTCTTACACATTGATGCAGCACATTAAGTTAAAACACAACATTCAACAGGAACATCTGCTTTCCTATTTCATTACCAGCGATGGCGGATTAGGCGAGCCTGTAATGGATGTAGTCTTGTCATTTAGGACAACACTACAGTCCAATTAAAGCAAATGCTGATATTGTAACAAATAAAATATGACACTAGCATAACCTTTTTACCCCCCATTTTTTTCCAATACAATAGAATATGTATATGTAATGTACTTTTCTCCATCCTTATTAATTACACTTTAGAGAGAAAAACAGGTTCCCATGGCAACTGTTCTACTTTTAGAATGTTACAAAGCAAGTGCGTCTACATTTGGCAGTAATAAATATGATCAGTTTGTAATGCTGCGATTTGTGTTTTGATATGTTTAATCCCATATTATGCTGCCGAAACACTGGCTTTTTAATCAGGATGATTTATGGGACAAAGACCAGAGGGTGACCTTTTCAGTTTGGAATGGGAAGGCAAGATAGTTTATGGGAGCCATCTCTAGCGGTCACCCCAGCAAAGGCACCATAAATTCACAAAGTCACATGAATTATTGATTGAGGGATGGATATGTCTCAGATTCAGTGGGATATTTATTGTGCATGAACTTTGAGTAGAAAAGTATGGATGATGTGGATCTAGGGAAGGGTTCACCAGGACCAAAGCTATTCAGAAATGTCTGAGCATTGATATTATCCTCTTATTGTATAACCAGGGCTATTTTTTGCAGAAATAACATTTGCTCTGGGGCCCAGTGGCCCAGGGGTGTAACTGCCATACAACAGTCTGCACAACCCTGGGGACCCTGCTACCTTATGGTTCTTCTTCAAATATAAGTGAGAGTCATGTTATACCACTGCAGGTGAGACAATGTGACATGATTTCCTAAATGGAAGAAAAATGTAGAACATAGTTTGGGTTTTTATGAACCTGCCCTTCTAAATGCTGCAGATTTTTAAATATGTTAATGTTTTTATCAATTTTTGCTTCTGCGGATCTTACTAGGAAATGGAAAGTCAAGGGGAACATTAAAGGGGTTGCTCTAGTGATGGGCGAATCTGTGGCGTTTTGCGTCGCCGAAATTTTGTGAATTTCTACTAGAACGGTGAAATGTTAGCGAAACGCAGCATCTCGTTTTGAACATTTTGGACGCTGGCGTCTGTTTTTTGGACAGCGACAATGGGCACCGGTGTCCAAAAAATGGACACACGCATCCAAAACAAGCCAGCGAATTTTCACCAATAAGAAATTTTCCTGGCGTTTCGTGAATTTATTTGCCTGCGCCAAATCGCGGGAATAAGCTGCAAATTCGCCCCAGGCAAATAAATTCACCCATCACTGGGTTGCTCACCTTCAGACAACTAGTGGTTTTCACATAGATCACCAGAAATAACAGCATTTTCCAATGACTTTCTATGTGTGACCGTTTTTCTAATACTGAAGTGCAAAGTTTCATTTTTCACCTTCTGCAGCATTGGGAATGGGTACATTTAGTTGATACATTTCTTATCTTTGTCCCTGCTGAGCAGAATCTCTGGATTTCATTACAGGCAGCTGTTAGAATTGATACAGTAGTTGCTAATACTCCAGAGACGCTGCTGAGAAATGTATCAACTAAATGTTGCAAAATTGTAACAGTTTAGAGTCTGCACCTGAATCACTGAGCTGCCAGACTCAAACGCCAGAGACACCAACATTTAAATTTAAACTTAGATTTTGGAAAAACAGTAAAAGATAAAAAATGGAAAGTAATTGAAAAAAGTCTTTATTTCTGGGGAATCTAAGAACAACTGAATTGCAAAAAGTGTTTGGAAGGCGAACAACCCCTTTAAGGGGCATATTTATATGATGTTGATATGTGCCCAACAAGTCACCATTTTAACAATGCGGAGCATCATTAGAATCACATGCTGTGTAATTAATTTTTGGCAATTTATGAAGCTGAGTATAAATTATTATAGTAAAGATGAGTGAGTTTGAAAACAGTTGCCCAGCCTTAGAGTAATGTAATGTAAAACGACCCAATGCTTGTACAAGGGGCAATATCATGGAAATGTGCAGCAGACGGGCAGAGAAAGTTAGCTAATGGAATGAGCAGACTAATTGTATGGTTTGAAGGGGTGGTTCACCTTTAAATTAACTTTTAGTATGTCATAGAATGGCCAATTCGAAGCCACTTTTCTTTATTTTAGTTATTTGTCTTTTTCTTTGGATTATTTTTAGCTTTCAAATGAAGGTCACTAACCCCATCTAAAAACCAATGCTCTGTAAAACTATACATTCATTGTTATTAGTGATGGGCGAAACGGCCGCGTTTCGTTTCGCTGAAAAATTTGCGAATTTCCAGAGAAATTCGCAAATTTTTCGCCGATTCGCGAAACGAGTCGCGCGTTGTTTTTGACGCCGCGTCGTTTTCGGTGCGCGTCGTGTCGTTTTTGTTGCGTCGCGTCAAGAACGACACGCGACTCGTTTTTGGCGGCGAATTTTTTGCGGCGAATTTTTTCTGACATTTCGCGAATTTATTCGCCAGCGGCGAATCGTGGGAATTCGCCGCGAATTCACCCCTGGCGAATAAATTCGCCCATCACTAATTGTTATTGCTACTTTTTAGTAATCATCTTTCTATTCATATTCCAGTCTGCTATTCAAAACAGTACATGGTTGCTAGGGTAATTTGTACCTTAGCAACCCGATTGCTGAATTTGCAAACTGGAGAGATGCAGGATAAAAAGCTCAATGACTCAGAAACCACACATAATAAAAAATGAAAACCAATTTCAGAGTGATATACTAAAAGTTAATCTGAAAGTGAACAACCCCTTTATGAACATGGGTTTGTTGCAGGGCAATTGCATTAGTAGATTGTGGGGATTATATTTTTTGCCAAATGCAACTGCTATAAAGCCGATGCTGTCATTTAGATTTAGTCTGGTTATAAATGTATACAATACAGAAGTTCTTTATATTTCAGTGTACTCCTGTCAAACTGACAATTATAAGGAACACAGTCATCTGGTCATTAGGTGGCAGTCCTCCGGTCATTGGTTGGCAGTCTTCTGGTCATTAGGTGGCTGTCCTCTGGTCATTGGTTGGCAGTCTTCTGGTCATTAGGTGGCAGTCCTCCGGTCATTGGTTGGCAGTCTTCTGGTCATTAGGTGGCTGTCCTCCGGTCATTGGTTGGCAGTCTTCTGGTCATTAGGTGGCTGTCCTCTGGTCATTGGTTGGCAGTCTTCTGGTCATTAGGTGGCTGTCCTCCGGTCATTGGTTGGCAGTCTTCTGGTCATTAGGTGGCTGTCCTCTGGTTAAAAGGTAGTAGTCCTGTGGTCATTAGGTGGCAGTCCTGTGGTTAAAAGGTAGTAGTACTCTGGTAATTAGGTGGAGGTCCTCGGGTCATTAGGAGGGTCCTCTGGTTAAAAGGTAGTAGTCCTGGTCATTAGGTGGTAGTCCTCTGGTCATTAGGTGGCTGTCCTCTGGGCATTAGTTATCAGTCCTCTGGGCATTAGGTGGCAGTCATTTGGCAGTCAATGCGGGGAAAACTCTAATGAAAGGCACTAAGTTTGACCAGGAGTAGTAACCCCTTAATGCCTTTTATTACATATGAGGGTTAGAAGGTAGCAATTACATGCTTATTGGACAGGAGTGTCCTAGTCAGTAATCAGCAATCCTATGGTCATTACAATGCAATCCTATGGTTATTTGGTGGCAAATATTAGTAGACTGATACCCCCATATGTAATAAGAGGCATAAAGTTGCCTAGGAGCAGTAACCATAGCAACCAATAAGATGTTAGATTTTTAACAGGTGGCCAGAAAATGCAACCTGCTGATTGGTTGCTGTGGGTTATTGCCCCTTTGAAAACTTAGTGCCTTTAATTACATAACCCCCATGTCTTCTAGGCAGTAATCCCCTGGTCAGTAATGAACAGATCTTCAGTCAGGAAGCAGCAATCTTCTGGTTATTAGGCTGCGGTTTTCAAGTCGCAAGCAGCAAAACTTTGAAGGAACCAGTCATCATGAGTCTACTGCCACCATGCTTTATTTTATGTATGTTTTATTACTTTAAGGTATAAGTGTGACCGTAGTGTCATCTGACACCAAACCCTTTCCCCACCTGACAGCTGGTTCACTCTCATGCTTTCTGGGAAATTAAATGTCTTTCGCGTCATTTTTGAGTAATGGCTTCTTTTGTACCACACTCTCACCCAAGCCAGTAACTGTGCATCTTATTAGAAGCAAAATAGAGCTAAGTGCAGAAATATATTACAGGAAAAGCTGCTTTAGTTGCTAAATAAAAATAAACCTTCATGTTGTGGCAATGATCCTTAAGGTAACTGACATTTGGGGAGACACCACCCATAGACAAGCAAAGAACACAAGTCATCTCTTTATATAAATCCATGCTCGTCTTAATATTGCAGTAAAATTCCATTAATTAGAATTATAGTAATGGGTACTAATCCTATAACATCCATTAGTAATTCTTATCTGCACTTCAAAGAGAATCTCCATCAAATATTTTTTGGGCATAATGGAAGAAAATGCAATTCTATGCAATTTCCACACGGGCTAATGAAGCAATTTCCGTGATCTTACCGGTATTTGTAAACATAATTACAACTGCAAACAGTAACTCTCGGTGCTTAACATGACATTAAACATCTCTTCACGCGCTTTGGTCAATTTCAGCTGGTTATTAAGGAACCAAGATCACGGGATCTTATAGGCCTATATTTAGCAGAGTAATAATTACCATGAAGGGGTAAAATATATCCTGAAACCTTTTGCCGTGCATTGAAATGGGTTATTAAACTGGTTAAAATCATGTTATGTCTAAAAATAGCATCGACACTGAAATACTTTCTTTTTTTTACTGCCAAGTAACCATCAAGATAATTTATTACTAAAAATACCATGCAACCTGCTCTAGATTTCAGACAGGCATGTCATCCATTTCCATATTGTGCAGCAGCGCTGGCTGCAAAATGATTGAATTCTCTTGAGATTAAAGTACAGCTCAGGAAATCCCTCCAATTCTCATGTATATTTAATAATACTATTTCTAGTGACAGGCCCTGCTAACGCTTTTGCCTAATGAACACTGTAAGGGAATGAGTGTTGTTGTGCACAGCTACTGAAAATCCCTGCCTGCCAGCTCCATATTTAATTGACCACAATGCAAAATGTCATGCCAGGCTCTGGACCCAGTGGCATCAAGACATACTTTGGGCAGAATTATCACTGTACAAAACAATATGTAATCAAGCATCATTTATTTAGGGAAGTAAAACAGCAGGAATTTAAACCAATTTGTTCTCCTAAAACTTCCATTTTCATGCAATACTCTAACAGTGGTTCCCAACCTTTTTACCAATGAGCCACCTTCAAATGTAAAAGAAGTTGAAGAGCAACATAAACAAGCCCAAATTCACAGGGGTACAAAATAAGGCAATGTGATTGGCTTGTGATCTGGTAACCCCTATGGGGCAGTCTACTGGAGGGTCTGTTTGGCAGTAGAAATGGTGTTTATGTAACTAAAGCTTGCCTTCAAGCCAGGAATTCATAAATAAGCTACTACTTAAAGTCCAATTATGGGGGGTAGGCACTGGCCCAGCCACACGCCAACAATATAACCAGAAAAAAGTAAAGCCACTACTTTATCTGCTACAAACGGGGGGTTCCCATACTTCCTATAAAGTATGGGAACCCCCTTTTGTAGCAGATAAGGTAATGGCTTATCTTTTTTTTATTCATAAGTAAGCACCTGCTTTTTTGGTCACTGGGAGCAACATCCAATGGGCTAGTGAGCAACTTGGTGCTCATGAGCCACTGGGTGGGGATCACTCCCCTGTAGGCTGATGTTCAACCAATGGGTTTTAAATCACAGTTAATAGATGCTGATCCAGATACAGACTGGTTTCAGTCTTAGTAGTTAATTGTTTCTGGAGTCAGGTAAGTGGTTCCATCGAGCATTCAGAGGGAGGAGACATCCAGCGCCATTCTTTAACCCAAGGTCCAAAAATGGACTATAAGTTACCACACACATAACATAGATCAGAAAAAGCTGGCGGCTATGGTTGCCACCTTTCTAATAATTTCTTACCAGTCGGTCGTTTGGGGGTGGATCATGACATAAAGGGAAGGAGCAATTAGGAAAGTGGAAGGGTACAATGATGTATGTCTGGATGGAGTGAGAGTTATGGAGCAGATTGCAGAATAAAAAAGTTAAAAAGTCCTTTCATGTTTTCATGCTGATCTTCACACCACTCTGCTGCATGTGCTTGCACACCAGTAGATCTTATTCTTCTTCTCTCAGCCTGCAAAAACTATGCAGGTTGAGAGCAGCGTAGCCTGTGCTCCCTGTGTCCATGCCCTTAGTATAGGGCTTAATGTAATATCCAAAAGGCACTAAAACTCAGTGAACATTGTAGCTTTATATATTTCTTGCTGTCATAATCAGTGCAAATGCCACGGCTGCCTGCTGAACTGTAATGCTGAGGCCTTCTTGCCCTGAAGAGCAACCAGACAGGGCACCCACAGACAAGGTCTACTGTATTGCACCTTTTGGGACGCTACTTTTAAATCTTTCAGAAAGAAAGATAGCATTTCACTAGCAGCTAAAGACTGGATAGTCGCAGGTAGCTGCCCATGAATTGCAAGCCATAGTGACAATATATATACTAAATAGCTGGAAAAATAAATTTAAGAACTATCTTTTTCTCTATGTATGTGTGTTTACAGTATTATAAACCCAGGTTATCCCTTTATTTGGTCTGTAGCATATATTTATGAAGACAAAATGCACCTAGATGTGGACTTGGCACACTGGCAACTTATGTTATTGTAAAGTACAAAAAAGAAAGGTTGTGGGAGCACTCCATAGCTAAATAAAAATGTACTAAAATACAATGGAAGTGCTACTGATCTGGCCAGATTAACGACAAACATAGAGAAAAAGAGGAGAGATTGATCAATGCACATTCTGCATAGATTACTTATATGACAGGGGACAAGGGAATGTGCACTGATCAATCTCTCCCCTTTTTCTCTATATCTGTTATTGTAAAGTGAAGCCTGTTAGATATAGTATATAGGCCGTGTTTGTAAAATACAGTATAAGGATATTAGAATGTCCCTACCGGCAGAGAAATACCTGTCACTATTTGAGCTGCCTCCCACTTAAATGAATGGCCTGTCATTGTAAAGAGTGTTTGGGGCTGTGACAGACAGTTGCCATTTAAGTCTACGACAGTCAGCCTGGTGTGCCACCTAGGAGTGCAACTTTCAGTTATAAATTGAAACCTCTTATTACTGCTGAGAAAAAAAGAAGGTTAGTTGTCTATTTAAAAAAGTGGGGCAATGAGATTCTAGTGCCTCAGACAGCTGTGGGAATATGCTGTGATGAAATATGTGGAAAATCTGATATATATATATATATAGATAGATAGATAGATAGATAGATAGATGGAAAATGGGGACAACTGGCTGAACTATGTAGGGCTCACAGGAACAGTATTAGATAGTTTAAAGGCCTCATATGTATGTGTGTGTGTATATATATATATATATATATATATAATCTACAAGTGAACATTTCCCCCATTGACTGCACTGTAAATTATATCCTTATAAACAGCACGTTCTGACGCCAGAACGCGCTGTTTATATGCAGGTGACACACTACTAAACATAAGTAAATAAAACTGCCTAATTCATTCAAAAACACATAAAATAAAATGTCAGCAAAGCTTTCAAAATAACCGCTCATACACTTACTAAGTATGCCCACGCGATTCGCTACATTTCCAAAAGTAAAATCCAAAAGAAGCGGCACCGCTGTAGGTCCCGAAGCTCTAACCGCTCTGCCACAATTTCCCCAACAAAGTGGGCATGCGTTCAATTACTGGCGCGCACGTATATTTCAACAAGTGAATCATGGGAAATGTAGTTTTTTTCAATAAAACTACTCACATTACTAAAAGCGGGAAAATTTAAAGCTGTCACAGCTTTCTGTCATACCAGCACCACTACACTAGCTGACAGGAGCTGTGTTCCACACTAATAAAGAAAGTGTTTTCAAAGCAACAAAAAACAAACTATTCTATGAACTTAAAGTAAGTAACCCCCTCCCAAAATTACATTATATATACACTACAACAAATTATAATTTGAATCTAAGTTTTTACTAAAAAAAAACTTCAAAGTCCACGAATTGACTCTAAACCTATTCTAGGAGGTCCCCCATAGGCTAAAACGGCAATTCAGCATGTTTTAGATGGCAAATGGTCGAAGTCAAATTTTTAAAGAGACAGTACATGATATTTTCGATATTAAAATTTTCTAATTTTTTTTTCAATTTGAATGGAATTTAGACTATTCCCTTGTCAAAGTACACAAAAAAATAACAAAATTTTTTAATTTTTTTTCATTCAAAAAATTCACCTTGACCTCCACACAGGAAGATTCCGGGAGATTTGTCGCGACTAATCGCCTCATTCTCCCTGAATTGATGACCCCTGTCTCACGCCCGCTAAAATGAAAAGTCACCTGAAGTCATTCAAACTTGCCAAAAAGGATAGCTTCTAATCAAAAAGCTTAATTCAAAAGCTAAAAAAAGACCATCTTCAAATTGTCATACATCATACTAAAAGTAATTTAAAGGCCAAATAACCTTTTAAGCATCATAACTCATGATAATGTATTTACCTCTTTAAACAGGTTTTGCTGTATGCAAAGATGGCAACAAGGTTTCAAATTCTAACACAACAAGAACAAACAGACTTTATCAAACAACAGAAAAATTACAACACCTCAAAAAAAACAAAGTGACATAGCAACTTTGCAAGCATTTCTCAAAGAGACAAAAGAAACTAGAAAAATTGAAGAAATTCCACACCATCAACTTGACAAAATACTAGCAAGTTTTATTATATCTGTTTGCAGAAAAGATTTCAAGGAATATGAGCCACATACACTGCGCTGTATGCTAAGCAGTATTGACAGATACTTGAAAGACAAAAAATACCCACACAACATTATGTTTGGACCAACAAACGACTTCCCTAAAACAAAAGAATCTTTAACTGCAAAAATGAAATTCCAAAAGAAAGAAGGTAAAGGAAATCAACCTAACAAAGCAGAAGCATTAACTGATCAGGAAATTAACAAATTATATGACTCAGGCACAATGTCCTTGGATACTCCAGCAAGTCTACTCAACTTGGTATTCTTCAGCAATGGAATACATTTTGCACTACGAACACAATAACAATATGACCTACAATAGGGTGACATACTGTAGCATTAAAAACAGACTCCGCAGGTAAAGAATTCCTTGAATATAATGAGCTACAAACTAAGACAAGAACTGGAGAGAATCCAAAAAATATTCGACAGATAAAACCCTGAATATACAGTACATCACACAACCCTCAAAGAGATCCAATAGTTGCATACAAAAAATATAGAGATAACCGCCCAGAAGCCATGAACAAAGAAAACTCCCCTTTCTACCTAGCACCAAACTTTACTTTCAAACCAAACTACTCACTGTGGTTTAGAAACATGAATAGTGATGGGCGAATTCGCGGCGAATTCCCGCGATTCGCCGATGGCGAATAAATTCGCGAAACTGCCAAAAAAATTCGCCCCAAAAAATTTGCCGCTCAAAAACGAGTCACGCGTCGTTTCTGACGCGAAGCGCCAAAAACTACTCGACGCGCGCTGAAAGCGACGCGCACCGAAAACGACGCGACGCGCGCCGAAAATGACGCGACGCGTCGGAAACGACGCGACGCGCGTCAAAAACGACGTGACGCGTCCCGTTTCGCCCATCACTAAACATGAAGATAGGTGTACACAAAATCAGAACGATAATGACATCAATGAAACTAAATGCATCTTTAACAGAATCCAAAAAAATTACTAACCATTCTACTAGAAAAACCACTATCCAG
>CM044441.1:124224370-124286911 GCA_024363595.1 Xenopus borealis | reverse complement strand
CTTATTTTTTAAAATGGCCATTTTCTATTTATGATTACCCAATGGCACATACTACTAAAAGAAGTGTATTATTATGAAAATGGTTTATTTTCATGAAGCAGGGTTTTACATATAAGTTGTTTTATGCAATATCTGTTTATAGAGACCTACATTGTTCGGGGAGTATAGTTTTCCTTTAAGCCATTTTTTTGGGTCACAGAGCCGATTCTGCAATTTAGTTTGGCACCTCAGACAGATATATTAAGAAACACTGATATAAAGGCCTGAAGGAGCAGGGTGAATGTTTTTATGGAAGTCATGGCATTCTAATGTGGTTTGTAATGTAGGGTAGAAGGACCATAAGAGGGGCCATAATTTTATTCACATATATATGTTTTGCTTGTATAAAAGCAGCAGCTCTATAAAGAAGCAGAGAGCCTGACTTGTGCTATGGTACAGCAATTTCTCTCTGTAACTGACAGAAAATATCATTCTTTCCCTAAGAAGCACATTAGTATAGCTTGGTGCAGTGCTTTGTAGTTATCTGTCTAATTATAGCTCTCCCTAGACGTCTCCACTCAGCATGGCACGGTATTTATTCTGAAAAGGAAGGCAGCTGAAGACTAACACAGCTCCACTGTGGTACTCAAGGCAAACTTTGCTTTTATGTGGTGCCCTACTTAATTTGAAAGCGCAGTAATGAATGACTGTCACAGCTGAAAGAACACAGGCATAAGCCAATCACTGTACCAGACGAAAATACCCATCTTATATTTTTATATTCTCAGCAAGACTTGGGATAGGTGTTATATAAGCACAAATACACATACACTGTACTGTATGTACTGTACAGATACGCAAAGTGATACGGCATCCATGCACATACCATAAATTCACCTTGCCCTTTAACGGCAGCATACAGTAAAGTGAGCATGCATAATTATGGATATTGGATATTGGTAAGCGCAAACAGGGGTAGGGGCCAGCTCACAAGACTGTACACAGTCATTTTGGAACAAAGTGCTTTGGACTGATGAGAAAAAAATGTAGTTATTTGGTCATAACAAAAAGCATTTTGCATGTTGGAAAAAGAACACAGCATTCCAAGAAAAACACCTGCTACCTACTGTCAAATTTGGTGGAGGTTCCATCATGCTGTGGGACTGTGTGGCTAGTTCAGGGACTGGGGCGCTTGTTAAAGTCAAAGGTCAGATTAATTCAACCCAATATCAAAAAATTCTTCAAGATAATGTTCAAGCATTTGTCACAAAGTTGAAGTTACGCAGCGGTTGGATATTCCAACAAGACAATGGGGTAGTTTTACTAATGGGCGAAGTAACTAGTGGTGGCGACGATTCAGGTGCAGGCATCATTTCACTAGCAAAGGAGATAGATGCTAGTGGTAATTCGCACTCTATTGCCAGGCGAATTTTCACTCGAATGGACATTACTCCGCAAATTCACTAAAATGCAGATTTTCCTGAACTTTACCTATTCAACAGACTTGCCTTCACCAGCTCAGACCAGACAAAGTGCAATGGAGTGCATAGAACATCCTCAGTCTTCAGTTACAAAATCCTCAATCTTCAGAGTGGAAAAACTTCTAAGTTCAAAAAGCGCTGGTGTCTTTTCCTTTTATCAGGGTGATAGGCCGCAAAAGTCTTTAAAAATGTTTTTGTGTTACCTGTTTGCCCCATGCATTTTATAATATAAAGGAACATTATTTTACAGTGGACTCATGTGTAGTGCATTATAACAACCCAACTGACTTTATTAAGGTTCCCCTGGCATGTCTAGTTATCAGTGGAAATGTAATGCATCAATGTATTAGATGCAGAATGACCTCTAACTAATTTGCGCTAGTCGGAATTGAACGCTAGTGAGAATTCACAAGTGTTTGTTGGCTGGAACGAAACGTCGCATTTTAGTAAATTAGCCTGGCGAAGTGTTGCGATGGCTGCAAAGCCGCTGCTGGCGAATTTTCGCCGGTTAGTAAATTTGCCCATATGACCCTAAACACACTTTGAAATCTACAAAGGCATTTATGCAGAGGGAGAAGTACAATATTCTGGAATGGCCGTCACAGTCCCCCGACTTGAATATCATGGAAATTCTATGGGATGATTTGAAGCAGACTGTCCATGCTTGGCAGCCATGAAATTTAACTGAACTGGAGGGATTTTGTATGGACAAATGGTCATAAATACCGCCATCCAGATTCCAGACACTCATCAAAGTCTATAGGAGACGTCTAGAGGCTGTTACATTTGCAAAAGGAGGCTCAACTGAGTATCAATGTGATATATCTGTTGTGGTGCCCACATTTATGCACCTGTCTAATTTTGTTATGATGCATATTGAATATTTTCTGTTAATTCAATAAACTTTATGTCACTGTTTTCATAAGACATGTTATCTATGAAGAGGAAGTTGCTACTTTGAAAGCTTAGCCAATGATTAAACAAAACTTCAAACTTTTTCATATGACTGTAACCACACTCAATGTAAATAAGGCTTGGGATAAAGATTTTTTTTTTACCAAATTCTCTCTGGGAATGTTTGTTGACTAACCCCATCTGGATTATGAACTTGCAGAAGCATCGGATTCCCAATGGTGATCACTGTTCTACAGTCTAGTTGTTGCCTTGGAATATTTTCCAGAGGACCTTTAACATTATCATTTTCTCTCTCCCCAGAGGCATAACGTTAAGGTGTCACATGCTGGCTTTTAGGATTAGGACTTTAGCATTACGAAAGAAAGCAACAGCTGGAAATGGACTGGTATTCTGGCACAGAAACTGCATTTCATGGAAAATCCCTTACAATTTCTTAGGACCATTAAAAAAAAAAAAGTTACTGTTTTCCTCCCTATTCACATTAATGTATTTTGTGAGAGATTTATTACTGTGGCAGCAATAACACCCCCCCCACCCCACATACCTTAAAAAAGCCACTATATTACGTGGCCCATGTAAAATGACTCTTACAAATAGCCAAAAGGAATCTCTGGGGTTGCAGCTATACTGCCCATCTTGCATTCCATCTTGTTTAGGGTCTAACACCCTGACCTATAATTATGAACAAGGACACACTGGGCCAGCCAAAGAGGAGCATATTTCAGTGCTAAAACATGTAAGTATGCATTTTGGTGCCAAATTCCGCTTCAATCTCCTTCCACCCAGGCCACACAGTGGTTGAGGGTGCAGGCACAGAAAAGTGCTAATTCAAACGTATGGGCTGATTCTTATCCTGCAGGTCCAATGTGTCTTTGGATGATCTCCAAGAACCTTCAGCTATTGATCGGAAAGCTGATGATGCTGGTTCTTATAGGTTACACCACATGGATCACTGCCAGCTTGAAATGCATGGCAGTGGGGAATATGAGAGCAAAATGAAGTTCCAATAATGGCATGCAACAGGAATATACTGTGCTGTAAACAGCAAGGCAGCCACAAGAATAAAAGAGTCATTACAAGCAGTCGGATTAGGTGTGCTTAACATTTCTATTTAGTTATTTTTTTTCTCAAACATGACAGAAGAATATAAATGAGTAAGATTAAAAAACAATGGAAATAGTAAGAGAGATGTGAGATCCTGACAGCACAATTATATAGAGTACAGCGAGGTGATGAGCACTGTATAGACCCGGGCATTAATCATGCCCTCCTCAGCCTGTATAGAGCTGCTGATTTTTAATTCACAGTTGACACTGGAACACATGTGACTTCAGCAGCTATTCTGGGAGATGAATGAACATTCTGCCAAGTGCAGCCAGGTAAGCGTCACTTAAAAGACATTCCCTAATCACATACAATGCAGTCTGAAGGCTTGTAATCACGAGACGAAGAACGGCTCATTTGCAGGCAGACGTCACTTTGCTCATGATTCGGATGGAATAAAAACTGTAATACAGTAAAATACATATTATATAAAATCGTTAGCAAGCCGCTTGAGCATCTCCACTTTCCAGTCCATTTCTCTGGCGTTTCCAGTTAATACCCTGATCTCCTTAGAAAGTAATCTCTTCTGAGCAGGACTATCCTTGCTAAGAGTATCTGCACTATTTAGGCACATGTTCATGTCAATTGCACAGGCGTTTTTTCTGTTGCTATGGGAAGTGTATGAGGTGCTTCGCCAGATAATAAATAACTCTGGCATTTGTTTATAGCAGCTTAGCTCTCAATGCCAGTTAAGAACAAGTTTTGACCTTGTCATGGCCAGGGTTTGGCAGTGAACCATTTTATGGGTCGTTGCCAAGCAAAGACTCAATAAGATCAGCTCACGCTGTTGCCACTTGGTTTTTCACACATGAAGGCATAATGATAAGCTCTGCTGCCTCGCAGTCCTGTGATCTTGGGGTTAATCTCAACCAGGCCACCATCTGCATGCTTTTATGCAATATGCAACTGCATTGCCCAAAATTAGCACCCATGTTAGCAAACCAGCCCTCAGACATGCGATATCTTGAACATACCGTGGCCTTAGCATTTATTGCTTTACCATATAATACATACATAGGTTGACCTGGAAGCAGAACCTTACAGACCTGGAGATCCGTTTATAATGGGTCAGGTCTCACAGAAAGTTTTAGAAAATAAAACACAGAAATAATTTTACAGAAAATGACAGTTTTCTGAGTTTCTTTGGAAAGACCATTATAATTGTACCCACTGACCACTCATAATCCATTAAGGTTAAAACATGTTGCATTTTTTTTTTACAAAGGCTGCCATTTATTCTTATTATTCTTCTTATTATTAATAATTTGGTACAGGTATAGGACCTATTATCTAGAATGCTCTGGACATGGGGTTTAGTAAAACCAATAGGCTGGTTTTGCTTCCAATAAGGATTAATTTTAGCTTAGTGTGGATGAAGTACAAGCTACTGTTTTATCACCACAGAGGAAAAAGTAATAGTTTTTAAAAATGTTGATTATTTTGATAAAATAGAGTCTATGGGAGAAGGCCTTTCCATATTTCTGAGCTTTCTGTATAACGGGTTTCCCGACAACTGATACATACCTGTTATTTACTTACATGGTGCCAATATGTTACATAGCCTGTTACATATGCCTAATCATAGAGCCAGGCCAAGAAACTTTTTTGACAATAAAACCGCAATGAAACATTATATACAACTGTGCCCACACTTTTCCTAAAATGGTTTGCAGCCTCAGCAGGTGCTTCTACTGCCTACCCCTAGTTCTGGCCCTGGTATCTCCTGGAAGAAAACCTCATAAACACAAGGAGAACCAACAGCAAAGGTCACTGCTTCCTATAGCAGCTCAATGAGCCACTGTTCTTTAGTACCAGCACCCAGTAATGCTAGGGTCTGCTGTTGCCTAAGGTGAGCAAGGTGAGCAATAATGCTGCAAGTAACAATTGTATCAGAATCATCTTTAATCTGCAAAGACCCTTCAGCTTGACGCATTCCTGAATTAGCCAACAATAAAACCACTTTTATGGTACAATAGTCTCTGACTCCAAGTTGCCGTTTCAATTGTGTTTTATCTGGACCCCCCATTGATGCATCATCTTTAAAGAACCGAAGATAATGATATATAAATCAAAATATGTTCTGTTTCGAAGAATGATTGCTTGCTGTCATAAGCAGTATTGCGGCTTCCACTTCTTTGCATATAAATATGCAAAGAAGGAATGGTGGGAACACACTAAAAACTACATGCTAATATCTCAATAAGAGAAAAGAGTGGAGGATAAATCTCCCTAAAATATTATATATGTGTATCAGACATAAACATGAATGTAAGATATAGGTTCAGTGACTGTGCAACAGCAAGTCAGAAGACAGCATATTATTTTTTCACCTTTACGTGAATAATTTGCCATCATAAATAAAAAAATCTCATTATCCAATGTATTATTACATCTTAAAACAGTTTAGAAGTCTAGGGAAATGTTAATATTTCCATTTTAAAAGAATTTTTAAAAGGCAAATATTTTCCAAAATTAATGAGTTCTGAGCAGCCTTTTCACTTTGCAAAAACAAATGACCTCTTTAAAGGAGTTCTTGCTCTTTTCATATCTGCTATCAACTCTGTAATATGCAAGCCACTGGGAATTCAATTGGTGAATTATATGAAGTATGTTTGCAGAAGTATTTGTATATCTGACAAATTGTGGCTGAAAGTGTCAATAATGTAACAAAAGATGCAGATTGCTACTGGTCTAGTTACCCATAGCAACCATCTTTAGGTAGACTTTTCTAGTCAGCTGTTTGAAAGCTACAGTTGGCCCCATGCAAACTCAATACAGGGCCCAAAATATTGGTAAGTTGATTTTTTATACTATAATATATTGTATATGTATTGTATAGTGATGGTCTCACTGGGCCTTCTACACCCCTATGACCCCTTGCAACCAGGGTCTACTTCCTTTGTAGTTACACCACCTGGTTGTGCCATTAATTAGCCAGCTTTATTATCCATTACAGTTGTATGGTAAATGAATACAAGTCTGCTAAATACAGGCAATACTGTATTCATTAGGGCAGCTGTACAGATCATCACTGTCTTAAACCTGAAAAAATCAAATACGATTTTATTTGATCATTGTGAAATACATCATTAATCCAAAGTTTCAGTCCCACCTGGGGACCTTTTTCAAAGATAAAACAATGTGACATTACACTGTGGTAAATACCCTCCCCTTTGATTGTGTATTTAGGTGCCAAATGACATCATCAGAGAGAGTGCTACCATATACAACCTTTTTGATCCTGCACCTCACAAAAGTCATTAGGGGCTGAGTGCTGGCATATTGGATGAATTTTATATATATATATATATATATATATATATATATAGGCCCATAGGGTTAATATGACCCTATGGCTTTAATTCCCTAGTTTATAAGCAAAAAACCCTGTATCTAGTGTTAATTTGCATAGCCTTAGTTATAGGCCAAGAGGTGTAATGACCACTTCCTGCCACGCTTTAATATATTGTGTGGAAAGGGGTGGATCTTCCTCTTTGGCTGCTGGTATCCTTACCAACTGGATGTGCCCATTGTTCCTGGGTACACCGAGGCCCAGTAAAGCCATTGCCCTAGAGAGTACAGATAGTAAGAGCAGCTTTATGCTCCATCAAGGATATGAAGCAAGGAGTAGCTTTCCAAGGCTCCTAGATTGCCTTTAGTGAAGGGACCACAGTGGATAGGGTGTCAGGATTAGACTTCTTCTCCCTGACCACTCCACTGGGTGCGATCCAGACCACTTTCAGGGTACATCTGACTGAAGGAATTTCCTTACTACTTGACTACATCCTTATGGGATTGACATTCCTCAGCTGTCTCATCCACCTGTCCTAGTCTATGATGTTATATCTGCCTATACCTCATCTATTTTGTAAGTAACCCTAGGCTTATTTGTCTTCTACAAATAAATTGTTAGTCTTTGTTTTCACCACAAGAACCTCCTGACATCTATTCTTTCTTACTTATTATTTCTTACACTACACCACACCTTTAAATCTTCCGCGAGTCACGTGTAACCCTTGCTCTAATCACTAGCTGACATTAACCCATACAGTCTGCAGAATAGGGTTATGCTTTATAAATATGTATTAATAATAAAACTAATAATTTAGTATTTCTTATGAGCCACTGTTTTTTTAATGACACATGGTTTTAAAAGTACACACAGTATGTAAGAATCCATAACACAGATTTCTAATTCTGTGCATTATTATCAGCTCTAAAAGTTCAGTCTTTAATGCTGTATCCAATCATTTTACATCAAATCAGACAAGAAATGTTACTTGACTTATATGGATATGATCAGATAAACACAGCAAATGAATTCAGCAGAGACACAGAGATTACAGAAACCTGCATTTGGAAAATCCTGCAAAATTCCTATCATGCCAGAAGTGCTATGTAATAAGACCCTCAAAGTCATTATCACTGAGGCATCACTGTATTAGGAAAATGTAAGCATTAGAACTGAGAGGATTAATAATATGCATTGCATATATATCAGCTTTGAGTATGTTACAGGGTTATTAGGGTTAAAAAAATGTTTGAAGTCCTCTGATCAGATTACCGGCCTCAAATATATAATAAAGCTTCTAGGGATATTCCTAGCTTAGAAAGCAAAATCATTAGTTCATTACAATAAGTACAATGGATCAAATGGACAGGGACATTGTTCATTAGGAAATTAAATTAGAGAACATGTCTTTTATGTATATAAAAGATATAGAGGTTTAGCTGCCTAAGAAGCCATACATTTGGTGGGAGGATGCCCTTGGTGTTCAATTTTTGTAGTTTTCAAGTAAAGGAGCCTGTGGTTTAATCAGCTGAACCTATGATGAGGGTGACATTTTTAGAAAGAAAGGTCAAGGTAAGTCCAATATGTCAATAGCATTTTGCTTTTGATGAAATAAAATCTTTATAACACAATTTCTACCCCTTAGTTTTTCCCATTTCAGAGTAGTCATATACTGTGTATCTGTCAGAAGCAAAGCAGCCACACAGGGATTGCAGGTAATATTGCTGTACTAGTTGCATTTCAAGGACCATAGTTGAAAAAAATCACAAAGGCCTCTTAATATCGTTGCTGTATAGCACTTGAGTGCTAATTCGGCTTTTAAAATTGGCCATGCTGTGAAGTCACCACAAAGGGAATCCTTAGAAACTCCTTCAGTGACCTAGGGCAAGAGAGTAAAGCCATGGTGCTGGCAGGTAATTTAGGCACAACATTCAGTTAATAAAACTGTAAAGTACTTGATGGTAACAAAGCTGCATAAATCCATATTGGTGGCAAAAACAATCCTAGTGGGTTTAACATTTAAAGCAGAAGTCTACCCTCCCGGCACAAATATAGAGGAGTAGTATGTAGCTAGTCCAAAAAATGTCCCGCTGGTGCTCCATCCTTTTGTCTTGCATATTGAAGATATACCCCTAGGCAAATGCCCCTAAGTTGCTACTTACCCCTTGGTGCAGGTCCTGTCCATTGAAACGAAAAAAACTTTGTGACTTTCGGAGCATGAGCAGTAGAGCTGAACCGGTAAATGCTCCTACTGCACATGCCCCGCCAAACGCCAATGGATCCAGGAAGAAGACGGCTGGGGAGAAGATGGCGCCTGCAATCTCCATGGACAGGATCTGCGCCGAAGGGTAAGTAGCAACTTTGGGGCATATGCCCGGGGGGGGGGCAGGCCTACGGGGGGAGGCTTCTCCTTTAAATAATTTTTTTAGTAGACTAAAGACCGATAAAAGCTGCCGACAGACCAAGTTGGCAGCTTATTGACCCATGTGGGGCCCTCCGACAGGCTTCTCCGATCAATATCTGGCCAAAAGTCGAGCTGATCTTGATCAGGCAGGGTAAAAAATCCCGTTGGATTTTTTTAATGGGACCATCTGCAGGTGTATTCCTGGATCCCATTAGGTGGAGGCTCTACCAGAGAACTTCCCAGTACTCTTTCACCTAGCGAAGGGGACTCAGGACCTCTAAGTGGTAAATGTGTCATGTATAACCTTTGGGCACAGTGGGGTGGCCAAAAAGGGGTTACAAATATATTTACATTTTTAGTGTTACTTGCACTTTAAGCCTAAATATATAAAAAATATGGTTAAAAAAAGCAGATGAGCATAAGAGTATGTAGATGGAACTTTGTAAGGAATGCACTGTCACTGGAGGCAAGACCATAAACTGTTTTGCAAAAGGAAAAATACACACTTTCACGCATTAGCATCTGCATAGGAATAGGGCCAGTAATGCAGAAAATTGCCAACAGCATAATAGAGAGATTTAGTAAAAACACAGAAAGCTTTTTATTTTGAGTCAGCAAGCATAAGGACTTATATTTCCTAATCTTAACCAGTACAATGTATGATGATTTTGCTCATAAATTGTGCATATACTGTAGAGACCTGCCATGATGTCACGGCTATAAATGCCAACCGGTACGATGACTCATTACTATTGTAGTCTTTGTTCTCCAGAATAATAGCTGAAGTTCAGCAGTGGGGGGCTGATAATTCTCACCCCTTTAAATAACTGTACATCAGGTGGAGATAAAAGAAGGGATAAAGAGATAAAATGTCACACATTTATGCCCCTCCATTATAAAGCCACTAACAGCTATTCTAGAGGAACTGCCAGAAATCAATGGCAGGAGATTTTGCTGCACAGTTTCAGGATCGCTATGCCTCAGAACCCAAAAGGTGAATTAGGACACCGGTAATGAGTTTTGGACGAAGCGACAGATGGGCCAGCCATAATGTACTGCACAAGGATAGCTATAATATTTCTTGTTGCTGGTTTTTAAAATGAGTAATTGCTTCGTATATCACCCCTTAAGTAAAAATAGGTCCTGCCATGTCTTTACTGGTGAAACACAGCTGCATTATACAAAATCTTTCTAGTAAACGATCACTCCAACAGGACAGTAAAGGTTCCGATATAGTCTGCTCTCATCATTAAGCAGAAACTTGCAAGTGTTATGGGTAAACTAGACCAAGCTCTAAAAAGTGATGTCATGCTATCAACTATTTTCGAAGAATTCTTGTTACATGTATGCATGTAATGAATGGGTTCAGACTTAGAATCCTGTTTAAGATCTGGGTAAAATACACTTGCTTAGGCTCAAAATACTAGCTGATATAAGATATTTAAAGTAACTTGTAATAGCACAGGTGGAATCAGTAGGATACATTTGTACATTTGAAGCAGAGGAAGGTAGAAGGGGTTGTTGATGTCATACATAATAGCTAGCACTTGCAATGATGTAACTCAAGTATTTCCAACATACTGCACAACTGATTTGTGAGTTTATGAGTTTATGAAGTTGACATATCTCTATCTGTAAAATAGAATATCTCAAATTCCTTGATCTGTGGTCCTGCAGCACCATGGACAGCAGTGTGCAAATCCCACAACCATTATATTACAGTTCCCACTTGAGAGATCCAACTGTCAGTTTCTTGCTATTCGTAGCTACGCTCAGCAGCAATGGATACTAATGGTAAGCTTGTATGTCTAGACCTGATCTAGACCTACTACTTCTATGACTTAAAAAGGCCCAACTCATATTGCCAATTGCATTTTCCACATACAGGTATGGGACATGTTATCCAGAATGCTTGGGAACTGGGGTTTTCTGGATAATGGATCTTTCTGTTATTTGGATCTGCATACCTTCAATCTACTGGAAGATCATGTAAACATTAAATGAAGTCCAATAGTCTGATTTTGCTTCCCATAAGGATTAATTATATCTTAGTTAGGATCAAGTACAAGCTACTGTTTTATTATTACAGAGCAAAAGGAAATCATTTTTAAAAAATTGGATTATTTGGATAAAATGGAGTCTATGGGAGGCAGCCTTTCCATAATTCCAAGCTTTCTGGATACCGGGTTTCCGGACAGATCGAATACCCGTACTTAAATGCTTATTACTTAAATAATGCTTAAATTGCATATAAAAACTATAGATTTTCTTGTTGTCATAAAACATAAATCGAAGACTATATATGTTGTATATTTATTCTTTTATATACAGGTATGCGGTAAATTATCCAGAAACCAATTATCCAGAATTACAGAAAGGCCATCTCCCATAGACTCAATTATATCCAAAGAATCTAAATCTTTAAAAATTGTTTCCTTTTTCCCTGTAATAATAAAACAGTAGCTTGTACCTGATCCCAACTAAGATATAATGAATCCGTACTTGAAGCAAACCCAGTTTATTGAGTTTGTTTAATGTTTGTATGATTTTCTAGTAGACTTAAGGTATGAAGATCCAAATTATGGAAAGGTCCATTAACCCCATAAGCCCCAGGTCCCGAGCATTCTGGGTAACAGGTCCCATACCAGTATTGCCAATCAAATATGTTTTTATTTTACTATATTGTACCTTACAGGCATGTTCTCACCTTCTTAAAATACAAACTCTCTCTTGATTCGAATTTCGCTTGT
Organism: Xenopus borealis; assembly: GCA_024363595.1. Lineage (NCBI taxonomy): Eukaryota > Metazoa > Chordata > Amphibia > Anura > Pipidae > Xenopus > Xenopus borealis. The sequence continues at coordinate 124,274,986 of CM044441.1, read as the reverse complement.
GTTGAACTCTCTAGCTGCCCGGCACAGGCGTATGACACTTGACAGTGATGCATACAAAAGAGCCGGTGACATAAAAGGTAGCCCTGCTGGATGTATCTTTTTTTTTAGGAGGTAAACAATAAAGATGTTGACATTTGCTAAAGTTCTTGATGATAAAGTGCACATTGTTTCCAGGGCTTCTCAATTCAATTTAAACTCAATTCTAAAGGTCTCTACTGCGGCAGTTCTACTCTATTGTAGACGGGGATCGGCGTCATCCATCTCTTTCATTCTGACTGACTCTATTATGAAGCTTCATGCACATGGCCTCTTTGTGAAGATGGTAAAGAGGCATCCGGCTAGATGCATTACTGAATAAAATCACTACCTGCTTCCCTTTGTGCCTCTTATACAATAGTCGCTTGGCACACAGTGCACTTATAAAAAGTCTACATCAGCACTTCAGAGAATGTTCGATTTTTTTTTTTAAAAATGTGTTTTTCACTTCTTATTCCAATCATGCCTATGCATATCAAGCCTTCTAACAACTTCTGGGATATATTAATATCAAACATTTCTTCCAGCAGCTCAGCAAATCTCATTTATTTTGGGATTTATTCAGAAAAATGAAAAAGCAACTGTGGAATTACAGTAGCGTTTGGCAAATGATCCCATAACCTTTGCCTGTGGTGCTTTGTCAGTCCATCTGCCGGAAAAAGGATTAACTGAATAGCAATGAAATCAGTATGGTTCACTATACTTCACGCCATTTCTTGTGGTGTTTCTGGGTTCAGAACCAATGGATTTGCATGTAATATTTACTATTATATATTAGAGTTAATCAGGCAATTTTACTATTTTCTCTATCTACCTAATCATATGTATGTGCTTCGGTTACAGAAAGCCTTACAGAAAGGCAAATCAAATTCAAGGTGTAGAGCACAGCTTCAACAGCCTTGTCCTTACCATCTACATAGCACTGACGGTAGGTACAGGTTACCAGTACAGTCTGCTCCTGATGGCACTCACTCGCTTTTACGTCTGGATGATGCCCACGTTCAAGGGATTCTGTGATGATGTTTATGATGTAGTTTTTATTTCTAAATTACACTGCAAATAATTCACTCTACAATATAACTTTTATTCCTGAACTTATTCCTGAAGTATAATTTTTTTCAGTTGTAATATTGGTGTGGAGGCGCCATCTCAAGTAATATTGCCCTGCCATGTGCTTTCAGAAAGAGCCAGCACTTTATTAAGGAACTGCTTTCTCTGTTGTTTCTCATAGTTAATGTAACTGAATGTGTTACAGTAGGACCTGGATTTTACTATTGAGTGTTGTTCTTAGATCTACCAGGCAGCTGTTATCTTGTGTTATGGAGCAGTTATCTGGTTACCTTCCCATTGTTCTGTTGTTAGGCTGCTGGGGAGGAAAGGGAGTGGGTGATATCACTCCAACTTGCAGTACAGCAGTAAAGAGTGGCTGAAGTTTTTTAGAGCTTAAGTCACATGACTGCTGGGACAGCTGGGAAACTGACAATATGTCTAGTCCCATGTCAGATTTCAAAATTAAATATAAAAGAATCTGTTTTCTCTTTTGAGAAATGGATTTCAGTGCAGAATTCTGCTGCAGCAGATTTCACATGACAGTATACCTTTAAAGGAACTGCTAGTGGTGGGAGGGACGACTACCTCAATACAGCACTACCAATTCATTGGGCAGCTGCAGGTCTCTGTGCTCCAAATCTACCTGCTTTAATTAGAAAGCCCATATGCAAGGGTAGGAAAAAAAATTTGGTGAAGTGTAGAGCTCAGCTTCAGTGACCCTGTCCTGCTATAGGGCAGATTTGGTATATCCAACAATTACAGTCTGGAAAGCTTTTGCTTTAATGCAAGTCATCTATGAAATATATTGTTCTTGTAGTAAGCATTTTCAAGAGAATTTTTGCAGGCGTTTCGTGAATTTATTTGTCGGCGGCAAATCGCGGGAATTCGCAGCGAATTTGCGCCTGGCGAATAAATTCGCCCATCACTATTTACAAGCTGTATTTGAATTTGTTGCTTTTTTCTTCTGTTTCCTTTGACTGATTCTGTTCCGTGCCCTCAAAATAACCTGGTTTATTGCCAGTCATTCCTATGAGACAGACCACATGAATGATTTGTTGACCTTCAACTTGTTTCACATGACTATGAGAAGTCACCAGCAAGATTCCATTTGTAGATGTGTTCTATTAGTATGAAGAAATAAACATTCATTGCTTTCCATTCAGAAACTGAAAGGAAGTGTCTGGGTGTAGCTGATTGTTCTGAAGGGTTGTTTTTGACTCAGTACCAATGGGTACAACCTTGGCTCCCCTAGAGGACAGTTTTTTAATATAAAATATTTGAATATGTGTTTCACTCCAAGTGGGATCTTTTTGAATGCTAGCTGCCTGTTTTTACAGAATGGTTGTATTCCTACTTCCAATAGCTGAAAGATCTAATATTTGAGCATCCTGACCTCCAAATTACTCCTGGTAAGTTACTTCTTACAATTTCTTCTTGTATTTCTATATATATTGTCAATACCATTGGATGACAGGTGGAGAGGGAGAGAAAGTAGCAGGGAAAGTGAGTTAGAGGTAAAATGAGTGAGGAAGAAACAAAAAAGCAGTAGACCAGAGACAACTATTGGATACTTGGAAGGACAGTGACCACTATAGGGAAGTTGTGAATCACTTGGATGAGGAGAGAGCGAGAAAGTGGAGCCTGGGGAGTACAGGGTAATAGTTGAAGAAATGACTGGAAGAAACATGGGGTAGTGGTAAGCAGAGCCAAAAAACAAATAAACAATAAGATAATAAGTTGACATGGGAAAGCAGTTAGGACCATGGAAGAAGAGAAACTGAGATCAATTCAAATAAATGAAAATATTTGTTTTTCAGCAGTCATAATTTTGCCTGTGTGTTGTCCATATTACACACACAATTATATCCTATGTATGGCCAGTTTTATTCCAGGCACATAAATATAGTGCAATTATATGGCTTTTACAATTTATTTACTGTTGTATAAGTAATTTATGAGCTCCATTAGCAAAATGTAGGCGATACTGAGTTGAATAATTAATGCATGATTACGCCAATCATTATTGCTTAAGTCATGATAAAGAGAGGGGTTTATCCATCAGCTCCCGGACAGAAATGGTGAACTGCTGGCTTTTTTGTAATCTATAGTGACATTGACATATTAATTACACTACTACAGACACAAGGTGGTGCCAGGTGAATTGTAAAGTATTATTGATGTAATTCTTGGTATATCTGAGATGGAATATGTGAGCTGCCGAAAAAGTGTTAATCTTAAAGATAATGTTAAGACTGACAATACAGGAAGTAAAATAGCTGGCCAACTATGTGTAGAACCCTCTAATGATCTAGTGACCACTTTGAAATCATTTCCAGGTCACTTGTCAGTTATCCACTGAATTCCAAGGCACCATAGACTGGGGTTGAATTCAGAAAAATCCAAGTGCTTGTCCTGTAGCTCAGTGACTTAATTTATACATTTATTTGGCCAAGTCTATGTAATACAAGTCACTTCTGCATTACAGGAATGAACATAAGCCCCTCCCTCGTGCCTTTTTGGGAGTTAGGAACCTGTCTGTCAAAATTCCATTTATATCAGTGTTCTCCCTCTCTTGTGTATTCTCTTACACATAACTGTCAACCCTCTATTAAGTCACAATGGAAAAACTGGAGCATAAAAATGGAAGGCAACATGAACAAAGCCAAGGTCAAACTATTACTTAAGACCGACAGTTGGAAAATATCATCAGAAGCCAGGCAAAGGGCCCAGTATTTATCAGATATCAAGTATTTATCATGCAAATAAACCACCAAACAGCAAAGATAGACATATGGCGGAAAATTCACTAACTTCCGAAAATTCGCTAGCGTTGGCCTTGCTAGCGTTTGCCGCACTTCGCCAGGTGAATTTTCGCCAGCACTACGCAAATTCACTACGAATTTACGCTCAGGTCGGCGAATGTTAGCGTAGTTGCGCTAGTGTTACTTCTCTAGGCAGAGCGCATTTACGCTAGCGATGCCTAATTTGCATACGGCAGGAACTTAAACGTATAATAGAAGTATATGTTACAGCCACTACATTCCACTACACAAGCCCAGGAAACCTTTAATAAATAAAATAAAGTTGTACTATTGCCCTACATGTGCCCCCTGTATAGTTGTGTTGCCATATGTTAGGAAATGTAGGGGGGAAGGAGGGTAACCCCCCCCCAAAAAAATATAGATTTTTTTTAGACTATCACCCTCCAGTGGTAAAACACGCCATCGTTTTTTTGACATTTTTTTTTCAACCTCCTATCTGTTGTATTGAACTTCACCTGATCTGACCAGGCGAAGTAACGTCTAGCGTAAGTGCTAACGTAGAGGAAAATGCTCATCTTAGTGAACTTGCGAATTTGCGATCCTTCGTCAGTGCGCAACTTCGCCTGGCATAAGGGTGCGAAGTTGCGCAAGTCTATCTATTCTGCTAGCGTAATTTCCCAGAGCCGGTGTTAGTTAATTTCCGTAGTTACGAATTGACGTCACGCTGGAGAATTAGCGCTAGCGTTAGACGTTTCGCGTGTTAGTGAATTTGCCCCATGGACTGCACATATAGCATCATTACTCTGCGCTTCTTGACTGGTAGTAAAATCATTTTAGTTATTCGGAAACCTGATATCCAGAAAGCTCAGAATTACAGGATTTCAAAGTTTTTAATAATAAAACAGTACACTTTACGTGATCCCAAGATATAATTAAACTTTCTTGGAGACAAAACAATCTTATTGGGTTTTTATTAACGTTTACATGATTTTTAAGCAATGTACGGAGATCCAAATTACAGAAAGACCCCTTATCTGGAAAACCCCAAGTCCCAAGCAATGTGGATAACAGGTCCCATACCCGTAGAAGAGGTCCATGCCTATATTCAGTTAAAAAAACAGCCCAAGGAAATTAATAACTAATGGAAAAATATAAAAAAATGTTGATGCTCTTCTTCATTGTAAGTTTATCAACATTCTTATACACTGCAACATATTGTTAATGCCTTATTTATTGTAGCATTTCAAGTAGCTTAAGATAGTTTCTAAACCACAAAAATGATATATGAAATGATCTTTGTTGAAACGTGAACAACCTTTCCTTCATTTTTATGGCAATGAACGTCTTTTTTTTCCCATTGTGCTTGGGTCCATCTTTGAGACCTAGATTCATAAACTTATTGACAAGACCTATTTTCATGTGTCAATTTTGAAAAGGGTTTATGTATTGTTCCCATGTGCACATTCACTCAAGGCTTTATGGGGAAGATAGAAGGGTGGGATGTGAAGGATGATATTTATGGAGTCTAAAGGTTAAAGATTAAGTTTTACATTTTATTTATAGCGAGATCCAGACCATAAATATTTCCAATTTTCTAGTTCTGACAAAGGCATTGTTGCTATGGGAGTTTTAGTGAACATTGATTTTGCTATATTAATGTTTCCTCAAAGGGAAGAGAGCTCATCCTGGTATATCCTGTAATAGTAAAATGCTTTTATATAAGCTCCTGCAGCTGCATTAACATTGCATTAGAATTCTACAAGGATACTCAATTTTTCTTCCATTCTTCAGAATCCAATTTGGCAACATATCTGTAACATACTATGAAAAATGGCAATATGTATGCAAGGTGGAATGACTGCAGCAAGCCAGCTTTTGAAGTGTTAATAGTGTCCGATTGAAATGCTTGGGGCCAACACAGGATCTGACCTTAAGGGGCCAGTCTTAAAATGATCAAATGGAAAACATACTCAACATAATTGGTGTTATAGAGGCCAATTGTGGAAGAATGAGATTAGGGAATTGACAGTATAATACAGGGGGTCTACTGACTGATCCCCTGGTACTATGGCAGCTCAGGCAAAATGTTGTTTTTACATATATAATCTGGTCCTATAACCTTCACTAATATAGAGAGTGATTGCATAGAAAAGAGAATCCTGGACAGAATATATTTATTTATCTACAATTGTGTCAATGAGTATGCACTGAAATGAAAGATATACAGTAATTCCTCAATTTTACATACTGCATGCTATATACAGTATATATACAGTTTTATTTGGTATACCATTCTTTGATTCACTCTACATTCATTTAAGCAAACAAAGACAGTATACAGCTTGATTACTAGTTGGAAAATACCCCTGGCTAGGGTCGGACTGGGCCAATGGGACACCTGGAAAAAACCATGCTGCTCCCAACCTCCCTCCCTGGCCCCGGTAGCAGGAAAAGGTAAGTGGGGGAGGGGGTTGCAGTTGGGGCAGGGGACCTGAGGTGTCTTTGCTGCTAGAGTGGTGGCCCTGTGGAGGGCCCTCAAGCAACCGTGCCCCTGGTCAGTGCATCTTTTCAAGAAACGGGGGTCCTGGGATAGCAATTAAAGTCATTAGGGGTACCTAAAAACTTAACACCCCATACAAATTAAATTTAGGTTTTGCTGTCATTTACAAGAAGGTGGGGACTTTTATGTTGCCTGACTTGAAGGAGGCAGAAATTAGCTCTTTTTTTATGCTCCCTCATTACATTATGGGGGTTATTTATAAAAGGTTGAATTTTAGAGTTATTTGACCTTTTTTTTAACAATGAATGAACATGATACATGAATGAACTCACAACTTGAATAGTTTCTAATATAAGAAAAAAACTTGAATCAGCGAGTTTGGGGTTTACAGGCCAAAAACTCAAATTGATTGGGTTTTTCGGCACAAAAAAAAACCTCGAATTGCTTGAATTGATTACGTTTTTGAACGAAACCCTCACATCTTCAAATGGTTCAAAGGACCTCTGCCATTGACTTCTATATGACCATGACAGATTTAAGATGATGTATTTTCAGACTCCGCTTATTTCCAGGGTTGGGGTATAATAAATCTCTAAAAATTCAAGTTTATTTTAAAGAAATAAGAGTTTTGACTCAAAAATAACCTCAAAAACGCAATTTTTTCAAGGAAAAAACAACTCGAACCTTAATATATCTGCCCATAAATGTATGATGCAATTCTAATGCTACTGGTTCAGTCAGCTGTAGATACCACTCCCAATTAAAGTTCATTTTTACAGTCTAAAATGAATAAGAGACAAAGCCTTTTAATTTTCTTTGCGCTGTTGCTGTATTTCAAAGTTCTCAGTTCAAGTGGAAACAATTGATAAAAAGGCTGGAGTGCTAATAGGGAAAGCATTTACAGTACCTGTTGCTATAGCAGTTTCTACTTCTCTCAAGGATTCTGCACAAAGAGCACTGCAGATTTCCCACCCTGAGAACGCTGCAGCATATAAGAAACCGCAGAAAGGCTGAAGTACAGGAATGGTTGTGAATATTGGGGTTTCCAGTTATGGCCCTCAGGTCCCTTAAAGCAGATTTTGGCAGTTTACTTATTGAGAAGCCAAGAACTATTTTTCTGCCCTAAATTCTCCCAATCTTCTTTTCTGCTGATTTACTGCACATGCTCTGTGTTGCTGTCACCTACTGAGCCTAGGGACCGATACACAAAATGCTGAATACATTAAATATAAATGTCACAATGTAAGGCTGCAGCTGATTAGTAAATAATTATTGGTACACAGCAGCTAAAGAAACCAGCACAATTAGCATCAGAATTTAATAATCAGCTGATATGACAACCCTCATTTTCTGTATTGATGACCTCTAACGCTGCTCAAATCACATGTTGGTGTCACAGACACAAAATGCAACAACTTTGAAGGCCTGAATCATTACTACTATAGAGAGGTTGAACCTTTTAGGCAGGCTCAATAAGTTCACTTTTTATTTTTAGGGTTTAGTTGTTCTTTAATAAATTAGTGCTAAGGCAAATAAAAAGTAAACCTTGCAATACTGGGGTACCGGAAAGGCCAGCTAGTGGTACTTGTGGGGCTATGTACATATATTTATATGTATATATATTTTCTTACAAAACTTACTGTAAGGGTTGGGGCAAACGGGAGGATTCAGGGAGATTTAGTCGCCTGGCGTCTAATCGCCTCTTCTACGCCTCTTCCCCGAACTGCTTCTTCCTACCTTCTGTCTGCTTGAATGAAGAATCGCCTGAGCCAATGACCGAAATTTACTTGTGAGGCAACTTTGGGCGACTTCAGAAATCGAATCGCCGCGAGTGCATTAGCACAGCGATTCTTTATTCAAGCAGATGGAAGGCAGTTTGGGAAGACTGTCGCCCCTCAGAAGAGGCGATTAGTCGCCAGGCGACTAAATCTCCCCGAATCTGCCCGTCTGCCCTAACCCTTACAGACTGCACGTTTACCTAAGGCAGAGGTTATGCAGATATTTCTGTGCTCCTTGGTCATCTGTACTATCTGACTACAGAAGATATATCCTAACAAGACTTCCTTTCACTCCATTGCAGTCTTTAACAGGGACAGTATACACCCTTTGCTCCCGCCCCACGGTGATGTCACGAAAGGTGCGGGGCAGAGGCAAGCTTATAAAACCAGGGAATGAAGTCAGAAGCCAGCAGTGGGAGTTTGTGGGCAGGGAAAGCAGAAGGGAGTGACCCAAAGATTTTTTGTGGTAGCTGGCCCGAACCCACCCAACCCGGAAAGGCCCAACCCCACCTGGCCCAGGCTGGCCTGCTCACCTCTAGTGTATACTGTCCCTTTAAACCAATATCTTCAAAGCAAGATTGTGCACCAATATTTATCAAGAACATTTACTAACCAGTAAAATATATCTCTTGATTACTATGGGTGACTACACAAGTACCTTTTTATTAAATCAGCCCTTAGTTCTGTCTCACTCCACAGAATGAACCAGAAATGCCTCATATAAAGCTGACAAATAGTTCCATGTTAAGCCACAAATCCCAACACTAATGCACATATTTCTTGGGGTAAATCATTTTAAATGTATTGCTTTGAAATGATTTAGCATGTACATCCTCTGCAAGATTAAAAACAGAATCAATCTTTCCTATGACTTCCAACATACTGATTAAGTTAAAAAAAATACTCGGCTGTTTGGAAACCATTAAATGCCATTTTAATACTTTTTTCGGCATTTTTTTACAGTGATTAAGGGATGTGCACTATTTTGACCTAGATTTTGAAAACAATTTAACACACTACTATCAGCACTCGTGATTCACTCCATAGAACGACTGCCATCTGTTCTAAGAACAATTTTCTGTTTTCAGTCTTTGCAGTTTAGCATTAGAGCCGAAGGGCCTGTGTGCCTAATGGGTCTCTGACTGCTTTATGAATTATTAATACATTTTTAATTTGTGTACTGCATGGTGACATAAGAAGATGCTTTTACATGTTTATTGTAGCTGATTGCAGAAAGCAGGAGATTCTGGTAATGTGTCTTGCCAATGCATTCTTAATCACATACTAAAAGTAGGTCCGAGTATCTTAGGAATAAAACTGCTATGTATTTCTTTTTGCAGTTTGTTGGAGCAAGAAATATTGTGCTGGCATGTGTTGATCCGGAGCTCCTTACAACCTAGAACCTCTCTATTACAGGTATGGGACCTATTATCCAGAATGCTCGGACGCTGGGGCAAATCTTTCTGTAATTTGGATCTTCACACATTAAGACTACTAGAAAATAAAGTAAACTTTAAATAGGCTGGTTTTGCTTCCAATAAGGATTAATTATATCATAGTTTGGATCAAGGTACTGTTTTATAATTACAGAGAAAAAGGGAATAATTTAAAAAAATTAGATTATTTGATTATAATGGAGTCTATGGGAGACATTCTTTAATTTGGATAACTGGTTTCCGGATAACGGATCCCATACCTGTACTAACATTCAATCAAAAATGACCTTCTTATAATGTGGAGTTTTGAAGGAAGTCAAGACAAAAACTTAGAGGGTTATTAATCAAATGTTTTCTCATTTATAAAAAAAAACTATACAATGGGGAGGAGAAAATCATGTGCTAGAAATGATTGCATTATTGTAAAAAAAAAAAAAAAAAACCCATACTAATTAAATTTAGGTTTTGCTGTCATTTACAAGAAAGTGGGGGCTTTTATGTTACCTGACTTTAAGGAGGCAGAAGTTAGCTCTTCTTTTATGCTCCCTCATTACATTAAGGGGGTTATTTATAAAAGGTTGAATTTTAGAGTTATATGAGCTTTTTTTAGACAAAGAATGAACATGAATAAACTCACAATTTGAATAGTTTCTAATATAAGAAAAAACCTGAATGGAAAAAACTTGAATCAGCGAGTTTGGGGTTTGCAGGCCAAAAACTCAAATTGATTGATTTCAGCAAAAAAAACAAAAAACCCCAAATTGCTTGAATTGATTACGTTTTTGAGCTAAACCCTCTAGAACACCATTTTTTGCTCGTGAGCCACATTTAAATTTAAAAAAGAGTTGGAGAGCAACACAAGCATGAAAAAGTCCATGGGGATGTCAAATAAGAGCTCTGATTAGCTTTTTGGTAGCTCCTATATGGACTGGCAGCCTACAGGAGAGAATGTTTGGCAGGACATCTGTTTTTTATACAACCAAAACTTGCCTCTAAGCCAGTAATTCAAAAATAAGCACCTGCTTTGAGGACCCTGAGAGCAATATCCAAGGGGTTGGAGAGCAACATGTTGCTCACGAGCTACTGGTTGGGGATCACTGCTCTAGAAAAAACTCATGAAAGCAATTAACATCTTCAAATGGTTCAAAGGACCTCTGCCATTGACTTCTACATGACCTTGACAGATTTAAGATGATGTATTTTCAGACTGCTGTTTCCAGGGCCGGGGTATAATAAATCTCTAAAAATTCATGTTTATTTTAAAGAAATAAGATTTTTGACTCAAAAATAACCTCAAACCACAAATTTTTCATGCAATAACCAACTCGAACTTTAATATCTGCCCATAAATGTATGACGCAATTCTAATGCTACTGGTTCTGTCAGCTGTAGATACCACTCCCTATTAAAGTGCAGGTGCTTATTATTGAATTCCAGGCTTGGAAGCAAGTTTTAATTGCATAAAAACTAAATATAGTGCCAAGTAGAGCCTTTTGTAGGCTGCCAAACCACATTGGGGCTACCAAATAGCTAATCAAGGGACTTTTTTATGGTTGTGTTGCTCCCCAACTCTTTTTACTTTTGAATGTGGCTCACAGGTAAATAAGTTTTGGGACCCCTGGTCTATATTATGCCTGTGCTCACACTGGCCCCTAGATTATCTGCAGGTGATTCAAAACAGCTAAACTCAAATATTCAAAAATATTGTCATGCAAAATATTGATGTAATTTTTAGGGTGTTTGTTTTCTTAAAATTCATATTTTACTAATTATCTGTTATCCCATGGAATTCAGCAACAGCTGGGGATTAGATAGCCTTTGTATTAATGGGGGTTTCCACTTTAAATACATTTTTTATATTATGTAGACAATTCGCAATTGTTTTTCATATTTTATTGTTTGTGCTATTTGAGTTATTTAGCTTTATCTAGCAACCATGCATTGATTTAAATAAGATACTGGAATATAAATAGAAAAGGGCCTGAATAGAAAGAGGAGAAAATAAAAAATAGCAATAACAATAAATCTGTTGCCTTACAGAGCATTTGTTTTTTAGATGAGGTCAGAAGATGAAGGCAAATAATTCAAAAACTCTAAAAAAATGCCAACTGCAAAGTTGCTTATAATTAGCCATTCTATAACATACTAAAACTTTAACTTAAAAGTCAACCATCCCTTAAATAGCAGTACCTGTTAATATTAGTGACTAGTGACAGTGGGGCAAATTCACTAAGATGCGAAAATTCGCTTGCGTTGGCTTCGCTAATGTTCGCCGCACTTCGCCAGGCGAATTTTCGCCAGCATTACGCAAATTCACATCTTAGTGAATTTGCATAGTGCTGAAAATTCAGGGCGGCGAACGTTAGCAAAGTAGCACTACCGTTCGTGCGCCAGGCAAAGCGCAATTACGCTAGCGATGCCTAATTTGCATACGGCGGGAATTTAAGCGTATAATAGAAATATATGTTACAGCCACTACATTCCACTACACAAGCCCAGGAAACCTTTAATAAATAAAATAAAGTTGTCCTATTGCCCTACATGTGCCCTCTGTATATTTGAGTTGCCATATGTTAGGAAATGTAGGGGGGAAGGAGGGTAACCCCCCCAAAAAAATTGATCTTTTTCAGACTATCACCCTACAATGGTAAAACACGCCAGCGTTTTTCTGGGGCTTAGAAAAAGTTTCCAATTTTTTTTTTTTCAAACTCCTATCTATTGTATTGAAGTAAAGTCTAGCGTAAGTGGTAACGTTCAGGAAAATTTTGATCTTAGTGAATTTGTGTAATTACGATCCTTCATCAGTGCGCAACTTCGCACCCTTACGCCAGGCGAAGTTGCGCACTGATGAAGGATCGTAATTACACAAATTCACTAAGATCAAAATTTTCCTGAACGTTACCACTTACGCTAGACTTTACTTTGCAAATATGGATAAAGTTGATACCAAATTACACGAAGACTTGCCTGTACCACTGCTTCTGTCCCCAACGTGAAGCTAAGCAGTTGCAATTTCTGAAAGGTAGTGGAAAAACAGGCATACAACCGCAGGACTTAGCTGCAAGGTTTATTCACACACAACATGTTTCGAGCGTTGTGGCTCTTTTTCTTGAAAAAGAGCCACAACGCTCGAAACATGTTGTGTGTGAATAAACCTTGCAGCTAAGTCCTACGGTTGTATGCCTGTTTTTCCACTACCTTTCAGAAATTGCAACTGCTTAGACTTTACTTTGCCTGGTCAGACCAGAAGTCTATCTACTTCGCTAGCGAAAATTCACCAGAGTCGGTGTTAGTGAATTTGCGAAGTTACGAAATGACATCACGCTGGCGCTTTAGTGGATTTCCCCGTAATACTCTTGCAACTACCAAATCCTTCACCATCAAGTGATACATTTTTCATCCACAATGGAACTTTCCCTTTGCATACAGCTGCTTTTCGACGCCATGGGAAAGGGCTTATGGGTGTTTTGGTCACAACACAGGTCACAGATCACTTCTGTTTAGCATCAATCTGAGATTATAGCCCCATAGTCGCAGATTCCCTACAATTAGTGGTGATACAAATGGCACAAGTGCTACAGCCACAATGACAGCTCTGAGCTAGTGTTCAGGGAAAGGTTGTCAAATCCATCCCCCTCTACCAGGATATTTTAAAATATTAATTTTAAAATTGTTCAAGATGAGTTGCCCCCAATACCATTAAAAATTCAGATGTGTTTGTGCCATGACAAGAAATGTGGTCCCTTTGCAGAGAGAGTGTCTGGGACGCAGGTTCTCTATGACCTCTGGTCTCACGCAGTCCTTGGAACATCTGGCCTGGAAACTATAAGACGATTAATCCCGTGCTTTGCATTCTACTTCTTTAAACAGCTTAGAGTTGCTTTTAAAATATCACAACACTGAATATTTAAATATATACCATTTCATTTGTTCTACTGCATGTTTGACAAATGTTTTTTGGCTTAGGATTTTTTTTTTCTATGATGGCATATATTAATATGAATGGTACCAATAAATTCACATTAGATATACCCGGGATGCAATTGGCATTCGTATTACAGTTATGGGACCTATTATCCAGAATAGTTGGACCTGGGGGTTTTCTGTAATTTGGATCTCCATTCATTAAGCCTACTAAAAATGTATTTAAATATTAAAAAAGCCCAATAGGATTGTTTTGCTTCCAGTAAGGATTATTTATATATTAGTTTGGATCAAGTACAAGGTACTTTTATATTATTACAGAGAAAAAGAAAATGCATTTTAAAAATCTGAATTATTTGATTAAAATGTAGTCTATGGGAGTCTGCCTTGCCGTAATATGGAGGTTTCCGGGTAAGGGATCCTATTGCTATACAATACCACTGCACATAACTGCTCTACTCTTTCCCATGAACAGCTCTTTGCAATAAAATTCTAACCCAATGGATCTCCTCTCTTCCTCCATTTTCCTTCTCAGGGAAACTGATCAGCCAATATAAGGGAAGACTTGTCCGACCTTCCAGGGCTTCTTAGATGGACTTAAAGGGGGTTTTCACCTTTAAATTAACTCTTTCCCCCATATGCAATGAAAAGGCACTAAGTTTTCCCAGGAGCAGTAACCCATAGCAACCAATAGGATCTTTGCTTTTAAACAGGTAAATGCTACATTCTAGCTTCTGATTGGTTGCTCCTAGGCAAACTTAGTGCCTTTTATTACATAACCCCCTAGTATGATGTAGAGAGTGATATTCTGAGACAATTTGCAGTTGGTTTTTATTTTGTATTATTTGGGGCTATTGAGCTATTTAGCTTTTTATTCAGCTGATCTCCAGTTTGCAGTTTCAACAATCTGATTGCTATGGTCCAAATTGCCTTAGCGACCATGCATTGATTTCCAGGCCTGTCTCCAGTTTGCAATGTCAGCAAACTGGTTGTTAGGCTCCAAATTACCCTAGCAACCATACATTGATCTAAATACAAGACTGGAATATGATTAGGAGTGGGCCTGAATAGAACAATGTGTAATAAAAAGTAGCAATAACAATACATTTGTAGCCTTACAGAGTATTTGTTTTTAGACCCCCATTTGAAAGCTGGAAAGAGTCAGAAGAAGAAGGCAAATAATTCAAAAACTATATAAAAATGAAAAATTAAAGCCAACTGAAACATTGCTTAGAATAAGCAAACCTATAACATACTACAAATGAACTTAAAGATGAACTGGCATGTTAAACCTCCCTGTGTTTATTAATACTGTACATTCTGTAGTCACATGCTAAACTGTGTCCAAACCTGAGCTCAAAAACTGTTTAAGGGGCAGATTTAGGATCAAGTTGTGTTTTCCACAAATATTGTAGTTTACCAGTTGTTTTGGCCAAAACAAAATTGTGGCTAAAATAGAGAGAGAGTTATTATACCCCAAAACTGGAAATAGCTCAAATCTGAAAATACACCATCTGAAACCTGTTGAGGTCATGTACTACTCAATGTTAGAGGTCATTTGAACGTTCATTTTTTATTTGGAGTTTTCGAGTTGTTAACCCCAAACTCGCTGATTTGAGATTTTTTTTGAGTTTATTATTAAAATTAGAAACCATTCGAGTTCATTCAAGTTATAAAAAAAAAAAATAATCAACCTTTTATAAATAACCCCCTAAATTTGAAGGATAGGTGCAGATACCCTAGAAGAGAGTAAGCCAAGATGTCAAAAGTACAGATGATATTTTGAGCATATAAAATATCATAAAACTTCAATTTTACATCCCTTGATTTTAGGGTCTACCTTCATTTTACACTATCCCCCCCCCCACCTATATATTATGCATTTCCCCTGATTTTACATTTTCTCATATTTGACACCATTTTTTTTCTGGTCCAATGCAAAATGTTAAAACCATGTTTTATTAACAATAGTATAAAAATTGATCCATTTTGATGCTAAATTATGCCAAATCCTAATCACTATACTGTAATAACCTTAAGCAACTACTCACATTCAACTACATTCTGGTTTTACCAAAATAATTCTGTGTGAAATCCTAATCAGATAAGTGAGAAATGGTAAGTGTTTAAAGCACTGTCTTCTGTCAAAGATCATAATAAGCCTAGGCACAGGGGTTTGATACAGAAAGCACTGCGGTGTTTCACTAGGGAATCCAATTATAAGTGTGTCCTTATAATGTATTATACGTGTTAGATCAAGGAAACTAACGCTCATTAACTTTTTATCTGTCTGCAGGCAGCCTTACTTGCCAATGGATGGACCGATCATTAAAGTACAGGGATCATTTCTTGTCTTCAGTCTATATTAATAGAAGCCTCCAAGGCATTATACTGAAATTAATCTGTAATAAGTCAAAAGACCTAGGTTAGATATTGCTGAACCAAAGCACTAAAAGACTTATATAAGGTCAAATATCTGTGAAAAAATTGTAGTCCAACTATTAAACAAAATTTGTACCAATTGCCCTATTTTTCCAACCCAAGGTTAACTAGAACTAGTGTTTAGTAATATATATTTTAAGAGTCCATTACCATATATAATCCTCAGCAATATTATACACCCTATGAGCTGGAACTGGCCCTTGCAACAAATATCAACCCCTACTTTCTATCACAACTATTCTATCAGATGGATTAGTGGCCCTATACTTACAGTATATTCTATATTTTCCTTTGTCTTCCCCCAGCTAGACCATGTACCCTGGCAGATAGGAGGACTTTAATTACCATGTGTATCACAGGGCCAAAGTGAGGCATAGGTGAAGAGTCTAGTCTGTCTTATGGAATTAATGCTACATATCACAGTGTTACATATACAGGCTGAAGTGATTGTTCTGAGCATGAATCCTCCTGTTGACAACATACCTCTCATAAGCATAAGGGATTGGGTATATAGGAAGCAACTCTAATATTACTAACTGAAGTTGGTCAGAATTCCTGGTTAATCCCATATGCCAGTACTGGCATGTGCACTAACAAATGCAGGCTATTACGGACAGTTCATTTACATTTTTAAAGTGATCATCTCATTTACATATTAAAGACAGACCTAATTTAAATTTTTAGGTGAGCAGCCCATTTACATTTTAAAGCAAGTGGCCGATCGGCAATTTGCCTGAACCCACAGATTGCCAGTCCGGGCCGGCAGTAGGGTATGCTTTAATGATTGCAGTGTAGTTCATCAAGAGTCCTAGTCAAAAACACAAAAGGAAATTGAAATGTAACTGAGTGTACATCATGCTTTGCTAAAGGAATACATACGTATTATGATGTTGACCAGAGGTTTACATTTTAATTTTAAAAACAAATAACTCTCTGAGGGCTTATAAAGCAAAATGAAATATTAATCAAGATTGGGAAGCACATAAGAAAAGACATTCACAAAATCCTTAAATCTCTAAATCTCATGTTGAACTGGCTTGAGTTCTTATGGCCTCTAACATGATTTATGAACAAAGAATCAGATTTTATTGGGCATTCATTTTGTTAACTCATCCCCCTGTAGGAATTTAAGGGGTTTACTTATCAAAGGTTGAATGGTAGAGGTTTTTATACCTTGAAAAAAACACATGACCCGAATGGTATCTTATTAAAGAAAAAACGCGAATGGAAAAAACATAATTCTGCAAGTTCGAGTTGCAAAATCAGAAAACTCAAATTAATTGAATTTTTCGCCGAAAAAACTTGAATTGCTCAAAATATTCGAGTTTCCAGGCAAAACCCACCAAAAAACTTCAATATCATGCAGGCATTTTCAAATAGTTCAATCGACCTCAGCCGCTGACTCCTACATGACCTCTACCGGTTTTAGGTGGTGTATTTTTGGATTCAAGCTTTTTCCTGGGTCGGGGTATAATATATCTTTAAAAATTTGAGAAGGCATTTGGGGAGATTAGTAGAGAAGATTTGTCACTGGATTTCAGCATCACATCATAAAGTAAGAACTATGCAGTGCTGTTCAATCTCTTTAGTATCAAAGAAGTGGGAAAATGAAAGGATATGGGCAACACACAGAGAAGATGGGATTCTCATTAAAAGGTTTTATCTGTAATGAAAGGGAATCACTTATAATGGACATGAGGCAGGTCCTTCAAAAAAGTAGGTATGGTATTGAATTATATTGAATTTTAATGCATGTGTAGGTATGATATCTGTTATCCTGAAAGCTCTGAATTAGGGAAAGGCCATCTCCCATAGACTCCATTTTAAACAAATAATCCAGATTTTTTTAAATGATTTTCTTTTTCTCAGTAATAATAATAAACCAGTACCTTGTAATTGATCCCAGCTACGATATCATTAATCCTTATTTAAGGCAAAACAATCCTATTAACTGTATTTGATGTTTAAACAATTAGCAGACTTAAGGTCTGGAGAGCCACATTATGGACCCATACCTGTATTTGCGTGTATATATATATATATATATATATATATATATATATATATATATCTGTGTGTAAAATGCAACACCATGGCATGATGCTGGCAAAAACCCATAGTATAGTATAATGAATGTAAGATTTCTTATAAAACATATACAAGCTATTTGGAGGGTATCTAAAGCTCTACTGATGGTTTACTGGCTGTTGGATTTTTCACTTAACTATTTTCATGTAGTTTTGTTTTACTTAGGTACATTTTTCCAAAAGGTAATTATACCCACATGGATCATAATCTGGACGGTCAGTGTACTGTACATATAAAAACCTTTAAGCCTTTCAGCGAAAGACAACATTATGCCTTCCATTGCTTCAGTATGATTATAAAGTGAAAATGTCAGGGTTTTTTTCTCCTGGCAAGCCACTGTAAGCAATCTACGTCACAATAAACATCACAATCCATTTAAACTATGTTTGTGCTGACATCATATTATTTTTGTTAATTGCTTCCTAAGATATCAACCAATCGGATCTGAGGGTATATTGTGATACTAATGTATCTATGGATACAGGCACAGCAACCATCTCTCCCTGCTTCTAAAAATACAGCATTCTGTTTCTCAGCACATAGTAATGCTGGGGGAAGCAGGCTGGGCACAGAGAGACAAGGATGCTTTAGAGATGCTGTTAACTGAAGTCTGTAATGCTAAACTATAGGTCTGTAAAGTAGCAGAATGATAACCAAAAGCTTATTGTTTAGCATTAACAACGAATGAAAGCCTTATATTACATTCACATAGCATATAATATATTTATGCAAGCCCGATGGATTCTTTATTCACCCAAATCTGATAGCAAAAGCCCAGTTCTGCCTATTATTATAGACATTATTATGCTTATATAGCATTGACATGTTTCCGGCACCAATGGAACTTCCAGTCTCTGTTCACACTGACATAGTGTCCCCCTTGGAACTGAACCCAGAGCCCCAGCACTGTAAGCACTCTGCCACCTCAGCTGAGACGCCTCCTGTTACAGTGACCCTTATTTCTAGAAACATTAACCTACCCTTGATAATAGGCAATGAGATTCATTTGTCCCGTGAACTACAGGTGTATGAGGCAAATATTCCCATTATACAAGAGAGGCATTTGGCAGGCATCTTGAGCTTAATGACATCTCAGGGGCACATCAGCTGGCCTGCTGCCCACCAGTCTGTCTGCATTCATACAGAAGCTTATTGCATGCTGTTGTGTGTGCTGAACTCAGTAAAACCAGGTCTATTGAACTCGGAGGATTAGTAGTTGTTAAAAGTGGTTAAATATCATAAGCTGGGGGTACAGATACTATGTTTAGCTTTTTGTCACTACATACTTACATTACTTACATTACTTTTAGGAGACAGCATTAATATAAGGGGGTAGGTAGGGGGTAGGTACATTCTGACCATATAATCTGGATTTTCCTATTCTTAGGGGAAAAACACAGAATGAGTTTAAAGGCGAACAAAGGCCTAACTAAAGAAGTAGCTATGAATGTTGTACATTGTGTTTTGTGTTTCTGTACCAGCCCAAGGCAACCACAGCCCTTTAGCAGTAAAGATCTGTGTCTCCAAAGATGATCCAGTAGCTCCCCATCTTCTTTTCTGCTCATTCACTGATTCACATGCTCTGTGCTGCTGTCACTTACTGAGCTTAGGGACCCACTCACAATATACAGTACACATAGAATAGAAATATAGTCACACTATAAGGCTGATTAGTCATTAATACAGATAATTACTACATGGCAGTACAGAAACCAGTGCAACTAGCATCAGAATTTAATAATCAGCCCTGTAGCATCATCTTATATTACAGACATACCTAATTTTCTGCTTGATAATTTGCGACAACCCCTAAGCTTAGCTTCTCAACAGCTGCTCAGAGCCCACTGAGCATGTGAGTGTCACAGACACTTTCCAAGATGGTGACCCCCTGTGACAGGTTTGAAATCCTGGATCATTGCTGCTATTGAGCCAAAAGCTTTGCCTGGTGAATTAAGTTCAGTATATAAAATATGGATTTAGCCATATTCATTTTTACAGCTAAGTTCTGCTTTAATGAACAGGGAGTGACTGGGCCATGGGACACTGGGAAAAACCTGGTTGGCCTTGGCCCAGACCTGCTCCCTGGAAACTGCTGGCGCTCACCCAACCCTTCACCAATTGTGGCTAAAAGTAAAACATATGCATGGGCAGCATTGTATCTGGAGAAGCAGAAACAGTTGGTTTGAGGCCCCAGCACAACACTGGGGAGGGATTGTGCTATAATTTTTGCCTATTGCATACCTCCCAGCATCTGAAAATTGGAAAGAGAGACAAAAAGTTCTGGCACGTGTAATCAGGGCCGCTCCAGCCATGAGGCAAGGAGTGGCCAGTTACCAGGGGCGGCAAAAAGCTGCCTCTGGTAACTTTAAGAGCCGAATTTCCGTTTTATAAAACCGAAATTTGGCTCTTCTAGTGCAGCGAGCACAATATCGATTGCTGCACTAGTGATGCAGCCCCTGATGCTTCAAGTTAGAAGCACGGAATGGGAGGGGGGGCGGCATCGGGGCTGCTTCCTCAGGCGGCATCATCCCCTGAAACGCCCCCCCATGTAATGTGGAAAAAAGTTTTGACCATGCCCATTTTGTGGCCACACCCCCTGAATCACATGTCCATTTTACAAAATTTGTCAGGTTATAGAAAGTCTGAACACATTTCTGGGGATTTACCATTTGCTGTGACTTGCCTTGAAGCTTCAAGTGACAGTTTCCACAAGAAACCTGCTTATCTTAAATCGCTGCAATTGTATCTTTGCTTATCTTATTCTGGGCTCTGCTTAAAAGCCTCTTACTTAATTAAGTTTCAGAAACATATCTTTTTCTGGCTGTTCAGTGCAGGAGATAAAAGAGAAACTCAGGACATATCAGTAATAAACCAGGACTGTAGGCTGGGACTGTCCTGCAAAAACGGGATATCTGGAAGATATGCCGACTGTTGTCATTTAAATAAATCTATGTTTTTTTATATTTCTTGAACTTAACAGGGAAATAGGAAACATAAGCAACTCTATGTTTGGTCCTAGTGAGTTAAGTAATTTGATTATCAATGCACACAGAAGGAGTTAAACTAATTACAGAGGAGTTATATAATGATAAATAGTTTTATTTGATTTAAAGAAAAATCTGAATGCATTTTCAGTATGTAATTTGCTCATGATGGATGAAAAAGACTTAAATAGGTGCACATTTAAAGGAAGTGTTCAGTGTAATAATAAAAACTGGATAAAAATGTTTCTAATATAGTTAGTTAGCCACAAATGTAATGTATAAAGGCTGGAGTGACTGGATGTCTAACATAACAGAACATAACAGTACTTCCTACTTTTCAGCTCTCTTGGTTTCCACTGGCAGTGACCAATCAGTGACTTGAGGGGAGGCCACATGGGTCATAAATTTTGCTTTTGAATCTGAGCTGAATGCTGAGGATCAATTGCAAACGGACTGAACAGTTATGTCCCATGTGGCCCCCCTTATAGTTATAGTTGCAGAGGAAGTAGTGTTCTGTTATGTTACATATCCAGTCACTCCGGCCTTTATACATTACATTTGTGGCTAACTAACTATTAGAAATATTTTCTACACCATCTATTTACTCAGTTTTTATATTTACACTGAACTGTTCCTTTAAGGCTAGGGACACACAGCCAGTGGAAAAAATTATTGATATACCTAGTTCTGCATATTACTTTAAAGCTCTCCATAGTAATAAATTCTGCTATAGTCTCTCATATATCCTTTGCTCCTCTATAGCCTAGTAAATCTAGATTCTATTGGCTTCTGACATGGCTTCATATGGAACGCTACCCTCAGGAGGACAGATATATTGAATTTCTATATAACACAATATAGCATCACTTCATCATGATGTGTTCTGGAATAAACACAAGGTACAGCTACTGACAGCTCTATAAAGGAATACCATGCAGGAAATACAGACATCACACAACTATAGGAAAGTCTTTCTAAAAATATCTGCAATTACATTCTAATATTAAATATTTGAGTTTTTTTCACTAGAAAACTGGAAATTTTAAAAGGAAAAAAAACCTTGAATTTTTCGAGATTTATTATACCCCGATGCTGCAAATAGGCTGAATCTGAAAATCCGCAGACCTGTCGTGGTCCTGTCAGTGGGGGAGGCACCTGTCTCAATTTGTAGTTTTCATAGTTTGCCCTTGGTTTAGCCCAAAAATCCGACTTTTTCTGGGGTTTTGGGCAAAAACTCAAAAAATGTTTGCAATTCAGGAAAGAAGCCAGAAAAAGTAATGCAATTCGAGAAAACAGCCTGAAAATTTATGAGTGATTCGGGTTTTCGCTTGATTTTATCAGGTTTTTCCGTGATGCAATTAAATCGAGTTTCTTAAGTAGAAGCTTTTCACTTGCTCTCATCATATTGTTGTAATAGGTGGCTGCACAAAGTCAGGTAATTGCAATTGCTCTCTGTACTCCTGTGATGTTGCTAAGCATATAAAATGTTCCCTGCTCTCTGATGCACACCCAGGCACACCGCTTAAATAGATAACTGCATCGGAAGAATGCTATAAACCATAATGTAAAGGACTGGGAGGGTCTGAACATGAAATAAAACTCAAGTTTATGATTTGTTATATAGTGAATAAAGTACCCCTTCTAGTTAAATATAAGGATATTATAAGTTACCAAGGAGTTCCATGACCATATGAAAACACAAGGCGAAGGCCGAGTGTTATTATACAATACATGGAACTCCAAGGTGACTTCTAATATCCTTATATTGTGCAACAGAGGTTACTTTATTTAATATAATATGCAAGTTTCAGTGAGTTATGTGACAGAAATGACATCACTAAGCTCCGATTATAACCAATGACATCACTAAACACCGTTTATAAGGATATCATTTACAGGGTATTCCATGTCCAGGGTATAGCCATGTCCCAATGCCAGTAGTAGAGGTATGGGTTCTATTATCCAGAATGCTCAGGACCTGGGGATTCTGGTTAAGGGATCTTTCCGTAATTTTTATCTCCCTACTTTAAATCTACTGAAAAATAACACAGATGTTAAATAAATGCCATATGATTGTTTTTCTTCCAATAAGGATTAATTATATTTTAGTTGGGATTAAGTACAAGCTACTGTTTTATTATTACAGACAAAAAGGCAGGGGAAGAGGGAGGACAAGTGGGGACCCTCTGGCTTAGGGGTGGCCAAAATAGAAATCCTGGCCTACAGATGAGTACAACAGTTCTTGGGAAGTAACACTTGGGTGTAGTTTGGTTCTTACTTGGTGCCTCCAGGGAACATATAACCTATACATAAATACAAAGATTGATGAACCACATTGCATTACATTAGCAGTTAGTGTCTCTTGCAAACAAGTTGGTGCTAGTGATGGGCGAATCTACCCCGTTTCGCTCAGCGAAAAAAAATTTGTCAAACAAGTCGTTTGTGTCGCGTTGTTTTCGACGCGCGACTTTTTTTTTTTTACGCCAGCGAATTTTCGCACAAATTTATTCACCGGCGGTGAATCACGGGAATTCACCCATCACTAGTCGGTGCACATTCAGTCCTCTTTGCTGCCCATCTACAATAATCTGCATTGAAAATTTCACAGTGAGCAGAGAGAAATTTTTTTTTTGCCTCTGTCTCTCCTGAAAATAATACTACAGTATTTTATATGTATGTACTTATTTTTAGAGACAAATACAATATACATCAGCTCCAGGGAAGCACAGATTTGTTTTACCCCACAATGGCTAGATTTGTTCATCATGATACAGAGCTGCTGAAAATAGCAGAACCTGACATTTCCAAACGCCTTTTCTTTCTTGGGTGCATTGTGCTGAATGTCACTCACACTGTAACCCACAAAATGAATTGGACCGTTGAAGCAAGCAGAACAATTGCAAGGGGTTAGGGGAAAGAACAAAGGAAAAATACCATGACAACCTGTCACAATGAATGGGATAAGCCTAACAAGGAAGGTTTTCCTTTGTCAGGAAAGCTCAGTTGAGACCTGCGCACACAGTGTTACATTATCTGTGCTGACACAAGGCTGCTGCATAGAACTTCAGCAGTGAGTCACTAGGCTTGTGAACCACTTGCTAGCAACACACAACATGCCAAACCTGATTGTTTTTACATTACGCATAGTTTTCTAAATGTTGTTCTTAATGCCCTATTCAAACCTGTTATCCAGAAAGCTCCATCTCCCATGTACAGAAGGGCACCAATCACATCCAAAACCAAACACATATTAACAACCTGACCAGAACAACCTAAACACGTTTAATCAAACTACATATACAGTTTAAAAAAAAAAAAAAAAAATGGCATACTTTGTCAAATGGGTTTTTTAACTGAGGGAGTCCATACTGTGACTTTAACATGCAAATGAGCTCAGGAACATGCTCAGATTGTAGCACTGCCCTGAGAATTCTACCCAGAATGCATAGCTTTAGTAAACTCGAGAAGTATCACGAAATTTCCCTCTCTTATCCCCTGCTGGTGATGTCATTATGCAAATTAAGGGCACACAGCAACTTCCAGAAGGTGGCAGCACTAACAGAGAAGTCTGGCAGATTTCAAAATAGCACAGAAGGTTTATTAGGTAAGCAAGAAATTTCAACTGAGCATGTGCGAGATTTCAGAGCTGCAGTTGGCTGTGAAGATATAGGTAGGAGGAGTCAGTGAAATCCAAGATACCAGCCTCAGGTAGAACTGCAGTGGAGATAGGGGAGATTTTGCAGAAGGTATAGTGAGCTAATGATTTACATTATACAAACAATTCTAACTGATTTAAAAATCTGATTTCTTGAACTTTCACATAGTATATTTACTTAGTAAATTAGTAAATTATTTTAGTTATGATTCAGATTTGTAACATATTCCCTGTAATCATAAAACAGTAAAGGTATGGGACCTGTTATCCAGAATGCTCAGGACCTGCAGCATTCCAGATAACGTATCTTTCCATAATTTGGATATTCATACCTTAAGCATATTAGAAAATCATATAAACATTAAATTAATTCAATAGACTGGTTTTACTTCTAATAGAGATTAATTGTATCTTATTCATCAATAAGGTACTGTTTTATTATTACAGAGAAAAAGGAAATAATTTTTAAAATGTTAGATTATTTGGATAAAATTTAGTCTGTGGGAGACAGCCTTACATAATTTGAAGCTTTTTGGTTAACGGGTTTCCATGTAACTCCTATACCCAGGCCCGGACTGGCCATTTGTGGGTTAGGGCAAATGCCAGAGGGGCTGCTATAAGGTCCCATAGAAAGTCAGTGTTTAGTGGGCTGGTGGGGATGTTTGGGCCTCTATGTGGGCTGATGGGCCTCTTGTGTACCTGAAATGCCAGGGCCTATTTTAATTCTCAGTCCAGTCCTGCCTATACCTGTACATTGTACTCAATGGTAAATAGGCTGCATGAATCTATATTGGTGGCAAAAAAAAACCCATAATGGGTCTATTTAATGTTTACATTTTTTAGATCCATAGTATGGAAACAGATATTATCGAGAAAACATCCAAGCATTCTGGAAAACGTACTTAGCTTCATTTAATTACTATTGTCTTTTCAGGAGGGAATTTCACTGTATTAATGGAGATTGTGTGAACCCAATTTAGGAAACCAAATCAGGTCTCCCAATGCATAGGTTAGGAATCACAGCCTTAAGAGCTGTAGAATATGTGTTGAGAAAAGGGCAATTCACTTTCATTAGCAAAACTGTAATAACACATAAAACCACAGAAATGTGTTGAAAGTTTCATAACCTACCAAATTTTGTAAAATGGACATGGTAATTAGGGGGGGGGGCAACAAAAATGGACATGGTCAAAACATTTACGTGGGAAATCATTTTGTCACTCTTTCTATTTCCAAAATATTGGGAGGTATGTACCATGTACAATTTTATTCAAGAACCAACAAATGGATGGTGTGCAGGCCATTGTGCCTGATCCAGTGATATCAGGAAGAGCCAGTAGTTTACAATGGAACTGCCTTCAGCTAAGCTAATGTTTCTCCTACTCAATGTAACTGGAGGCGTTGTGGTAGGGCTTGGATTTTTACTGTGGAGTGCTATTTTCATATCTACCACTAGAAGGGTATGGGCAAATTTTTAGCAATGCAGGTGTCAGGGAGCTGTATCTTGTTGGGTGAGCGAGGTGGGTGATATCACTCCAACTTGTAGTGAAGCAGTAAATAATGACTGAAGTTTATCAGAGCACAAGTAACATGACTGATGGCATCTCGGATACTAACAATGTTTAGCCCCATGTCATTAAAAAAATCTGTTAGCTCTTTTGAAAAACAGATTTCAGCTTAGGATTCTGCTGCAAGAGTGGTAATTAAACAGGCTGAAATTTTGCAACATTTATTAAAATACTGTACTCCTATTTCCACCATGTGGTCAGGAATGAAGCACTGTAGATATAATAACATGAGCTGTATACCATAATTAACTGGAAAAACTATGTAAAAACTTTTGTTTAACATGTAGCCTACCGTAATTACAAGGAGGGGTATGCAGGACAATTGAGAATTCACCCCTACTGACCTGAAACTACCTACCCACATTTTCTAATGTGTTGTGTTTTTGCGTAACATCGCTAAACAACATGTACACTGATCTTATCAGGCCTCTTGCTAATATTCTAGTCTATTATATTCACTTAAAGGCATACTGTCATGGGAATTTTTTTTTCAAAATGTATCAGTTAATAGTGCCACTCCAGCAGAATTCTGCATTGAAATCCATTTATTAAAGGAGCAAACAGATTTTTTTATATATCATTTTGAAATCTGATATACTGTCAATTTCCCAGCTGCCCCAAGTCATGTGGCTTGTGCTCTGATAAACCTCAATCACTCTTTACTGCTGTACTGCAAGTTGGAGTGATATCACCCCTTGCTTTTCCTCCCCAGCAGCCTAACAACAGAACAATGGGAAGGTAACCAGATAACAGCTCCCTATCAGAAGATAACAGCTGCCTGGTAGATCTAAAACAGCACTCAATAGTAAAAACCCATGTCCCACTGCATTCCATTCAGTTGCATTGAAAAGGAAAAACAACAGCCTGCCAGAAAGCAGTTCCCTCCTAAAGTGCTGACACAAGTCACTTGACCAGGGGCAGCTGGGAAATTGACAAGATGTCTAGCCCCATGTCAGATTTCAAAATTTAATATAAAAAGATCTGTTTGCTTATTTGAGAAATGGATTTCAGTGCAGAATTCTGCTGGAGCAGCACTATTAACTGATGCATTTTGAAAAAAAAAATTCCCATGACAGTATCCCTATAAGAATGTCTGCTATTTTATTCACAATTAATAAAGTCATAACTTATCTAAATAATGGCTTATCGAAATACTTGATATTGCTTTGCTTTTTTGACAAACTACAAGTGCTTGGCGTTGGCAACGAATGACAAGCAGGACTGAATTATTTGCATTCTATAGCCAAGGGTTAACAGAGCTTTCAAATACATCCTGATAATGAGACCCAGCTGACCCAAAATGAATAGCTATTATGGCTCTGTAATTACCCAGAGAATTAAATAAATGTAACTGCACATTTGAATGATTATCACATATTTCTCACAACGCACTTTCTATGCAATATCTGTGCTCTATGCTTTATTGTAGTATTTAGTGCAGGCAGTTCCGTCGGCTCAGTTCTCGCACTCCTTCCAAATAACCGGCATTAGCTCTTAATTTAATGATAACATGTGGCATTCCCTAATCACTTCTGTCATTTTCCAAGTTGCTCATTTTCCCAAAACTCATCGAGGCAAATTTGCAGGAGCCCCAGGGAGGCCTACAGCTTAAAATACGATGAAGGGAAGAGATAGATTTTACTTTGGAAACATCTGATTTATTATCTATAACTCAGAAGCAATGTCAACGAAGATTTATACCAATTATCGGATATCATCAAAGAATAACTAAAGCTTAACTAAAGAAATAGGCTAAAAATGTTGTACATTTTGTTTTAGGACAATCACAGCCCTTTAGCAGGGCAGATCTGTGCCTCTGAAGATGCTCCTGAAGATCCCAATCTTCTTTTATGCTGCTCTGTGCTGCTGTCAGTTACTGAACTTAGGGGCTAACTCAAAACATACAGTACACATAAAATAAAAATGTCACAATGTCATCATCATCATTTATTTATATAGCGCCGACAAGATGCGCAGTACTTTACCTTAGTCATAACAAACAGGGAATAAATAGTGGATAACAATCAAGGGTTTACAGAATACAATAGGATTAGAGGGCCCTACAAATTTGAGTTTACAAACTAAAGGTTAGGGAACAATGGAGAAATAAGCATTTTATACGCAGTTTTGTGATTTATAATACAGCAGTGATTGATTAATTAAGGTACATTGAATAAGCTTCTTTAAACAGGTGGGTCTTTGAAAGTTTGGAGAATGTCTGACCGCTTGAGGCAGAGTTTCAGAGAAAACTAGAAGCCCGAGAGAAGTCTTGTAGACGAGAATGGGCAGAAGTGATGAGAGGAGAAGCGAGGCGAAGGTCAGAAACAGAGCGAAGGTTGTGTGTAGGAGTGTATTTGGAGATCAGAGATGAAATATAGGGAGGGGCTTCATTGTTAAGGGCCTTGTATGGGAGGGTTAGTAATTTAAATTTAATTCAAGAGGAGACTGGGAGCCAGTAAAGGGACATGCATATGGGAACAGCTGATGTTGAGCGGTGAGATAGATGAGTCTAGTGGCAGCATTTAGAACAGATTGGCATTGTGAAAGGTGACTTGTTGGAATATCTGCAAGGAGTAGGTTGCAGTAATCAACTCGGGAGATGATAAGAGACAGAATAAGTGTTTTGGTTGATTCTGAAGTGAGATATGGTCATATCCGAGCAATGTTGCATAGTTAAGGCTGATTAGTAATTAATATAGATACTTACTACATGGCAGCACAGAAACCAGTGCAATTAACATCAGAATGCAACAATCAGCCCTGTAGCATCAGCTTATATTACAGGCCAATATTATTTTCTGCTTGATAATTAGTGACAACCCCTAAGCTTAGCTTCTCAACAGCTGTTCAGAGCTCACTGAGCATGTGAGTGTCACAGACACTTTCTAATATATGATCCCCTGTGTCAAGTTTGAAGTCCTGGATCATTGCTGCTATTGACAAACTACGTTTGGTTTATAAAATATATGGCATTTTTAGCCATATTCACTTTTAGGATTTAGTTCTCCTTTAAGACTGTCAAGTAAAGCATACGTGCTTTCTGTTGGAAATGTGACCCACCGTACGCTATGGTTATATTATAGATAGGGAAACCAAATATGTGTTCAAAACAAAGTTTCAGCTAAAGGTGGCCCTACATGGGCAAATAAAGCTGCCGATATCAGTCCTTTAGACTAATTTGGTAGCTTGTGTATAGGGGCTTCTGAAGGGTCTTCCTGAACGATATCTAGGTTTAATTTATCCGGCGACTGACCCTTCAGAAGCCCATATCTCCTCTTTGTAATCTGATCTGTTCAGTCCCTAGGGCTGAATGTTCCGATTACCCAGATATAGCCCTGCCGCTGGTGAGCTTATTGGAGAAAGATCTGCTCGTTTGGCTATGTCGCCAAACTAGCGGATCTTATAGTGTATGGCCAGCTTACACTAGTAGGGTCTCTTATTCCTATGGTTCTCAGCACCTCACCAAAATGGCCACGACAACGGCTTACAGACAATAAGTACTGGCCTCTCCTTTCTCCAGCTCACTAAAATGGAAGTTTACATTATTAATCTTGTACATGTCAACACCAGTGGGTTTTACAGCTTTACCAACAGATGAACGTCACTAGCACACATTACAAGTTTACCATTCCCTTAAAAACTGGGGTATGGAGAGATGAGTCAACCAGTAGCTTGAAAGGGAAAAGGGAATATGAATGATTAATACAATGTGACCGACTGCTCTACTTCCCATGAACCATCTTAATTCATCCAACAAGACAACATG
The DNA here is from genome assembly GCA_024363595.1 of Xenopus borealis. Classification (NCBI taxonomy): domain Eukaryota; kingdom Metazoa; phylum Chordata; class Amphibia; order Anura; family Pipidae; genus Xenopus; species Xenopus borealis. The sequence continues at coordinate 124,244,997 of CM044441.1, read as the reverse complement.
TTTCAGGTTTATGAGATGCAATGCATAGGTTATTATTGCAAAATCTGGGCCAAAGCAATTTAATAACAAAAGTCTATCGTTTTTTTTAGCAGCAGACACTGCTCCGCATCCCAGAGAGACACGTACAGAGAGCAAAAAGTAAAACCGATTTCGAAGAAATATCTGAACTAAAACATAAAAGCACATGGCCTTCAGCTGTCAGACTGTTCCAGTGAATTCTGTATTTCCGAAAAACATAATGCCCCACATAAGATTTATGTTTAGAACTGGGAATTATTCTCCGGTTATATCAAAATATCATATATGTGCTAATTGCTATTGATGAAAATGTAAGGAAAATGCTGCAATAACAATTAGCTATATATTTATAAATATAATAATTATATATGTAAAATTACATCCGGTAAACTAGAACAGTCATTGCCGTAAAACTCCACTTTTGATATAAAATTAGATTTTTTTTAATTAATGAATTTTTATATTTATGCTACAAAAATGACTGGCTGGTGCTGTTAATCCCAGAATGAAAGCATCATCATTACGCATCATCACCAGCGTCTCATGGGTGATGTCACCATGGTTCTGCACCTGTGCAGGGTTTGGGGAAGACTCCTCCTCCTCCATGAATAAAAATAAAAAGTTCCTCACATAAGTAAAGGCAAAAGTGTATAGTTTTGGATGCCTTTTAAAAGTCAGTGATAAAACAGATCCCAAATATAAGGTTTGTTATTTTCTGTCCAGGACCTAAAATAACAAATCAAAGTGCCATCTGGAATAACACAGTTTTCACATTTAGGATGCTAATTCATTTACAGTTAGGACCATGAAGTTCTGATTTTAACTCAATTCATCTGTAAACATTTTTTTTTCTTCCTATTTAATAATTTATGAATTTCTCAACACAACACAATTCCTACATCACATACAATCTAATTAGAGGTTAGCTGAAATGTTCTTGAAGAATACTTTTATTTTTCCATTTTCTTTTACTTGACAAAGAATAAAAGTTGGGATTGCTAACAAATGCTAGGAACAGATGTCTTGTCAGAAATAAATTATTAGCTGTGTCTGCAAAACATTATTCAAGACTGTGGAGGAGGAGTATGAAAGCTAAAAACATACAGAAGTGACAGGACAGTAAGATGGAATAGATACTGTTGATGATGGATAGAATAGGTAATGTCATTTAGTTGTGAGTTTAAAAAACATATTCAGCTAGTTAATCAAATGTATGCATCTGCCTAACATGAACCCAATAAACTGGACTGTGAGAAAGGCCTTGGATGGGGCTGAAACGTTAGTCTTGAGCCAATTTATTAATAAAAATATTTTCTGCAATTTTAAGACCCTTTTTGCAGTTGTTGGAGATTGAATAATGATCGTGCACACAGGCAGACTAATACTTAATATCGAGAGTGCCGGCTCCCTCTGGATGTATTTGTGTATATATATATATATATATATATATATATATATAGATCAGTGCCAGGCCAAGTGGACAGTGCGCCCTAGGCGTCCCCCCTGCCCCCTCCATGTGTGTGCTGTGCGTGTACATGTCCCTGGAGCAAAGTGCGCACATGCATACGCAGATAGCTGGAGGGTAAGGTGAATGACAGAGGGGAGGGGAGAATGTGCCGGCAGGGGGGGTCGGTGAGCGTCGGGAGGGGAGGAAGGGGAGAGAACCTTTCACTTGATCCCAACTAAGATATAATTAATCCTGAAGCTGGCCATAGACGTGCAGATATAATTGTACAAATCCTCGATTCGTACAATTTTTGGACCGTGTGTGGAGTGTCCCAACATTTTTCGATCGGTCGTTCAGTCGATCAGACAGGTTAGAAGATTTCTATGGGCTGACGATCATATCTCTGCATGTATTGCCGATCTGACTATATCAGTGGGCCACCAACTTTGTCGGACATGGACTTTCATACAATTGCTGTCAGGGCAGAACATCGTCTGATCTGTTCTTTTGCTACGTTATTTAAACTGAAGGTTAGTGGCAGATAGGGAGATGTTGGCGCTATAGAAATACATGTTAATAATGTTAATAATAATGGGGACGTCCAATCGTTCGTCCTATATTGCAGGAAATCTGCACGTCTTTGGCCAGCTTTATTCAAGGCAAAACAATCCTACTGGTTTTAGTTAATGTTTAATTGATTTTTTCACTAGACTTAAGACATGGAGATCAAAATTACAGAAAGATCCCTTCTCCAGAAAACCCCAGGTCCTGACCATTATGGATAACAGATCCCATATCTGTATATGGGAACCATTATCCAGAAACCTGTTATCCACAAAGATCTGAATTATACAAATTCAACCCCTACCCTGGGTAGATCCCCCTTCCTCTTCCCCCCAGCCTAGCTGCACTCCCGGGAAAATGCCCCTAATTTTTTACTTACCCCTCTGTGCAGATTCTGGCCTCAGGTGGCCACTTCTTTTTTCAGTCTTCTCCTGAATCAGACCAACGTTTTCGGTGCATGCGCAGCTGTAGTAAATTTCTGGTCCTAAACGCATGTGCTGAAAGTCCTTAAAATTTCCGAAAAACTTTTGAAAATTTTCGTGAATTTCAGCTCAATTTACTACAACTGCACATGCGCAGAAGCTCCGCACAGAGGGGTAAGTAAAAAATTAGGGGCATTTTCCCTGGGGGGGGGGGCAGCTAGACTGGGAGGGTGGAGAGAGGAGGGGTCTACCCAGGGCAGGGAGTAGACCAAAACCATTTAGAAATGTGTTGGATTTAGAGGGCTTTGAAACATTATTACTAACTATTAAAAACATTGCGGAATTAACAACAGTATTAAGCATGGCAGAGGCTGGTATTTTTGTTTAGACAGCGTTATATGTATTTTCATGTACTGAATGTTCTTATATAATACAGAACTATAGTAAGGGGCTTTCTTAACAGTGCCGTAGTATAATGTTATATATAGCTATGCAGCACAATACATGCACAAGGCAGACCGTGCATATATTTGAATCAACCCATCAATCTTTCAAGACTCAGGCAGACAGAAAGCAATCATTACCATTAAAGATATAGCCTGAGCTTTTAAAGTAAATGATCACTAATAAAAGGAAGTGGAATAGCTTTAATAAATTCAAATATTGTACACCATGGCATACTTGTAATGCCTTTCCATGAGTATATATATTTTTGAAGACAAAACTCCTTTGATCCAAGGCTCTTATGAGAATACATAATGCACAACTGCATGGACCTGCCCAATTCCTTGTTCCCTTTGAAAGAGAATTCCTATAAGCTCACTGTAGAGTGAAGCCTGTGGTGGATATCATTTTCTCTATGATAATATTGTGTCTCACATATGTCATGCAAAGACCTTCTACTTTCCAGTCTGCCCTATAGCAGACATTGTCAGTAATCAAGAATTGCAGCAGCTCCAGTCCATAAATCAGAAGAAATCAATAGAATTGACACAAGGTAATCTGTGCTGCAGCGGGCTGCATATAAAAAGAGCCGGGTCCGGTTTCGTATGATTATCTTTAATTAAAAACAAAAATCATTAGAATAAATAAGTAAACTCTTCATCTCTGAAAGAATCCATATCTATAGGATGGGTTAGTGTTGGTCACATTTCTCCCAGTTCTCAGTTGTTATTCAGAATCCTTGGGACCTGGGGGTTTCCGGATAAGGCATCTTTCCTTAATTTAGATCTTCATACCTTAAGTCTACTAGAAAATCATTTAAACATTACATAAACCCAACAGGATGTTGTGTTTCCAATAAAGATTAATTATATCTTCGTTTGGATCAAGGACTAGTGATAGGCAAATTTATTCACCTTGCTCAATTTCTGGCCGAATTCTCACAAATTCTCGTGGTACTGTTCTTATAGGTATATCTGGGCATCACACTGGGTCAGCCTGGTACTGTAGTTATAGGAAAGAAAATTCGCAGGTATCAATTTCCGATTTTCACAAATTTTTAGTGAAATTGTGCGAAATTCACAAATTTATAGCGAAATCGTTCAAAAGTGACAAACATTTATAGTGAAATCCTTTAAAATTCACGAATTTATATTGAAATAGTTCAAAATTCACAAATTTATAGTGAAATCGTTCGAAATTCATGAATTTATAGTGAAAACGTTTGAATTTCACAACTTTAGTGAAATAATCAGAAGTTCACGATTTTATATTGAAATAATCAGAAATTCATGAATTTATGGTGAAATAGTTCAAATTTCACAATCTTTTGTGAAAACGTTCGATTTTCACAAATTCATAGTGAAATAATTAGAAATTCACAAATTTATAGTGAAATTGTTCTAAATTCACAAATTTATAGTGAAATAGTTCAAATTTCACAAATTTTTCGTGAAAACGGTCGAATTTCACAAATTTTTCTTGAAAACGTTTGAAAGAACTTTCCGATTTCACTATTTTCACAAATTTTTCTCCATTTCGCGGATTTCTTGGGCAATTGACGAAAAATTTGGAGAAGCAAAACGCCCCCAGATTCGCTCATCACTATCAAGGACAAGCTACTGGTTTTTATAATTATAATAATTTTAAAAAATGATTTGGATAAAATAGAGTCTACTGGAGATGGCCTCCCCGTAATTTGGAGCTTTCTGGATAAAGGCTTTCTGGATAATGGATCCCATACCTGTATGAATATATTAATTATGTTCTTACTGCATGTCAGTGGCTATTTTTTCCTGCAGTGGAAACCAGGAGAAGTTATTTTATAACCCTTCACAGTATTTTACAGCCAGCCAACAATACTTCCTGAGCAAATAAACACCTTTCAGTGGAGCACAGATTCTGCACCTGCTCTGAAGCTGTAGGAAAGCCCAGAGTAAACACTGGCAGGCTCTTCTACATCAATATGTGTTCAGGTACAGATGCACAGAAATGGAACGCTGCCTTTCCCTGGTTGTTGTGTCTGACAGGATAAGTCAAAGTACACGTTACTGAGCCAACATGTGGTTTTCTATGTAAATTACAGATCCATTACATACAAATTACTTTAGATAAAATAAACATTAAATAAGAGAACTTAGGTGCAGTTTTAATTCATGATGCACCATCACAAAACAGTAGACCTCATATACCATTGCTTACTTTAGGTGTAACAGCGCCATAGGAACTAAATTAATCTTGTGCCCTTTGGTACTGCCCAGCTCGTTCTTCTAAATGATATGCAAGTCACAGGATGTTCTAGAGGGATGACTACATACCACCCCAGAACACACCACCCTATGAATTCATGGGGAAGGTGCAGCTCTTTGTGCTCTATTCAAGGTGACAACAGATACATCAACCAGGGCCCCTGTTGTGTCTTGTGCCCCTATGCACACATGTTCCCTCTGACATCACTGAATGCTTGTCATGCATGAGTGCTTTGAATTCTGGAAATCCTCGGGGTATGCTTAGGAGAGCTTAAAGGAGAACTAAAGCTTTACTGTAACGCTGAGAACAGGACAGTTGGGTGGAATAGTTAACGGACAAGGAAATTTAAAATAAAGAACTAGTTAGTAATGCTGTACATTATGTTTTAGACTTCTGCACCAGACCAAGGCAACCACAGCCCTTTAGCAGTAAAGATCTGTGTCTCCCCAGTAGATGCCCCAGTAGCTCCCCATCTTCTTTTCTGATTCTGATTCACTGATTCACATGCTCTGTGCTGCTGTCACTTACTGAGCTTAGGGACCCACTCACAATATACAGTACACATAGAATAGAAATATAGTCACAATATAAGGCTGATTAGTCATTAATACAGATAATTACTACATGGCAGCACAGAAACCAGTGCAACTAGCATCAGAATTTTATAATCAGCCCTGTAGCATCAGCTTATATTACAGACAAATCTCATTTTCTGCTGGATAATTTGTTACAACCCCTAAGCTTTGCTTCTCAACAGCTGCTCAGTGCCCACTGAGCATGTGAGGGTCACAGACACTTTCCAAGATGGTGACCCCCTGTGACAAGTTTGACGTCCTGGATCATTGCTGCTATTGACAAGCTGAAACTTTAGTCTGGTGCAATAAGTTCAGTATATAAAATATGCCATTTTTAGCCATATTCATTTTTAGGTTTATTTCTCCTTTAAGTGGAGGAAGTGCAAACTGGGTCCAAACTCCAAGCAAGATCAGAAAAGATCAGTAAAGCTTGTGAAAGAAAGTCTTATTTATCTTCATATTTCCATGCATTCATATGCATGAGCGCTTCACTGCTTCACTGCCAGGTTAAAATGAAATATTAGCCACAGATTTCAGTGACTCAGTGGCTCCTGTAGTCAAAGTATGTCATTGTGCCGACATTTTTGCCCATAGGGTAATTCTGGCTATGTTATGACTCATGGGCAAAGCTTAGCCCTCTAATAGCAGATAGCTATTGCCTCATGCACATACCTACTTTAAATGGAGGTGAATGAACAGTACACATTTCTATAAACTGAGCAAAACAGAAAAAAAAATATATATATACATAGAGATGCAGCAGTTTCATATTGGGTTGTATTTGACTTTTTTAAACAACTGGTATATGCTTAGCACTTCCAACCCAGTCCAGTCCAACCCTGGCTTATTTTCACTGTTTCCCCAGCTACAACTATAGCAATAGTAATAGGACAATTAATCTGCCTACATTATATCATAGAATGGTTCAGTTTAAACTAATGGAATCATACAAAGATGTAATCCTTGGGCACAACGAGGTCCATACTGTCCTCAACTCGAGCCCCTTTGATTAGCTTCACTGACCTCTAATAAATATATAATCAAATAGCCATATCCTTTCCCCATTAACACCCTTTTCTTCAAATTCCTACTTGCCTTTAAAAACAGAAGTAACTTAACAGCCTAAAAAAGTCTTTTTTAACATTCTGTTTGTTTTGAACTTCACTTAAAAGCCACATTTGATTCACAGGTACAAAGTGTTATTGAATCTCACTGCTCGTCTTAGAAGTTTGTTTTGAAGCCCTTAGGTCACTCATTGATGGCTCTGGCAGATGTCTCAGCACAGCCATCTGTTTGATTATACAAATGTGTATGTGTTATATTAGATATTACTAAAATGTACTTTCATTATTGGTTATGTCTAAAACTAACAAAAACCCAAATGTATGAATTCATCCAAGATCTAACTGGTCAAACAACAAATTAAAATAAAAAATCCAAGAGCAGTAACGTAGAGTTATTCCTCCATGCACCTTGATGCCTTTCGCAAATGATAGCAAGTTTGCACATCTAATATATGTGTCTTAGTTACTATCATATCGAACCAGTGGCGTAACTACAGAAGAAGCAGACCCTGCGGCTGCAGGGGAGGTCCAGGAAGTACAGGGGCCCCATGAGGACCTGATTCATATACAATTACAGTAAATATAGTTAAACAAGATCAATGTCTAGACATTTTAGGGGCCTGACAAATAATTAGCTGTGGGGCCCAGACATTTCTAGTTATGCCACAGTATAGCACTGTGTCTGCAACATGTGTTTCTCCCTCCAGTTTTGTTATTATAATAAGGAACAATAAAATTAATGGACAGCATAACAGGAAAGAATAGAAAAGGCACAGGGCTAACAACCAATATTGTGCTTTTAGAACAGTGGTTTCCTTGATTCTTTCAGATCAGTCCTCCCTTTAAGACATTGAGCTGCTCTCTCAAAGCTTAACAAGGATATACCCATCTATATACTGTATATCAATGTAAAAGCCATTCAGTTACAGTTTCAAGCATATTTAGAGCTGCAAATAGATGTCCATCCCCATATCTCATTCTACATTGGTGAACTGATGTGGTCCTCGCCAGATGGGTCTTTGTAGGCCCCATTAGGATTCTTTTGTTGGTCATGGAGCCTAAAAAAACAGACAATCCTGAACTGGACCACCGTGTTTCTGCTGATTTGTCAGCCTCCCCAAATGAGCAAATCTTTCCATGTATAGCCAATGGGGGGGGGGGGGTAGCAACCCCACATGTTGGTAACCACTGTCCAGCCCAACACATTAGTAACCACTGTCCTAGAGAATGATGTTGGAATTCTCTGCCAACTGTACCATCATAGCATCTTGATTATATTTTTTTGTGGCTACAGCACTGGACACCACATTTACTGAATATATCGTACTATGCTGCTCTAGCTTCTAGTCTGAATGCAATTACGAAGTTTAAAGGATGGATGTCTTCCTTCAACTTCTGCAACTATATTCTTCCTTCAGTCTCTGTAACTATATTCTTCCTTCAACCTCTGTAACTATACTCTACAAGGTCCTAAAAATGAGAAGATAGAGCCAAGCAAAGGATGGATGTCTTCCTTCAGCCTCTGTAACTATGTTCTAAAAGGTCTAAGGAGATAGAGCCATGCAAAGGATGGACATCTTCCTTCAACCTCTGCAACTATATTCTTCCTTCAACCTCTGTAACTATAGTCTAAAAAGTCTAAAAAAGGAGTAGATAGATCCAAGCAAAAGATGGAGTCTTCCTTCAATCTCTGTAACTATATTCTTCCTTCAACCTCTCTAACTATACTCTACAAGGTCCTAAAAAATGAGAAGATAGAGCCAAGCAAGGATGGATGTCTTCCTTCAACCTCTGTAACTATGTTCTAAAAGGTCTATGAAAATAGAGCCAAGCAAAGGATGGACATCTTCCTTCAACCTCTGCAACTATATTCTTTCTTCAACCTCTGTAACTATATTCTGAAAGATCTTAAAAAAAGGTAGAGATCGAGCCAAGCAAGGGATAGACGTCTTGCTTCAACCACTGCAACTATATTCTACAAGATCTAAAAAAGGAGGAGATAGAGCCCAGCAAAGGATGGATGTCTTCCTTCAACCTCTGTAACTATAGTCTACACTGTCTAAAAAGGAGGATAGATGATCCAAGCAAAGGTTTTCCTCTGCCCTTGAGACCAAGCTCTATTCCTCTGGAACCCACTGAGAATGCTAAGATTATGTATGTGTTGCCCTTTCATTTGTTGATAAATCAGTACTCAAAGTTATCTTGATATTTATTGCTAACATTTCCATTTAAGTAGGACAGTAAGTGACAACCATGGCACACCAAGATCAGACATAAGGAAAATCTTTCACAGCTTTCACTATCTCTGCCAAATACTATCATAACTGTAGAAAACCCCACAATTCAGGATGGTAACACATTTAACATTAACCAGATCCAGCATAAGGTTGCATTTTATTCAGCAATGTCTATGACTCATGTGTTCTACTATACATCATGTAAAAAAAACTGAGTTTTAAATCATTTATTCTTAATTTAATTTCTAAGTCAAATTTGTTTTTTGTTCTTCAGATAATAATTAGGAATGGCTATGGACCATCTGTCTTATGCAATGAAACAGTAAATATCCACATTTGTTACATATGTTCCTATCACTGCTGAATGAGCAATTCAAGAAATGGGAACCAACTACAGTTTCCTCAGCAATGACATCAAGAACCCCCTCCCAATCATTCTACTGAGACGTGCAACTAGCAGCACCCGCTTTAAAAGCATGTTATTATTTTACTGTAAAAAGCTTGAATGCAAGTAATTGCATGTCATATTTTTAGTCAGAGGAACATAATTGTGCGTACAAGAAAAGAGAGTAATTGAGCAACAAAAAACACAGGAGAAATAATAATTATACCCAAAGAGGAAGAACACTGCTATAAAACTGCTATATTATATGTCATTAATGATTTATTGAAGTGAAAAAAAGAGTGGTAGGAGCAGACAGGTCTGTTAGGATAAGGTAGGGCTTTTAATGCAATTTAGAGATTTTGCCTTTAACGTATAACATCCGCTGCCAAAAAATTTCTATCACGGATTATGGCATGTTTCATGGCACTTCTTCTTGAAGTGAACAATCAATTTATTTGGGGCTTTATTTATTTTACACGGGGCTTCCCAATGGCCCCTAGGCCTTGTTTTCAGTAGCAACCCCCATGACTATTGTTTTGTACTATCCCTGCTCTTTGGTTTCATGGGAAAGACAATCAGAGTCCATGGGGGCAGATATCCCAGTTCCAGTATGGAGTTTCCTATGCTGGGCATAACACCCCTATGATAATTTCTGTGATTTACATGTCTATAACCTGCTGAAAGATACCATATGTTTCACCCAGTAATGTTCTCAGTGAATGCATTGATGAGTGTCTCAGCTGACACTTTCCCATACACATACAACGCTATAAGTTATCTCTCCGTTCGTTATATACTGTACAAATTATCCGCAAGTAAAAGGCTGGAGTGGAAGCAATCTCATGATACTGTAGCTTGATTACTAATGACTGCATGCTTTTGTTAGCTTGTCGTTGATGCAGTTACCATGGTAGCCATAAATATTCACTTGAAAGGTCTCCAGCAAATGCTGTGATACTGTACACTGTTTATTTCAATTGCACAATCTGTAAGCTGCTAAAATAAAGAATGTACAGCACCTTCCTTGTTCAGTTTAATATAGTCCAACCCCCAACATCTATCAGATCTTCATCTGCCATACCATGCTGCCAATCTCTAGAATACCTTCTGCTTCCATTCAGGATAAAATGACATCTACTAGCCCTGATATGCAAGGCACTTCATAACTCTGCCTCACCCTGTCTCCAAGTATTCAACCACTCATTATACACTTCCAACAATCCACCCCTCAACACCTCACTCATTACCTCTTCACATAAATGCATTCAACACTTCTTTAGAGCTGCACCACTCCTCTTGAACACCCTTCCACATTCCATTCGACTTTTTTTTTCCAAATTCATTCTTAAAAGTTGTTTATCCACGTCTAAAGCTAATCATTCCTGCAAAGAGCTGCTTGTTTAGCGAGGTCACCAAACATGCATATGTTTCCATGTAGGTGGCCAATTGGATCAGATCACAAGCAAGGTATGCAGTCTTCGGGGGAAGGACCACATTGAGAAGCTGATGTGGTCCTCACTATGATGGTGTTTTAAAATTGTCCAATCAACATTAGTCAGGCAGGCCAATTGGAGGACCTCAAAGAAATAAGCTGCTGACTCGGTATGAATGGGTCAAATCACCAGTTTAAATCTGCTCCTGTATGGCCACCTTAAATCTGGCCATACATGGGCAGTCTGCTCATTTGCAGAGGTTAATAAATGAGCAGATCGTGCACCGATATGCCCACCTTGAGAGGGTGATATCCAGCTGATCTGGTTGTCGGCCCTAGGGCCCAACGATCGGATCACAAGGCCAGGAATGCAGGCTGTGGGACCGAGGACCGCATCAAAAAACTAATGCAGCCCTCGATCCGAAGGGGAATTTAAAGCCTGCCGATCGACGTCTGCCCAATTTTTCAATCTCGAAAGCACAATGAAGGGCCCCATAGACTGCCAACTTTAAGCTTAACTTAAAGGAACAGTAACACCAAGTAATGAAAAGTAATGAAAATATCATGTAGTGTTGCCCTGCACTGGTAACACTGATGTGTTTGCTTCAGAAACACTACAACAGTTTATATAAACAAGCTGCTGTGTAGCAACGGCAGAAATTGAAAAAAGGCTATATGGCACAGGTTAAATAGTGGATGACAGATAACACCATTATGTTCTACAGAGCTTATCTGTTGTTTTCTGTGTAACCTGAACCTTTTCTCCTTTGGATGGCTGCCCCCATTGCTACACAGCATCTTATTTTATTTCTGAATCAAACAGATCATGTTTACCACTTTTCCAAACCTGACACCTCTAGATATTGTTTACTTATTGAGCACTAACACCTGCAATATTTCTGCAATATATTAAGATCTACTAAGGAGTCACAATTGTGCTAACACCAAATCAAAGCATTATAAGTGAGACATCAACTTTGGGAGTACACAGAAAAACATTATTGCTCACTCTTGCAACTAACTGGCAAGCAATTTCTTTAAACATCTAGATGTCTGCAAGCTAACACAAAGCCAGAGTATGTGTCCTGCAAAAGGTGCTGGGTTTGGTGACTACCAACTTTGTAGTCATTCAAAGTCATTCAAAGACTAGCTTCACCTGGTATTGAACCTAGCAGCAATCCTCTATGGAGGGTACTGAAATGAGTGCTGGGTTATGTCATGTTATGTTTAATTAATGTCTTATGCTTTGTCTCATTACCTTTCTAATAAAAGTCAGGGATGTGGATCTCCAGATATTGTTTCACTACAATTCCTAACATCCCACCTACTACAGCTTTATTCTTCAAGAGTTCAATACGTTTCATGAAAGTGACATAAGTAGTTGGTTTTACAAGAACATGATTCTGTCTCTTGGTTCAGTTTATATAATGCATTTGAAAGGCCCTGCAACTTTCTAAATAATAGTAAGGTGTTATGCACCGGAGCTGCTATGGTTACTGGACCTGGGAATAGTTTGGTGACCTTTGTGGTCACATAACATTCTGTTTCTTGCTTGCTCTATGCTGCCCCCAGATAAATCCTTTCATTGTAATTTTATTTACATTACTTTATATAGGTGGTTAGACTAGAAGCTGATGGGCTCAGCTTGCACACTATGGGGCAAATTCACTAATGCGCTAGCGCTAATTCGAAAACGTGACGTCATTTTGAAACTTCCCCAATTTACTAACAGTGTCCCTGGCGAAAATTCGCTAGCGAAGTAGATAGACTAACGCAACTTTGCACCCTCACGCCAGGCGAAGTTGCGCACTGATGAAGGGACGTAACTACGCTAATTCACTAAGGTGACCATTTTACTGAACGTTACCTCTTGCGCTAGACTTTACTTCACCAGGTCAGACCTGGCAAAGTTCAATACAATAGATAGGAGTCTGGAAAAAAAAACTTAAAATTTCCCAAAAAAAGGGGACCCTCCTTCCCCCCCTACATTTCCTAACATATGGCAACACAACTATACAGGGGGCACATGTTTAGGGCAATAGGACAACTTTATTTTATTTATTAAAGGTTTCCTGGGCTTGTGTAGTGGAATGTAGTAACATATACTTCTATTATACGTTTAACTTTGCGTCGTATGCAAATTAGGCATCGCTAGCTTAAATGCGATTTGCCTGACGAAGTAACAGTAGCGCTCCCTGAGCATATTGTTGCATTTTAGTGAATTTGCGTAGTGCTGGTGAAACTACACCTGGCGAAGTGCAACGAAAGTAGGCAAAGCCAACGCTAGCGAATTTTCGTCGCTGAGTGAATTTGCCCCTATTTGCCTGTTAGTTATCCTGTTAGTTAACCTGTGCTTATAGCCAAGAGAATAGCCACCAAATTATCACCACACATTGCCCTTAATTCTGCTTTTTGTAGATAATTTTACTCATTTTCTTCCTATTATTTCAGACCAGTTTAACCTTCATTTCACTTAACATCCTTTCCATTAAGATAATCCAATCCATCTTCCTCTCAGTTCTATTTCTGATGCACTCCCATGTTACTTTCATTCTGCAATTTATTTTGTTTCCTTCTCAGTCAGGATCAATTCACTGAATCATTTCAGCTGTTCATTTCTCTTTATACCTTCAATGATGGCTTTTTCCACTGTCATAAATATATGATATATGATTTACCACCACAAAAACACCAAATGCTGAGCACGAATAAACAACGATTTATCAAGTTAAATCTAAAAAATCATTAAAAAGTAGTTATCTGAAAGTGACCTCCATTATACATCAGAACTAAATCGTAAAACATTTCCCGATAAAAAGAAGCATTTACAAAGTTATAATTATGTATACTTTCCAATGGACTTTATTATGTGGTTTAAAGTAACGATCGACCAAGATTGCATTAGAATTGTTTCCTCCATTTCCTCTGTGTAATAATTAAGATGCCTCGTCATATAAACCCTTATTTATCTTTGTGTTCTAAAAAAAATTAAAACATCGCCATTTACAGGTATTGTTCACATCTTTGTATTTAAAGGGATACTGTCATGGGAAAAAAAAATTTTTTCAAAATGCATCAGTTCATAGTGCTGCTCCAGCAGAATTCTGCACTGAAATCAGATTTTTTTTATATTTCATTTTGAATCTGACATGGGGCTAGACATATTGTCAATTTCCCAGCTGCCCCAAGTCAACCATTGTTAATATTATAGAGAAAACGGAAATAATTTTTAAAAATATGTATTCATTATAAAGGAGTCTATTCCGTGATTTGGACCTTTCTGGACAAAGGGTTTCCGAATAAGGGATCCAATACCTGTACAGGTTTCAGATCACTTATCCAGAAAGCTCCCAATTACGGGAAGGTCATATGACATCAAGCCCATTTTAAGCAAATGCAGTTTTTTTAGAAATTATTTTTTCTCTGTAATAATAAAACAGTACATTGTCCTTGATGGCAACTAAGCTGAATGAATCCATATTGGTGGCACAACAATCCTGTTGGATGTTATTAATGTTTAGATGTTTTTTTAGCAAGGTTAAAGGGCAAGGAAAGTCTTAAATAGAATAAGGGTAGAAATGCTGTATTTTGTATACTAAACATAAACATGAACTTACTGCACCACAAGCCTAATCAAACAAATGATTTATGCTTTCAAAGTTGGCCACAGGGGTGCTGTCATCTTGTAACTTTGTTATACATCTTTGCAAGACTAGACTACATACACATGCTCAGTGTGGTCTGGGCATCTTAGGAATCGTCATAAATGATCAAAAAACAAAGCTGCTTGAGTTCTGCATGGCTGGTAAATAAAGCAGGGGCTCCCCCTGCTGTTCATAAGTATTATTGTTTCCCTGCCAGAAGTTAGGGACCGTCTGACAATTCCTTTCCACAACAGTAAATGAAGGGAGAATTTCACTGCATACAGTAAGGTTTCTTATAAAAATGGTACACATTTTTTAATTAAAGTATATTGGGGATAGATTTCCTTTTTATTAAATAAAGTAAAAATGGGATTTTATTTCTTTGCCTTTCCTTGCCTTTTAAGGTATGGAGATCCAAATCACAGAAAGATCCCTTATCTGGAAATCCCCAGGTCCCAACCTTTCCAGATCCTATACCTGTAATATGCTAATACGGTTCCTGTAGTCATTTATTTAATAATAATGCCTCTTGTAAACCCCTACATTTTCAATACAGTAATTAGGTAATTCTGCTAATCTTTAGCTACAACAAAGTTGGAAATACAGAGCTGCCACTGTAAACAAGCCCTTGCACGCATTCATTTATAAAAGATCTATCTCGGCATGGTTTTCGAGTGAATTGTAGGCTCATTATATAATAGCATGCTTCATTAAACCTATGGGTTGTGTGTGAGAATTATACTATGTTTGTGGTACACTACAGATCATTTCACTTGTGAGATTTTCAATAGACAGCTGTGATGATTTCTCTGCTCCAGGATTCTTCTTTGTAACAGATTTTCTTTAAAACAGATTACGTTTTTAGGTCTATCTTCTGCAGGAAAACAAATAAAATGGTTTATTATTCTTGAAAGGGCCTACTATATCAATGTGCTTCCAAAAATTCCTTGTTTGAGAAGTCTGACGGCATGCTTGCTTTACTTGCTAGCTCTGGCTGACTTGAGATGCAATCATTTTGAAACCACAAATCAAAGAAAAATAAAATAAGCCTAGCAGTCCCCTGGGTTTTTGAATTTATTTTATTTAGCACCTGCTCTTTAATATATAAGCAAACACTCCAGACACCTATATGTTTGCATACATGAACATAACCTGCAGTGGTGCTGTCAGATCCAGAACTAAACACTCACTAAAATGCAAATGTAACACAAAATACTGAAGCTTCTCTTTCCAACCACAGATATAACTACAGACAGCCTCTTCCTTGCTACGTTCTTATGCATATACACAATTTATATTGTGCCTGGCATATAAAATAAAATAAATCAGGTTTACTAGAGCTTTAAAGAATATAGGTCGGAGTCAACCAATGACAACTGCAAGAAGAATGGCTGAAGGATAAAGTCGGTTGAGTACTTTAAGGGAAGTACTGTAACTCAAGGCTCTGTCCTTGGGCTCTTTCTTCTAACTTTATTATTACATAATAACCATATATATAGCATTTAAAGGCTTTAGTAGTGGTATAAAAATAAATTCACTAACATTGCAGTGAGACTTGGTAGTCATTTCAAAGTCAAATAAAGGCCAAATCAAATAACTAGTGGGTATTTCTGGACCCCTTTTTGCACTTTCAGGTAGAGGGGAGTAAATTGCAGCAAATCTATAGGGCTCATTTGTAGTTGAAGTCTATATAATGCAATGCATAAATGCAGGCTTTTTTACCCACACTAAAGTGTTTCCTCCCAGAATTCCAAGTGTAATAGACTGTCAAAGTGCAAGTGTGAAGTGGTTTGCAGCAGCAGACACGGTGTTAGGGTGCAACAGCATTAAAAGTTTCATTTCAGGGCTCCCTTGAGTCTTGTAATTTGCACCTAATTCAGGCAAGGCACAATTAACCAGTGTTTTGGTACAAGGTTCAAGTGTAGGGGAATTTGCAGGGGCGTAACTACCGGGGGAGCAACTGGGCCAGGGCCCGCACCCCCGCAGGGCCCCCCCGGCAGTCTCGCGCCGCTGCAGCCAGCTGGAATCGGCTGCAGAGGCGCGTCAATCAAACACAGACTAGGGTGGAGGGAGCCCGGCCGCACGGCCCGCCCCCCCACATAGTTCCGTTACTGGGAATTTGTATTGATTCTATATATACAAATAGATTTGTCAGTAGCACTTAAAGGGCACCATTCCCACCCTTTTTTTATCCAGCCTGAAGTACTGGTTAATAGAGCCCACTGTCCAGTTGGGGGATACAATTTTTTTTAAAAAAATTGCCGCTTCCAGCACTATGCTACCCACACCAGGAAGGAGCTTGTGGTGCAGGCGGCCATATTGGGGCACACACAAGTGCATAATGAGCAAGTGCCATAACTCACTCAATATGTGCATGTGTAGGATAGCCTGCCTGGCAGCCCACTATTAGCCTACATCTCTGTTGGGTTAAAAGAAAAAGTGTGACTGGTGCCCTTTAAATGCATGCAATTTTTGTGCAGTTTTGCACTTAACACTTATTCTCTCATAAATGAACACTTAAAGGAGAAGGAATCTCCTATCTCTCCTATCAGGAGAAAACTGCACCAGTTCAGGTATTCTTCCAACGAGCACCATGGAGTGATTGGCTTCCTTCTTCTTTCTTCAAATTTCCCGGGGCAGCCACAGATGCATGTGTTTGGCTTTTCTCTCTACTGCGCATTTGCACCCTTGAAAAAAAAGAAGCCAGAAGCCGATTGCTCCGTTATGCGCGCTGGAAGAACCTCGGACTGGTGCAGTTTTCCGCTGACAGGAGAACCAGCCCATGGTTTCAGGTAAGTAAACACAATCACTTGGGGGTGCCCAAATTTTGGCACCCCCAAGTAAATACAGTCTTATGAAAAACTTTGGTGACCCCTCTCAGCCTTGCAACAAAAAAGATAATAGTGGTATGTCTTTCATTTTCCAATGAAAAGACAAGTACTGGGGTGTTTTCTGAACAAAGATTTTTAGTGAAGCAGTATTCAGTTGTGAGAATTTAAATCAAATGTTGAAAACTGGCAGTGCAGAATTTGGGGTACCCTTGTAATTTTGCTAATTTGAATGCATGTAACTGCTCAATGCTGATTACTGGCAACACCCAATTGGTTGGATTAGCTCAATAAGCCTTGAACTTCATAGGCAGGTTTGTCCAATCATTAGAAAAAGGTATTTAAGGTGGCCAATTGCAAGTTGTGCTTCTGTTTGACTCTCCTCTGAAGAGTGACAGCATGGGATCCTCAAAGCAAGTCTCAAAAGATTTGAAAACAAAGATCGCTCAGTGCCATGGTTTAGGGGAAGGCTACAAAAAGCTATCTCAGAGGTTTAAACTATCAGTTGCAGCTGTAAGGAATGTGATCAGGAAATGGAAGGCCACATGCACAGTTGCTGTAAAACCCAGGTCTGGCAGGATGATTTGAAGCAGACTGTCTATGCTCGGCAGCCATAAAAATTAACTGAACAGGATAGATTTTGAATGGACAAATGGTCAAAAATACCGCCATCCAGAATCCAGACACTCATCAAAGGCTATAGGAGGTGTCTAGACAGGCCCGCATTTGTGGAAAGGCCACCAAGGCCCGGGCCTAGGGAGGCAGGATTTTAGAGGGCGGCATGCTGCCCAACCACACTCACATTTGTTCACAAACACTGGGGATATGCAGGAGATATGATAGTTTTTTAAATTTGCCGTGCACCAATCCCTATTGCTCCAGTCCCGATGACGAAAATTTGCCCGGGACGGGGGCGATGAACGCCAGTGGGCCTAGGGGAACCCATTATATAAATCCGGCCCTACGTCTAGAGGCTGTTACATTTTCAAAAGGAGGCACAACTAAGTATTTATCTATGTTGGGGTGCCCACATTTATGCACCTGTCTAATTTTGTTATGATGCTTATTGCATATTTTCTTTTAATCCAATAAACTTTATGTCACTGCTGAAATACTACTGTTTCCATAAGGCATGTTATATATTAAAAGGAAGTTACTATTTTGAAAGCTCAGCCAATGATAAACAAAACTCTAAAGAATTAAGAGGGGTTCCCAAATTTTTTCATATGACTGTAGAACCTTTCCTTCTCCTTTATGTTTGAGGTTCATATAGAATATTGATGAATGTATTGTTACTACAGTATTAAAGTAGTGACATAGTGTTGCCATGCACTTTACCGCCCACTCTGTTGCATGGAGTGTAATGTAAACAAACAAACAAACAAAGAGATTATGATTCATTTCCAGAAAGATAGCCTCACCCTGAACACTGATGTGATGGTCCAGTCAGCTTTTTAAATCCAGACAACCAGCTTAAGGCCCTCATACACGGGCCGATAAAAGCTGCGGACAGACTCAGTGGGCAGCTTATTGGCCCATGTGTGGGGCCATCCAACGGGCTTCCCTGAAAGCCCCAGATCTCGGCCAGATCTCGATCGGGCAGGTTAAAAAAAAAAAACATATTGCAGCTGCATCTGTGTATGTATGCAGTTCTGCAATCTGACCACCAGTTTTGGATACATTATGATCCGATTGTTGGGCCCAAGAGCCCACGATCAGATCAGCCTGATATTGCCGAAAGTGGGCATATCGGGGAGAGACTTTTATTCATATAACACTGTGGTCCTTTATTTCATTCCATAAACAAGAAACAAACTGTAAAAAAGCGTGCGGCTAAGTCAACCTATAGAGAAGATACACATGCACTTGGTAAATTGAACAGCTTTTTGCTAGTGCTTCATAAATCCCAGCCTGACTTAATGAGTGTCCAGAAAAATTCAATGCATTGTTAACATGAAATTGCTAATTATAATAACAGTGTCAATATGAGAAAGAAGTGATGAATGATGAAGCCCTGCAAATTATTGTGCAAAGTACTAACGCTGAAATGATTCCTCTTTATTCAATGCTGCAGACAGAGAAACCTGTGGTTGATATAAAGTAATTAAAGTAACGGATTTCTGATAGATTTTGTTGCCCTAGTATTTGTTATATATTGTGATATATAAATGCATAAATAATATGAATCTGTAAGAATACTGATACAACAACGAGATGCAGAATTCATTCTAATTCACCATCCCAAATGCAAACCTTGAAACAACAATTCTGACTTTTATATTCTCTTCAAAGTAACAAGGGAGCTGGGGCTACAGCATCTGATGCAATTTCTATTATATATGACTCTTGCTTTGTGAAGAGAAAAATACTCCTGGGAAGATAACTCAGGCTCCTTAAGGGGATTATGTGGTGCCATGCTTTCTAAAGATTCTACATCTGTCTTTGCATTCACATTGCATAGAGTGAGTCAGCAAAAAGGATGCTTTGGGTACTGGGAATATCCTTCCATCCTTCACCCTTTGCTAAATAGGCAGATGAAAAATCTTATACAAGTGAATAAAGAGGTGACATGTTGCAATTGTGACCTGTGGGGAACTCTAGTGTTACTCTCTGATACATATTCAACATCTATTCAGGAATTTATTCAGGTATTTAAGCTTTTTTTTGTTCTTTTTTTGCTTTTACTCCTGATGAAGACCTTAATGGTCGAAACGTGTAGGGCCTATATTTATGGGGCCTATAAGTTTTGTATTTTTTGCTTAATGTTATAAATTTATTTTGTCAATTTTGGAATGTGCAGTCTTCATCCTTGGAATGTTCCTTTATCTTTGGTGACTCTATTGGGAAGTCCCGTAAGTACTGCACCTCACCTTTGTTAATATTGGGTGTGCGCTGTCTGATTGAGTTCTTTTTGGAATTTAAGCTATCTGGTTGCTAGGGTCCTAATTACCCCAGCAACCATGCATTGATTTGAACAAGAGAATAGGAGAGGGCCTGAATAGAAACACAAGTAATAAAAAGTAGCAATAACAATATCTTTACAGAGCATTTTATTTTAGTTGGGGTCAGTGACCCTCATTTGAAAGTTGAAAAGAGTTATAAGAAAAAGGCAAATAATTAAAAACCAACAACAAAAATAAACATTGAAGACCAACTGAAAAGTATATATATATATATGTGCAGGAAAAGCGACATTCACGAGACTTGTGTAATGCCGAAAAATTGAATATTTATTGAAGTCTCAACGTTTCGACCGCCCACCGAAGTCTTCATCAGGAGAAAACAGGGCAAACTCCTGACGAAGACCCCGGGGGGGGGGG
>CM044441.1:124172998-124221505 GCA_024363595.1 Xenopus borealis | reverse complement strand
GTGCGAGTACTACTGGACAGCAAATATATATATATATATATATATATATATATATATATAATATACACAGTATAATTTATATATATCATATAGAGAGCTAGAGAAACAGCTCAACCTTTCCAAGTCCAGCTTGTATTGCTTATTTGCTTCAAGAGGGGGTGTCTTCTTCCTGACTTCAAGACTGCACATTTCTCCCTGAAAGCACATACTAATAGCACTGTGTTTCCTGCTTTGCTAAACAGACATCCATTAATTGATGTCATATACTGTAAATGCCAAAAACATCCCCCATGCCAATTAATCCCACAATTTGGCTGCTGTTACTGCAAAAAGCCCTTCAGTTGCTAAAGGTGAATTCTAATTACTTCTAATCTGAAGGAATGACCTTGTGTCCTCTGTTCATCCCTTTGAATTAAAAGGTTGACAGAGTTCTTTGTTCTGACCTTCAATATATCTCTATGGTTAGCGATGTGCACTCACAGGATAAGGGGCATATTCCGCCAAAAAAGAAGGTATTGTTAAAATATATCTGATTGGTTTTGTTTCCTATTGGCTCCTTAATTCAGAGCTTTCAGGATAACGGTTTTCCATATAATGGATCCCATACCTGTACCTCTAAAGGAATTAAGTAGCTCCTGGTTTACATATTGGTAAGCAGTGGTAGATTGTGGTGTACTATTTCTAATGTTTCTTTGTGTATTCTCTGTCTGTGTGGGTTCCCTCTGGAGACTCCAGTTTCCTCCCACACTCCAAAAACTTGCAAAAAGGTTAATTGGCTCCTGACAAAACTGACCCCTGTGCAAGCTCCACGGGGACACTGATGTGAATGATGTATCATCTCTATAAAGCCAATTTAATCAAATAATTACATTTTTTAAAAATGATCTCGATTTTCTATGTAATAATAAAACAGAACCTTGTACGTGATCCAATGCTGACACGGGGTCAGACAGTTTGGATGGATTCCAGCATGAGAAAGCATACTTCTGCATTGTGAACCAAAATCCACTGAAGTATTATTTGCAAACAGGTGTAGAAAAGCCAATTATCCGCCCCCTGGGGAACACTAACATAAAGGGCAAATGAAGCTTTATTGTTTCCCAGTGGCTGATTACTTAGATACAGCACCTCTGAATAACAATATTTCTGCTCCCCTGATTGGCAAGCTGTGGGTTCTGGCAAATGCCAGAGGGGCTGCTATAAGGTGCCATAGAAAGCCAATATTTGGTGGGCAGGTGGGGGCTGTTTGGGCCTCTGTGTGGGCTGATTGGGCCTCTGTGTACCTGAAATTCTCAGTCCAGAACTGCCTGAACCCCACTAATTACCCCAAGGTTCCTTTTTGTTTTGTCCAGTCCCCCTGCCTGGATTATCTCTCTCTGCTGAAAATGGGCAGGCTCTACATCTACCAGTGACCTCACCAACAATTCCTATATATATATCAATTAAGCTGACGACTGCAGAGTTAAAAATACAAGGCCAAACTCATGAGCTCTGATGGCGATTTCCCTACAAATTACCTTACAGATCTATTGCAAATAAATCAGTGAATTCCTCAGAGCGACCAATTAAAAGTCCCTTTGTCATTGCTAATGTTAAAAGGGTACACAAAAAAATAAACCTGCTCTATTTCTAGCGCATCAATGGCATGCTTTTACACCAAAGACATATTTTGGGAACATTGAAAATAATACGTTATCAATATGCGGTAATATATTTAGTTACAGGACGCCCTATTGATTGGAGGCTGAACAACTTATTTAAAATAAATCTCGTCAGGCAATCAACAACCTCCAAAGTAAACGCATCTTTGCGGATCTACAGCCCCTATTGTTCAGTTTTAGTGGGCTTGTTGGACCTTGTCTTGTGGACATAAGAGGACCTGTGAAAATCCCTAAACCATGGCAAACTAAAGGGTTGACTTAAACCATGTATTACTAAAGAAGGCCATTGAGGAAATCATCTGAGGACAAAAGTATTGACTAGATAAAAAAGTATATCCTTATACTTGATGACCATTTGATGGCAAAACAAATATGCGATTGCTCATTTTTCACATCTCTGCGGCATCTGACACTGGGGAGGAAGAGATTTAAGACAGCACCCGAAGGACATATGCGTAGTAACTGTCCCAGCCTTCAGCCTGTTTAAAACATTATCATTAAAGATCACCCAGGGTGTTGTCTAATCAATCACTTCCACCAGTGACAATGGGGAGTGACAGGATTTATTCCCAACGTTGTTTTTGCAGTGATAAATTGCAAAAATGTATAAACAAAAAAATTAACTTGAAACTGACATACCAGTCGACCCTTTAAATATGTTAGCGTTAAACAGAACAGCTTACCTACTACATACTGTACCAACGATTTACGCTTTTCAGGGAACCAGAAAAAAGTGGTTAAAACATAAGATCAGGGAAATGCATAATGCATTGGTGGGACCAAAAGAAAAAAAACTGAAAAATTTTGAAAAAAACTAAAAATGGGGGATGTAAGATTCAGGTTCCACTGTATTATAATACAGTCCTGACAGTTCCATAACATCTCTTTCTACAATGCCACATCTATATGAAAGGGCACCTGAATGTCACCATATAGTGGGGAAAACAGGTAGATACCAAAGTATGAACCCTTAGCAAGGCTTGATCAACTCATTACCAGAGCTCCTCAAAATAGCTCCCCAGCCAAACTCCCCCGAGAGCACTGAACACATGATTGATGATGCCACAGAACAAATGCTGACAGTGAAAAACTTTGACATCTCAAATCTACAAGGTCAAGATGGAACTCTTGTTAATTACAGCAGATCCAAATCACAAAAGAAAGAAAAGCAGCTGCTGCTGAAATGCAGCAAAGTTTCATGGCAACTCCTGATCCGTGCTTTCAACTTTAAGCGTCAGAGCCGGTCCAGTATGGGGGCTGTATCACTAGTGCAGTGAGAGCTATTGCTTTTGCTGCACTAGCAGAGACGAATTTCCATGTTATAAACGGAAATTCATTCATAAGGTCCCTGGTAACTGGCCACTCTATGAAGCCTGAGGCAAGGTTGTGGCCAGTTACCAAGTGGCCCTGTTGAATTGAGACTTTGGAAGACCTCATGTTTGTAAACTCTTACCTGATTGAGTGACAACACTCCAGCAAGGATTACTAAACAGCATGAGGGTCCTTGACCTGCCTAAGGAGTTGAAGGCGACGCAATGATTGAGCGATACCTCTAGACTAATGGTCAACAAACTTTATTACCTGTGAGCCACATTTAAATGTAAACAGAGTTGGAGAACAACACAGAAATGTAAAAAATAATGGCTATGATTGGCAACTTGGTAGGTCTTATATGGACTGTCAGGCTACAGGAGGCTCTGTTTGGCCGTACACCTGTTTTTTATGCCTCCAAACCATGAATTAAAAAATAAGCACCTGCTTTGAGGCCAGTGGGAGCAACATCCAAGGGGTTGGTCACCAACATGTTGCTTGCGAGCAACTGGTTAGGGATCAGTGCTCTAGACACTACTTTCAGCAGCCACCTTCACCTGTTTATGCAGTGGAATGGACACACCAAGTAACCAGGTATCCTAGGACTGCAGAAGGTCCCACAAATAGTCGTACACAAGCATAATTGACTACAGTGAGGAAAGTAAAGCAGCTTCGGTATGAGGGTGCAAATACCCAGCTAAACTGCAGATATAAGAAGCTGGAAGGGTCCATATTTAGTCCTCACCATCAAGTTACAGAGTGGCTGTGAACCAGACCACATCCCAAACTACTTTTTCAGGAGCCCCAACAAGGGCTGTAAATATTATACATGATGAAAGGTACATGTCAGAGCTTTGGTACTCTTTCTCCTACCAACTGAAAATGTCATAGACAATGATATGGGCTATGGTGAGAAAGGTCTTGTCAGTTCTGTAATTTTATCTGCTAGTAAATACAAATACTGAGCAACACTGTGTGACCTGTAAAGGACCGAGAGCTTATAAGGTATTTAGCACTAGGCTCTAGCACTAATACCATACCCCATGGGAAAAGCATTAATTACAGTTGTAATGACACTGATGTTCAAATTAGTCCTGGAGTTATTACCCCTGTGGGCTTCACAAAGTTAATATATAGTTCACTGACAACATTTTTCCTTTGCATATCTTTGGCTCCTCCCATTGTGCTGGAGCACCATTGTCAGGTTTGGATTCATGCACACCAAGTGCTTGGGTTTATGTTTCAGTTGTGTATGCATAAATAATATTATAAGTAGACAAGCAGATAGTTGAGGAGCACTTGGAAATCGAATAAACCACTGTAGGTCTTATATATCGCAACTATTATGCATTGTGGAGACGTGTTAATCACTGAAGTGATAGACTATAAAGTATTGTGGGGCAAAGCAGATTGTTGTATCTGACATATGTCTAGCTCCATTTGTGCTTTGTTTATGGGTCTGCTTTATTTTTGGAATATTAAATGCATATTTATTACCCGATGAGCGCTGCCACTATCTATTAAGTCTGGACAATTGTGCCAAAACTAGGTCAGTATGACCAAAACCTGCTTATTCAATTCAGGAGTGTGATTGACAATCACTCTACAATGTTCTTCTAAGCAAAACAGCCTCATGGCATGTTGTTATTTGATTCATTCACCCCCTGCATTATTGCTGCTAGGAGTCTTCTTGTTCCCTGCTGAGCATATGTTACCATTTAAATATGTCTATAAATTAGAAATTACTTAGAGAAGTAATGAACGCTGCGATGAATCACGGAGAGCCCCAGACACTTCTTCATTACATATGATTAAGCTTTCCTAAAATGTTCTTGTTAGGTACAAATTTATTTTAGCAATTAAGCTCTAGAGGTAAATCCAATACTTTTATTTACTGGAAAGCATGATATGCTGACTGATTAAAAACGGTGTAAAAAAACAAGTATCCTGATTAGTGTTTCTTGATATAATATTGGAGCAAGGGCAAGCAGAGCCGGCCCAAGCCTCCTCCATTGTGCTCGCTCCTTAGTGCACCAACTTCACACGTGCAAGAGCGCCATCATATGCTGACATCAGGAGGGGGCACCAGAGAGTGCACATAGTGTGCGGATAAGGGTCCGTACTAGAGGTAAGTGATTGGTGGAGGTACATGTGCTCTGCCCCCTTCAACTTTGAGCCCTAGGCACTTGCCTCTTCTGCCTACCCCTAGTTCCAGGCCTGAGGTCAAGTACAACTTGCAGTAAAGGGGATTTTAGGCTCACCAGGGTTTGGTAGAAAAGGTGCAGGCTGCTGCAGAGGTAGAAAAGACATCCTTGTCGCCATTTGTTGTGTTTGGTAGCCGAGGATGAGGAGGGTATAACAATGCTTTATTAGCAGGTCATGCAGCCATTACATAACAGCATAAAGTCTTACTTTCACTTTCAAGTTGTACAGAAAGTCCTATGTATGCACAGTGCCACCTGCAGGCCATTTGTATAAACACCACACAACTACTGGAATGTAATAACAAGTGTAGTTTGCTCCAATTGTATCCATTCATTACGTAAGAGTTGTGTGCTGAAAGCGAATATCTGATATTCCTCTTTGTTGCCAGCCCCCAAATTGTATCCCGTGACATGCACAGAATGGTCACATTTTTATTGTTCCAATCATTAGGGAAGAGCTGAATGAAGGGAGACTACTGGTCCATACATTGGCAGTAGAGTTGCCACCTACCTGGTTTTGACCCGGATAGCCCGGTTTTTTGAAGGGCTGCCTGGGACCAAATTGCCTGTCTGGTCTTCCAAAGTAGGAAAACCAGGCAGGATTTCCTATGATTGATGTGGCAACCAGCCAATCACTGATTGCTGCTTCATATCCCTGCCCATGCTGTCACGGTCACGCCTCTTCTGCATCACTGCCATGCCCCATGCCGAAAAGGTTGCAACCCTAACTAGCAGATATTCAAGATTTTGAAAAATGCCCAATCCCCGAACTATGGTAGGACATAAATATTGTTCACGATTGGTGGGCTGCAAAACACATGCTGAAAAGTCTCAGTTGTAAAGTGACTTCAGAGCACTTACCATCAGGATCTAACACGTACGGGGTTATTTATGAAAGTCCGAATGCCCATGTCACGAACGGCACCCAATACCAGAACAGGTGCCAAACACCTTTGTCTCAGCTCGGCTTCACCAGTTAAGTGACCGCCTTTGGCCTCGGGAGGAGCCCTCAGCTTACTCAGATGCCACCTGGACTTATCGAGAGGTGTAGAGCAAAAGTTCTGGCTAGCACAGGGGCACGATCGTCTCACCAGGGAATCGGAGTGAAGAATACCACCAAGCGGAGTAGGCAGGCTGGAACAGCACAAGCTGCGTAGAATAGTCAGACAGGCCAGGATCAGGATTAGAGAGTGAAGAGTAGTCAGGGGACAGGCAAAAGGTCAGGATACCAGAGGACAGGAATATCAGAAAAGCCAAAGGTCAGGATCGGAGAGAAGCAGGATAGTCAGGCAAAGCAAGGGTCAAATACCAGTAGATCAATCAGGAACAGTAATGCAAACACACCCAGGAACTCACAAATCGAACCTAACAACGGGCAGTGTTTAGCAGCAAACAACCCCTTTAAATACTATTTGAATTTCGCGCCAAGGCGCGTGACGTCATCACGCCGGCGCATAAACCCGGAAGTGCGCCGGCGCGCGCGCCATAGGAAGACCGGCGCTGGGGAAGAGAGGATGCACGCGGCGAGCGTCCCCGCCAAAGGCACGGCGGGCGCTCCCGCGTGCTCGGGGGCCAGCCACTAGACCACCAGGGTAAGCGCTCCTTACAGCCCAAAACTCGAAAAATACTAATTATTTTTTTTATTAAAAATTTTAATTTTAGTGAAAAAATAACCTTGTCTATTTTGTGATTAATTATACCCTGAGGAAGGAAAAAGTCTGAAAATCTGGTATCTCAGACAAGCCAAGCTTGTATTTAAGTCAGTGGGAGAAGTTCCGAAGATCTGCACTGGGGTTTATGCAAAAATATTTTTTGAGCAAAAGTCTGCATCAGATGGGACTTCTCCCATTGACTTATATACAACCTCGGCAGGTCTGAGATGCCGGATTTTTCCTGAAAATGAACAGAAAAAAAGTGAAAATCATCCAAATTTCATTTTTCGGATTTTACGCCTGAAAACAAATTGGTATGATTTTCACAATTTGTTTGAGGTTTTTCAAATTTTTCAGGAAAATGTATAGATAAATAAGGGGAAAAAACCCATGCAGATTTGGTCGGAGTATATTTCAGAAAAAAAAGTGATAAAGATTTTTATAAATAACCCCTGTAATGTAGCCTCACATTTTACTAGGTTAAGGGTGTCTTTTTATAATTTCTCTGACAATTGCTCTTTATATTTATTGCAGACTTTTATACATTTAGCCTTGGAATGCCAGGAAACATCTAGCATGAATAGAGATGGGCAAATTTATAATTTCCGCGTTTCGTGGCAAGAGAATAAATTCATTAAATCTTCAGAAAAAAATAGCTGATGAAAATTCGCTGGCGTCAAAATAGTTAAAAAATATGGACGCTGTGGACAATTTACCACGCACCCATTATATTGTCGCCGGCGTCCATTTTGAGGCCAGTGTCCTTTACTGTGGTGTTCATTTTGATGCTGGCGAATTGTCACCGGTGTCAAATTTGGACATTTGCAAATTTTTCGTAAAGCGAAACAGGACAAATTTGCCCATCACTAAGCATGAATCATTTATAATGATGGGCGACCTTCATGTTTAGTGCTTTTAATTGTGTAGTTTGTCTAGACATTCCTTTGCAAGATAAACTAGTTTAACACTCAGCAAACAGTCACGAGTACTGTAGATGCTCCAGGGGTACATTGCAAAAACTTTTGAGGGTCCTACTGAGCTCTCTATAATCCTTTCCACCCCAGCAGCTGTTCTCTATTAATCCATCCCAGCCTAGAAATTAGTGACGGGCAAATGTATTCACATAGGGCGAATTTGCGGCGAATTCCCGCGATATGCCGCAGGTGAATAAATTCATGAGAGGGCAGCAGAATTTCTAGTCTAGTTTTGCACTCGGGCGTCAGTTTTTGGATGCCTGCATCCAAAACAAGACGCGGTGGCGTTTCACGAATTTTTCGCAGCACGCCCCAGATTCGACCATCACTACTAGAAATAATGAATCTTATAATTTATCTACCTCCAGAAAAATCACAGAATTGTGGTAGTGGTATCCCTGTGGACAACAGGAGGGGTCAGTGAAATAAAGACCTGTCAGGAGGTAACAGTAATTACACCTGAACCATAAATAACTATAGCAGTAGCACTTCTTCTGAGCATTATCTTTTTTTTTAACTTTTTTCCTTTCAGTTATAAAGGCCTGGCATTTGTACTTGTTCTGTACAGTTTCTATGGCAATGTCTACTTCTCACCATGTAGGGAAAGGAAATCAACATAAATATACTGAATTCTAGAACAATAAGTTTGAAACCTTCAAACCTATACAGCTTTCTACTGAAGAATCGACCCGAGTGTTCCTCTCAAGACTCTGGACTTTTGCATATCCCTCTATTGCCTTTAATCCAAATTATTTAGACTGATAAAACATAACAATTACTATTCAGTTGTGTAATACAGATGAACCTTGAGTTAGAGGATTATACTGCCTAATCTGATGAAGCAAGTCTACCCTAGAAGTTAGGGTATTTTAGTACAGTAACTACCAGGGGTGCAGGGGGTGCATTTGCACCAGGGGCCCCATCCCCCATCAGAGCCGCACAAAGGAAGGAGAAAACATTTTTAACTTACTTGTTTCGTGACAAAGGGTGATGTGATTTCCCTCCCGCCTCTAATTTGCATATGCAAATTGCATAAGCAAATTAGGGTTCAGATTCAGTTCGGCCTGGCAGAAGGATTCTGCCAAATACAAATCCTGCTGAAAAAGGCCGAAATCCTGTATTCGATGCATTCCTAATTTACAGTACATGCTCATTAGCTTTATTTAAATTAAGTTAATTGCAAGGGGAGGTAGTAATGGTAAAAACAACAATTATGCATTAGTGATTTATAATAATTAAATACAGATTTTTGTAATAATATGCAGAATAGGTTCAATATATTTTATATTTGATCTGCTATAAATAGGACTTCACTGAATGAAACTATGGGACCTGTTATCCACAATGCTCAGGACCTGGGGTATTCCGGATAAGGGGTCTCTCTGTAATTTGGATCTAAATACCTTACATCTGCTAAAACATCATTTAAATATTAATTAAATCCAATTGGATTATTTTTGCTTCCAATAAAGGTTAACTATAGGTACGGGATCCATTATCCGGAAAATAGTTACACAGAAGGCTCCGAATTACGGGAAGGCAGTCTCCAATAGATTCGGTTTCAATGGAATAATATAGATTTTTAAAACTGCTTTTCTATTTTCTCTGTTATAATAAAGCAGTACCTTGTAAGATATAGTTAATCCTTACTTGAGGCAAAACAATCCTACTGGGTTTATTTAATGTTTAAATTCATTTTAAGTAGACTTAGGGGCAGAATTTTGTAAATCTGCCCCTTAATGTATCTTGATCCAAATTGTAGAAAGATCCCTTATCCTGAAAACCGCAGGTCCTAAGGAATCTGGATCATAGGTCCCATACCTGTGCTGTATATTTTAATTGAAAAACGTCTAAGGTACTGTCCTCCTATTGAAGTGAAACAGGTAATATTTTTTAAAAGAGTAGAATAATTGGATTAAACTAGAGTCTATGGGAGACTTCCTGTAATTCAGAGCTTTCTGGATAATGGGTATCCAGATAATGGATCATATACCTGTAATAAGTTGTGTGGCCTATATAATAGCACTAGTCCTGTGTCTTTATACAAATTTGCAACTCCTCAGTGACTTCTACAATCATGACATTTTTAGTAGTGGTCTTCCCAATAAACATTTAATTCCATTATGGAAAAAACGTCTTCTTGTGGGTAAGAATACACAAGTTTAATCGATTAGCTGGAAATTATCTTATATATAAAGAATTAACAAACTAAATATATGCATGAATCAGGAATAAAGCACCATTATTAGGCGGAGAGCTTAATATAAATAAAATGGATCCAGTTATTGAAGTTGTCCCAGGCAGAATAGATGTCCCTCATTACAGCTTGAGAAAAGGAGAAACAAGTTGTAGTAATCAGTAAAGCAACTAAACAAAATCAATGCTGAGGGTAAACAAATGGTGTTTGTGAATGACAGACCAGCCCTAGGGGTGTAACACAGATGCTACCATAGAAAGACTTGTCTCCCAAGGGCCCTTGTAGAGCTAAGATTAGGTGGAGTTTAGATACCTGTAGTTAAGAGCCTGTAGAAGACACTTCTGCTATGAATAAGAAGCAATATAAATAACACAAGCTACGGCTGATGGCACACAAGGCAATGCTATTGGTTTGTTATGGGATCCCTTATCCAGGAACCCATTATGCAGATTCCAAGTTATGGACTGTCCATCTCATAGAGACCATTTTAAGCACATAATTCTAAAAAATGATTTCCTTTTTCTCTGTAATAATAAAAAAGGTACCTTGTGTTTGATCCAAACTAAGCTGCAAAAATGCATATTGGCGACACAATAATCCTATTGTGTTTGTGTCATGTTTACATGAAAAGAGCAAACCGATTAATTTTGAAATCTGACATGGGGCTAGACATATTGTCAGTTTCCCAGGTGTCCCCAGTCATATGACTTGTTCCAGCACTTTAGGATGGAAATGCTTTCTGGCAGGCTATTTCTCCTACTTATTGTAAAGGTGGCCGCAGACAGAGAGAGCCGATCGTTTGGTGATATGGCCAAACAAGCGGATCTCTCCCCGATATGCCAACATTGAGGTGGGCGATATTGGGCTGATCCGATTGTGGGCTCTAGGGCCCAACGATTGGATCATAATGGAGGCGATATGGGCGGTAGGATCGCAGGACCGCATACAACTGGGTTTTTTTAACCTGCCCAATCGAGATCTGCCCAATTTTTGGCCAGATATCGATCGGGGAAGCCAGTCCCGCACACGGGCCAATAAGCTGCCAAGATGGTCTTTCGGCAGCTTTTATCGGCCTGTGTATGGGGGCCTTAACTGAATGTGTCTCAGTGGGACTTTTACTATTGAGTGTTGTTCTTAGATCTACCAGGCAGCTGTTATCTTGTGTTAGGGAGCTGTTGTCTCTTTACCTTCCCATTGTTCTGTTGTTAGGCTGCTGGGGGAAAAGGAGGGGCATGATTTCACTCCAAATTGCAGTACAGCAGTAAAGAATGACTGAAGTTTATCAGAGCACAAGTCACATGACTCGGGGCACCTGGGAAACTGACAATATGTCAAGCCCCATGTCAGATTTCAAAATTAAATATAAAAAAAAAAATCTGTTTGCTCTTTTGAAAAATGGATTTCAGTGCAGAATTCTGTTGGAGCAACATCAAATGATGTGTTTTGAAAAAAAACATGTTTTCCCATGACAGTATCCCTTTTAAGGTGAACAGTCCCTTTAAGTCATGAAGATCCAAATTATTGAAAGATCCCTTATCCGATTAACCCTAGGTTGCAAACATTCTGGATAATAGTTCCTATACCTGTAGGATTCATATACCTACATCAGGGTCCAGAATATTTTTTGACGCTGGAACTGGCATGACACTACATGACCCCAAAAGCATAAACCCCTTTTTTTGCAGTATGCGTTTTACACACTGCAGCAATTCTGTCTCACGTCTGCTCTGAACCAATCTGAATCAATCAACAGACTACAAAGTATTATTTGTGTCTCTTTGGAAAGTGTTTTTATGTTTTTCAAGACCTCTATAATACAACAGACCAGCTGTGAGATCTTAAAAAGTACATTATGTCAAAGATGTCACATTCGAAACAGCTTAATTGGTTTAATTTATGCTGGCCTATTCTTAGGTATGGCTGCTTTTAAGATAAATTACTCACGTGTGAAATTTGTGGGTATGAAAGGATTGCTTATGTAAGGAAAGAATCCTTAGTGGATTATCTTTTCCAGTACATCCAGTATGCTCCTTTGGCTGGTCTCTCACTGAGTTGTGATATACAAGTTTAAATATGCCTCCAATGTTCTATAGCTCATACAGGTATGGGACCTGCTATCCAGAATGCTCAGATGCTGGAGTGATATCACCCCCTCCCTCCCCCCACCCCCATCAGCCTAACAACAGAACAATGGGAAGGTAACCAGATAACAGCTTCCTAACACAAGATAACAGCTGCCTGGTAGATCTAAGGCTCAGGCCAGATGGGAAGACTCATCGCCTGGCGACTAATCGACTGGCGACTAATCTCCCTGAACCTAAGGAGGCAACTTCGAGCAACTTTGGAAAACGCAGCGCCGCTTGTGAATAGGCACAGGCGATTATTCATTTAAGCCGCTGGAAGGCAGGGGGAAGCGGTTCAGGGAGATTAGTTGCCCCAAAGAAGAGGTGATTAGTCGCAAGGCGACAGATCTCCCCGAATCTTCCCGTCTGGCCTTACCCTAAGAACAGCACTCAGTAGTAAAAGCCAAGTCCCACTGAGACTGATTCAGTTACATTAAGGGCTAGTCCACACGGTAAAATTCAGGGAGATTTGTTGCCTGGCCACTTCTTTGGGGCGACTAATCTCCCTGAATTGCTTACCCATGTCTCGCGCCCGCTAAAATGTAAAGTCGCCTGCGCCCATTCACACACGCTCGATATTGCCTCCAGCTACTTAGGAAAATGCAGCGCTGCATGTGAATAGGTGCAGGCGACATTTTAGCAGACGCGAGACACGGGTAAGCAATTCAGGGAGATTAGTCGCCCCCAAGAAGCAGCGATTGGTCGCCAGGTGACAAATCTTTCCATGTGGACTAGCCCTAAGGGCTCAGCCACACCTAGCGATTCTGGGAGATTAGTCGCCTGCTGACTAATCCCCTCTTCTTTGGGGCGACTAATCTCCCTGAACCGCTTCCCCTGTCTTGCACCAGCTATAAAAAAAAGCCGCCACACGTTAAGCTTTGTTTACCGAAGTCGCTTTAAGTTTCCTTGTGAGGCAACTTCGGAAAACAAAGCGCTGCGTGTCATGCCACAGGCCACTTTTCATTATAGCTGGCGCAATACGGGGGAAAGGGTTTCCGGGAAATTAGTCGCCCCAAAGAAGAAGTGATTAGTCGCCAGGCGACTAACCTCCCAGAATTGCCAGGTGTGGCAGTCACATGACTGGGGGCAGCTGGGTATCTGACTAGCCCCAGAATATGTCTAGCCCCATATCAGATTTCAAAATGAAATATAAAAAAAATGTTTGCTCGTTTGAGAAATGGATTTCAGTGCAGAAGTCTGTTGGAGCAGCACTATTAACTGATGCATCTAATATAAGTAATTCTAAAACAACTGGACTTGCTGAGTAATTATTGAAGACGTTTCACTACTCATCCGAGCAGCTTCTTCAGTTCAACAACTCATGCAACTCCTAGACACAGGTGTTACTTGTGAGAGTTGCATGAATGGATGTTTGAAGTGTTCTGAAACCACTTGGGTACTGATGTGAGAACAGCATTGTATGTAGCAGACAGGTGGTATCGAAGGCCCCCACCTCTATTCAGGGATGGTTTCTCCACCTTGACACGAATCGCTTCTTTCACGCCTCTTTCAAACCAGCGGTCTTCTTTATCCAAGATTTGGACCTTGCTATCTTCAAAGGAGTGTCCCTTGTCTTTTAGGTGTAGAAAGACAGCTGAGTCTTGCCCAGTAGAGCTTGCTCTCTTATGCTGAGCCTTTCGCTTGGTCAGCAGCTGTTTTGTCTACCCAATGTATAGATCTGAGCACTCCTCACTACACTGGACTCTGTATACCACATTGCTTTGGTTTTTTTTTTGGTGTTGGATCCTTTGGGTGTACCAGTTTTTGTCTCAGTGTGTTGCTAGGTTTGAAAAACACAGGGATATAGTGTTTGTTGATGCTCCTCCTGAGTTTCTCAGACACTCCAGCTACATATGGGATGACTATGTTTCACCTACTATATGTCTCTGGGTGTTTACTTCTTTTGGTGTTTCTGGTTGGGCTTGATTGCTGCTGTTTTGAACTGAAGAAGCTGCTCGGATGAGTAGTGAAACATCTTCAATAATTACTCAGCAAGTCCAGTTGTTTTAGAATTACTTATATTAGATGTACCATGACCTGGATGAATGAAAATCTTCATAGTCATATTAACTGATGCGTCTGAAAACCAGTTTTCCCATAACAGTATCCCTTTAATGTTTAAATGCTTTCAGTAAATTTAAGGTATGAAGATCCAAATTACGGAAAAATGCCTCATCCAGAAATCCCCAGCTCCTGAGCATTCCGGATAACAGGTCTCATACCCCAGTTGGCATCAAACACAAGGTACTGTTTTATTATTACAGAAAAAATAAAATATTTTCTTTAAAATTAGAATTATTCGCATAAAGTGGAGTCATCCTGTAATTCTGAGCTTTCTGGATAATAGGTTTCCGGATAACGTATTCTATACCTGCACACGTATGCCTTTTCTTCTTCATATTGTTTTTTTTTTTTTTTTTCATGTTTCTGCAAAGAAAAAAGTAATAGAAAGCAGTCTTTAGAAAGACAGATTCTTTCAAATAATTCTTTAGCTTTTAAACGTATAAATCCCAAACACCCAGGGGCTTTTATTCAGTCCCCCGCTAACAACATATGGCGGTTATGCTCAGCATGTTAGAGTGTGATGAGATTACGCTGCTGGGTTGGGGAGAATGCATGCCTACAATGGGCAACAGCTAACTATGAAAGAAAGCAATTGCTCTGTTCTACATCCTTGTAATACAACATCTGTAATAGCAAATTTTTACTCTCAATTTCACAGACCATAAAGCAGACATGCTGGTGTGAAATGAAATGGAGTACTGGACGCATTACAAATCACCAGAGTGAAGCATTAATGCATTTAAGGTTCCGCTAGAGTAGAAAACAGACCCATTGCAATAATTGTACTGTAGATTTCTGAATTATGTCTTTTTTTTAAGGGATGCACCGAATCCGGGATTCAGCCAGGATTCGGCCTTTTTCAGCAGGATTCGGATTCGGTCGAATCCGTCTGCCTGGCCGAACTGAATACGAATCCTAATTTGCATATGTAAATTAGGGCCAGGGAGGGAAATCACAATTTCCCCTTCCCACCCATAATTTGCATATGCAAATTAGGGTTCAGATTCGGTTCAGTATTCGGCCGTATCTTTCTGGAAGTATTCAGGGGTTCGGCCAAATCCAAAATAGTGTATTCCCTGTGTAGTGTAGCGGTTGTTCACACTCTATCGCCAGGCTACTTTTGGCTCTGGCGAGCGTATGCCCCGAACCCGCCTCTTAAAGGGGTGGTTCACCTTCAAGTTAACTTTTAGTATATTGTAGAAGGGCCAATTCTAAGAAACTTTTCCATTGGTCTTCATTATTTATTTTTCATAATTTTTTAATGATTTGCAATTTTCTTCTGTTTCTTTGCAGCTTTCAAATGGGAATCACTGACACCATCTAAAAACAAATGCTCTGTAAGGCTACAAATGTATTGTTATGGCCACTTTTTATTACTCATCTTTCTATTCGGTCCATTTCCTATTCATATTCCAGTCTCTTATTCAAATCAATGCAGGGTTGCTAGGGGAATTTGTACCATAGAAACCAAATTGCTGACACTGCAAACTAGAGAGCTGCTGAATAAAAAGCTAAATAACTATAAAACCACAAACAATAAAAAATGAATACCTATTGCAAATTGTCTCAAAATATCACTCTCTACATCATACTAAAAGTTAACTCAAAGGTGAACAGCCCCTTTAATTAAACCCACATGTAGTTTCAAAATTAGCGTCACTCACCACTCTTCAAGGGTAGTTCCAGCGCTGAGTCCCGAACGTGTAGCAACTAAAATCCTATCCCCAACCCCATTTACTGTTTTGCATTCTGTCTGCTCATTTTCATCCATTTTCTCTCTCTCTGGGTTTTATAAGTTATGTTAGTGTATCAAACTGTTTAACTTCTGTGTGTTTCTTGATTACATAATAAAGTTTTGTCAGCGTCTGTACCTAAATTACCCAAAACACATTTGTATTACCTATGTTAATGAAAACTATATAATTTAGTGGTGCCATTATCATTAAATTGTACAAGACTGGAATCCTCTATCAGCTTCCAGAAGTAAAGTGAGCAGTCCCTACGTAGTATAAACTAATGGAATAACAAAAAAAAAACCCCAATCATTTAATGCTGCAATGAAAGAGAGCTTTCAATCGCCTTTACATATCAAAAGAAATAAGAAGCTTCAAAAGACATAAACAGAATAACACACATCTGCTATCATCAAATGGCAGGGACAGAGCTCTCGCTTTCCATGAACTGCAAGACTAACAGAACATATTCCATGATCAGCAGATACTAAAGGAGGACTATGAGAATGAAAGATCATGCTGGCAATTACATTTGTTATAAGGAATTAGTTTGCACAATTATCACCTTTACTGTACAGGTATGGGAACTGTTAACTAGGGGGTTTTCTGGCTAAAGTATCTTTCCATAATTCAGATCTCCATACCTGAAGTCTACTAAAAAATCCATTTAAACATTAAATAAACCCAATAGGCTGGTTTTGATTCCAATAAGGATTAATTAGATCTTAGTTGGGATCGAGTACAAGCTACTGTTTTATTATTACAGAGATTATTATTACATTATTTGATTAAAATAGGAGATGGTCTTTCCATAATTCTGAGCTTTCTGGAAAACAGGTTTCCAGAAACTGGTTCTTATTACAGTCCTTGATTAATACCTGTACCCCAGGTGGACCACTACTAACAATGTGTCTATAGTTATGGAGTAGATTTAAACCACCTTTTGCCATTTTATCACCTGTTCTAATAAATTGTGTTTGTGTAAAAAAAGCAAAAATGTAAACACCCAGGCAATGGGTCACTTACAGACAGCTCTAGAGTAATGAATCAGCTCTAGAGTAATGAATCAGACATTGTTGCCTGATAAAGAACCAATTTTGAGGTCATGGCAGGAGAATATACCTCTGTTGGCCCCAGAGTAAAACATTTGAATATAGCAGGAGTCCCCATACTTTACTAATACAAGGTCTACTTTTAGTGTTGTTGTCCCATTGTCATCTACATCCCTAAAAGCAGTGTTAGCATTCTGTTCCATGGAAATATTACTTAAAGGAGAATTCAAACCTACATTTAAAAACCTACATGCCCACCAAGACCCCCCCCCTCCTCCCCCCAGCCTAAGTGATACCCCGGGCAAATGCCCCATAGTCCATACTTACCTCTCCTTGCAGATTCAGGCATCGGACTTCACAGTGCCATCTTCAGCTGCTTCTGTAATCTTCGGAATGAGACTGGCGCTTTGGCGCATGTCCAGTTGGGGCAATCTTCCGCTTTGCAACAACTGGACATGCGTCGAAACTCACGAAAATTGCTGAGGTGCCGGCCTCATTCCAAAGATTACTGAAGCGGCTGAAGATTGCACCCGTGAAGTCTAATACCTGAATCTGCACGGAGGGGTAAGTATGGACTTAGGGGCATTTGCCTGGGGTATCACTTAGGTTGGGGGGAGGAGGGAGGGGGGTCTTGGTGGGGAGGGGGGTAGGGATTTTTAAATGTAGTGTTGAATTCTCCTTTAAATTGATTTATGAGAAATGTTTATTATTATATTTATCAGATAATTCATTCTTATGTAATCATAACATAATAAACATCTGAT
This sequence comes from Xenopus borealis, assembly GCA_024363595.1. Lineage (NCBI taxonomy): Eukaryota > Metazoa > Chordata > Amphibia > Anura > Pipidae > Xenopus > Xenopus borealis. The sequence continues at coordinate 124,203,770 of CM044441.1, read as the reverse complement.
TGCAAAGAATGAAATAGGAGGATGATATAGATAAGTCTTGAGATCTACTTATCACCGGCTAAAGGTCTGCTGGTAGATCCCTATCTACCTTTTGGGCACCCCTGCTCTACAGTATCTCCTGGTAAAGCAAACCATTAGCAGATGAACATGGTCATTGCTTTTCTTGTACCTATCTCATCAATCAGTTTTATAACCTAATAGGTTTATAACTGATCCAACTTACAGCAGATTTTAATTGGTATACTCCTTTCAAATAATATCTCTTTCTTTTTTTATGCAGGAACATGCTGAACTTACTTCGCTGCAAGATAATTTATAACAACAGGAATCCAAGCACTCCAAGGCTTATACTGTACAATCTGCCAGGTCCAGAAGCCAAGATGGTTTCTTCTTACAAAAATGATTTGGTTTTAATGAACACGGTCTATTGCTAATGAGTGACTTTTTACGCTGAGTTCCCTGAGCTGCATTAATGAGGATGAAATAAAAAGCATATTTGAAGAGTTTCCACAAAAACTCCTATTCAAAAGTCAAGTCTCTCTCCTTTCTATCCAAGTACTGGGACATTTAATATTAGTATATAGAGACTGAGAATAGTATCACTTATTAGGGCAACTATATGCAATTATACTCCCAGATAGAGTAAATGGACCGTAGCAACCAGACTGCAGAAACTGTAAACTGGAGAGCTGCTGATGGAGAGCTGCTGAATAAAAACCTAAATTACTCAAAAAACCCACAAATGATAAAAAATGAAAACCAATTGCAAATTGTCTCAGAATATCACTCTCTATATCTGGGATCCCAGTGTTAGCAACACTAACATGAAAAATATTCTTGGGGTGCCAAATAAGTGCTGTGATTGGCTATTGGTAGCCCCTATGTGGATTGTCAACCCACATTGAGGTTCTGTTTGGCAGTGCACCTGATCTTTATACAACCAAAACTTGCCTCCAAGCCTGGAATTTAAAAATAAGCCCCTGTTTCGAGGCCACTGGGAGCAACATCCAAGGGGTTGGAGAGCAACATGTTGCTCATGAGCTACTGGTTGGGGATCACTGCTCTATATCATACTAAAAGTAAAGACTAACATCCCCTTTAAATTTTTAAAATCTGAACCCAAAAGACTTTGGGGAAATCCTAACTATTGACTCCAGCTTTATAGCATGACACCTTCAGGTAGAACAAAAAAACTAGGCAGGTCGTTTAAAGAGCAAACGCCAGATGGAAGACTACAAGGGTGCTCACAACAGATGTTCCTTCAGCAAAACTCAACAATAAATGAAGCTAAAGTTTTATGATCCTGTTTTATGGTGTTGAAATTGAATTACACATAAAGCTGTGGAAAAATAATATAACCCGAAAATTAAAAGTGGGATAATAAGTTTCATGTACAAAATGAGTGCAAAATATAAAATTTGTAATTTGCTAAGATTTTCACCAACAAGCAACTTTTGCTAGAATTGCAGCATAGATGTGCCACTGCAGTCAAGTATAAAAGTTTACGCCTGAGGCACAACGATTGCATTGTTTAGTAAACTGTGTGTGATAAGGCAAGGTTTGTGCCTATGAGGTTATGGGCGGTATACAGTTGAAACTCAGGACATGCCCTTTTGTTTAGTGAAATAGAACATAGAGTGCCTATAGAGGCAACAAACGAAAATAGCTCTGTAGTTCCCACTAGGTCCAAGACTCCCTTGTGCCAGATTGTTCTGAACCTTGAGGGCATCCATCAAAGTAGGATAAGTAGAAAAACGCTGCATGGTGCTTGTATGGATTATTTTTGCACCTAGTAATCGTAATTAAGTCTTAAGGGCTCATTTACCACTGGGAAAGTAGTGTGTAAGGCTGGGGAGATTCGGGGGGGGGGGTTCTGTCGCCTGGCGTTTAATAGCAGGCTACAATCTCCCCGAATTTCCTTCTCCCTGTCTGCCCCCAGCCTAAAGGGCACAATCCACCATTTGCACTTTGTCCTACTTACCTAGATAGCTGAATTGCTACAAGTCTCAGTTTCAGACCACAGAGGCCTGTGACCAGCCCCTTGGATATAATGCCGCCTGCATTCACAAGCTCTGTATTGAAGACGGGGGGGGGGGAACTTAAATATCTCCCCCCGACCATCCCATAACTTGCATCATTCAGTAAATGTTAGGCATTGGTGGTGAATGCAGGCTGCAGTTGGGCCCTGAATTTACCGTCTTCCCTATGGCAGACATTGCCATTTTGCAACAGGGTTGATATTATTTTATGTGCCTTATGTGTTTTTTATTGTCATGAAATCAACCCCCCCCCCACCCCAAACAAGTGCTTGGACTAGGGTTGCCACCTTTTAAATATATTTTTACCGGCAGTGGTGGGGCGAGCGAGCAGAAATGGGCGGGTTGTGACCGGCAGGGGGCGTGTCCTGCCACAAAGGGGTGTGGCTTGCCATAAAGGGGCAGAGCTACGACCCGACATGGGGGGGGGAAAGGTAAATTTTTTGTGGGTTGGGGCGGGCCAGGGGCCTTTAATAGGGGTATTACAGATTTTACTATGTAATACCGGCCCCGGCTTTGTCCAGTGTTTTACCGACTAGGCCTGTAAAATACTGGCTGGGTGGCAACCCTAGCTTGGACCCATAGGCCCATGCAAAATTTGCATATTTCCATGGCATCAAGACCGTGCCATGTTATGAGAGGACAGCTATAGAATTGCAGTGCAGTTACATAGTCCTTACAGAAAGTTTGGAGTTGAACCAGTGACTGTGACCCTGGTGTTTCCATGCTGTTTGCATGGGTGTGCTCTCATACAGATCCCATACTAATCTGATACAGTGTCATGTAACATGATCTTTGTCTGCTAATGCAGAAGTGTTAATAAAGTTTTGTCTTCTTGAAGTAAGAGAAGTATGGTGTCTGTGTGCAGTTTCTCCTCTGTCTAAAGAAAGCTGCAGGCTCACGTGAACTACCAGATATCTCATCTCTTAAGCAGAATGTGCCAGCCCTGACATTACTTCTGGGTTTTGGAATATTATACATGACACTTATCCTTTTGGTACCTTAAATGCAGGTCGATATCTTCCAAGCTCAAGATAAAATTAAAAGGGTCAAACTATGGGGTTGCCATTTGTTCATATTTGCACACATTGCCATGTCACAGATTCATTCTTATCTGCCCCGTTATGCATTCTCTGACCTTAACGGGTTGAATCTAACTTCTTGCCCAAACAAAGAAGAGTTTTTTGAAAGCAGCTTAAGCTCTCACCTTAAAGTGGACCCGTCACCCAAAAAAAAATATTCAAAATCATATTTTATCACATTAGTCAAGCAAAATGAAAATTCATTACACTATATAAATTCCCAGGGAATTCGTAATTAAATCAAGCAGGCAGGAGCCATTTTGTGGACACTGTTATTAAGACAAGTCTTGCATCATCTCAGAATCTTGTTTGTGCACCAGAATGGGGGACCCAATGTCCATCCCCATGTCCTGGCTACACAATTAAATGGTTAAGAGAACTGGGGGAATGTGTGGAGAGCAGTAACATCTAGGAAGTGCTGAATGGAAAGTGAAAGTAATTATCTGCCCCGCCTCTATGTCTAAGGCTTAGAGGAGTGACATACAATATTTGATTGACAGCTGAGATTTTTTAAATGAGCTTAAAACAGCTACGAATGCTTTAATAAAAATTTGAAATTGGATTTCATGTTTAATTTGAAAAGGACTTTTATACAGATTTTTGTGTCTGGGTGACGGGTGGAAGGGGCTGCAAATTCCCACAGTGCTCTCAAGCTTCACATGCATGAAAAATAAAAATATATGGACAGCAGCCAAAGGTCCTATAAATATATCTTTGTTAGCTCAGTTTAAAAACATCAGAGCCTTGTTACCTTACACTCTTTGGGAGGCAAACCTCCCAACATTTTTGAAATATAAAGAGGAAACATTTTTTGACCACACCCATTTTTGTGGACACGTCCTAATTACCATGTTCATTTAACAAAATTTAGCAGGTTATGAATGTTTGATCACATTTCTGTGGTTTTTATGTGTTATTACAGTTTTGCTAATGAAGTTGAATTGCCCTTTAAGCTGCAAGTCACCGTTTCCCCAAGAGACCTGCTTATCTTAAATTGTTACATTTGTTTATTTGCTTATCTTAAATTGTTACAAAAGTATGTAAATGCACCTGGCACATATTCTGGGCTCTCTGTCAAAAGCCAATTAATTTGGAAACTTTGTATCTTTTGCTGGCTGTTTAGTGTAGATAAAAGAGCAAATAGTGGCATTTCAGTAACAATCCCGAACTGAGGGCTGAGCAGTCAAAATCAAGACTGTCCCGTTAAAAAAGGGACAGTTGGGAGGTATGAAACAAGGTAACAAGGTTCTGATGTTTTTTAGCTGAGCAAATAAAGTTCCTAGCTAGTGATGGGGGAATCTACCCCGTTTCGCTTCGCCGAAAAAATTAGCAAAACAAGGCACGGCACGTATTTGACAGGCAAATTTTTGCTGGCGTTTCGAGAATTTATTTCCCAGCGGCAAATCGTGGGAATTCGCCGCGAATTCTCCCCTGGCGAATAAATTCGCCCATCACTATTCCTAGCATCTTCCCCCTTGGTTCAAGTATTTAAACATTGCTAAGATGCTGGAACACTTATATCACAAACTGGGGCCTGGACAGTCCCGGACAGGCAATCTGTGGGTTCTGGCAAATGCCAGAGGGGCTGCTGTAAGATGCCATAGATACTAACTATTTAGTGGGCTGGTGTGGGGCTGTTTGGGCCTCTATGTGGCCTGTTAGGGCCTCTGGGTACCTGAAATGCCAGGGCCTATTTTGATTCCCAGTCCAGACGTGGCCCTGGACATGCAGTAGATTAGACAGAATTACATGGAAATGGCTGCCAGGATAATAGGGTGGCCTGCCAACCCTAGCAGTTTACCTTCCTACGCCCCGGCCTTTCTATTGAATAAGACAGGTGTGCATGTTTATCTTTCAAATAATGCTGTCAGTGTTTGTGGGATGATTTGAATGAAATGGAGGTATTATCAGACTGGTATACCTATTAGCGATATATATGCTGCCAGCTTGTACATCAGCCTAATGACTCAAGAGCATGGAAGTAAACTAATGCTTACTGAGTATTCAAGTTGCCATATAAACACCTCTGAGTTCAAACCTGCACAGCCAACATCATCCAGGATTGCAGAGAGGAGAAATCTGTACAGGGGTGTCAGCATTTACATGCAGTTTCTAAATGATCTACCCCTGTAGCTTAAAGACCCCTATGTGTAAAACAAAACAGGCCAGTCTTATTTAAGCCTTGGTATAAATTACTTGGAATTATCTTGAGGAAGAATGTAATACCCCTTTAAGCAGCAAGGTGATTAAGGCAAAAGCTATTTTTATCTCGGGAGTATGCTAACATGTCTTTGTCCGTTCCACGTGAGGGGTCATCCTATGAATACGAGATGACATTCAGAAACGTATGGCCATTACATGGCTGCTAGAACAAGTATGCCTTTGCAGACCTATTTTTAGCATGATGACTTATGATTGCATAAGGACTCAATAAAAGCAGTGTAATCAATATGGATGTGGAGGATGAGATGGAATACATAATGTTCTTGAATGAGTTACATTCAGGTGAGGATAAGTAGCAGGGCTAAGAATATACTAGTAATTACAGCTAGGAACCTTTAGCACTGAAATGAGAACCCCAAGAACAACTGTATGAAGGCTATGGCATTTTTGTCTCTCTGAACTATAAATTTCCTGGAACAAAACAACTGCTGTACACGAGTGTTGGGCGAGAATAGCAGCTGAATATCATATTGTCTCAGTTAAAAGGGATAGTTCGGGATTTTATTTTACTACATTGTTTCTTTCGGTGCAAGGTTTCAAATGACCTTGCAGTAAAGACATTTTAACAGCGCTGGTTCTATGGATTTCTCTCCTTGTGGCATATCCCAAAGGTATACTTGTATCAGACAGGAGTACAGCAGTTAAAACGTTTGCCGCCGGAGGGCTTGGAAGTGGAAGAATGGTTCAAATACATCCAGAAACAAGTACAATAAGCTGCTGTTATTAAAAAGCTCAATTCCACTTATAAACGATTCCAACAAGATACTGTGTGTCTCTTGACAATCAACTAGAAAATGCACTGTATGTACTTTTGTATTCAAAAGAATCACCATAACTAGGGTCTATTCTATGACTGCGTTGAGCTCCTTCATTACTTCCAAATGTGTATGTTATTACTTACAAATATCTATAGCAAAAAGGAGCCGAAACCGATGGGCCGAAACCAGGATCCGGTTCTGTATTTAGTTCGGTATTTGGCCTAATCTTTCATGAAGGATTTGGGATTCGGCAGTATCCCAATATAGTGGATTCTCTCTCTATTGCACTTCTCTCCACCCACAGTAATTCTCTAGGTGGAAAAAGAAATAAGGGGGAATTTAATAAAAAATCACAAGCGATGTTTAATATGGAGTTTTTGTGCTGCTCGGAAGGTAGAATCATGCACTGGCGAACATTAAGCAATGGTTAGCGTGAACACGTTTCGTTAAATATTTAGTCGCAAAATTAGCTTTGTGATTGCAAAATTGTATTAAATACACTGCGAATGTTCCCAAAAGCCATTTGGTCCACAAACTTTGCAAAGAAGTCATTGAGGTCTGTAATCAGTCAAAAAGAACGCAAACATGTGGTCGCTAATATTCACAAGGGTCGAACGAAAAAAATTACATTCCCCCAGTCAATGGGGTTTTGCCCACAGGCAAATTTACCCAGTGTTGATAAATGAGCCGCATTGGTTTCTTGTGCAGTAATCATCATAGGAAAATCCAGGTACCTTTCTTAAACTCCCCATAAACCTGCAGATTTATATGAGAATTTACAGCTATGATTTGTCCATCAGCGAAAATGACCATTTAAAGTGAAATCCTCCAGTAGCAGCCCAAAACTGGAAGAAGATATGAAGTTTATGCTTTATATTCGTTGACAGGTGCAGTTTACAAATTGTAAACAATCACAATCTGGGAAATGTTCGTTGATTAGAGGCGAAAATTGATTACCCAACCCGATCAATTTCCCAACCGATGTCAGGAGAAAGATTGGTAGACCTACGATCGTTTGTTCCACACCGACCTCCCGATGCTTTGGCGAATTGGTCGTTCTTCAAAGAAAAATCTTTAGTTTCTCCAGGAAACAATAGGAAAGATGCAAATATTCTGTAAAGTCAGCCATTTTGGCCTGACATTTCACAGATTTACAAGTGCACTACCACCTTAAAGGACAAGTAAAGTCCCATAGATTAGCTGTGCCTCTACCCACAGTCAGCTGCCCTCTCATGCAATATCTGTATAGATTTAATGCTCCTCTAATGTGGACCTTCTCTTCTCTTAGGGGAGTAGGCAGGGGCATTTATGCATAGGCTACCTTGGGCTATAATCTAGAGGTTTGTCTAGATTTCTTTCAATTATTATTTCTGTTTTTTAATATTTATTTTTATTTGCACTGTTAGGTCTGGTCAGGCACATTAGGTGGAGAAGAAGGCAGGAAAGGTGTGTGTGTGGGGCCTGTGTGGATGTAGCATAGGGGCCGCACGCGTCGTTAATTTGAACTGAGTGATCCTGTTCCAGTGGAGCAGGAAAGGTCACTCTAGAACAATGATCCCCAATAACTTGTGAGCAACATGTTGCTCTCCAACCCCTTGGATGTTGCTCCCAGTGACCTCAAAGCAGGTGCATATTTTAAAATTCCAGGCTTGGAGGCAACTTTTGGTTTAAAAAAAACCATGTGCACTGCCAACCAGAGCCTCAATGTAGGTTGACAATCCACATAGGGGCTACCAAATGGTCAATCACAACACTTATATGGCACCCCAAGAACATTTTTCATGCTTGTGTTGCTACCCAACTCCTTTTACTTCTGAATGTTGCTCATGGGTTCAAAAGATTGGGGATTCCTGCTCTAAAAGATACAATACGCTATCTGGGGAGTAAACAGGGGTCAGTACCTTGAGAAACAAATGGTTTCTGGTCATAGGAAACAGCAGAGTAACTGAAAGAAACCTATACTGAGCCTGGTGATATGGTTGTCTTTGGTCATTGAGTAAATATATGCATTGTCATGTTTGCAAAACGTGCAGTCCACCCTTACATGCACCTTTTGCCATGCAGGCAGATCAGATGGTAATTCTCAGCTATGGCAGGTATGTTAAGAAGAAAAGAGCAACTATTGTTGGGAGATAATGTTTCAAGGTATTATGTTCAAAATGACCAACTTAGAAGTTATATGATATGAGTGCCATACATAGGATTTATGAAGCTAATGATTTCATGAGCATCTCACTTGTCGTTCAACAAGGCTTTACATATGTCTATATACTGACACTGATAGACACATACATTATATTATATATATATATAATTTACAATATTATTACATTTTATTATATATATTTATATTCTATCATCAGATCTCATCATCATCAGTAAAATACCAGCCAGGTGGCAACCCTAGTAATGGTTCTTGCTTGTCCACAGCTTGTCTGCCCTAGACCTTGATATCATTCAATCATACCCCATGCCTGTGGTTTACTCCCAATGATTGACAGGTCTGCCCCTGAATCTTCTGCAGAATTTCACTGAACCCTCTTTCTCCAGTCTGCTCTAAATGCTGCCAAAAAGCTGCCCACTCTATATGTGCTGCTTCCCTTTGCAAATCCCTTTTGAAGTTTCCCTATATTTTAGAGGATTCATCAAAAATTAATTATTCAAAGAACTCAACAGCAAAGCCCCTTCCCTCATCAGCTTTAATCTCCACATCCACATCTTTACAGACCATATGTTATGATCCAGACCCTTTCTTCTCCTGCCTTAACCTTGTTCCATCCTTGACTGCAAGATTTATCTTAAGCTCAGGCCTGCTTCTGAATCCCCATCCTCTCATCTATTGACCTTCCTCCATGTCTTCAAACACTCCCTGAAAACACAGCTGCTAAGGATGCCTATCTGTTACATCACAGATTCTCCAAAGTCATCAGCCACAAATACTAATTGCTGCTTCTCCACAGCAAGCTTAAAGAGGTAATTTATAATTAGGAAGGCAGTGTGCAAAGTGCAAAAAAAAACTATGGATGCCTCTTTTGGCACTTTTCATAAGGTTTCTGCACTCTATTCCAGAGTCAGAGACCTCCTGCTACCCCCATAATTGCAAGGCTGCCTCTCCCATCCCTTATATTGTGTATCATTTAGGGCCTGTACACACAGGCGTTTTGGACCTGCTCTCCCCTGCATTGCGTTTGGCTGCGTTCAGCCGCAGGGGAGCGCAGGTCTAGACGCACCTCATTCTTTTCAATGAGGTTGTACCCACGAGACGCGTGTAATCGCCGAACACAGGTTCAGACGCAACATGCTGCATTTTTCCTGCGTTTGGTGCCTACACGCGTTCGTGTGAGTACAGCCCCATTGAAAATAATTGAGTGCGTCTATACCTGCGCTCCCCTGCGGCTGAACGCAGCAAAACGGAACGCAGGGGAGCGCAGGTAAAAACGCCCGTGTGTAAGGGCCCTTAGATTGTCAAGTTAGGGAGCAAGGTGCAGAATCCAAAGGAGGTAATGCTGCCCGAAAGTGCACTTAATGCTCTTGCAATTCTTACCCCAGACATCATAAATGACCCCTGTGTCTATATACTTTCACTGATCCGCACTCACAGGACTTCACTTTATTGTAGAGCAAAGAGAAAGGCTCAGTGTGGGTCGAAAATGTCAGTTACGTTTTTTAATTCCTGTGAGTGCGGATCTTTCTCTGAAAGTTACGATGATTTGCACCCAAGCATACTAATGGACTTTATTGAGAGTGCCGGTAACACTATGGAATATATATATATATTTACATAAATACAAAAAAAAAAAAAAAACAGCACCAATGGCCTTGCAGTGTCAAACAAACTGCTGTTTCAGTCCCCATTGACCATATATTGTTTATATTGGATTTCTGTGCACAGGGACAGCTACAAGGTAGCTTAATGGAAGCTGGTGCTGTACACATACAGATACATATATAATGCAGTACTCAACCATGTACTGAATGATGGGAGCTATAGTTGAGGAAAGGCTAAAATGATCTGAAGTGGCTACATCTCAAATGAACAGATTATTCTGCTTGCACCTCTGATAAGAATTTTCCCTGGCCAACTGACTGCCTGTCACAAGCCTGAGATACATTTTGCCCCACTTGTACTCTGCTGTAATACTTAGCTCTTATCTACACGGTTCTGGCCCCGGTAATAAATTATCTGCTTGAGGCTGTCAGCACTTATGTAGTAGCACCAGTACTGTACAACTCTCATACTACTTTTTGCTATTACTTTAGAAATTGTCATGGTTGCTGCTGTATTCTTGAGTGCTTGGTGTCTAAACTAAGCTAAGGTGCACCACATTATTGCTTACATCCTAGACAGTGTATAAGGAGTATGCATGGTAAATAAGACATGTATTCTGTTAAAGGAACAGTAACATCCAAAAATAGTTTTTTGTGTTGCCGTGCACAGGTAAACCTGTTGTGTTTGCTTCACAAACACCAATAATTAGTGATGGGCGAATTTATTCGGGAGGCGCAAGTTTGCGAAACGCCAGCAAAAAAAAAACGAGACGAGCATCAAAAATTTGCAAATTTTTCGGCGAAGCGAAATGGGATTGATTCACCCATCACTAACCACTATAGTTCATGATATTTTGATATTTTCATTACTTTTAAACACTTTCATTTTTTTGGTGTTATCAAAAACTTTAAACATAAGCTTTAAAAAAAAAAAAAAACATCCATAAATACTGCCAACTGAGTGGTAGAAAATCCACATAATATCAAAGTACCTGTGAAAAACCACAGGGCTATGATCGGGGGTTCAAAAAGGCACAACTTTAATAGGAACCAATTCACTAAAGAACCCACCATTATATTGTCAGAAATAGATGCATTCTGATCTTCAGGCTACATGGTGGGAGAAAGTTATTTCTTTTTACAAAGGAGACATAATGTAACTTCGCAATCAAAGTAGACAGACTCTAGAGCAACTTTGCACCCTTACGACAGGCGTAATAGCTTACTGATGAAGGGACGTAACTACGCTAATTCATTAACTTGTGGATTTTACTGAACGTTTCCTCTTGCGCCAGACTTGACTTCACCACCTCAGACCAGGCAAAGTGCAATAGAGTGAGTAGATAGGATATGGTTTAAAAAAAAAAAAAAAAAAAAAGTCTTTTACTTTTTTAAGGGTGATAGGCTGAAAAACATTGACGTAGTAATGCTAGCGATACTTCGCTATCTTTTTCCTCCCTGAGCGCAACTTCCGATTTTAGTGAATTACTGGCGGACTGGTAAAACTACACCTGGCGCAGCCTCGGAAGTTAATGAATTTGCCCCTTATTGGTAGAAGCAGTCTTAGGAAGGAAGAAAGGAAGTGATCCAAAAATGGTGCAACTAGAGCAACACAGCACGGGTTTCACATACAGTGTACACATCAATCTTGTTACAGGTCTAGAAACCCATAGTTCTACTTTCAAACAGCAGTTTGGTAAATTGTACCTGCTTATTAGTTGCTATAGGTTACTAGAACTGGATTAAATGCTGTATCTTCTTCCTAACCTGCTTCCCTTCAGTAGTGGCTGGTGTACAACTACTGCTGTCGAGGGATGTGGGAAAATAAAGGTCAACAACTGAAAGGTCACAAGTCAAACATATCTAATTTTGCACTGTAGTCCTGCCAATGCTATAGACAACCGGGATTATACAGGGAGCTGCATTTAAGAATACCATGGTGCATTCCCCAAAATAGTCTGTCTAAAAGGGTCTATATAATAAAGTATATGTGCAAAACAGCACAACTTGCTACTACATCTAAATGCAGTGCATCTCCGGAACTGCCAGCCTGTGTTTGTGTTAGAAACATGTATTTACACAGGCCGCTGCAGTGTAAGACTACAACTGAATCTTTCCATTAGAGAACCAGGTGCTGAAAGTCAAAGACAGACTAACGAGGCATCAGCCCAATTACTTTTATTTGGCAGCTGCCTCACAAACCCAACCTGCTGAAACATACAAACTAAACAAACCAGAGGGGTTGTTTTTCCTATTATTTACTCTCACTAGATAGCCAGGCCATAAACCATGAGGTGGCCATAGATGCACAGACAATATTGCATGACATTCGTTGAGTGTAATTCTGGAGACGACCTGAACGATGTCAGCAGAAGACTTGGATACGGTCGGCTCATCATTCAGGTTGGTCAGAAAAGTTTGATGGTGCCCGAACAATCGGCCACTGTTACTTGTAAATTGTCAGATACAGGCAGAAATCCATTTAAGTAACTAGAAATCTATTCTTTCAGCTTTATATATCTATATATCTGACTGTATTGAAAATTAATGGTCGCTGGAAAGAAAATTGTTACATACCTTTAGGTATGAGATCAGTTATCAGGAAAAACATTATCCAGAAAGCTCCAAATTATGGAAAGGCCATCTACCACAGACTATTAATAACACAGCACCTTGTATTTGATCCTAAGATATGATGAAAGTTGGCCATAGACGTGCAGATTTAACAGCAATATTGGACAAACGGTCGGACATCCCCGTCTCCCGATCTGCACTAACCTTCAGTTTAAATAAAGTAGTAAAAGAACAGATCAGCTGATGTTCAGCCCCTGACAGTAATTATACGAAAGTTTATAAAATCTCCCACTTAAAATCATCAGATCAGCAGTATATGCAGAGATATGATCGACTGATCTGCTCTGAAAATCATACGAATTGAGGATACGTACGATTATATCTGTATGTCTATGGCCAGCTTTAAACCCAATTGGGTTTATTTAATGTTTACATAATTTTCTAGTAGAGTTAAGGTATGAAGACCCAAATTGGGGGTCCAAAAAAGACGCAACTTTATAGAAATTACAGAAATTGTCCAGAAATCCATAGGTCCCGAGCATTCTGGATAACAGGTACTGAGCTATCTAGGAGTTGGCAAGCCGGGCCAAACCCCAGGTTCTCGTATCCAGGTTCAGCCTGGTCTGGTAGGATGCTGGGAAACAACCAGACCAGATCTTTGCCTGCCCTGATGCCCTCCCTCCTCTGATAAATGCAGTGAACAACAATAAAAACATTTGTTCTTAACTGAACTGAAATAATAGTTGAAATTGTTTTGAAGTGAACACTGTATATTTGTGTTTCCAGGTTTGAGCACTCTTTAAATGGTTACATGTATGCAGAGACCTTCTTGTTTCATAATCTCATTGTGCTCGTATTATATATTATTTTCCATATTTATTCTTTACCTCCTTATCCAACCCATCCCCTTTTTCCTTTTCCATCTTAAAATGAAATCCAGCCAAATATTGCTACTCATTCTAGATTGGTAGGTCAGTCAGAGGCACAAATCAGTTCACCTTCTAAATAATTTATTTGAAAATCTGCAGTTTTACATTTTCAGTTTTAAATGGAAATATTGACTCCGCCCACCAGCCAGTGATTCCATAATAAACAAGTTCTGCAAGTTTCCTTGCTTTTATTTAAGCATGATGAAGATATATATACACTGAACTTTAATAATGCATCTTTAATGGAGCTATTTATTCCCACTGGGATTGTGGGACTTCTCCATCCGTCCTTGTGGTAATCTTTGAATGTTTTTACTATTCTGAATGAAGCTTCTTATAAAATATTGATCAGATTGTTCGGCCTACCTGAACTAGTCCTTAAAGGGGTGGTTCACCTTCAAGTTAACTTTTAGTATATTGTAGAAGGGCCGATTCTAAGAAACTTTTCCATTGGTCTTCATTATTTATTTTTCATAGTTTTTTAATGATTTGCAATTTTCTTCTGTTTCTTTGCAGCTTTCAAATGGGGGTCACTGACACCATCTAAATTAGTTGACAGATGGAAAATCTTGGCTGCGTCAGGCGAGAGATGATTATACAATAAAGTTTACATTTTTATTCATTATTTTTTGTTTTGGTCTGATCTAAACGTGGATGTCCAGTGTGCCTTGCACCAACCAGTTTGTATTAGAATTACGGAATGTCCGCTCCCTGAGCTGAGGGCCTAGGGCAGGAACACCTGGGCCACGCTTCTATTGTGGTAAGAATTTCCACATCACTAAATGTGTTGCTTCAAACTTTTTGGTTTAGACTGCTGAAGATAAATGCCATCTTTATCAGCTATATGTCTATATTGGATGTAGAGGTATGGGATCCGTTATACGGAAACCCATTATCCAGGAAGCTCAGAATTATGGAATGGCTGTCTCCCTTAGACTCCATTATAATCAAATATCCCACATTTTTGAACATTATCTACATTTTCTAATAATAAAACAGTATCTTGTACTTGACCTAACTACAATATATTTAATCCTTATTGGAAGCAAAACCAGCCTATTGGCTTTTTTTAATGTTTATGTGATTTTCTAGTAGACAAGATCTGAAGATCAAAATTATGGAAAGATCCATTATCCAGAACACCCCAGATCCCGAGCATTCTGGATAACAGGTCCCATACCTGTGCTATTATATCAACTCAACTTTAAAACTTAGATATCTTCTCTTCTTTTTTGGTGATCTCAGTCGACATTCTCCTTCGACCTGTTGTGACACTGTTGCCCCTGTCCCCTCCCTTTATTTGCTCAAATTGCCATCATCAGGGCGGAGCAATGGGAATTGGCACACAGGAAATTAAAATTTCTGTAACTATGTGGGTGTGGTTGGGCAGTATGCCGCCCCCTAAAATCCTGCTGCCCTAGGCCCGGGCCTATGTGGCCTCTCCACAAATCCGGGCCTGGGTTCTGTTGCCATGAAGCAAGTTGAGAAACTTTCCTCAGGCTGCAGCAGCCCATAAGTTGCTAGGAGAGATAAAATCCACTCCTGGTAACTTTAAGGGGGTTATTTACAAAAATACAAATTTATTTCAAATTGTAATTAAAAAAAAACACGACCAAACTCCAATGCCCAGTTTTAGCTTCCTTATTAATAAAAAACTTAATTTAACTGGATCACGGAAAACAATGATTAAATCAAGCTAAAACCAGAATCTCTCAAATTATTTGTGATTTTCTCAAATTGCTCAAATTTTTCAGCTTTTTCCTGAATTGCTTGAGATTTTGCCGGAAAACCATTGACTCATACAGGACCTTGACAGGTATGAGGTGGCTAGGGTTGCCACCTTTTCTTGAAAAAAGCGGATTTTAGGATTCTGACTTTTTGCAACATCAGGGTATAAAATTTATTTTTTTTTGAGATTTTTGAGATTTTAACATTTGGACTTTAATAAATAACCTTCTAAGAGCTGTAATTTCTAGAGAAATTCGCGAATCGGCGAAAAATTAGCGAAACGAGTCGCGGGACTATTTTGTTGCGCGTCGCCTTTGTCGCGCGTCGCGTCAACTTTGACGCGCCGCGTCGTTTTTGGCGTGCGTCTCGTCGTTTTTGCGACTGACGCGCGATTCGTTTTCGGCGAAGCGAATCGCGGGAGACTCGCCCATCACTAGTAATTACAGAGAGCACAATTTCACTCTCCGTGCTAGCCCAGTCTAGGGTTAGGAACAGTACATGCTGGGTGCAAGGGGGAGTGTGGCGTCAGAAAGGCAGCTTCAGCAAGGACCCCCCAGGATTCCACTGTTGCTGGCTCCACCAGCATTTTAATAGTCACACAAATGCTTGGTTCCATTGTTAAACTAGAAATGGCAAGTGGCAAGTCATTTCTAATCTCTGTGGACACACGTATTAGAGGCCTTCTGGAAATGCATATAATTATTTAAAAAAGGGGGGAAATGTTCTGGTTTCCTTACGCTGCTTACTTTTTATTCAGTTTTTGGGATTCTAGAAAAATCTGAAAGCTTTGCACGCTCTTTATTTTATATTCTAGCATCATTATCAGCATGATATAATGAACTATCTGGGGACAATATATGATTTCTTGATGAAAACAGGACAATCCTGCAAATAAGATAATTAACAGTTTTCCATTCCAGTATTTAGCTTGTCAAAGGATAATGTGCCCTTGAGCCATAATACAACAACTTACCTTTGCAGCTACAGATGAATTGGGTTTTTCCAGTAAGTCCCAGAGCTTTTTTCTTTTTTCTGGACAACACGTATTATCAAATTCTTCACCTTCCCTTTCTCTTAGTGTTTCTGCCTCTCTTCTCAGCTCCTCGTTCATCTGTTCTTTTTTCTGATGATATCTAGCCTGGCAACAGGACTCCAGGTATATCTCATCGATTCCCCAATAATCAAGCTCCTGACCAAATGACAGAGCACACATCTCCTCCATCATATGTAACTTTCCCGTCCTATAGAAATTTAAAATGGAAGTAAATGCTCCCGGATGTCGGTCAAAAAAATACTCGTTCTCATTGAGGGTATAGTCATCGCATACTTCCAGGAGGGTTTCATGAGTATTGCAGTCCCTCAGTTTCCCTAATCTGGTCCTTGGCAATCGGTCTAAAGTCCGCCACAAAACCTCATGGTTCAGACCCCCCACATTTATTTTTACCCTCCGTGAACATGCTTTGCTTCTGATTATCTCCACCGGTTCTGGAGGAAGAGAAATCGTTGACCTTGAAGTTTTCCTGTTGAGTCCAGGGGGAGCCTTTTCTGCCATGTTTGTATGAAACCGAGTGGTTATATCAGTTTCTTTCACTGGTTGGTCATGGGGAAAAAGATGAGATGTCACAATATCTGTGTAGACTCCTAGCAAGATGGATAATTCAGTGCATCAAGCTGTGAAACAGAGAAACATCTTAAAATTGTCAGTCTCAGAGATAAATACATATAAATCTAAATTTAAAACATGTACTGCATCATCCATACTGTATCAGCTTCAGGTAGAGGAACAAATAACTTTGTGCCAATGGAACTATAAAACTGAGTTCTACTTTAGTTATACTTCCACCAAACCCTTTATTCTATTTATCAATAGTGTGCCATCAGACATAAGTATTCAAATTGTGGTCCAACCCACCTCTAGAAAAAGTGTTTGATGGATGGCACAGAAAATGAACCTGGCGAAATTTCACCGAAAAACGAGTCGCGACGCGACAAAAACGACGCGACGTGCGCCGAAAACGACGTCCCGCGACTCGTTTCGCTAATTTTTCGCCGATTCGCGAATTTCTCTAGAAATTCGCGAATCTCTAGGCGAAGTGATTCGCGGGAGATTCGCCCATCACTAGTGTTTATGCATGTCAGTGGAAGCTGTCACGCACGCTGCTTGCCATAGAGAACAATAGCAAAAGCGCACTCTTTCTGACTGCCAGGGTTGCTGTTTGCATCCTCTTGGGAATGCCTTAGCACAGTAGCTTTTATTTATTATATGGCTTTAAATGCAAATGGGCTTATATGGAATACTTCTTGCACACAATAAGCAGTGACTTCAAGGCTTTACTGGTGATTTAAGGGAAATGCACGGAGCATCAATAATAAAGATGTGATTTCCTTGTAAAATTAATATCAGACAGAAGAAACTTTCTGAAACTTCCACTTGGAAGTACAGAAATGAAGCGCCCACGAGGGAAGTTATGCACGTGCAGCATTGAGGAATGATTCTGTTTGTGGTATTAGCCTAAACACGGCTGATAATTGCACAGGCTATGTTATCATGTCTGCCAGCTTCCCTCTCTACCTAGAGAAAACATTCCTTGCGTATAAATATAATGGGAGCTGTCACATCAAAGCTAGAACCTCTGAGCACTAGAGAGATTCTATCGAACATGGAACTGAGCGTACTGGTTGCTCTTTAAGTATTTGCAGTAAGTATATTTTATTTCCATTTGTGAGAATAGGTGTGAATTACTGGCACAAAACTCTACTGGAGGGACCCAACGACTGTCCCAATTTATTGCTGGTGCTGCCTGTACACTGTATATTATGTATGCAATAATAATAGATAAACCATAGGCTGGTTTCTTTTTACAGTCAAAACTGCTACTTGAGAAGTGTTGGAAATTGCCATGTTATTTAACCCATAATCCTATATTCTCTTCCAGAATTCCAGCATAATTTATTCTGCTGCAAACAGATGCCCAGTACTGTACATACTGAAAGCGCAAATATTTGCTCCAATTAGTAAATTGCTTGCAACTTGCACTCAGGCTTCCGTTCTGACGCCCCCTCCTCCCTGAGCTCATTAGTGCTGAGAGCGCCATTGTGCTCTCACGCACTAGAAGAGCCAAATTTCCAATTTAAAATTTACCAGGAGCAGCTTTGTGGGGCACACCTAGGGTTGCCACCTGGCTGGTATTTTACAGGCCTAGCCGGTATTTTTGATGGTTGATCCCAATGTTATTAATAGGAAAGAAAGATAAATATATAGGAAGGCCGGTATTTTTTTCAAGAAAAGGTGGCAACCCTAGGCAAACCAGGCAACTCGCCATGTTGGCACAGCACCCTGCTTGCAATTTTCAAGTTAGTTAACATCAAGTAGCTTATGGGTGCAACATATACAGAAAGCCCTCTATTTATCACCTGGCTAAAGTACAACAACAACAAACAACATTTGTAAAGCGCTTTTCTCCCGTAGGACCCAAAGTGAGTTATGTGAGATCTCAAGTTGGTACAACTGGCAACTAGCACAATGTTCTAGAATAGAGCACCTGCATTATAAGATGATACCTTCTGTATACAACAGGCAGCATCAAACTGGAGGGGTCTTGGCCCACTGGGGCTGCAACTTTGGGGCCCCCTGCCCCAACCCCCGGGCCCCCAGCCCAGTCAATAATACCAGTGCCCCCCCCACCCCAGCCATAAACCCCCTTCACTACAAATCCGCCTTCCCCAGATGTAAAGCTTCCTTGTTCCCCTCACCAACATGAACTTATGCATTTCTTCTTGTGATGGTAGGAAGAGCAGGGGCTGCTGGCTGTGGGAATCAGGTCTTGGCCAGCGGGGGCCCTCCTGTTTTTTCCCATTGTACCACTGGCCCAGTCCAGGTATGGGATTTTTTATCCAGAATGCTCGGGACTGGGGTTTTTTTTGAATAATGGATATTTTTTGTAATTTGGATTCCTTACATTTGGATCTCCACAAATCTACAAAAAAAAATCATATGAACATTAAATAAACGCAGTAGGCTGGTTTGCTTCCAACAAGGATTAATTATATTTTAGTTTTAGTACAAGCCACTGTTTTATTAGTACAGAGAAAAAGGAAAACCTTGAATTATTTGGATAAATAATCGGCCATCCCATAAACCAGGGATTTCTGGATAAAGGGTTTCTGTATAACAGATCCCATACATGTAATTGCATCCAAATACATAATATGCTCCTTGCCTTATACTATGTCATTTGTGGTGGTCTGTTTGTACAGTTGAATAAAACCAACACAGCCTAGTAGAAAATGAGGGCACCAGGCTTTGGAAAATACATGTACAATCATCAAAATGTAATTCATTAATAATTTGCAGCACATCTACCACAGGGCACTTTGTTTATTGTGTTTGGTAAAAAAAAGTCTGATCAATAAACCTGCACAGTGGCTATTCCTGTCCTCCCAATGGGACATATTATAAACCTCTACTTTAGTGACCCTTGGTGTGCTCCGGCATAGATATTACAATACTGACAGTAAATTCCTGTAGGTTGAGTATCTAATCCTATTGCTGCATGTGACTATTTCTTTTCTAGAGATATATTATGTACCTTCATTTTAGGTTACCATCCCTTCAATACGGCAAACCTCTACTTATTGGTGGTGGAGGATGATGGAAATTTAAAGTCCAACATGAAACGGAGAGAACTGCAATTTGATCACCCCTCAGCAGTGTCATTTAAGCTGTAATATTATGCTTGATGAAAGGTATCTTTTTTCCTCCAGAACTAATACGCAGAGTTATATAATGAGCATTTGCCTCTGTGACTGTGAGGCTCTTTTTATGAGCTGAGTGGCAGGAGCTGCAATGTTTGTCTTTCCCTTTCTTATTCTTCCCCCTGGTTAGTGGAGGATTGAGGTTATTTGGAAGCCTGGAGATTAGAAACATGGTACCAACCTGCATGCTCAGTCTCCGATCCCTATAGTCACCTGGCTGCCCGTGGTACTATAGGGATGGGGGACACTGAAATGATAATAATAAGATGACAGTAAGATGGATATCATGATATATATCAGCCTGTTACTGAGCGCCAAAAGTAAATATATACTGTATTACAATTTATGAATGTTGCATGGTGGTTTCTTACTTGTCAAGGTATCATATTCCATTAATATTGCATGATGTTCTTCTAATTGTCCTGGTGTACCTGCATATTCTGTATGAGCTCCAATAAACTTAAGGCTGGCTCTGAGTTTCATTAACACAATTTAGATTCCTTTAGACTAGACTCCATGGAGTCTAATGTATTTTGCTGGACTTCTGTGATAGCAACTAACAATGATGGGATGGTAATAAAGCAGGGGTGTCCAACCTGCGGCCCAGGATGGATATAAATGTCGCCCAGCTGATATAGGAGTAGGCAGGAGGGGGACCCTTCCCATTGCCCATTTAGTAGTAATAATAATAAGTCTATTTAATATACAGGCGTCCCATATTCCAGTGTACAGCTATATCTGGTTATCCAACTAGTATTGTATCTTTTCTGTGCATTTTCTTTACTTTTACAAATCAAAAGTGTTTGTGTATTTCATGTGTTGCCCAAGACAATTTTTCTTTTTCAAATGTGGCCCAGGGAAGCCAAAATGTTGGACACGCCTGTAATAAAGGAAGCATTTTGCATTGGGCAGACTGAAAAGGCACTTGCTAAAAGTCCCATAAATTCCCTTGAAATACTGTACCTTGCTCATGCGTCATTCAAATTGTTCCCTCTCTGCTGCCCCTGTAGTTGTGTTGTAGTTATAATGCAGGATCCAGTCTGTGCTACAGTAGGACTAGAAATTGTGCAGTAATATCTTACCTAACATATAACATATTACAGCACAAACCAGGAGCACTCACAGGACCTCACCCAAACCATGTTACACCAATGGAAGGCCGCATACATTGTAGTGAAATCGTTTGCACAGAACGTCAGCGGAATTTAATTTCAATAAAATCAGTCCTTTATTGTAACATCTTAAAATATAGGAGCTTAATATAGCCCAATACCACATGCTTGACGTGTTTTGTGGATACCAGCAACTTTATCATATAGCTTTGTATAGATTTTGACTGGCTGGCTGCCACAAAAGTGTTCATAAAAGCTCCTGTATTGTAAGATGCTTCCAATAAAGGTCTGATTTTATTGAAATTAAACCCCTCTGGTGCTATGTGCATTAGATGTTTCTACTAAAAGATTACAGGTCTTGTCTTCTTTCATCTATATGTAACTCCAGTGAATGTCTAAATGGGGACCTGGACTAATTCAATGAGTCATGTGAGAGTAGTGTTGTTACCTATGTCTGATGGAGCCTATGAAGGATAGTGTCTAGTCAGGGTAGATGACTTGTACACAAGGATGTCCTAGGTTGTCTTATGGGGCATTTTACATGGTGTACATAGCTGAAGGTTTAGTGTGAAAGTAAATTGGAATTGTAGAGCCTATAAACAAGAAATGACCACTCCTGCACCTGTTTTGTCTTGCAGAATAGCATTATTTAGATTATATGCAAACTAGCTGGGTGAGCTTCAGTGCTCCTCTATATAGCAAGGGCTCACCCCAGAGTGAACAATATACTATATACCCCTTGCAATCTGGTAGACCAGCATGCGCTTAGAAATATTATGGTTCTAATAGTGGTATACACTACGTAATTATATATATATTTATATGCTTGCCTCCTCAACACATGGGTATTTAAAGCAATGGAGAGGTAGCAATTGTCAAACTGGCACAAGTGAAATGTCCAGCCTTACAAACACTGGCAGCAAATATTATTATAATGATGGCAAGAAATAGCAAGAAAATGAATTGCAGAATTCCACAAAGTATCTCACTGGTGCCAGAGGTCTGTGCATGGAGCCCAAATTTATATAAATGGCACAGAGCAAGATTCAGAATATTCCAAACACACTGCAAGAGGTTAGGTCAGTAGCTTTCTTATTCAGAGGGATACATAGCCACTGGGTCAGTTCACTGTTCAATTACAGCTACAGGGAATATACTTTTCCATACTTTTTTTTCATACTTTTCAGGGTGTTGATGCTAGCTGGGAAACCCAGCTGAAACAATGACTGCGCTGATAATAAATAATAAATGCTTTTGCATATATTGTATACATATCTTAAGTCTTCTGCATTGCATATTGGTTCATTTGGACATTTTCATGTATCATATATTGCTGCTGGGTAGGGGTGCTCCAAGAATTGGGTATTGGGTATATCTAGGGGTACTCTAAGGATTTGTATTGAGTATACCTAGTGGGCGCTCCAAGGATTCAGTATTGGGAACATCAAGGGGTGCGCCAAGGTTTAGGTACTGAGTATATCTAGGGGTGTTCCAGGGATCCAGTATTGGATATATCTATGGGTGTTCCAAGTATTAGGTATTGGGTATTTCTAGGAGTGCTCCAAGTATTTGCATATTTCTTGGGGTGTTCCAAGGATTCAGTAGTGGGTACATCTAGTGGTGCTCCATGGATTTGTACTACATATATCTAGGGCTATTCCAGAGATCCAGCATTTGGTATATCTAGGGGTGCTCCAAGGATTTGGTATTGGGTATTTCTAGGGGTACTCTAAGGATTTGTATTGAGTATACCTAGTGGGCGCTCCAAGGATTCAGTATTGGGAACATCAAGTGGTGCGCCAAGGTTTAGGTACTGAGTATATCTAGGGGTGTTCCAGGGATTCAGTATTGGATATATCTATGGGTGTTCCAAGTATTAGGTATTGGGTATTTCTAGGAGTGCTCCAAGGATTTGCATATTTCTTGGGGTGTTCCAAGGATTCAGTAGTGGGTACATCTAGTGGTGCTCCATGGATTTGTACTACATATATCTAGGGCTATTCCAAAGATCCAGCATTTGGTATATCTTGGGGTGCTCCAAGGATTTGGTATTGGGTATTTCTAGGGGTACTCTAAGGATTTGTATTCAGTATACCTAGTGGGCGCTCCAAGGATTCAGTATTGGGAACATCAAGGGGTACGCCAAGGTTTAGGTACTGAGTATATCTAGGGGTGTTCCAGGGATCCAGTATTGGATATATCTATGGGTGTTCCAAGTATTAGGTATTGGGTATTTCTAGGAGTGCTCCAAGTATTTGCATATTTCTTGGGGTGTTCCAAGGATTCAGTAGTGGGTACATCTAGTGGTGCTCCATGGATTTGTACTACATATATCTAGAGCTATTCCAGAGATCCAGCATTTGGTATATATAGGGGTGCTCCAAGGATTTGGTATTGGGTATTTCTAGGGGGGCTCAGAGGATTTGGAATTCTGTATTTCTAGGGGTGCTCCAAGGATTTGCTATTGGGTACATGTAGGGGTGCTCCAATGATTTGATATTGAGTATATGTAGGGGTGCTCCAAGGATTTGGTATTGGGTATATATAGGGGTGCTCCAAGTATTTGTTACTGGGTATATCTGGGTGCTCCAGGGATACAGTATTGGGTATATCCAGGGTACTCCAAGGATTCGGTATTGGGTTTATCTAGGGGTGCTCCAGGGATTCAGTATTGGGAATATCTAGGGGTGCTCCAGGGATTCAGTATTGGGTATATCTAGGGGTGCTCCAGGGATTCAGTATTGGGTATAGCTTGGGGTACTCCAATGATTCGTTATCGGTTATATCTAGGGGTGTTCCAAGTATTTGGTACTGGGTATATCTAGGGGTGCTTCAAGAATTCAGTGTTGAGTATAGCTGGGGGTGCTCCAGGAATTCAGTATTGTGCAAATCTATGGGTGCTACAAGGATTCGGTATTCGGTATTCAGCATTTTTTTCAGAATTCAGATTTGACTGGGGAACTTACTTCTAACCATTAATATAATGTGACATTTCATTTCTGATGATGGGCATTTTGCCCACATTTTAATGTGCATGTTAGTGTTCAGATTCAACTAAGTATCTTTTGTGGAGTATTCTGTTTTGGATTAATCCAAAAATCTCTAATTATTGCAGTACACAATGATGGGTCAATTAAAAATGTACATTACAACAAACAGTAGAGAATATGTCATAATACAGGAAATAAAAATAAAGTTGCCAAACTCCTTAAATTAGGTTTAGTTTAATTTATATGGGCACATAGTTGCAAAATGAGCCTAGTTTTTTGGGTTTGACTATCTGCCCAGGCAAGGGAATGCATGGAGCCTGCATATTTTGCCTCCATCTCTGTGTGTGTTTCCTCCCGCACTCCAAAAACATACAGATATGTTAATTGGCTCCTGATAAAATTGATCCTAGTGCATATGAACAGACAGGGAGATCTTACACTGTAAACGGGGACTAATGAGAATGATGTATAGTCTCTATAAAGAGCTATGGGATATGCCTGTGCTTTATAAGTAAAGGATAATGTTTATCCCCTCTGGTTTTTAAGATCAGAAAAAATGGAAATAATTTTTAAAGATTTGAATTATTTGATTAAAATGAAATCTATAGGAGACAAGATTTCCATAGTTTGGAGCTTTCTGGATAATAAATCCTATACCATGCAACAGCAGCACACAGTACCAGGAAGGACGATCATTCTCTAATGGTGGACATATATTCATTCTATTATCTGCTCACTAGGATTACTGTTGATGTATGCACATTGGGTATTTCAGTATGTTATGACACTAAGCTTGTCTTGTACAGGTATGGGACCTGTTATCCAGAAAGGTCAGGACCTGGGGTTTTCCGGGTCATGGATCTTTCCGTAATTTGGATCTTCACACCTTAAGTCTGCTAGAAAATCAAGTAAACATTAAAATAAACCCAATAGGCTGCTTTTGCTTTCAATAAGGATTAAATATATCTTAGTTTGAATCAAGTACAATGTACTCTTTTATTATTACAGAGAAAACAGAAATTATTTTTTATAATCTGGATTATTTGGATTAAATGGAGTCTATGGGAGCCTTTCCGTAATTCAGAGCTTTCTGGATAATTGGTTTCCGGATAATGGATCCCATACCTGTACTAAATGAAGGGTGCCCTGGTCATAGGAAAGAGGAAAGACAAAACTGTTGGGAATAAAATGTGTTCCCTTCTGCAAGTAACAGTATGATTTTTTATTTAATATCTTATTTTATCCCATCTATTCTTGCAGTAATTTGGAATAAACCAACAGGAATGTCTAACCTGTGGCCTCGCTGCTTTTGAGTAACTGCTTCATGCACGGCCCACAGTTCAGCATCCGAACAATTTTATTTCAAGATCATCAGCCTATAGAAGTTTGGACCCTTCATTGACTTAAAAAAAAAAGGCATCGGGGAGTATCATGTACTGTAGCAAACAAATGCGTGTTTAACCAGTGTTGTAACTACCAGGGGTGCAGAGGGTGCAATGATACCAGGGCCCAGGACTGGACTGAGAATTAAAATAGGCCCTGGCATTTCAGGTACACAAGAGGCCCATCAGCCCACATAGAGGCCCAAACAGCCCCCACCAGCCCACTAAACACTGACTTTCTATGGGACCTTATAGCAGCCCCTCTGGCATTTGCCCTAACCCACAAATGGCCAGTCCGGGCCTGCCAGGGCCCCATCCCCTTGGGGCCCATCGGAGCCACAAAAATGATTATGGCAGGTGGTTATCTATGGGGAGATTATACATCACATATGCCATCAACACTCCAGCATGCGATTTATAGAGGTAAGAGGGCCGGATTTACCTAGTGGATGCCCCTAGGCTCGCTGTCGTTTGTCGCCCCTGTCCCCTCCCTTTTATTTGCTCAAATTTTCATCATCAGGACAGAGCAATGGCAATTGACACACAGGAAATTTAAATTTCTGAACCAATGTGGGTGTGGTTGGGCAGCATGCCGCCCCCTAAAATTCTGCTGCCCTAGGCCCAGGCCTAGGTGGCCTCTCCACAAATCCAGGCCTGGGTAAGGGCCCCACAGCAGGGCCCAGGTGCCCATCCTACACCGGGGCCCACCAGGGAGTAGTTACACCACTATGTTTAACCCATTCCACACTGCTAGTTTCTTTCCAAGGGCAATGGGCAATAAACCATAGGACCATAAGTCCATAACCTATATTACTGGCAGTTATATTTTTCAGAGCATACACCTGTGCAGATAACTGAGTACTCAATTTACTCATGCTGTGATCCCTAGACTGACAGTCTGTTAATAACGTGTGCAATATCCAGAAACCTCTCCAATTACTCTTAGTTGTTAAAGAGATTTGTGTAACTCTCACAATACTAGGGGTTTTATTTTTTGCCCCTTTGGCAGCTGCTCTTGCTGAATGGGGGGGGGGGGGGGGGGGAAGGGTGAAATCCACCTTGCATTGTATAACAGCACGGAAAAACCACATGATGGGATTCTTACAGCTTAAATGTTATGTAAGTTGATTTGCTTGGATTACACCAGCAACCGGGATGTGAATCCATGTGTGTAAACTGAAGCGTGTATTCCCTGTGCTTATAGCAATGCACAAATGCCCTGCCATATCCCTGATTATTACACCTAATATGATGTCCGTATATTCCTTATTGTGTCAAATTCACAGGAGCTGCTCCCTATTAGATCAGCGTGGCAGCGGAATACAATCAGACAGGAGGGAAAAGAACATTTCCCAAGCTGAAGCCGGTGAAATCTAGCGTGATGATGATCATTATTACAGCTGCATACATAGAAACACATGATAGAGCAGCAATGTTTATGCCGTGTGTACATAGATCTACCCACAGGTTAGGGTTTAAATTTCAGGGGTGCCTTTGGGAGAATGTATAAACATACATCAAGGATGTTCAGCTTGCAGCCCTTCTGGTTGTTATTAAACTACAGCTCGTAGCAAAACCCCAGGCAGCTGGAAGAGGGATGCTGAGAGTTATAGTTTATAAACAACTGAAGAAAAGTTGTAGGTTGGACATCCCGGACATCCATACCAATCATAAGGAACACCTTGATCTATTTTGATGCCTTGGGAGCCCATTTATCTCTAACTTTGGCCCCGCTTCTTCAAGGCAAAGTGATTAAACGACAAGTATGGGGTCCGTTATCCGGAAACCCGTTATACAGAAAGCTCAGAACATTGCAAAGGCCATTTCCCATAGACTCCACTATAAACAATTCATTCTAATGTTTAAATATGGTTTCTTTTATCTCTGTAATAATAAAACAGTGATCGTCCTTCCTGGAACAGAATGCTAACAATGCGTTTATGGATGTAGATCATAATGGGACATCATCACTAAAAGCAGACCTCACATTAGTAATGTGTGGGCACTCCTGCTGTACAAGGTACTGTTTTGTTATTACAGAGAAAAAGGAAATCAGACAGTCTGTTGCTGTTGCATGGCTATACAGGTATAGGATCTATTATCCAGAAAGCTCCAAATAATGGAAAGGCCATTTGCCATAGACTCCACTATAAGCAAATAATTCTAATGTTTAAAAATGGTTTCCTTTTTCTCTTTAGGATCTATCATCCAGAAAGCTCTAAATTGTGGAAAGGTTGTCTCCTATAGATTTCATATTAATCAAATAATTCAAATCTTTAAAAATGATTTCCTTTTTCTCTGTAATAACAAAACAGTACCTTGTACAGCAGGAGTGCCCACACATTACTAATGCAAGGTCTGCTTTTAGTGATGATGTCCCATTATGATCTACATCCATAAACGCATTGTTAGCATTCTGTTCCATGGAAAATATTACTTAAATATGAATCTATGATAACATGCGTATTGCTATATTTAACAAACAGCTATTTCTTATGCTGTAACCTTAACATAATAAATATCTCTACTGGTAGACCTTTTGGGCACCTCTTTTGTACTTGATCCAAACTAAGATGTAATTAATTCCTCATTTGAGGTAAAACAATCTTATTGGGTTTATTTAATTTTTACACAATTTTCTAGTAGACTTAAGGTATGAAGATCCAAATTATAGAAAGATTCCTTATCTGGAAAACCCTAGGTCCAGAGCATTCAGGATAACAGGTCCAATTCCTGTACCATTCTGTTTATATGGAATCTCCAGGGCAGGAATGATGAGCCTCTGGTCCTCCAGCTATATCTCCCAGCAAC
Source organism: Xenopus borealis (assembly GCA_024363595.1). Lineage (NCBI taxonomy): Eukaryota > Metazoa > Chordata > Amphibia > Anura > Pipidae > Xenopus > Xenopus borealis. Next base: position 124,175,622 of record CM044441.1, on the reverse strand, counting down.
CCCCTTACTACTATCCAGTGCCAATGGGGTGTTGGGTGGATGAGGCTAGAGGGTAGCAATTATGGAAAGATCCCTTATCTGGAAAACCCCACATCCCTATCATTCTTGATAGCAGGTCCCATACTTGTACCATCCTGTTTATATAGAATATCCAGGGCAGAAATGTTGAGCCTCTGTTCCTCCAGCTACCCAGCAACCCCTTTACAACTATCCAATGCCAATGGGGTGTTGGGTGGATAAAGCTGAAGGGTAGCAATTTAAATGTGCGACTGTGATTCTCTCTGGGTGATTGTTTACATACACAAGAACACCTGCAGCTGCTGTATAGACACAGTCATTGAAAAGAGCATTCACTTTTATGAGCTGTCTAAGCATTACCAGGGAAACATTGCATTTCTACATCATCCCATGTTTTTGGAGCCCTTTAGGTCCATCCACCTGATGCCACATGACTCTACTTGATCAAAGCTCCTTTGGAAGTAATGGCAAGGTTAGCAATATCCATCAGGGGGATTAGGGAAAGCCCTCATCCACTTACCTCGTTCAATGTGATCTCTCCCAGTGGTTTATCCCTTCACCAGGACCTGGGTGCTCCTGTTAGATGGGGTGCAGGAGAAGCCATCCCTAGTGCCATCGCTTGTTTGAGTCAGTTCTACGGCAGAATGAGTCAAGCAGCCAGGGAAAGTAAGAAGAAAGCCATGAAGCTGTCTGATCGCTGGAGCACGAGGAAGGAGCGATTTAGCGGCGCGGAGTGGAGAGGAGCATCCTGAGGCTGCTGACATAGGCTGGGCTGTGCCACTGAACTGCAGCTCCACTCACTCACACACTCACACAATCACACACTCACACAATCACACGCACTGTCACTGTTTCAGCTGCCTGACAGGCTCTAGAGGTGACAGCTAATTGGATTGCGCTGCGCATCACCAAGGGCACCAGCAGTAGCAGCAGCAGCAACAGATCGGCCGATGCTCTTCCCCAGAGCCAAGAAATCCCGAGTAGCAACAGCAGCAGCAACAACACAAGCAGGAGAGGAGGAGGTGGAGGAGGGGGGTCGGGGGAAGCCTATTCTGAGAACAGCTTTTAACCATTCCCTATACGCGTCTATTTCTGCCTTTACTCTCAGACAGCCTGTGCCGTGCCACCTACTGCACTGACATAGAATACACTGCTCTATTTATTCCACATTTTATTGGACTTTTATTGGGGGAAGGACTTTTTTTCAGTATAGTAGACCCCCCCCCTGCAAGGAGGGTGTAAGTAGCCAGTGTCGGACTGGGACACCAGGGGGCTAACAAAAAACCTTAGACCAGGGAGCCCACCTTCACTACTATTTTTTTTCCTCTCCTCACTCAACCTCTATTCTCCTAGTCTCTTTTTTTTTTCTTTTCTACATACTGTATCTATTCTTCCATCTATTTAGCCTCATTATTCTCATAGAAATAGGGAATGGCCATGAAATAGGCCAAATGTTTAGCAGCATGAGGGCCCACTGACTCCTGGGTCCACCTGGACTTTTCCTGGTATCCCTGTGGGCCAGTCCAACACTGTAAGTAGCCTGGGGTCCAGCAGAAGAGGGGCAGTTGCAGGTAGAAAAAGTGAGGGTAACAGTTAAATTAAGGCAAGATGGCACTAATGAGATATTGTATCTAAATATCTATCTCTAAAGGATATGCTATGCTACATACCAGCAGGTCTGGACTGGGAATCAAAATAGACCCTGGCATATAAAGTACACAGAGGTCCAACAGCCCCCCACCAGCCCAATAAATATTGACTCTCTGTTTGATCTTACAGCAGCCCCTCTAGAATTAGCCAGAATCCACAGATTGCCAGTCTGGGCATGCATGCCAGAACCACATTATATTAAAACATATATGCCATACTGATGCCATTGAGGTTGTTAGGGGGAAATACAAACATTATTTGGTTGCTCTTGCATTTAGCGCTGAGGCCTTCTCTTTAATGCCAGAAACTGGAATGTAAGTCCTAGGAAACACATTTGTATTAATACTTTGATTATGGCACAATGGAATGTATTCAAATCGATACAAAGACACATGAGGCATAATAACAATATCACCCTGGAGAAAACACTACAGCATGGGATGTCCATCAGCACCCAGGCCAGCTCAGTCTGCCCTCAATCCCCTTTCTTATGTATTTTATGACCCCGCAGCAATGCTGGTTAAGGTGAATTTGCATTTATTTCTTGCAATAACTGCTATGGGTCAGTGCAAGTCAGGGCAAATATGATAGATACTAATCATCATCAGCAGTTAAGGGGTTAAGGTGAATTTGCCTTTATTTCTTGCAATAACTGCTATAGGTCAATACAAGTCAGGAGAAATATAGTAGATACTAATCATCATTAGTGGTGAAGGTGAATTTGCATTTATTTCTTGCAATAACTGCTATGGGTCAGTGCAAGTCAGGGAAAATATGATATATACTAATCATCATCAGCAGTTAAGGGGTTAAGATGATATTGCATTTATTTCTTGCAATAACTGCTATGGGTCAATACAAGTCAGGACAAATATAGTAGATACTAATCAGTGGTCAAGGTGAATTTGCATTTATTTCTTGCAATAACTGCTATGGGTCAGTGCAAGTCAGGGCAA
>CM044441.1:123989065-124171475 GCA_024363595.1 Xenopus borealis | reverse complement strand
TTACCCAAGGCCAAGGCTCTGTTTTGTGCCACTGCTCATAAGGCACTGCACTGGCAGAAGGAGGAATCCCAAAGATCAAGCTGCCAGGAAAGCCCTGTGTGTGCTCACATATATCAAGGAGTGTGTCTCAATTACGTCACCAAATAACTCCCAGCGTAACCCTGCCTCCCTCCCATCATCCAACTGCCCGCTAGAGCTGTCACACTGCATTGTATTCATAGCCAATAATATTACACAGTGGTGTTTATAAAGGCATATTCTGGGCACATCTATACACTTTTAAACTGTGAGCTCCTCAGGCCAGGAAAATCTTAACCCTTCAAAAGCAGTTACCCTGATTTTAATGCTTTTCTTAAACAACGGTTTAGCCTGTTGACCCCTCAACCCCATTGCTCTGAAACCATCTGATTTTAAATACAGGTATGGGAGTCGTTATCCAGGACAACCAAAAAGGTCCAATTTACGGGAATTCCATTTTAACTGAATACAGCAATTCACATTTTTTTTAAAACAATTTTCTTTTTCTCTAATAATAAAACAGTAAGTTGTACTTGATTCAAACTAAGATGTAATTAATCCTTATTGGAAGCAAAACCAGTCTATTGAGTTTAATGTTTACATGATTTTCTAGTAGACTTAAAGAAGGAAAGCTACAGAAACAGTTTATTGTCAATAGATTAGCCACAATAGTGCAAGCTATAACACTTTATTTATTATGCAGAATGCTTTACCATACCTAAGTAACCAGCTCTAGAAGCTCTCTCTCTGTTTGTTTAGGATAGCAGCTGCCATATTAGCTTGCTGTGACATCACTTCCTGCCTGAGTCTCTCTGTGCTCACTCATAGCTCTGGGTTCAGATTACAGGAGGGAGGGGAAGAGGAGCAAACTGAGCATGCTCAAGCCCAAGCCTTGGAGGTTTATGCTGAAAACAGGAAGTCTGATAGAGAAGCCCATGTGTACACAATAGAAGGAAAGAAATTCTGTATTTCTTTTATCAGAGGACTCAGAGCAGCATTACTTTGAGGGTTTACTGGTGTATTTATATAGACCTTTCTGATAAGGCTTACTTAGTTTTAGCCCTTCCTTCTCCTTTAAGGCATGACGATCCAAATGGAATGAACATTCAAATTTCAGAAAGATCCATTATCTGGAAAATCTCAGGTCCTGAGCATTCTGGATAACAGGTCCCCTACCTGTCCTATACAGAAGGGCTCGTCTTCTAATGCCAGTGCTCTATTCTAGCACCGTGTTTTTGTGGTAGGCTTAAGTTATGGAGATGCAGATTACGGAAATACCCCTTATCCAGAAAACCCAGGTCCCTAGATAACAGGTCCCATACCTGTATATGCAGTGTCCTATTATTTGCTGCAAAACTGTGTAGTAAATAGGAGTGAAATGTTATATGTTTGAAAGGAAGGGGGTGAAAGACAATGAATACAGGTGAAACCAAATACTCCTGGAAGTATTCAGCTGGGTTTGCCATTCATGTAAATGCCATATTTGCATAAGCTTGCTGTGACACACCAGCTCTGCATATTATCTTGAATTTATTTTCTCCGATGCTGAAATTCGGCAAAGCATCCGTACAGCACAAATAAATACAATTTATAATGAGTACTGTTTGCACCACCAAGAACACCAGACTATTCTGCAGAGCACAGTTAGTACTTGTATGATATGCACCCCTCTCAACACCTGTCATTATTGTCACCCAATTCTGCTGCGGTTGATGCATCTTAAACCACACATAGGCTGTTGCCATAGAGACGCATCAGTTCTGATGATGGTGCATAGGCTACGTATACAGTGCATTCTGCTTTTATAGGGTGGGCCACACCAAAATGGTATGCTTTATGATCATTCAATGCCATCTTAAAATTTTACTCTATATACCCAAAATACACCCGGGGTAAATTTCCGAAATTAACGTGAAATGATCGAAGTTCGATTTTCAATTTTTCATGAAATCGTATATTCAAATTTGGCCTCTTCGATCATCGAATATCTAATAGATCGAATGATTGGATATTCGATCATTCGATGATTGAAGGAATCAAAATTTTAAATTTATTCTACTTCGCCAGATTGAACCTACTGAATTGCAATAGAAGCCTATGGGAAGCTCCCTGACCAGCAGGTACATCCATGTATCCCGTGGGTATCGGACTTGCCCGCACATCACTAGTTGCTAGGGTAATTTAGACCCTAGCAACCAGTTTGCTGAAAATGCAAACTGGAGAGCTGCTGAATAAGAAGCTAAATACTGTAACTGAAAACCCACAAATAATAAAAATGTAAGCCAGCTGCAAATTGTCTCAGAATATCACTCTTTACATCATTCTAAAGATTAATTTAAAGGAGAGCTGTGCCTGTTTCTGTGTTGTTCATGACTGAAGAAGGCCCCCAATACTATGAGGAATGGTATTTTTGCAATACAGGCCTTACAAGGAATATTTTTTTTTTGATTTTCCATACTCAGAGTTACTATGGTCTGTCTAACCAGGTAAAACAAGCATTCTGGGAAACACTGCAACATATGTTTAAACAGAGCACTTAACACTCTGTTCACCTACTATAATACTGCTGGACATCAATAAACTCTGATTAATACATCATTCAAGCTTTATAATGATTATTGATGGGCAAATTTATTCCCATGGTTTGCTGGCGTTAAAAAAAAGCGACGTCAAAAACGTGATGTGACTCATTTCTCAAATTTTTCCGCCAATTTGCGAATTTTGCGAATTTTTCGGTGAATCGAAACGGGATAGATTCGCCCATCACTAATAATGATATTAAATAACAAAAAAACACATTCCAATATATTTCATTCTATACCTGCCCATTTAAATAACAACAGTGCCTGTATATATATATATACTCAATGTATAGACGCAAATCGATATTGGTTGTCCCTGAATGATGCACACCATTCCCAATAATGATGCTGTCGTCTAAACACTGAGAATGACACACGCCTCATTGTAATTTACTAAATTGGCCATCTTTAATTTACAGTGGAGTTTAACAACTTACTGGATATGAGAACAAAGCATACATCACAAAGACATCATTTGTTTACGGCTGTGAAACATTTTATCAAATTAACGTTTATGAAATAATTATCAGAAATAAGCCAATAAACTTCTGGTTTTACACTTCTCTATCTCCTAGGCATTAAAGGGCAAGGAAAGGAAAATGAATAAAATCCTATTTTTACTTTCTTTCATGAAAACGAAACCTATCTCCAATATACTTTAATTAAAAAATGTGTACTGTTTTTATAAGAAACCTGACTGTATTCAGTGAAATTCTCCCTTCATTTAGTGCTGTGGATAGGAATTGTCAGATGGTCCCTAACTTCTGGCAGAGAAACAATCATACTTATGAACAGCAGGGGGAGCCCCCGCCTTACTTACCAGCCATGCAGAACTCTAGCAGTTTTGTTTGTGTCCCTGTTTTGATCATTTATGGCGATCCCTAAGCAGCCCAGATCACACAGAGCATGTGCACAGTCTTGGTCTTGCAAAGATGTATAACAAAGTTACAAGATGACAGCCCCCTGTGGTCAACTTTTAAAGCATGTTTAGGTTTAGTATACAAAATAGAGCATTTCTAGCCTTATTCTATTTTAGACTTTCCTTGCCCTTTAAATGTCACTGAATATAAGTCAATTAATGACGCCTGGGATACGCCTACAATAATTCCACTGAGAAGGATGCCATCTATTAAACAGCTGCCGTGTATGTAAATTTCCATAAATAGTTGTAATCACTATGAAAACAAAGAGATCAGCTCAATAGTCAATAAGACCAAAGTCCATTAGTGAAATTGAATAGAGTCTGCATTTGCTGGTGATTATTGGGTATGATACAGTCTTCACATACACTCCCATGAATAAAATCTACAAGTGAGCTTTATTACTGATATACAAGTTATTTGTCACTACATGGACTTACCTGCATGTTGTGAGAGTAGAAATTTGTACCCCTCACCCTTGTGCCCAATGACAGCTAGAAGAATGTTGTACAAGTATGGGACCTGTTATCCAGAATGCTTGGGCCCTGGGGTTTTCCAGATAATGGATCTTTTGTAATTTGGATCATCATACTGTAGGTCTACTAAAAAATCATGCAAATATTAAATAAACCCAACAGGCTGGTTTTGCTTCCAATAAGGATTAAATATATCTTAGTTTGGATCAAGTTCAAGCTACTTTTTTATTATAAGAGAAATAAAGGAAATTGGATTATTTAGATAAAATGGAGTCCATGGGAGATGGATTTTTTGTAATTCTGAGCTTTCTGGATAACAGGTTTCAAGATAACATATCCCATACCTGTAGTTGGCACACTCACAATGAACAATTGTGTAGTACGCTAAAGGCTTACATCTGTGAAAGACAATGAATTACACTTCGAAGCATAATGAAATAATCTGAATTTTTTAAATCAAAAAAGGAAACTTATGGGTGCACCAAGCTCAGAATGCCAACATGGCATTTAATGGAGTTGTTCATCTTTGAATTAACTTTTAGTATTGTATAGAGAGTGATATTCTGAGACGATTTGCAATTGGTTCTCAAATGACTGGTGTGGGGAGTTCTCGGTATATAGATTAATCCAACAATCCAATCACAACATTGTAACTCTTCAGAGAGGTGACATCTGAAATTCACAGAGGTGTTGATTCTGTGTAGTTACAGTGATGGGATTACCAATATGTCATGCAACTCCTAGAAAACAGGTGTTACTTGTGAGAGTTGCATGAATGCATGTGTGAATTGTTCTGAAACTGCCAGGGAACAGATGTAAGTAACACCATTGTATATAACAGATACAGTAACGTAACTAGGCGGGGGCGGGCCCAGGTGAGGGCCGTGCAGCTGGGCCCCCCTCCCCACCCCCTCCGTTCCGATTTTTTTGGCTGCAGCGAGGCGAATACTGCCGGGGGGGGGGGGCCTGGTACACTCGCACCCCCTTCTCCCCTGGTAGTTACGCCACTGAACAGATAGGTGGTGTTGAAGGCCCCCGCCTCTGTTCAGGGATGGTTTTTCCACCTTAACATGAATCACCTCTTTCACACCTCTTTCAAACCAGCGGTCTTCTTTATCCAAAATCTGGAAATTACTATCTTCAAAAGACCACCTGTCTGCTACATACAATGCTGTTCTAACATCTGTTCCCCGGCGGTTTCAGAACTCTTCACACATCCATTCATGCAACTCTCACAAGTAACACCTGTGTCTTAGAGTTGCATGACACATTGGTAATCCTATCACTGTATAAGAAGAAATACTTTAACAGTTTTGGACAAAATTGTCTGCTAAATCACAGATTAAGATTTTATCCCATTGCACAAGCACCATCGTCAACTTATTTTACTAACATACATTAGCTAGACATCCTATTGGATCTTAATTAAGATATACAATGTTCATGTTTGATTAGTATGTATGTAGAATCCCCTGTTATGGGGTTAAAATCTCAGGTCAAGGGACTCCTAGCAAAACTTCCCCTTTCCATATATGATGGTTTCATCAAATTATCGCTATTCTTAAAGGGGTTGTTCACCTTTGAGTTTACTTTTCGTATAATGTAGAGAGGGATATTCTGAGACAATTTGCAATTGGTTTTCATTTTTTATTATTTGTGGTTTTATAGTTATTTAGCTTTTTGTTCAGCAGTTCTCTAGTTTGCAGTGTCAGCTATTTGGTTTCTAGGGTACAAATTACCCTAGCAACCCTGCATTGATTTGACTAAGAGACTGGAATATGAATAGGAGAGGGACTGAATAGAATGATAAGTAATAAAAAGTGGCAATAACAATACATTTGTAGCCTTACAGAGCATTTGTTTTTAGATGGTGTCAGTGACCCCCATTTGAAAGCTGCAAAGAAAAAGAAGAAAATTGCAAATCATTAAAAAACTATGAAAAATAAATAATGAAGATCAATTGAAAAGTTTCTTAGAATTGTCCCTTCTACAATATACTAAAAGTTAACTTGAAGGTGAACCACCCCTTTAATAATTTGACAGTTGGTTAAAAAACACTATGCTGACTTCATGTTTGAAAGAAGAAATCAGTAAGGTGTGTGATGCTTTGCAGTCAGCGAAACCACCTACTTATGCTTTGATATTAATCTAACTCAGTTACAGCATCTGGTTGTGTATGTATATCTTCTTGACCTGTTTTGAGGTCTACCAAGCCAGTTTCTGCCCTACCAGTTCTGCAAGCATTGTGTGTAATTTATAAACTACACTTGCCATATGGCTGTAAAGTTGCCATAATATTCCCCGTTCCACCCAATCAGCTATTACTGGCACTGAGTTGAATATTGGAGGTACAGGTATGGGATCCATTATCCGGAAATTCCGAATTACCAAAAGGCCATCTCTCTCATAAGCTCCATTTTATCCAAATATTTACAAATGAATACATTTTTCTCTGTACCTTGTACTTGATCCAATCTAAGATATGTTGTTCCTAACAGTTGTGTCCTTTACGTCTGTGGTCTTTCCTCTTTCCCGTGACCATTGCGTTCTTAGTACAGGTATGGGAAACCTATTATCCAGAAAGCTCTGAATTATGGAAAGGCCATCTCCCATAGACTCCATTTTATCCAAATAACCCAAATTTGTAAAAATTATTTTCTTTTTCTCAGTAATAGTAAAACAGTAGCTTGTAATTGATCCCAATTAAAATATAATTAATCCTTATTGGAAGCAAAGCCCACCTACTGGATTTATTACATTTTCTTGTAGACGTATGTCTGAATAACAGGTATTATACCTGCAATACTATTTGCTATTTGTTACCAGACTGCTACATTTTTGAACATTTTGCTACATTTTGCTACATTATCACACTTAGCCTCATTTCATTACCGTAAAATAGGATTGTAGTTCAATTACAAAAATCATTTCAGCAAATGCACCCAGATTTAAGCCTACATAGTAGTGATGGGCGAATTTATTCGCCAGGGGCAAATTCCCGCGATTCGCCGCTGGCGAATAAATTAGAGAAACGCCAGCAAAAATTTGCCGCCGAAAAATTCACCCAAAAAACGAGTCGCGCGTAGTTTTTGACGCGACACGCGCCGAAAACGACGTGACGGGCACCGGAAACTACATGACGCGCGTCAAAAACGACGCGCGACTCGTTTCGCAAATTTTTGCACCAATTCGCGAATTTCTCTCGAAATTCGCTAATTTTCCGGCGAAACGCATGAGATTCGCCCATCACTACTACATAGTGAATTATCCCTGATATTATGAAATACGGACTGTTTCCTTCTGGTCTAGTAACCCATAGCAACCACTCATATGGTTGCTTTCATATACAGTAGATGTTACCTGATTATTGGTTTCTATGGGCTACTGCAGCTTTATCAGATTTGTGTTTCCATTTGTTTATTACTCCACGGGTAAGTCATTCATTCCACCTAGATATAAAATCTTAACATTGTCCAATGTGCAGTTGGTTCACATTCCATTGATTCTATTTTGTCAGTCTGGAAAATATATATACAGCAATTTAAAAAATATGGCAGATTATACAGAACCCTGATAAAGCGATCATTATATCTAAAACCAATGTCAGTCTCCTGCTTGTCATGTGCCCCTTTTCATTGAGGGATCGTTTATTTCTTAGACTCAGAACCAATGTATTTTGTTTGCACTTATATTAAATCTCGTCTTGTTTTTTTCCTTTTTTTTACAGACATGAAATACAAACGTACTGCTAAAATGAGATAAGAGCAAATATCCTTTTTTCAGAAGGCGTTAGTTAAAGGCACAACAGGCAGCCAGCCCCCGGGGCGAGCTACTATTGTCTGCAGACAGCAGTTTTGATAAGACACAAAGTGGCAATTCTCTGCTTCAAGCATCCCCAAAGCAACGATGTCTATGGGATAATGCCATCCCCTCTCTGCTTTCTGTTCTCGAAAACCAGGTTCCTGTGAAACATTATATGGAGAATGGGCAGCTCGGATTGCTTTGCCAAGTTTAAATTAGAACACTCATTACTTGAAAATCATTTCCATGAATATTGCAGAGACTTAGAACTAATGAGCATTCTTTTGGCAGTCTAGTTCTTTGTGAAATCGGATTTGAGTTTAGCCAACTTAATGATATCATAACATCATTGTTTGGATTTAGTCAGTTTAGACAAGATCCCAAAGGCACTTATTATGAGAGAGAGTAAGCAGCACAGCTCTTTTAAAGGGATTCTAATTGTTGTAGTATAGTTTTGATTACTAATTTACACGGTGTACATTGCAAGTAATTATTTCTAGCATTTAAAATGTTATTCTAACCAAGAAATGTATTTTTTTTAGTTGCAGTATTGTTGTAGTCATTGTGCCTGGTCATGTGCTTTCAGGAAGATTCAGCACTTCACAATGGAACTGCTTTCAGACAACTATTGTTTCTCCTACTTAAAGGAGAACTAAACCTCTCATTAATAAAACCCCTACCCCCCTGACCTACATAGTCCCCCCTCCCTACTCCTTCCCCCCAGCCCAGGTGTAAACTCCAGTAATTGCCCATAAGTCTTTACTTAACTTTCCTTGCAGATTCAGCGCAGCGGAGCTTATGGGCGTCATCTTCAGCTCTTCAGTCTTCTTTGGGAAGTAAGCGCCATATTGGCGCATGCGCAGTTGGAGCAGTCTTCAGGTTATTGACAACTGTGCATGCGCCGAAAATAACGGAAATTTCCGAATGGAAGAAGACCGAAGAGCAGGAATATGGTGCTCGTAAGCTCCACTGCACTGAATCTGCAAAGGGAGGTAAGTACAGACTTTGGGGCAATTACCTGAGTTTATACCTAGGCTGGGGGGGAGCAAGGAGGGTGGACTATGTAGGGTAGGGGTTTTATTAATAAGGGGTTTAGTTCTCCTTTTATGTAACTGAAGGAGCCACGTCTTGGGTTAGCCGACCTTGGATTTTTAGTGTGGAGTGCTGTTCTTAAACTCTAGGTGTGGCATAGGAGTGTTTTTAGCAATGCGTGTATTAGGGAGCTGTTATCTGGTTACCTTCCCATTGTTCTGTTGATGGGCTGCTGGGAGGAAAGGGGGGTGACATCACTCCAACTTGCAGCACAGCAGTAATGAGTTTATTATCAGAGCACAAGTCACATGACTGAGGGTACCTGGGAAACTAACAACATATAAAAATTGCTTTCACATGACAGAAATATGTTGTTTATGTCCTTCCCTCTCAGCCTCTGTGTTTCTGTTAATAAAGATTGTACCCAAACAAATACATTTTAATAACTTGCCCACAAGATAATATTAGACAGACTTATACCTGCTGCTACATAGAAGCAGAAGGTAGTTAACCTTTAGTAAATAATAGTCCTAAGCATTAACACAGGGTTGTTCTCTCCATGTCCTGGCAACACCCACCCTCTGCCATGTTTATTATTCAGCAGCAGTTCACACAACACTTGTGGTGGTGTGGTCTATCGTACAGGGCCACAGTTGAGAATGATATTATTGCAGGAAGGCAGGAAGGAAATATGTGGGAAAATGTTGTTAAATGCTCAAAGGAAATTGTATATTGTGAGAAGTCTGGTTTAATTGCCAGATCTGTTTACCCTCATAACGCTCAGTCAGAGAAGAAATGTTATAGGTTCGGTGCACCAAGCTCAGCGAGGGAGGAGCAGGTAGTGGGGGAATTGGGCTGTGACTAAGGGGAGACAGACAGAAGTACGTGCCTAGTACCCCCCACCATTGCATACTAAATATGTTCCTCTTCTGCATACCCCAAGTTCTAGCCCATAATGATCTGCAGTCAGCATGATTCTATGATAATAATCTAACTCAGCTGAAGCATTTGGTTATTTATGTTTATCTTCTTGGCCTGTTTCTGAGGCCTACAGTGCCAATCTCTGCCTTAACAATCATTGAACAAGTAGTTAGCAAATCCATCAGGGATTCATAAACTGTAAGACTCCCACTGTTAATCTCCAACATTCCAACTGAAGGCCTGCAGGTTAGTTATCCCTGACAGATTTACTAACCAATTGCCACACAATATACTATTTCATTTGTGCTTGTTCAACACTTTTCTTTGGGAGTATGTTGGGTGCTAAGCAGGCCTGGATTTGTTGGCAGGTCACAAACGCCTGGGATTAGGACAGCAAGGGACTTGGGACAGCATGCGACTCACTGGCTGCATTTCAACTGGGGACTCTGTACAGGGGAACTGCAGTAGCAGCAGCAGCAGGGAATAGGTGTGGGCATGAGAGAGTATGGGGCTGTTTGTGAGCAGGTTTGGGGTGTGTTTCAGGTTGGGATGTGAAATTGCGTGAGGGGTTAGTGTGCTGGGGGGTTGAGTGGCCTAGGGGCCCACCAAGTTTAAATCAAGCTCTAATGCCAAGTAAAATGCCCTCTATAAGAATTTCATTTGATCAAGCCCTTTCTGCTTACCCTAAAACTGGCAGTACAATCTTTCCCTAGAAAAATTAAAGCTTAACTCAAACATGCTCCTTTGTTAATTGCAGTGGCATAATTAGATGCTACTGGGCCCCACAGCAAATTAAGTTTAGGAACTGTTATACAAATTGTTGTGTTTGGTAGCAGGCCATTTGTATAAACACCACACAAATATATGCTTACATTTCTCATTAACTAGGGCCTAGTGGGTCTAGCTATAAATCATGGCCCCCCTCCCTGCAGCTGCAGGGTCTGCTTCCTCTGTAGTTATGCCACTGGTTAGTGTCCCTAACATGCTTTTCTTTTAGGCAATTAAAACTGATATTGTCAAGAAAGAAAGGTAGTTGTATAAAGTACAGAAGAAGAATGCAGAAGAAGAATACTTGGTGGCAGTGCAGGAGCCCATTCTGAACCCTATGAAGAGGCTGTGGTGGAGTTTTAGGGACGATCTCTAAGGTATTTACATTGGAATGTACGGTACTGGAGTCCTAGAGAAATGTTTATGACTTTACTGCAGATATACAGTACAAGCAAGAAAGGCATTTTCTCATGCCTGGGGTGTAACAAGAACACACAACCCACCCACCCTGCTTTCTATATAGTTACGCCCTATGAATGGGATGACCCTGCCAAATAACTGAATTTTATATAATTGGAAATGATTTCTGATTGGGACTATTCACTCTGTGGAATATATTAGCACTTCATAAATTCCTAATATTTACAGTAATAAAAAGAAAAGCAAAGTCCAAAAACATCAGTTAATAAACAATATAGATTTTAAGGATACCTAGTTTACCTATAAGTCAAGGAGGAGGACCAAACTTTTTATAACTATGAGATTCTGTGGAGAACAATATAGACACATCAAGGGTTGGGGCAATAAATATATATGTGTTTGCTTGTGTGTGTTTGCATTTCTTCTTAGACAATAAGACAAAAAGATCTGCTCGTTTGGTAACATCGCCAAACGAGCGGATCTTTCACGATATGCTGGGGGTAATCCGAATATTCGGCCCTATGGACGAAAGATCGGATTATGCCGAGGGCAATGGGCTTCGACGGGTCGGGGAAAAATCAAACCTTCACAATCGATATTGTGGCCAGATATCGACTGATAAGCTGTGAAATTGGTCTAAACAACCAATATAGGTAACTTTATCTGCCCATGTATGGCCACCATTACTTGCAGGCCATCTAGCTATGTATACTGGCAAGGTAACATGATTTATTCTACTCTCTGTGGACCTGTGAATTGTAAGTACAAAACATATTCCTAATTCAGTACATGAAATTGTGTCCGGTTTCACACAGCTGCCAAAGCTTTGCTATTGCTTCCCCAGCAGCCCCTGGATAATAACTATGTGGCCATGTGAATTCTTCATGGGCTCTGGAGAAGGTTTAGACTTTAGCTTTTGGAGTTCTTCATTGGCTCTGGAGAAGGTTTAGACTTTAACTATGGGAATTTGTCATGGGTTCTGGAAAGGGTTTAGACTATATGGGAATTATTCTTGGGCTCTGGAGAAGGTTTAGAGCCAGTGATCCCGAACCAGTAGCTTGTGAGCAACATGTTTCTCTCCAACCCCTTGGATGTTGCTCACAGTGGCCTCAAAGTAGGTGCTTATTTTTGAATTCCAGGCTAGGAAGCAAATTTTAATTGCATAAAAATTAAGTATTGTACCAAGCAGAACCTCCTGTAGGCTGCCAGTCCACATAGGGGCTACCAAATAGCCAATCACAGTCCTTATTTTGCACCCCAAGGGACCTTTTCATGCTTGTGTTGCTCCCCAACTCTTTTTATATTTGAATGTGGCTCACGGGTAGAAAAGGTTGGGGATCCCTGTTTAGACTTTAGCTTCAGAAATTATTCATGGGCTCTGGATGATAGTTAAGATCCCTGTTATTCTAGCATAGTAGCTTATGTAAGTGATTTTGAGATAAGTAGGAGGCTACTTATCACTTATACATTTGTATTGACCTTGGTGAGTCCATTTCCAACTTCTTCTAGCTATGGGAATTCTTCATGGGCCCTGGAGAAAGTTTACACCCATATGATATAGAAAATACTAGCATAGTAACTTATGTAAGTTCAGGTAACTTAACAGGGAGGTTGATCATTTTACTGATCCTTCAGTATTGGTCTTGGTGAGTCCATATTCAAATTCGCAAAGGAACATTGAATATCATTTCACTTAGTTCTCTTTCAGAATGTGTTCTTCATAAGAAATGCAGTTTGGGTAATTTTACCTTCCCAGGGCCTGACAGCTGCTGCATGACATGAAGATGAATGTGTGCTAAATATGGCCCTCTTCATAGAGCAATACATTTTTAATGGAAAACAGAGTCTGTTTAAACAAACAATGACAGCTTTCAGGTTACCGTCGAAATAGCATATGGGAACAAGGAATTAAGAGCAGAGAATGTTCTGTGAAGCAATAAAACTGCCAGACTCTGTGGGGTGACTTGGATGGGTAACTGCTTGACTGATAAAGAAAGGACTGCAACTATAATTCAGAATAGGTTTAACTAGGATATTATACAGACCAAATATGGGCTTAGAATGATACTCCCTTTGCAGGAGTTTTCTTTCTTAGCAGAATAAGTTATCTGAGAATTGTTTTTTATATGAAAACATGACCATTAGTCTCATTAAATGAACTGTTCAATATAAAATTTAAATTGAGTACAAAATAAAAAATGTTTCTAATATAGTTAGTTAGCCACAAATGTAGTAATAGTCATAATAGTCATAACACTACTTCCTGCTTTGCAGCTCTCTTATTGGTCAGTGACCTGTATGCCAAGGATGAAGAGCAAACTAACTGCACAGGTATGTCCCATGTGGCCACCCTTCAAGTCACCAACTAACTAAGAGTTAGAAAGCTGCAAAGGAGGAAGCTGAGTTCTGGCTATTATGTTAGACATCTGTCACTCCAGCCTTTATACATTTTTGACTAATTCAAATTGCATAGCCTATCTATTTAGCTAGTTTTTATTTTTACACTTCCTTTAAAGTGAGTGGCACATTTCTTAAGTCGTATGTACTGTCAGGGTACACACGGAGTGATTTTTAGAGAGAAAATACTTCCTGCACTTTTCTTTTCTCGTCATTCTAAAGTTATATATACTTTTACTCCTCCCATGAGACTTACACATTTGATTATCATTATTTTACTATCTCTGCCTTTAGCTTTCCTCTTCTGTCCAACTTCATCTTCTTTTATTCTGTCAGTTTATCCTCTGTTTCCCTAGGCATGTGTCATTTTGTCCTCAACCAACAATTCTTCACCTTCTGCTCCCCCAAACTTTAATTAAAATGTCCCATTCCCCTTGTGCTCAGTGGTGTAACTAGGGTACTGAAAGTTCTGCTATAAAACTCTACCTGGGCTCCCCACCCAGCCCAGCCAGAAGATGTGATGCAGGCTCATTCTTACTGTCGGGTGAGTTTGACAGGTCTGGGAGCAGTCACAACCACTGCTCCACCAGTAGTAATGCCACTGCTTTTGTCATTCTCTGCACCATCCTCCCTCTTTCCACAATTCCTTCTCTGTGATTTTCTCTCCATACTCCAACTTCTTGACAACAACAACAATCTCACTACCTGTTAAGCAGGTTATATACAGCATATAGACTTAAAAGGTTGAACTTGATGGACCTGTGTCTTTTTTCAATCTAACTTACTATGTTACTTTGTTACTTCAACCCTCATTAACCCCCGTCCTCACAGAGACCCTAAGTTTGCTTTTGGTTTAATTATGAAGAACAGTGCTATATCCTTGTTGGAGGTCACTGTTCTCAAGTAATATTAATGAAATCTTCACCCTCGAACTACCACGCTGGTACTGTTAAGTCACGGAGCGGAAGAGCATTTTATTTATACAAGCTCAAGCTGCAACTGTGAATGAGCACAGAGACCCAAAGATGTTCATAGCAGATGGAACAAACCACTCTTTAAAACAACAAAAAAATAGTAACACAACAGAAAGCAAACTTCAAACCCTCCCCCCTCAGTGGTAATGAAATGACAAGATGCCTAACACTAGTTCCAACGTTACAAACCCTGGGTGGGCAGCAGGCCCTAATCAGCCACACCAAGATGAAGACCTTGGACAGCAGAGCACATCAGGATTACGGCCCACAGGGATTTTCCCTGGTATCCTTGTGGGCTAGTCTGACCTGTACCATTCAGCCAACGTACACATAATTTGTTTCCTATGATGTTATTGGAATGTGTAATCTTAGGAATCTTACAAACTGCCTAGATATAGATGGGAATGGTTGTCTCCTGTGAATGCCACCACATAGAAGAAAAGTGCCACATAAGTGCTATTAGAATTGCACCTAATAGGGCAAAATTGCACCCTGGGGGCAAAAGCACTAAAGCACAGAATTTTTTGCAAGGACCCGGGAGGGGGGGGGGGTGCACACCACATCTAATTGGGGCATGCCAGCATCAAATTTCATGTGCCATGTGTCTAATTCAGGAATGCCAGTGTTCAATTCAGTTTGTCTGCATCAAATTCAGTGTGGTCACGTCAAATTCAGTTTGTCCGTGTCAAATGCAGGCCCAGATTTGTGGAAAGGCCACCAAAGGCCCGGGCCTATGGTAACAGGATTTTAGGGGGCGGCATGCTGCCCAGCCACACCCACATTGGTTCGGAAACACTGGTGATACGCAGGAAATGCTATAGTTTTTTAAATTTCCCATGCACCAATCCCCGTTGCTCCAGAACTGATGATTTGCGAATAAAGGACAGAGTATGGGGGCGATGAATGGCAGTGGGCCTATGGGCACCCGCTATGTAAATCCATGCGGACTCAGCTCAGAGGCCCAGTTCAGGTATGTCCACGGCCCGGTGGTTTGGGACCCCTGCATTAAAGGGCACAAGAACATGACCTATTGTGCTCAGTCTAGGAACACTTGTACTACCCTGAGTACAGAGATAGCGCAGAAAAGCTCCCATGCAGGCTGCGTGTCCTGATGTTCCCTACCCCATGTGTCTGAATGACAAATACCTCTTAAACCTCTCTTGAAAGAAAAAGATGGGCAATTGCTGCCTTTTTTTCACTCTGCACACTGAGTTCGGCTTCTCGAATGAGGCCTATTAACTTTATATCAAAATAAGACCTACAATTTACTCAGTATGTGGATGCAAGGTATATTTTTCTACAGATTAGCATCTCCACATTTCTCTGATATTCTCTAATAAAGAGAATGTGAGCCTATTAAACATTTCAATTAAAGCCAAATAAAAGGTATAAAAGATGGTGTTATCCTTGTGTTAAATACATATTTGTCCAGAAATCACTTGTGCAAGCTCTAGCATACAGCAGTTCAGGTGAGATTAATAGGGAACTGTCATGCACATTCTCCAATAGCAAATGGTAACTGCTTGTTCTTTCTACTTGAAGAGTGGTTTCCTGCTGTACCGTTAAAGCTCTTAATGATACAGAGCTGCCAGTACACCTAACACCAGAAGGATTACTGTGCTCCTACTATCTATTTTCTGTCTCACACAAAACAAGTATTTATCTGTCTCATTTATTAAGTGGACTTTCTCTTCTCTAAATAAAGAGGAATTTATATGGAGTTTCTGGCTGTCCTTCTGTATTACTCAAATAAGGCACATGCCACCTCGCTGGGCCCGTGCCCAAATGTAATTAATGAAAGCAGTATGTGACTGTCCCTTTCCATTCACCTCACTGCTCCTTCTGACTCCTAAAGCCAAGACTTCCATTTCCACAACCCCTTGCATGTTCTGCGATAAAACAACCTGGGAAAAAACATGCAAAGCTTTGTGGAAATTGGAGGAGGATAGAAATGGACAGACTGATTCGTAATTTGCAAAAGTTGCTAAAAATTTAATTTTGCTTCATCAGGTCCTTTTTTTTCATTAGAGGTATGGAATTGTTATCCAAATTCCTCCACATAAGGGGTCTTTTCATAATTTCGAGACTCTGTGCTAGTCTTTTAATAAGTGTTGGATGGAGGGTCCGAGGCCCACCAGGGCTTCCGCCATAGGGACTCCCACTCCCCCTTAGGGCCCTCCACCCAACCCCAAGCACCTGTGGGCCAGCCACAACCTGGCACCCCCCTGCATACTTCTTCTCTAGTTGCAGCCACGATCAGTGCTGGGGGGGGAGATCAGGGGGTCTTAGAAGGGTCTGGGTCAGTGGGGTTCACAAGGGCCAGGGCCTTACTCAGTGTTCTGCCAGCCCAGTCCGACCCTGCATTTAATAGTGATAGTTGAAAACATACTTGTGAATCATTACATTTCAATAATCATGGAAAAGCATCTTCACACTGGTATCCTAGGAAAAGCCTTGTGACTCATGGGTATTTTTAACTTCATTTAAATGTCTGTTATTTACTCATCAGAGGTGTTTTAAGCAGCCGGTCTAAAAGAGGTTGATCTGTCAAATGGTTTTTCATAATTAAGTCAAATATAGCTCAATAAGATTATATTTAGAGAGAAAGGAAGGCAAATAACAGAACTGCTATTTAAAGTTTGTGCCTACATCCTGTGATTTCTTTTTATAAATGATAAACATTATTAGGCAGCAGTTATCTGACCCAGTGCTATATCAAACATACCTAAAGGCTCATTTAAAGTGGACCCGTCACCCCAAAAAAATATTCAAAATCATATTTTATCACATTAGTCAAGCAAAATGAACATTAATTATACTATATAAATTATTTTATTCTTGTTTCCTTCAGTCTGGGAATTCATAATTATAGCAAGCAGGCAGGAGCCATTTTGTGGACACTGTTATTAAGACAAGCCTTGTATCATCTCAGAATCTTGTTTGTGCACCAGAATGGGGGACCCAATGTCTATCCCCATGTCCTGGCTACACAATTAAATGGTTAAGAGAACTGGGGGAATGTGTGGGGAGCAGTGGCATCTAGGAAGTGCTGAATGGAAAGTGAAAGTAATTATCTGCCCCGCCTCAATGCCTAGGCATAGAGGAGTGGCAGACAATATTTGACAGCTGAGATTTTTAAATGAGCTTAAAACAGCTATGAATGCTTTAATAAAAATTTAAAATTGGTTTTCATGTTTAATTTGAAAAGGACTTTTATTATACAGATTTTTGTGTCTGGGTGACGGGTCCACTTTAAGAACACTAGTTCAGTGTGCAAATGGATGCAAATCAGTTTTGTACTGGGGCACCTGGGGCCCTCCAGTGAACCTTACCTCAAGGCCTGCCAAATATATATATACAGAATCCCAACATTGATTCCAATTTCCACTTCTCTCTGTTGCTGCATGCCTAAGGGTGCATACTATTACCTGGACTGGATCAGCAGCATTTGGGGACAACACACAGCAGGATTTTTTCATGATCAGCAGGAGCCAGCTGTCCAACATCACTGCCTCACCCACCACTGGAAAGGATGCAGGCATGTAATCCCCTGACCTCCTTGTATAAGGGCCACATTTTTACAAGATCCTTTTTCCAGCCAATGGCACAGTAGATGGGGGCTTGACTGAGAGTGGTGGATTAGTGATGTCATGACAAAGGGTTATGACCCAATTAGGTGCAAAATTTGTACAGAATGGGGGGAGCTGTGACCTAGTGGTCAGAGTGAACAGAACATTTCATCTGGAGGAAAGCTTAAAAAGCTGAGGGGAGGGAAGGTGGTGGGGCAGGATTGGGGATCAGAGGCCATCTTAAGGCAAGGTTTAATTCCAGGGCTGTGTCCATTGGGCCTTGAACTTTGAACGCAGGTGAAATTAATCAAAGCAGATTTATGCATTTGCAAGTGCTCAACTGTGGAATTAAAGAATCCAAACAGGAATGTCTAAGGTGGTAAATAGTATGGAAAGTCTCAGGCATAAAGAAAGACTGGCCAAGTTGCCTTAGTTAAAGCTGGAGAACAGGGGTCTTAAGGGGGATAAGATAACTATTTATAAATCTATGTATAAATACATACATGAGCCATATAATAAAACCTCTGATGCTTTATTTAACAGTAGATCCTTCCAGCAGATATGAGGGCATCTTTTTAGAAGAAAGGGGGTTCCATCTTAGTATTCTACTGATGTCATTGAGCTGCTGACATCAGTCTGCTTACTGGAGTAATTGGTCCATCCACCAATGCCATTGATCTTTCCACAGATTTCATTGTTCCACCTAATGACTCTTTGACTCACTCCCTAACACCTGCTGCTCTCAGCCCAGTAAATTGAATTTTAAGAGTTGGCAACTATAGCTGCAATTGACAGGCACGTGAAAGGCGCATGAAATGGATCTGGATACCTAAAGGACAGAACGGTTAATTTATGAAAAGTCAGGGCGAAGTGCTAAAACAGAAATAATTAATTATGTTTATCCCCACAGAATCTCAGTGTTGTTGCAGTTATCCACAAAGTAAACAAATCACTGGGGAGGTGGAGATTATTTTATAAATGTGGGACTTAGTAAAAGGAAACAACACCCATACTCATACTGTATATGTAACTGTTATTAAAATAAAAACTGATTAAAATTTGAGTAATGTGTCTCAGTCTCATTATTTAACTCATTCCTGTTGTAATTGGCTGGCAGGAAGTGACAGGAACCAACTTCCTGTTTCCTGTGCAGCCAATTGAATGAGTTGTAGGGGCTGTATCCTTGTATTCCTTAGTTTTTATATTCCAGGATCTTTTCTTTTTTATCTTTTTTTTCTGTAGAGTCCTGAAAAAGCATTATTCTCTATTAAAGCATTATTATTATTATATGAAAATTGATACATTTCTGCAGTGAAAAACAGCTTATGTAATATAAAAAATTTTTGTGGTTGAGGTTGAAACCTTTTAAGGATCCAAAAATAGCGGCACAATGTGTTGAAAGCCCTTGTGCACCGTTACTCAAACCAAGAAAATCAATAGATTAATAGCAAGGGGAAAGGTACTGATAGAGAGACCAGCTTAAACTCTATTAAATATGACAGCATTTTTAAGAAAGATGTCCTTGTGTAGCCACACAATCTATTATAGCTGTATAAAAGGTTAAACTAAATTATGAATACAGCTCATTAAATTTGTCCTTGCCGTTTAAAAGTAGTTTTGTCTTTGCAGTTGTTGAAGAATGTATAGCACACTGTAAACAGCTCGATTATTTGTTCTGGCTAATGGCCTGCCATAAAAATATTTTTATTTTCAGCTACAGTATTTCTCTCACAAAGTCAAATTCACATAAATCTTGAAAACATTTAAGAACTTTGCAAAAAAAAACAATCGCACATTTTAATTTGAGTTGAAATTTGTGGATTCATTCTGAAATTGTGCATCTGTAAAATAATCCGTATGGATGGAAGATACTTTTTATTACTCATGTTTCTGTTCAGGCCTCTCCTATTCATATTTCAGTATCTTATTCAAATCAGTTCATGGTCTCTATGGTAATTTGGACCCTATCAACCAGATTGCAGAAATTGCCAAATACAATTGCCATTGGTCCCAGAAATATCACTCTCTATGTCATACCAAAAGTTAACTTAAAGGAACAGTTCAGGGTAAAATTAAAAACTGGTTAAATAGAAAGGCTGTGCAAAATAAAAAATGTTTCTAATATAGTTAGTCAGGGAAAAATGCAAACTATAAAAGTTGGAGTGACTGGATGCCAAATATAATAGCCAGAATCCAACATCCTGCTTTTCAGCTCTCTAAATCTGAGTAAGTCAGCGACTTGAAGGGGGGCCACATGGGACATAACTGTTCAGTGAGTTTGCCATTGAGCCTCTGCATTCAGCTCAGATTCAAAAGCAACAGTTATGACCCGTGTGGCCCTCCCTCAAGTCACTGATTGGTTACTGCCTGGTCACCAGGGTAACCAGTCAGTGTAAACAAAAGAGAGCTGAAAAGCTAGTAGTAGTGTCCTGTTCTTTTAGGTTAGACTTACAGTGACTCCAGCCTTTATACATTACATTTTTGGCTAACTAACTATATTGAAAACATTTTTTTATTTTGTACAGCCTATCTATTTACCCAGTTTTTATTTTTATACTGAACAATTCCTTTAAAGGTGAACAACACCTTTAAGAAAAGTTTAACATGCAGGACCCTGCTGAGCTTATGATAAAATGAATGCAAAAAGCAACACAACTGACAGCAGCACCAGTGCAAAGTCTTACATTTTTGCAGAATTATACATAAATTATACATACATTTATAATTGACTCTATTACATTTTTTGTGATTAAAAAACAATTTCCTTTACTTTTGTTATGAATGCAAAAACAAGGAAGAAGGAGGTGACAATCCCCCCCCCCCCCGAAACACTGAATTCTCATGCACAATAATAACTATAGATGTCTGGTGCACAGAATAGAATAAATAGAATAAACTTTCCATAAAAGCATTAACAAGATAAAGGGAGCAGTGTATAATGTTCAGCAGGAGATGAGGCACCTTTCCAATAGCTATATAATAGCTATATTTGGGCTAATTCGACCATCGAATTTACTAAATTTGATAAAATACTAAGAAAATCGTTTGATCATTCAATGGTTGAAGTAGTTACCCTTTAAAAAATTTTTCGATTGCCAACTTCGCCAGATTAAGCCTACCGAGTTAATATATTTGCCTACTAAATTTTCGATTGCCTACTTCGCCAGATTAAGCCTACTGAGTTACTTTATTTGCCTATGGGAAGCTCCCATAGGCTTTCTCTAAGTTTTTTTGATCAGATAGAAATCATCCGATTTTTCTAAAAAAATCTTACGAATCATACGATTCGTATGATTTTTTCGTGAAATTGGATGAATTTGAAAAAATTTTTTTTGTGAAATTGGAAATTTAGTACGATTTTTTTCATGAAATTGAATGTTCACTATTCGATCGTTCGATAGATCGAATAGCGGCAAAATCCTACGAATTCGATTTCGTCGGATTTTACTTCGGGAAAATTTCCAGAATTGAATTTGAGGGTTTTTAACCCTCGAAATTCAACCCTTGATAAATCTGCCCCTAAATGTACTAGAAACAACATTGGGCACAATGTAGGGAATTATACAGAGGACATTTAAATATGAATAGCTAAAATTATTAGTCAACTGGTATACAGCATCGGTTAGTCCAAGGTTACAGTATGCTACAAATCAGCTGTTCTCCAACCTGCTTAGGGGCCATATCATTTCTAAACTGACCCTGAGCTCTGGCCACAGCTGTTTTCTTGCAAAAACGAATAACCAGAATAAGCAGCAGCTGCTTTATTATCTGCTGTGCCTACAGTAATCATTTCTTAGCCAGATGTCACTGACAAAATTTAATTAGCACTATACGGTATAGACTTTAAAGACAAAGCCTTACAAAGTAATAGTCATTTCTCAATTCACAAATACAGAGAGCACTCAATTGTAAATGGGTGCACACATCTTTCCAACTTCAACTTGCATAAAATGGTAATGGGCAGCACTCCATTAAAGCGGTTGTTCAACACCTTTTTTCAGTTCAGCTGTTTTCAGATTGTTCACCAAAAATAATATTTTTTCAATTGCTTTCCAGGTGTTATTTTTTACAGTTTTTCCAACATTGATGTTTGAATTTATTGTCTTATCTCTGGTGTTTGAGTCTGGCAGTGATCCAGGTGCAGAATCTGAACTGTTACAATTTGCTACATTAGTTGATATATTTCTCAGCAGCCTCTGTGGAATATTAATAATTAGTTAGTAATGTGTGGGCCAGCCCAAAACCCGCGGGGTGTGGAGAAGAGATAACATTTGCATCAACTCATTTACAACAGGTTGCAGACAGTGACCCAGAGCTCCCAGAGCTGCTGCAGAAATACATAATAAGGTAGAACACAGAACTTTAAACTTCAAGAATTGAAAAACTTTCACAAATAAAAAACAGATAGGAAATGAAAAAAAGTCTAAATTAACCTTTTTTAACTCACAATGCAGCTTCCCTGCCCCCCCCCCCAAATAATCCTATATAATAAAGTTCAAGTGTCTCTGCGTCAAGTCCCTGTGTCTGTGGAATTGCGCTACTAGTTACCAGTTTTGGCCACTAGAGGTCGCCAATCACTAGCTAATGCTATTAGTACCAGTACTTAGAATAAAGACAATGGAAGCCTGTTGTGAAGTGTGTAAGGTAAATGCCTCTGACCAGTGCTTTCTGTGTTCAATTCCCATTGAGTGATAATTTATGCTAGCAAAGTAGATAGACGCGCAACTTCGCACCCTTACGCTGTGGTGTGTTTTAGCATTGTGGGTGAAAGTCTGAATTCGCACGTTAGTGAATTTGCATAGCGCAGGCGAAAATTCGCCAACAACAATTCTGTTTTTATAAATGTTTGACTACATATGTTCTAGCGCCCGTTAATTTGACGGGCTTAATGTAAAGTTCAAGTGTCTCTGCGTCCAGTGCCGCACGGACCATCTCTGGCGAATTTACGCTAACGAAGTAGAGAGATGCGTAACTTCGCACCCTTACGCTGTGGTGTGTTTTAGCATTGTGGGTGATAGTCTGAAAAACGTAAATACATTACTGTTCGCCGACCAGAGAGTAAATTCGCACGTTAGTGAATTTGCGCAGCGCAGGCGAAAATTCGCCTACAACAATTCTGTTTTAATAAATGTTTGCCTACATATGTTCTAGCGCCCATTAATTTAACGGGCTTAATGTCTAGTTTCAGTATAATTGCGTATTGCAACTAAGTATGAGCACATTAGTGTTTGCAAGACACAGGGCGTTAATAACAGCATTAGCATTTGGACAATGTTAGTTGCATTTTTGGAGGCAACCTTTTAAGAGAATCCAGGTCCAAGCTGTTGTCCAATTTAGTGCCCATTTTAATGTCATTCACCTGTTCTTGTGCCTGTAAATAAGCCCTTTAACCAGATATAGATATTGACCTTTGGCTGAAAACGAATTTTAGTCATAGCTGAGAATAAGTCGAAGGGAAGGTATCACACTGCAGACTCATTGTTATCAGGTCACTGCTTTGATCCCTCCAGACTAATGGATGGAAGGTCTCCTATTGGTATGTTGTAAGGTTTATATAATAGGGCAGAGAGGGCATTTGCCTTGGGCCCTTAGCATTACAGGGATCCCTGAGTGGAAGGAAGCAGATAAAGTGTATGTGACATAATATAATGGCTAAATATGATTAGATATTTTCATTATATACATCAGGTATATGTAGCCTGTAAACGTGACAAATGCTGTGGTCTGTATTTGGTCATGCTGACCTTCCAATAACATGCTGGCTACAAAAGGCAAGGAAAGTGAAAATAAGTTGTGTGTGGGGGGGGGTTTATGTCTGGCAATTCTAAACTGGGTGCCCTTGGCCAGTTGGAACTATGCCATGCACCCACCCGTCTGGCAACCCATCAACCCAAAGCTCCTTGTCTCCCATGAACACATATGAACCCACCAGCCTTCTTTCAGGGCTAAAGTGTAAATCCAGAAACCTGTGCTTTGTGAAATCGTTAGAATGTCTGTAGGTTTTGGCCGTCACTTTAAAAGGAAAACGAGGCAATATAGACAATGATTGATGGCAGTATAATTTCCCCATATTGTTCCACTGGGAGGCAGTTTCATTATCTACTTTATCTGCAAGATTCTTTTTTTTTATTGTTTTAAAGTGTCATTCATTTTTAGGCTCAGGCCAGACGGGAAGATTCGGGGAGATTCGTCACTTGGCGACTAATCTCCCCGAACCGCTTCCCCCTGCCTTCCAGCGTCTTTAATGAATAAACACCTGCGCCTATTCACACGCGGCGCTGCACTTTCCCGAAATCGCTCGAAATTGCCTAAGGAAGCAACTTCAGAAAAGCCATCACCGCGTGTGAATAGACACAGCCGATTATTCATTAAAGACGCAGGAAGGCAGGGGAAGCGGTTCAGGGTGATTTGTCGCCCCAAAGAAGAGGCGATTACATGCCAGGCTACAAATCTCCTCGAATCTTCCCGTCTGGCCTTACCGTGATTTTCTGCTTTGTTGACTGTTTAATTGAGATTGATCCCCCTGTTGCTAATCTCAATTAGAGATTTTGTGTTCCCGTTATTACACAGCACTATTCATACAGTATACAGCTATTATGAATAACCCACACTGAGAAAAAAAGAAGCACCTTGTTTATATAAAATAACATGTCCATGATACATCCTTTTGTTAAATTGTACAGTTGACATATAGCATAGTATCTTATTACTGCAATGGTGTGCACACTGAAAACCTCAATGTCCTTCCCACAGTGTGGCTGCATGCAGTTGGTAAACATGATTATGAATCTTAATCTCCTGAACTGCAGTAACGTTTTAACAAATTTTCATCACTGGATCATTCGTATATCATATATTTTTGGCACAGAGTCTTATAAAATATGTAAATACAACTTTTTAAGCTGTCACCAGTTTAAAAAAAATTGTATACTCTTTTTATTTAATAATATGTATTACAGGGAATGACCCACAGGCACAATTTGCATTGCTGCCTTCCAAGTAATTAATCAGCAGATCTTGTTATTTAAAGGGATACTGTCATTTCAAAATGCATCTGTTAAAATGCTGCTCCAGCAGAATTCTGCATTGAAATCCATTTCTCAAAAGAGCAAACGGATTTTTTTATATTTTCTTTTGAAATCTGACATTGGGCAGACATAATGTCAATTTCCCAGTTGCCCCAAGTCATGTGATAAACTTCAATCATTCTTTACTGCTGTACTGCAAGTTGGAGAAATTGACAAAATGGCTAGCCCCATTTCAGATTTCAAAACTAAATATAAAAGAATCTGTTTGCTCTTTTGAGAAATGGATTTCAGTGCAGAATTCTGCTGGAGCAGTACTATTAACTGATGTGTTTTGAAAAAAACATGTTTTCCCATGACCCTTTAATCCCATAATCCCTTTAAATTTACTTTTATTATGGCCAGTTCTAAGCAATTTTTCAGTCAGCCTTAGTTTTTTAATGATTTTCCATCTTAAAAGCAAATGCTCTGCAAGGCTACATGTGCTAGAGTCCTGCAGCGGGTCGGGTACCCGCGGGTTACCCACAAAATCCCACGGTACCCTGCGGGTTGCACGTAGAATTTCTGGGTGCGGGTATAGAAGCGGGCCGGTGGCTCTGCAGGTTGGCGGGTTGAGGGTCGGGTCACGGATCCCTACCATAGCGATTTTTACTCCTTTTTCTAAGCATGTCTACTACTGATGATGTCAATTCCGGTTTACGACAGCACTTCCCGATTCTTGATGGTCAGCGGGTCGCGGGTACGGTTTGGGTTGTGGGTCCAAAAATGCGAGTCGCGGGTCCAGGTTGCGGATTGCGGGTACGGGTCGGGTACGGGTCCCAAAAAATGGACCCGCGCAGGACTCTAACATGTGCATTGTTATTGCTACTTTGTAGTACTTATCTTTCTGTCTAGGCCCTCTCCTATCCATATTCTTAATTAAATCAGTGCCTGGTTGCTGGGGTAATTTGGACACTAGCAACCAGATTGCAAGAATGGCAACCTGGGGAGTTGCTACTGTAAATTAAAAGCTAAATAACTAAAAAAACACAAATAAAAAATGAAGACCAACTAACTCAAAGGTGAACAAGCCCTTTAACAAGCCTGCATACATCACAAAAACTACAAGCACCCTTTTTGTAATTCTACACAATGCAAGCTTTGATCATTTAATTTGTGCTATGTCATCTGCAATGTGGAGAGTTAATTGGGAGCTGAGAGAACAGCAATGAAGAATTGATTATGTGATTGCATGGGGTGACATGTTATGTTCAAGGCCTGACTATTTGTAACCTGAGGTCAAATCACACAGTTGTGTTAGAGGATTATTCAGCAGCAGCACACTTATCTGGAAGATTTCATACTATTTCCAGTCAGCCTCAATATGATCACTACATCTGAAATTGGCTCAAAACATGAATGATTGCATGGCCTTGTTATAACTGTTAGAATACAGAACCTTCACAGATTTGAAACTCTTGTGAGCAGGGCCTTCTCGTTCTATTTTTCTTCTGCAGCCACTGTTAATTAAATTAGTGTAAAACCTCTGTTTAATATAAAAACATGTAAGGTGCTGTACAACTTGGTGTTACTGTACTGTATACACAATGATGATACAGAAGTAATTCTTTAGGGGCAAATTCACTAAAGCCAGAAGCGTCTAATGCTAACGCTTATTCGCCAGCGTGACGTCATTTTGCAACTTCGTCAATTTACAAACAGTGTCCCTGGTGAAAATTCGCTAGCGAAGTAGATAGACTAGCGCAACTTTGCACCCTTACGCCAGGCCAAGTTGCGCACTGACGAAGGGACGTAATTACGCTAATTCCCTAAGATGCCCATTTCACTGAACGTTACCTCTTGTCCTAGACTTTACTTTGCCAAGTCAGACCTGGTGAAGTTCAATACAATAGATAGGAGTTTGAAAAAAAAAAACTTGAAGTTGAAAAAGTTGAAAAAGACCCAAAAAAAACACTGGCATCTTTTACTTTTTTTTAGGATGATAGGCTGAAAAATAGCGTAATTTTTTTGGAGGGTCACCCTCCTTCCCCCCTACATTTCCTAACATATGGCAACTCAACTATACAGGGGGCACATGATTAGGGCAATAGGACAACTTTATTTTATTTATTAAAGGTTTCCTGGGCTTGTGTAGTGGAATGTAGTGGCTGTAACATATACTTCTATTATACGTTTAACTTTGCATCGTATGCAAATTAGACATCGCTAGCGTAAATGCGATTTGCCTGACAAAGTAATGGTAGAGCAACTTCGCTACTTTTCGCCTCCCTGAGCGCAAATTCTCATTTTAGTGAATTAGCGGCGGTTGGCGAAAATTCGCTACCGCATTTTCACTTCTTAGTGAATTTTCCCCTTAAAGTCTGTTCCTTTAATTATGACATTAGAGAAAAGTGTTTCTGTCTTAAAAGTACAGGTCTAGATCTGTGACAAGGCCATAAATGCCCGGGCCTAGGGTAGCACATTTTCAGGGGAGCCATGCTGCCCAGCCACATCTATATTACAGACTCCCAGAGTTACAGTGAAATAGAGGTGCCATCTGCAATAGGTGAGACATGGGGAGGCACATTTATCAGAGGTCAAATTTCAATCAAAATTTTAAAATCCTTGAATGCCTACTTCGCCAGATTGAACCTACCGAATTGCAATAGAAGCCTAGGGGAAGCCCCCCATAGGCTTCTTTGACTAAGTCCTGCTCGAATACCATTCGTATGATCAAAGCGTTCGATCGTTCGAATTTTTCGGAGGCTCGAAGGAAATTTCACGATTTTTTAGTGAAATCCGAACGATCGGTATTCGATCGTACGATTTCATCGAGAAATCGAATATCGAGCAAAATGATAGCCTAAAACTATTCGATAAGCATTTGATAGTCGAATGCTTATTGAATTTCGAATAAATTCGTAGGATTTTGGGTGAATTTTAGTAAATTTGCCCCAAAGTAAATGTGCCCCATAATGTCAAATTCATAATGTCAAAGTCATAATTATGAGTTTAAAAGTCATAGTTATGAGATTATAATTAATAATTTCTACTTTTTAAAGTCATAATTATGAGATTAAAAGTCATAATTTCTACTTTCTTAAATCAGGATTATGAGATTAAAAATCATAATTATGCATTTAAAAGCCATAATTATGAGATTCAAAGTCATAATTAGGACTTTTAAAATTCATAGTTCATCAGATTTTTGCTGGCCCCTGTGCTCTTCCGTAGATTTTGACCTTGGCACTAAAATAAAAAATTGATGGGAGCACATACTTAACATACATGTCATTCTCTCTGAATGTATTCTGTAAAGTTAACTCAAAGGAAGTAGCAATGGGTTACTTCCTACATGGCAGCTTTATTGCCATTTTGACCTTTTGTATTTGGCTTTAGCACAGTACATTGTTTATGGTAGAATGTCAATGGTAGAATGTAAATAATGTTTTAAAGTGAATTAATGGAAAATAAGTTTTGGGTGTAATGGTGACATGTAGTGATGGGCGAAACTCCCGCGTTTCGCTTCGCCGAAAAATTCGCGAATTTCCAGAGAAAATTCACGAAACGACGTCAAACGCGGCGCGTCGTTTCCGACGTGCGTCGCGTCAAACGCGTCGCGTCGTGTCAAACGTGTCGCGTCGTTTCCGACGCGCGTCGCGTTGGCGAATTTTTCTGCGGCTAATTTTTGCTGCCGTTTCGCGAATTTATTCGCCAGCGGCGAATCGCGGGAATTCGCCGCGAGTTCGCCCCTGGCGAATAAATTCGCCCATCGCTAGTGACATGTTATCCACAAAACAAGACTGAAAGATTAGCATGAAAGTCTATGTAATGCATGTACTGCAGCAGTAACAGGTCAGCCGTATAAGTATAATAAGAACCTAGCAATCAGGAATAATTATTCCCTGGGTAATTTCTTTTAAAAGTTGTTATGCTTGTGTGAATCCGCTTGCTTAATGGGGTTTGGATCTAGTAAATACACTGTCTACATCATACTAAAAATTAACGTAAACAGTGAACTACGCCTTTGAGAGTGCTGACAGGAACTGTAATGTAGTATTGCTATTGAAAACATTCCCATTTCTATCCCGTAGATGAGCCCACCAAAGCATAATTAGGTAGCAAAATACTGTAGGTACTGTAGCTGCTGAAGAGCAGCAAAACAAATGGTGAAATAATTGAAATGTTGCATGAAATAAAAATAAAGAATAAATGATAATTGTTTTAGAATATCAATATTTAAATCAAACGAAAAGTTAATACAAAGGTGAACGATACCGTTAAGTGAAAATTGAACGTTCTTGCATATCTTAATAATCAAACTCTTTCTGTTTTCTCTCTTGCTTTATAAAATAAATTGAAAACTTAATCCTAAATCCTTGGTACCTCTTTGCTGTTGTATTTATCAGGATCAATTTGATGAACAAAAAAATTAAACCAATGTAATATAAAATCAAATCAACCTTAAAGGTAGTCAGGATCAGGCTTGCACTCACAGGTCTTATAAAGAGTTTTCAAGTGTTTATTGGATCAAAAAAATAACTGACGTTTCGGCTTTTTAAAGTGAAAAAGTCAGTTATATATACAGTATATATATATATATATATATATATATATATATATATAAAAAATTATGTAAAATCCAGGAAAATGAGGGAAAACTTAAAAACAGGGGATGTAAAATGGGGATTCTACTGTATATATCTCAAGAAAGAGACAAAAAAAAATCTGCAATATTATGAGAATATGGTTCCCTAAGAAATCCCTTCAACAATACTACTTGCATTAATAATTAATAACCATCTATAATGGAAGGCACTTATTCATAAGTAAACACAATGTGACCTTTGCAGAGGACTTATCTTGCATTTATCCTGACCAGGAATGGGCCTTTGCCCCTTTTTCTTAAACAGGTACAGCCAGAGGAACCCACTGAGAAAATATGCTTGGTAAGCAAATAAGCAATTAAGCAGAGGACAACATTAAAATACCTTTATTTGCAAAATTCCCTCATATCCATACAGAGATATTTTAATCCTTTATCATAACCTACATTTCAGACAAAGGTTCAGTTTAAAAACTGGAATGTAGAATATAATAAATCTTCACATTACTTGATCAATTGACTAAGGGATCAGAATTACTTTTGGTCGAATTTCGAAATGAAAAAAATTCTATGTGAACAGGTAGGGAATTAAAATCCTTCGAATTCGAAGGATTTCACCGCAATTCGATTTGTCGAACGATCGAATTATAAAAATTCGAGTCGAATGATTTTAACCATTAATTTTAACGATTTTAACGATTAACCACTAGGCAGTCGAATAAAGAATTAAGTAATTCAATAGTCGAATATTCAAATAGATTTTTATTTGAATCATCCGAATTATTCGAATCGATCAAATTAAAAAAATTCACTGGTCTTTTTGAAAATTTGATCGAATTTCAAATCATTCATGTGAATACATGTGAATTTAGTAAATCTGCCCCTAGGTGTAAATTTTATCAGCGTGTCGTCATCTCTTGGGAAAAAATCAAATATATATATATATATATATATATATATATATATATATACTTTCACATCAATTAGAGTGCTGCAGCATGATTATTCTAGAAACCAAGTTACATTTGCCAGGTGAGGACAAGTCTACACGAAAAAAATAAAAAAAATTATACGACTTTTTTTAACTTTTAATAATTGTTTAATACTGAACATACAATTCACTTTTAATTACATTTCTATTTTATAGACACTCTCCCTATCAGCACTTGGAATTGGGAATAATGTATATTGTAGCAGAGAATGAACATGAATGTTGTAGTTTTGAAACAGTTGGAAAGGATAGTGATAGATCTGCCTATGAATGAGCAAAAAAACTAAAATGAAAAATGACAATATTTAATTATCTTGCTGTCTATTAAACTGAGTTAATCTAATATAATGCTTTTCTCAACTGGGTGTGTACTGGGTGGTATAGTGGTGCAGGGACGCCTGCCACTTCCTGCTTCCTCGCCTGCTTCCAGGTTTTGGCACAAGCTTTGCATCTGACTTCATCACGCTTGGCGTGAATTTCAAATATTTACAGGAACCTCATACAATTTTACTTGACCACCCTAAGGTCTACTGCAGTTTATGGATGCGATTTCTATGTCTTTCTGATATGTTCCTACCCCTGTCTGTCCCTGATGTTTCTCTAGTTTGATGCATGTCCTGACCCTTGCCTGTGTACCGACGACTCTCTATGATCCTGCCTTGTACTACAATATTGGTGTGTTTGACTTGGCCTGTGACCTTGACTACTCTCTACTGTCCCTTGACCAAGAACCTTGTTCTCCATTCCAGTTACAACGTTTCGTTTCCTAGCCTGCCCAGAACTCTCTCTCCCTTGTCCTCTCACGTTAAGACCTGGCGGCACCCAAGTAGTGGAGGGCTCCTCCTGAAGCTAAAGGTGATTGAGTGGAAGAGTGAGCCCCAACTTGGATGCTGGTGCTAGTTCTGGGTTTTGGGACTCCAGTAGCTGTTGAACAATAAAGGGCAAGAACATTTTATGAAACACAGTCACAGTATGAATGGACAGTCAGTCCCACACAAGCTAATGAAGCGACATTTTTTTCTCCCACTTTCTTAGGAGTGTTTTCTGAAGAGGTTCTGTCTAGCTAATCAGTATGGTCAGTTTATCATGACCGTTTAGTTGTACAGATGTCATAACTCACACAAACACAAGAGGGCTCATTATAAAGTGTGCGCATTACATATTTATTTGCAAATGGTTGTATTGCCTATTTTTTTCCTGAACATTAAAATATTGCACTGCTTTAGCCATCTTTCCATTTTTTGCAAATTTGCTTTTGAAAGAAACTTTCGCAAATGACTTGCAAATGAGATGGGTGAGTGCGGCCATTCAGCGCGGCTGTTGTGCACAAAAATATCGCTAACAATAATGTAAATTCGCAAAAAATTTGTTTTGAGAATATTTTTCCTCTCACCAAAGTCATGGTGTTAGTGTGTCCATAACTATTCAGAATTTGTAATTTTTTCCATATTAAAAAAGCTCTCAAGGACATTCGCAGTTTGAAAAAAAAAATCACAATTCTGTTTGCACACAAATTTATTCACTGTGCGAATCATTCTGCGCTGCACAAATTTTATAAATGAGCCCCAAGGTCTTGCTCACTGATCATTTATAATCACTGTACAGCAAACTCTGTACAACATGATTTGATTATGTTCTGTGCTACATTTGAACTTTGAGAAATAAGCATTCAGAATAATTGGTTTGCTGCTAAGTAGAAATCATCAAGAAAACACAGTACACATAGGGGCCCATTTACTAAATTCGTGTGAAGGATTCGAAATTCGATCGAATTCCAATCGTACGATTTTATCAAATATTCGAATATGGAAATTTGGCCACATCGATCATCTAATATGCAAAATTCGATCGTATCGAATAGATCGAATGATCGAATATTCGATCATTTGACCATTCGATGATCTAAATACTTCCCCTTTAAAATTTTGTTCGACTGCCTACTTCGCCAGATTGAACCTACTGCATTGCAATAGAAGCCTATGGGAATCCACCCATAGGCTTTTTTTCTATTACCTGGTCGAATAGCATTCGTACGATCAAACTCCTCGATCATTTGAATAGTACAAATTTTTCTTACGATTGAACGAAATTTCACGATTTTTTCGTGAAAATTGAAAAATCGAGAAATGCCGTTCTATCGTACAAATTGATTGAGAAATCGAATAGCGCTCGAAATGTGGTCAAAAACTGTTTTATCGAATTCTAATTCGACAATCAAATTTCTGCCCTCGAATTCGTGAATAATGATAAATAGCCCCATATAGTCTAAAAAGCTACAAGGAATATTATTTCAATGTGATATAAATGTAGTATGCTTGTGAACGAGTAAGTAAGCAGTTAAAAAAGGTATGTGACTATAGTCTCTTTAGCTTGAAATGCAAGCATTGCCTTTGTTTACACATCAGGATGACCTTTGTGTCAGAGGAGAGCTTGCAGATGTCAAGAACATTTGTCGATGTCAATTAGAATTTTCAGCCTCTAGCAATTGTAAATGAGCCATTTTATGTGGCCTTGAATTTTGGACTGATTTGCTTTTTCTCTGTAACAATAAGACTTACCATGTACATGATGGCAACTATGCTGCATAAATCACTCTGATGGCAGAACAATCTTTTTTTTAATAACAAACATGTTTGAGTATGCTTCCTTCTTCAAGTTAAAGCAAATGCCCTTATACAGAAAACTCTGTCCCAAGGATTCTGGGACATGCATATAGTTTACCTTTTTATGGTTCTCGGACTTTGAATATACTGTC
Organism: Xenopus borealis; assembly: GCA_024363595.1. Taxonomy (NCBI): domain Eukaryota; kingdom Metazoa; phylum Chordata; class Amphibia; order Anura; family Pipidae; genus Xenopus; species Xenopus borealis. The sequence continues at coordinate 124,138,241 of CM044441.1, read as the reverse complement.
TATATGAAAGGAATATTATATCTTGATTATTACTGTATTATAATTATTGAAGGCGATGACTTGGGTGCCGATTTACGAAATTCACGTGAAATGATCGAAGCCAATAAAATTTAATAAAGTTTTTTGACTGCCTACTTCGCCAGATTGAACCTACCGGATTGTAATAGAAGCTCCCCATAGGCTTCTGAGGCTAAGTCCTGCTCGAATACCATTCGTACCATCGGAGCGTTCGATCGTGCGAATCGTACAATTTTTTTGGACTCTCAAAGGAAATTTCAAGATTTTTTCGTGAAATCGAAGGATCGGTATCCGATTGTATGAATTCAACGAGAAATCGGATATCGAGCAAAATGATAGCCTAAAACAATTCGATAAGCATTCGATAGTCGAATACTTATCGAATTGCGAATTTGGTCGAGCTAATTATGGGGAATAATAGTAAATTTGCCCCTTGGAATTCTAACAAATCCAAACACTTTTTGTAGGATTCAGCCAAATTATACGTAAATGTTCATCTGAACCAAATCCAAGTCCAGTGAATTTTCAGGTTCTGGACAACTTATGCCATAACTCCAATTTCTTTATATTTCTGAAATCTGAATATTCAATTTAGGGTTCAGATTTGGTGCAGTTTGGTTTGTATCTTTTTTAGAGAATTCACTATTTAGCCAAACCCAAAAAAACTGATGGGTTTGGTGCGTCAGTTACATTTTTATAAGCAATTAATGTTCTTTTCAGTTTTGATAAAATTATGTTTTTTTTTTTCAACATTCTGTGCATTGATCTGATCTGCAATGTATATCTGCAACCCCATAAATATGGAAATATTGAAGGAAATAGAAATGAGTGACAGGAAATACATTTACAGTATTTACAACCTGCACACACAATTACTACAGGTATGTACCTGTTATTTAGAATGCTCAGCATCTGGAGTTTTCTGCATAACAGAGCTTTCTGTAATTTGGATCCTCATACCTTAAAGGGGAGGTTCACCTTCAAGTTAACTTTTAGTATATTGCAGAAGGGCCAATTCTAAGAAACTTTTCAATTGGTCTTCATTATCTATTTTTCATCGTTTTTTTAATGATTTGCAATTTTCTTCTTTTTCTTTGCAGATTTCAAATGGGGGTCACTGACACCATCTAAAAACAAATGCTCTGTAAGGCTACAAATGTATTGTTATTGCCACTTTTTATTACTTATCATTCTATTCAGTCATGTCCTATTCATATTCCAGTCTCTTATTCAAATCAAAGCAGGGTTGCTAGGGTAATTTGTACCCTAGAAACCAAATTGCTGACACTGCAAACTAGAGAGCTGCTGAATAAAAAGCTAAATAACTATAACACCACAAACAATAAAAAATGAAAACCAATTGCAAATTGTCTCAGAATATCAATCTCTACATTATACTAAAAGTTAACTCAAAGGTGAACAACCCCTAAAAAGTAATCTAAACGTTAAATAAACTAAATAGGCTGGTTTTACCGGGGCTAAAGTGTAAATACTGAAACCTGTGCGTAGAATAATCATTAGAATATCTATACATTTTGACTGTCATGACAAAGTAACGGTCAGCCAATACATACAATGATTGATGGCAGTATGAGATCCCCCTGCTGTTCCACTGAGAGTCCGTTTTGGGATTCATTTTGTCTGCATATTTATCTTCTATTGTTTTAAAGTGTTTTTCTTTTTTACACTGATTTCATTGCTGGCCAATTTCTTCCGTTTCATTTAGATGTCCCCCTGTCTCTTTAAAATCAGGAATTACCCACAGGCACAATCGGCATTGGCTCCCCCAGGTAATTGATCAACAGATCTTGTTATTTATGTCCTCTGAGCTCTTAGGGGAATTCAATAAAATGAAAAAAATAGATTGGCCGGGTTTCCCAGGAAACCAAAAAGAAACCTTAACATCTGTGTTGCTTGAAAACTAGATAAAGGGTACAGGTATAACTAGAAATAAAATTCATGATGAACTGGTTGAGCCAAAAGCCATAAAATGAATGATTTACCCAAGGGTTGGGTTTCTACAACCATAAATATTGTCAAACATCCTTTTTTATACATTTTGATCACTGAATAAATACATGCATTAGATCATTGATAGAATATGAATTATATCATGTGGCTGTAGAGTATTTAAGCTTAGCAGTCCTATCAGGGCAAATCTCTCTCTGTCTCAACCCCGTACTTTGAGTTATGCAACTTTTTGCTTCTGTCTGTATGCTCAGATCAAGCTTTTTGTGTAACCTAGGGTAGAGTCCTGCATAGGGTTGCCACCTTTTTTTTAAAAAAAATACCGGCCTTCCTATATATTTAGGTTTTTTACCTATTAATAACATTGGGATCAGCCATCAAAAATACCGGTCAGGCTGGTAAAAAGCTGGCCAGGTGGCAACCCTAGTCCTGCATGGGTCCGATTAGGCAGACCCATGCCCAGGGGCAATTCTTGCTGCCTTCAGTGCTGCTGTGCACCTGCCCTCCCCCATGCTCACATTTATAGGGGCATCCAGTAAGGTCCAGGGGGCTCTGCAATGCTAGTGCAGCTTGCAATTGAACTCTCTTGCACTACAAGAGCTGAGTTTCTAAGCTTGCCTCATTGGCAAAGCACCTCTGCTCATGCCCAACCCGGCCAGCTTCTGCAATTAGCTTACTTAGCGCCTGACCTGCGAACCCACGAGCCTGGAAGTGATGTCACCATGGACAAGAAGTGATGCCATCCACAGATCTGCAGATTAACCTGGTAAAAGGAAAAAAAGCTAGATCATTGGAGGGGAGGTGGAAGGCATAAGACCTGCAACTGAACCTGATACCCAGTCAGGGTACCCGAATGTGTGAATTGGAAACTTTCTACCTAAAATCCATTCACTGTGTGGGTATTTCTTGGCTCTTTTAGACACCATATTCCAATCTAATCAAGTTTAGTTTAGCAGTGGTGTCTGTCTTTTAGACACCATATTCCAATCTAATCAAGTTTAGTTTAGTAGTAATACCAGTAAAGGTGTCCCACCTCATCTGGAGCAAGCTCTGCTAATCATATGTAAAATCAGAGACACTTCTGGGTGCTGGGTTGCTTTGACTGCTGTCAGTTCCGCCCCTGTGGATGGAATTTCTAAGAAGCGTCCTGGATCATCTAGTAACCTTCTAACATTCTAGAACATTTACATTATGAATGAGACAGACATTGTAGGCCTCCGTCATTTTTTTTTTATTTGCAATTGATTTGTGCATTAATGAATGTGGTCTCTAATAAAGATATATTACTAAAACATTATATTTACACTGTGCTTTACAAATTAGATTGTTTTACCTGGCTTGACAGCTTTTGAGGATTACACAGTGAAAATATAAGTTGTGAAATAAATTGAAATTATTTTTCTCTAAAAGCCCTGTGAGTGCAATGTTCTTGATGCTTTTGATATTTATCTATTTATTTTTATTACCAGCACCCAGGCATCTTTGTGATTTTTGAGTGCACCAACAAATAGTTGGATAGAAATAAATATGTATATATATACTTTATGTATATATATATATATATAGTATATATATTTATATATATATATATATATATATATATATATATATATATATATATATATATATACAGTATATATATAGAGAGAGAGGAATGACAACTCTGCTCTGAGGTGTTACCTGAGTGAACTTAATAGTATAGTTAATAGTGTGAACAGTATGACCTCTTAGTATACTCACATCTGTATCTGTAGTATTGTGAAGGCCTCACTGTGCTAGATTGTAGTCCTTCTGAATAGTAACCAATCAAAGCAGAGACTATAGAACTGCCACGTGTATAGTGAGTTCTTCCCTCTCCTCTATTTATTTGTGTGCTTTAGACACAAAATCAAGGACATTATAGAGAATACCAGCCATTAGCTAAGTTCTCCCATTCAGTCTATGAAATGTATTTTCTTTCCTGTCCTTTCTCAATTTGCTTTATGTACTCAGATGTCTACAAATGACTACAAACAATTAAATAATAGGCAGGACACAGTGTCACTTAGTTTTAGGCTGTATTACCCAGAGTAGAACAGAGCAACGTCATGGCTTCATTGATGAACGAGCTTTAAATATTCTACAATTCATACATGAACCAAAGCTCTTTACTTAGCCCCTTACTATTTTGGTATATGAATTGTATCTGCAGCCCCTCTGAAAATGCTAATTGCTGATTCTGACCTTGGTGCTAAGGATGAAAATAGACAGGAACACATACTCATCATACATGTCGTTCTCTCTGAAGGTATTCTGTAAACCTAACTCAAAGGAAGGAGCAATGGGTTACTTCCTACATGGCAGCTTTATTGCTATTTTGACCTTTTGAAGCTGGTTCCTTGTACTTTGTTTATTAACACTGGAAACTAAGGGGGAGTCTAATAATGCTTTAGAGTAAATTAATGGAACAGACATTTTGGGAACAAAGTTGATATTTTATTTAAAGGATAAGTAAACCTTTAAAACAAGTGAATGTAAAATTGACCAGAGTGTTATTCTAAAAACATTTGCAGTTTACATTCATTATTTATATACTTTTTTTCCCAAGATATTAATGGAAATATATCCTGTTAATAGGAATGAATTTTGTCCCAACAGCGCCACCTGCCGGCCAGTTTCCCACCAAGTAGTCAAGGAAGTTGTCAGGAGAAAGAAAGAGGCAGATGTTCTTCTGCTTAGGAAAGATGTGAGAAAGGTTTCTAATTTTATTCCTAAGCAGAAGAACGTCAGCCTCTTTCTTTCTCCTGACAACTTCCTTGACTACTTGGTGGTCAGACTGGTGGGAAACTGACCAGCAGGTGGCGCTGTTGGAACAAAATCCATTCATATTAACAGTACACATTTCCCTTAACATATTGGGGGAAAAAAGAAAATAAATTATGAATATAAATTGCAAAAGTCCTTAGAATAGCCCTCTCATCAATTTTACAATCACTTATTTTAAAGGTTTACTTATCCTTTAACAGAATAAAGCTGAAAATAAACAATGGAGGTTCATGTACTACACCAGTTGCACAAGTGATGTGAGTCTTATTTGCAGGAGAATATCTGTATTTATAAGAGCATTTTCCTACAAATGTCTTCAGTTTGCATAATGATTACTGGAGGCATGGGAAACACTTGGAAAGAGAAAGGTAACATTTGAGATTGAGACATTTCTAACTTAAACACAAAACTGAAACATTTAATTGTAATGTTACAATATATGCTGTATTTTAATATATTACTTGGCATTCCCTTATTGTGAAAAGTCAATATATACAGGTATGAGATCCATTATCCAGAAACCCATAATTCAGAAAGTTCAGAATACTGGGAATGACATCCCTGATAGATTTTTTTTTTAAAATTACCCTTTTCTCTGTATTAATATAACATTACAGGTATTGGATCCCTTATCTGCAAACTCATTATCCAGAAAGCTCTGAATTACGGAATGGCTGTCCCCCACAGACTCCATTATAATCAAATAATCCAAATCTTTAAAAATGATTTCCTTTTTATCTGTAATAATAAAACAGTAGTTTGTCCTTGATCCCAACTAAGATAAAATTAATCCTTATTGGAAGCAAAACCAGCCTGTTGGGTTTATTTAATGTTTACATGATTTTCTAGTAGACTTAAGGTATGAAGATCCAAATTACAGAAAGATCCATTATCCAGCAAACCCCAGGTCCCGAATATTCTGGATAATAGGTCCCATACCTGTACCTTGTACTTGATCCCAACTAAGATATAACTAATCTGTATTGAAGACAAAACATTCCTATTAGGTTTATTTCATGTTTAAATTTTTTTTTTTGTAGAAAAAGTATTGAGATCCATTATCCTGAAAACCCCAGGTCCGAACTTCTGGATAACAGATCCCATACGTGTAATATATACAAGCAAAGCTCATTTTAATTAGCATTAAAATAAATATTATTTTTATCCATACATAAAAAAATATATATTTTGGAACTAGCAATGCACTATATCTGTGATATTTGGCTTAATACTGAAAACCCCTGGTAGCGAACATTCTGAATAACAGATCCCATACATTTATGTAATTGTATTCACCAACATAACAAAGAAATTTTTCATAAATAGGGCAAGTATTTCTTTTGGCTAAATTGCAGCTAGTTAGTTTTTCTGGTTTGAAAGCATGATAACATTTTCCTTAAAAGGGTAATTTAAATTCAGCTTTACTTTTTCAGAAGAGTGAGTTCCCCTAAGGGCTGTGGCTGACAGGGAGTCCCCTCTGGAGGAAACTTCGGGCGATTTAGTGATTCGTTGTTCATACCACCAGCAATTTCAATTATTTCCAAGGGAGAGAAATTTTTGGGAGTTTTGTTCCCCTCAGTCGCTCATAAATAATTTTGGGGGAAATATCTCTCAGTCAGCCACTGTCCTAAGATGGCTTATTATTTCCATCACAAGGGGATGCAATCAATGAGTACAGTAGTGAAGAATGGACTGCATTAAGGGGTACGTTTACTAAAGTGCGGTAAAGATTTGCGCACAAAATATAGACAAATTTAACGCAGAATATATTTTCGCGAGTTTATTAACCTGCGGTAAATATAAATTTGCGAATTTTCTTGCGCAAGAATATGTGTTCGCCAGTTATCGCATCCGCTGAAAATAGCGCTACGTACACATTAACGCCTGGTTTACTACACAGCGAAATGTGTGAAAGACAAATTTAACGCCAGAATATTCGCAACATTTTACCGCCATCTATAGAGTGGCGTTAACTTATTTTTTGGCCAGAAAATTCTCAATGGGAGTTTAATTTTCATTAAACTGTGCTTTTAAATGATACAAATAGACAACTGGTACGATTTCTTGTTCATAGGATTCTATTGAAAGAAGTGTTTGTGAGTGGATGGATGAAGTATGGGTTTATATGATACATTCATGTTTGATTGGTGTCACTCTGTAATGTTGTTGGATGATATAATCATCAGTCAGTAAAGTTTATGAGTTTTGAAGATGCATTTCTGGCCATAAATGTCACAGTAAATGCCATAATTAACGCCATTATTGACGCATAAAATAAGACTATTTTCTAGAATAAATATTTGCAAAAGTAATTTGTCGCCAGAAAATTCGCAACATGCTAAAATTTTCCCTAACGTAATCTGGTTCGCTAACGTAGTTACTGCAAGTGATCACAATGACTTCTGAGCACATCGCTGTTTAGTAAACTTAGTCGCTGTGAATATTTAATAAAAATATTCTCAGCAATAACATGCGGAAACTTATAGTCAAATTGACCGCACTTTAGTAAACAACCCCTAAGTCAGGGGTGTCCAACCTTTTGGCTTCCCTGGGCCACCTGGATATTAAATAGACTTATTATATTATTATTACTACTAACCTACTGCCTACTCTTATATCCTTTGCAACATGACGTTTCCTTGGGAACCAAAGGTTTCAAGCTGGGCCCTAAGTCATGTGTTTCCTTGCATGATGAACTGAATAGTGGCAAGAATAAGCCATTCTGTAACATGCTAAATTTTGAACTACCCCTTAATTTGATATTCTGAGTCAGTTTGCAATCGGTCTTTATGTGTTATTTTTGGTGATTTTGAACTATTATTTGTTCAACAGCTCTAAAGTTAGTAAATTTAGTAGCTAACATGTTGCTAGGGTCCAGGTTATCCTAGCAATCAGAGTAGTTCAAATGAAAGACAGGGAAATGAATAGTAGAGGGCCTGAATAGAAAGATAAGCAATAAAATGTAACAATAGCCATAATATTATATTCTATTGGGGTCTGTAACTAGGGTTGCCACCTTTTAGCTCCCTTCAAACTCTGGGCAGGGGCGTGGTTGTGATGTAATGTGGGCGTGAATGAGTTGTGACATCAGTAGCATGACTGTGATGCGTCAATCAGCAATTGGCCGATTGCCACATCAATCAAAGGGAATCCTGCCTGGCAGTTTTGACCTCCACAGCCCTTCAAAAAAAACGGACTGTCCGGGTTAAAACCAGACAGGTGGCAACCCTATCTGTAACCGCCATTTTAAAGCTGGAAAGAGTCAAAAGAAGAAGAAGGCATATAATTAAACAATAGTGATGGGCGAATTTATCCGCCAGGGGCGAATTCCAGCAAAAATGCGCCAGCGAAAATTCGCCCAAAAAAACGAGTCACGCGTCGTTTTTGACGCGACGCGTCGAAAACGACGCGCAACGGAAACTACGCGATTGATGCGACGCGCATAAAAAACGACGCGCGTCTCGTTTTCGCTCAATGTTTAATTTGTTCAAACTATTGCAAGATTTGGCCCGCTTGTACGCCAGATTGATATACAGCCAGTCAAGCAAAATATTAAATAATACACATTAATGCATATGAAATAATTTAGCAAAATAGATTTAGCAGAACAAAATTGTAGATTTAAAACACAGTGAAGCAAATCAGCCCCATTAAAAGTTGGGAATTAATTTTCCAAAATGCCAGACTCAACCCTGGCACATACTTTAATAATGCAAAGATTTGATTATTGTGGTATTGCTTCTAGCCGACGATAGTTCTTAATGAACTAACACAATATTTGCTTTAGCTGGAAGAAGGAGCGCATTGAAAACCTCATAGAGCTCAGGGGGTGGGAAGATTAAATTCTACATTTTACTTATATAAACCCCTATTTATTGTAAGGCTCTTGGCTGTATTACAGGTTACGCCATTCTTTGTTCTCCTAAAAAGAACTGCCAATTGCAAACAGCTGGGAGTAGGAGGAATGCAGTCACTGAGCTACCTGTGATTTGCCCACAGACTGACTAAGGTTTGGGCACAGGAGGCTCCAGGATGTTTGAAGAGAGTCTGAAATCTGTGGTTTATCATTCAGCAGTTTCTATTGCAGCTCCCATTAAAGCATGTAAATAAGCTCAAGGGTCAGAATATTCATGTACTGACTTTGGAAACAGTCATTTCTATTTGTCATCAACTCCTACAAGTCTTTCTTCTTCTTTGCAATTCCACATACAAGTTGCCTAAAGATATTATGATTTAAATAAATACATTACAGAGAGGCCCTGCAACACCAGAACATGAAAACAGCCTCTATGAAAGTTTGTGTGATGAAAATGTAATGCTGCCTCTAAAGGAGATCTAAACCCTCCCAATGAGAAAAGCCCCTACCTACTAACCTAGATAGTCCCCCAACCCGCATTAGTTCATTACCTCTGAAAGTGTCCCGAATACATTGCTTAAATATTCGAGTAAGCACAGAAGAGCTCTTGGGCGTCATCTTCCGGATCTTCTGTCTTTTTTGGTTCCTCTTCCTTCCCTTCGGCAATTCATGACGCTTTTGGTGCATGCTCAGTTGCTGCAAACTGGAAGACTGCTCCTACTGCACATGCCCCACAATGGCGCTCCCTTACAGATGAAGACCAAAGATCTAAACGATTGCAATGTATTCGGGACACTTTAATGAACTATGCCAGGGGGAAGCAGAGAGGGGTACTATCTAGGGTAGTAGGTAGGGGCTTTTCTTATTGGGGGGTTCAGGTCTACTTTAAAATTCTGCGTAATATCTAGAAAACGTTTTATCTTTACAACCAAGGTCATGAATGTGAATTATGGAAATTTGGACTGAGCGCAATAAGGGGTTTGTGTGTGGTTAGGGGAAAATGGAAATGTTTATGCAATAGATCAGTGAAGTCTGTGGATACTAATGCAGTTGCATGTATGGTTACACTAAAATAAATACAAATGCAAAGCTGTCAACCCCCAGGGGAGTGACTGCTGGGGGATTGTTGTGGTGCGTACAGAGTGCTGTTATACACACGTGTGCATGGAGCTACTGCCACCCTAAACTTGATGGTATATCCAGGGTTCCCATTGTGGGTTACACCACTTCACAGTTACATTACTTCTGCAGATACATTAGATAGCTTTAAGAAGGGGCTGGATGGTTTTGCAGCAGATGATGAGACACCTGTAGAGCTTACCATATATAAACTTTAAAATGTATCACTATAGAGATTAACTGGCTCTACATTGTTTAAATCTCAAATTCACACTGTAAACCCCTGGATTGTTCACACATGTAATCAACCCTGCATTGTTCACACCTGTGACTAGTGATGGGCCAATTTATTCACCAGGCACAAATTCACGGCGAATAAATTGGGGAAACGCCAGCAAAAATTCGCCTGCCGAAAATTTGCTGGCGTATAAAAAAACGAGACGCGCAACGAAAATCTGGACCAAAGGTGTCAACAGTATAGGCTTTAGGATGTGAACAATAGACGCAACGCGACGAAAACGATGCGATACGCGTCAAAAACGTGACGCAAATTTTTCACAAATTTGCTCATTTTTCGGCGAAACGGGATAGATTCGCCCATCACTACCTGTGACACCTCTATTCTTCACATCCTAAAGCCTATACTGTTGACACCTTAGATCCAGACTGAAACTACCCACATTGTTCACCAGTTCACACCTTATCCAATATGCTAATAGGGTACCAGCACTGTACCACTGTTTGTTGCACATCTTGTATGTGGTCCTGATGGGTTTCCCTGTCTCCTACTCTGTTCTGCCTTCCCTATGCTCTGTGTGCTCCATATTATTCCTGCAATTTGTTCCCTGTGTGTGCCTTATCTGAGGGTTCCATTCCTCTTCTGTGGGTCCCTGGATGTCATACTGCACATGCAGTTTATTGGATAAATACAGCACCAGGAGAAGGGAAATGTCAGAGATGCTAAAGTGAGTTTTCCAAAGCATATTGATTACGACAGAGAGAATATGCAGGAGTATTGATCAGTGCTGTGAGAAGAGGCACTATGCAGCAAAATCAGGCTGCAAGAGAAATACGCACCATTCACCTCTACATTGTTCCCTTAGGCTACATGTAATTATATACCGTACACAATGTAACCCCCAAGAATAAACAGGGTTCATTCATCCCGCCATTGATTCTGCACATGGATTGGTGTATACTTTGTAGTTTGTGTTTATAAAAATGGCCTGTAGATGTCACTATGCACATGAGTTATACTGTGCATACACAGTACTGTCTATACTGCTTAAGGTGCTAGAGTGTATGTTACTGTTGTGCAATGGCTGCATGAGCATTCTAATAAAGCACTGTTATACCCTTCTCATCCCCGGTATCAAAACACAATAAATTGGCAATGAGATATCTCTTCTACCTCTGCAGCAGCCTCCCAAACCCTGGTGAGCCTACCATACCTTTTACTGCCGTATGCAGGGCCAGATTTACATAGCGGGCGCCCCTAGGCCCACTGCTGTTCGTCACCCCCACATTTGCCATTTTGCAAATTTTCATAATCGGGACTGGAGCAATGGGGATTGGTGCATGGGAAATTTTAAAAACTACAGTATCTCCTGTGTAAATGTGGGTGTGGTTGGGCAGCATGCTGCCCCCTAAAATCCTGTCACCCTAGGCCCTGGCCTAGGTGGCCTTTCCACAAATCCCATATGTTTGACAATTGCATTATTGCTGCTGACCAAGGGGAGATTTCTGCTGCTAGAAAGCATGCTTTACTTATTTACTGCCTGGGAGCAGAGGGACAGCGTATATTCTATATATTACCATTACCTGATGAGACTTATGAAACTGCACTTACTGCTATAAAGAACTTTTTAGTGCCATGAGTAAATGTGGTTGCTGAAAGACATAAATTCAGCCAACATGGACAAAATAATAGCGAATCCGCAGAACAATTTGTAGCAGCTTTGAGAGAGCTTGTTGTTACCTGTGACTTTGGGAATCTAACAGATGAAATGCTAAGAGACCAAATAGTGGAAAAAACAAATTCACCACACACCCTTGCAAAGTGGACTTAAACTAGGCTGTCAGTTTTATATGCTTGATTTAGATGTTATGGAGGTATAAATAATAATTTGTTATGACAGAGCCTCTTGAAGGTTGGGATACCACATAGACAACCACAGCCCTGTAAAATAGATAGATAGATAGATAGATAGACCCCCTTTTTAAGATTGTTGATTATTTCATTTGCATTGTCTGTAACTGAATTTTGGCTATTAAGCTGCTTTTTCTATTAACTATTCCAATTAATTAAAGTAGTTCTAAAGCTGCTGTGGGAACATTGTGTGATATGTGACATTAAATAGTTAATTTGCAGTTTGATATTTACAGATTAACTGTGACCACCGAAGAGCAGCTATGAATAAGGTCCCTTGCACTAATATCTGGTAATAGTTGTGATTCATGTATATAATTGGCCATATCAGGGTACTCTGTAGGTTTAGATGTCTGATAACCAACTAAAATATGGGAGAAGCTGCACATATTACTGTGAATATTTTCAATGTTACAGAGGCTTCTTGAAGGGTAACTCATTGCAGGTTTGGAAATGTCTGGCACAGATGATGAGTCGGCAGACAGGACTGTACTATGTCAAAGAATAATGGAGCTGTTCTCAGATACATCTGTTGTGAGTGCTGGCCATTTAGAACATTATGGTGATTGATTTTGTACCTTCTTGCATAGTAAGTAGAGTAGGGGGACAACAATAAGAGTCAAGGACAATCAAAACAAGATTAAAATAAAATCTGCCTTCCTTTGCATGGATTAAAGGTCCCTCAATGGTTGCTGAGATATTCTTTATATGATTTACTAATTGTATGTACCGTAGCATAAGCCTTACAGTTGTGAATCAGTGTGAGCCACTGTATGAATCTTCTTGACAGTTTATAGTAGACTAGAAGAGACATAATGTCTCTAATGTATTGCTAAGGGATCTTTGCTTGCATTTGGCTTTCCTCATTGGGGGTGTATTTTGTCACATACACTTCTAACTGGCCTGCTGATGTGTCCTATGTGTTCCTAATTTTATAAGAAATACAGATTAGACTTGACATTGAATCTGACTTGCCCATGATGTATTATTCTTGATAAGGGTTGATGTGAGTGTATATGCCCATTATGTAGCATTATGAGTTTAGCAAGACGCTCTCTGCTCTCCAGAGAAAGTTACCTGCAACCTCACTAAACACATGTAACTTCAAGAGCTGAACTAATTTTTCAACAGGAGAAATTTGGCTTATCAAGACAAAGACAGTGCAGCCTATATTTGTATTTCACCTTCCAAACAACCCAGGTCCACAGCAAGAGGAATAGTAAATGGCAGAACTTTGAACGCTGGTTCAATAGCACTTGCAAGAGTTTTCTTTTCCAGCTGGGCAGGAATGGAGCATCAGGTCGGGGACAGCATCACATATGGCAGTATAGCTGGTATTTATGAAGACCCACATGCAGAAGTACAAGAACTGCAAGAGAAGCAATAGAGCATCCCCTTAGTACTCATGCAGGGAGCACCTCTATCTGGGGTCTGGCTGTGCTCTGAACCTTGGCTGGATAGAAGGGGCAATTTACATGGAAGGCAAGGTACAAAATGCATATACAGAGGTGCAATCTAAGAATAATTTATACTTTCTCAATTGTTGAATTACTGCAGGTTTTTGCTTTCCTTTTTGAGCACAGAGATCTGCTGCCCTGTTGCCGCCCCCATGAATACTATGATACCAGTGTTCAGCAGTGCAATATTCATTAAGGGCAATTGGGGCAGGCATGTGGGTTCCCCCCCCTCCTGTCCCCAGCCTGCTGCCTAACCTATGTACCATTCTGCATTGTATTAATGGAGTGGTCCTGAAATGATTCATGGAGACCAGTGGAAATTCATCTATGCTGGAAGGCTCAAAAGAAAAATATGGCACATTGCACCTGCCTTTTGCACTTTTAACCCTGCATTTGATTCATAAATGACCCCTTATAGCTCATCTTTCTGTTTTATAAAAAGGGCAAGAGGGTTGGAACTGTGTATGGTGATACCACTGAATGCATTTTTGGCAATAGAATATCTGGACAATGGATCCCATACCTGCACGTCTCTTAATTGCTAAATGTACTCAACATTACCCAACACAAGTGCATTTACAATAACTGAAGCCTTCACTCACCAGTAGGATATGTCCTCTTGCTTACATTGCCCCCTATCGGCTCATCACTGTGGAAGTCTTGAGCACAACTTCCATAACCTCAGTTGGCAGCAGCACAGTGGGTTCTTCCTTCACTTCCACCTTTAACTGATACCGCTGAATGTATTTTTGGCAAGAGAATTTACACAACATTAATATGGGAAGAGTATTATGTACACAGATAGAGCAATTTAATTCCATTTTCTGCTCAACCTTATTTTTCAAACCCAGAGGGCAGGTTAAAATTAGGGATGGAGTCATTTAAGTGCTAAGAAAAGTTGTCATGTTTAAAAAAAGTCAACTGTTCTATGTATTACTGGTTAAGCTGCTTCTTTTGTACATAGAGAACAATCACATCCCCTGTTTCCTGTCACTCCCCATTTATATGCCCCAAACTAAAGGACCTATATTGTGAAAACTTTACACTACAAACCAATTGATAAATATGCAATGCTTCCGTGTGCAAGTCATGAATAATAGAGAACTCCTCAACTGCTTGTTAGCTTGGCATTGGATGAGTTATTGTTGGGAATTCCAGCTGTTTTTAAGATGCCATATAGGTCTAAGCTTTATAGACCTCATGACTTTAGTCTGCTTTTAACATTAAAAATAGCTCAGTGTTGATGCCTATTCCTATATCTTGTATTATATAAAATACTCACTATTAGTGTAGAAATGCTTTCAGGCATATGCATTATGTTATTATTTAACCTGAAAATAAAAAAAGGCATTTGCAATAAGTAGTAGATTATTATTATCATATTAGTAATTTAACTAAAGCATTAATCAAAACATGCTCTGATCAGCACTCAATCCTATCCATCTTTTCCTCTAGTGGCTTATTCAATATCAACATGCAGGGGCTGAACTCCCATATAGCTCCACCTGCACCCAAATCCAATGCAATAAATACAGGAGCACTCAAATGCTGCATATGCAGCTGCAGATACTTTATTTAGCCCCAATTTTTTGGGTCACACAGAGCCCTTAAATATGCTTGGATAAAGGACTCTGTTTATCCCAAAATATGTCAGCTAAAATATGTCAGCTAAATAAAGTAGCTGTATATATATATATATATATATATATATATATTCATTCAAGTAATATATATATGCATTCAAGTAAACGTACTTGTTATCCAGAAGGCTCAGGACCTGGAGTTTTCATGATAAGGGATCCTTCTGTACTCTGGATCTATATACTTTACGTTTACTTAAAATCAGTTGAACCTTAATTAAACCCCACAGGCTGGGTTTGCCTCCAATAAGCATTAATGATATCATAACTGATATTAAGTACAAGGTACTGTGTTATTATTACAGAGAAAAGGAAATCGTTAAATGGAGTATATGGGAAATGGCCTTCCCATAGGTTTCTGGACAATGGATCCCATACCTGTACGTCTCTTAATTGCTTAATTTACTCAACATTACCCAACACAAGTGCATTTACAATAACTGAAGCCTTCACTCACCAGTAGGATATGGTCTCTTGCTTTTGCCCCCTATCGGCTCATCACTGTGGAAGTCTTGAGCACAACTTCCATAACCTCAGTTGGCTGCAGCACAGTGGGTTCTTCCTTCACTTCCACCTTCATGGCATCCACTTGAAGACTAAGGACTTACAAGACGATACCTGAGTCACGTATTTAGTATTCAAGGACTACATCGGAATAACATTAATAACATGTGAGTCTTCTTTTAAACTTTACATTGAGTAATGCAACTAGCATACCTTCTAAATGAAAAGTCAGACGATTTTGGTGAAGCCTTTAACCCAATCACTTTGTGTAGATCCTACCTCTGCACCAATAATTCGAGAATGCCGCAGCACTCTAAGGTCCAGTTTGGAATACATTATATTTTCCCAGTTTTCCCATGCTTGCATGCATAGTTTGCAGGATAGCACCAGGGGATATTTTGTGTGTGTGGAGTGGGCTTCACATATTTGAGCTCCACTAGAGCAGTCACTGGGCTGTGTCTAATTAATGTGCCCTATTTTCCACATTGTACTTATTCAATAGCACAATTTGTACTAAAGCAATGACATATACCAACATATGTATTTAGTCTACTACAGATAGTATCAGATGTGTTGCTAAAGTTTACTGCCCTGGTGCAAAGCTTGTGAGCAGGCCTGGATTTGAAGGAAGGCCACAAAGGCCCAGGCTTAAGACAACACAAAATTTGGGAAGGCAGGCTGTCTAGTCCCATCTGCCTCAAAGCACTGGACAACCAGGCCCTTGTGACCAGCCCAGCAGGGGCATTACCTCTCACCAGGCTTCTGCAAGCAAAATATTGGTTACTGAACAGGGCAAATCTATGCTGGCATTTTTATTATTATCTGACACAAGGCTACACTAACTGGCACATGAGCAGATTACAAGGAATGACATGAGGTTTTCTTTTATTAACTTCAGCAGTTGCTCTGTTGGCACAGCGAAGATACAGAAAAATAATGAAAATTTAATGCAGTCTTTAAGTAAACTGTGCCAAAAGTCTAATGCTTTTGATTAGGAAGAGTCAGACCTAATCAATATAATGCAGGAATAAATGCCTTTGATTGTACCTATTAAGGCCTGAGTGACAGGCTTCTTTTTACATTATAACACACAGCCTGAAGCAGGCCAGTTTTCTACATATTGCCAAAAATACACTAGAGAGATTTTATGTGTATCTTAAGTATATTTTTCCCTTTCCCTCAAATATATTTATTTATTATTACAAGTATTCTCTCTCTGTGTTCATTGGAATAATAAAGCTGGTCACACACAGGCAATCATGAGTAATTGTGACATTTTGAACATTTCTACAGATCTTTTCTTCATTCAACCCTAGGCTGTTCCTAGGCTGCTATGTGCCATAAGTGACCCTATAATAAGTCAACTTGTAAATGGATGATAGTTGGCCAATTTGTGTCCTTCGCTCTAAAATGATTGAGGGAGACCTCCTTTGTTTGTTAATATATTACATATAATATAAAAAGTGTATTTATTCACTCCTTCACTAAACTATGATATTGAGATTTCTAACTGCCTCCTTGTTGTCTCTTACTGGGTGAATCATTGCTATATCTAATTGAACCTAACAAGAGCTTAAACTTGACCATACTCTATAAGATCCCCTAGTTTGGCCCAACAACAGCATTGCTATATCGGGGTAGTTAGGGTGTATTTTGGGTGTGTGCAGTGTTGCAGGCAGTGAATGGAGGGAGAGTAAAGGGCCAAGTATCATTGCCTTAAGTGCAGATACCTTTAGTATCACTGCTGATTGTATGCTGATTGCTGCTTTGAGTTCCTCTGAAGATTCTCTTCCCATCTAAGGATAAATATTGTTACTGGCATAGAAAATGCTTTAACTGGGCCTCCTTATGTACGTCAGCTACCCTCCCACTCAGGGTAGGCACTAGGGGTAGGTATAATCATATTTTTATTTTTATATTTATACTCATATTTATACTCATATTTATATATATATATATATATATATATATAGATAAAATAATTTTTGTATCTATGATGATTTATTTATGTTTATTTACAGCATACTTTATTTCAACAAGTTAATATTGTCCCTATTATATTGTACAATCAAATTGGAATAATTTGCAATATTTGCGTATTTATATATTTTCATCTCTTTAGCCCATCTTGTAGAGATGTGGCTTACTTTGCTTTTAAACCTTGTGATGTGTGTTTTTTTCTTTGACCCCTCCTTGTTTTGTGATTGGTTGCTTTGTATTTGAATACTGTGTCACAACTTGTACATTTAAGCCTATGATTAAGTTTCTTTTGGACACGAAACGCGTCAGGCGAGAGATGACTATATAATAAAGTTTATATTTTTATACAAAATAATTTCTTTTGGTCTGATCTGGGCGTGGATATCCGGTGTGCCTTGCACCAACCAGTTTGTATTAGAAGAGGCACCTGCCCAGGGTGACGACAAAAGGAGGGGGGGCTGGGTAGGTACCTGTCTTCTCCATTCTGATGCTCTCCCCTCCTCTTCTGCTCTCTCACCCCTCCCTTCTGACCACGTGCCTAGGTTGCAAAGCTGGGGGTTGTCAGTCATGTACCTCCTCTGTCGCCTACCCCCCCCCCAGTCTGGTCCCCTCTCTATGAATGTCACATCATTTTGCGCCCCTGCGCATGTGCACGAATGTAACTTGCGCATGGAGCACCAATTCATGTATGCGCAGGAGGACTGTTTCCGCCGGGTGTGCCTAGGCTGCCTGTGCGTCGCGCCATGCTTCTGAAGATTTCTTCCCTCCCCTCCTGCTCTCTCTCACCTCCCCTCTTGCTCTCTCTCCCCTCCCTTCCTACGCTCTCTCTTCTCCCTTCCCTTACCACACTCTCTCCTCTCCTGCGCTCTGGGCATGCAGTCAGTCAAGGGAGAGTGCGGTAGCCGGCCGGGTCACCTAGGGTGCCTGGTCAGTTTGGCCTGGCACTGCTTCCACTTCCGTTGTAAGTAGGGTTTCCACCTTTTTTAGAAAAAAATACCGACCTACTTATATATTTATCTTATTTTTTTCCCTATTAATAACATTAGGATGAACCATCATTTTTACTGGCCAGACCGGTGGAATACCGGCCAGGTGGCAACCCTAGTTGTAAGCCCTGTGGGACAGGCATTGCTAATGTTATTTTCTAATGTATTTTACAGTTCAGCCATTTATCTTGAATGTATTTTGCATTTCTTTATATTATCATATATGTATATTATACTCTTGCTGTATTGTTCCTTGTCCATTCTATAAATGGACAATAAAGTAAACAGCTACATATGCAAGTAGTTCAATAAAGATAAATCTATACAGGCATACAGCTTTAGGCCTAAGTGAATCAGATGAAGAAGATTGCTCTCAAACTCAATTCTTCTCTTACTTAGTCACTTAAATATTAGGGTCCCTAGGACAGCATGAAACATATTTAGCAGCTTAGCCATTTAAAGAGCTTTCTGGCAGCCTTCTGGGAAACAGAGAAAGCACACGCTCCTACTTGGGCAATCTTTCACTGACGAACAAACATTTTACTATGTACATAATGCAGAAGATAGGTGATGGCTGTGAAAGCGTGCTTGGATTTTGCCATAAACGGAGTTTTGTATAAACAGTATCCCCCACCATCTGCCAACAGTTATACTACAGGAACAAAATCCTTCTGGCTACAGTGCCGTTGCATGAACGTCATAGAGACTATGCCAGTGCTGATAGCTTTGTATAAACCAGTCTTTATTTTGCTCTGGTCTTTCTAGAGCTCTATTGAATGTTCCGCACAGCTGCCTTCCGTCCCATGCAAATTTAAAAAGCCATATAAATAAACAACATTAGCACACAGCAGTGGTTTGCTTAATCACTTTGGATTCATTCTGATCTTGGCAGGATGCAAAGGCCATTTCTCTGTTGTAACACGAAACTGAACACAACAGCTTCTTGTCGTATAAATTCAATCATACAATGCCCTAATGGAATTCCATCTCATGGGCATCTTTTGAAATGGCTAATGTTAGGGATTTCCTGCTGGGTTTCAGATCCGTCAGGGTCTCTGGTTACAACGATAGCATGACTCCAGATTTAAAAATAGCACAAATATGATTTCCATCTAAACATCTTGTCACACATAATAATTCTTGCCATTGCTTTCTATATCAGGTTAGCCTTAGAGGACAGTATGGTGTCACTATCTTATATGATTTACACTGGACTGTGGTATGAAAAGTCAATGACAATAATTAGTCTAGTGAATTCAAATGGAGGCTGAGTATACAAGAGACAAGAGTAAATAAAATATGTACACTGTATAGATAGTATACAAAATATATAAGGTTTATATGTATATATATATATATATATATATATATATATATATATATATACATACATATATACATATATACATATATATATAGATATACAGTATGAACACAAACACACACACTCCTGATAAAGTGGTTTGTATGTTTTTATATATTTATTTTTGTTTACAAGTATGGGATTTGTTATCCTGTATTATGGAGCTCTTTGTAGTGGTGTTAATTGAAGTTACTGGGCCCCACAGCAAATTCAATTTAGGGCCCCAAAGCATTGGTAAATTGACCTGTTCTACTAAGATATTTAAAAAAATTGCTCATTGATTATGGCTTTACTAGGCCTCCTACACTTCCAGGCCCCCCTGCAAGCACAGTGGTTCTGGCTCTCTGCAATCCATGGAGGGGTAGATGCTACAGGAGAACCACAGCAAATAGGCTTTAGTAGATTGAGGTTCAGATAGTGGCAGGTATCTCTTGTTATTAGAACTCTTTAGGAGTGTTAGGAGATTGCAGTGCAGGGTGGTTCCATGGAGAGTACTGTGAGAATCCTATGGGGTATGAGTAATACGTAGGGATGGCGCGAACGTCGGAAAAAAAGTTCGCGAACAGGTTCGCGAACTTCGGGAAAATTGCGAACGGTTCGCGAACGGTTCGCGAACCCCATAGACTTCAATGGGAAGGCGAACTTTAAAAGCTAAAAAAGACATTTCTGGCCAGAAAAATGATTTTAAAGTTGTTTAAAGGGTGCAACGACCTGGACAGTGGCATGCCAGAGGGGGATCAAGGGCAAAAATGTATCTGAAAAATCCATTGTTGACACAGCGCTGCGTTTTGTGCTGTAAAGGGCAGAAATCACACTACTACTTGGCCAGTTCATGTATAAATACCCCAGAGTTCACACAAAGATGGCAAAGTGGCCAGTTTATGTATAAATGCCCCCAGAGTTCACACAAAGATGGCAAAGTGGGCAGTTTATGTATAAATGCCCCCAGAGTTCACACAAAGATGGCAAAGTGGGCAGTTCATGTATAAATGCCCCCAGAATTCACACAAAGATGTTAAAGTGGCCAGTTCAGGTATAAATACCCCTAGAACTGGAAAGTGGACCAGTAGCCAGCACATCATCCAGGCACAACTAAAATAGAAAAGCAGAGCCACTGACCATGTGGGTGGGAGGGTGGTGAGCAGACTGCAGGCTGCAGTGTTTGTATAGCAGCTCCTTCCTTTTTCTTTTTCCCTGTGCTGAAATCAGGGAACTGTAGGGCAGTATCAGTGCTGGGCTGGCCAATCTGATCAACAGCTGGATCTGGCTGCAGGGAATGTGAAGGGAGGAGCGAGCACCAAGGGAGCTTCCATTGGAAGGGGAGTCAGTGGTCCAGGGGGTGTGGGGGTGGTCCAGGAGGGAGAGCTTCCTTATTGGCTGCCATGTATCTGCTGGTCTGGGGTGAGAGGGCAAAAAAAAAGCGCAAAATTTGGCGAACCCAAAATGGCGAACCTTGCGCGAAGTTCGCGAACTTTTGGCGAGCGCGAACACCCGATGTTCGCGCGAACTAGTTCGCCGGCGAACAGTTCGCGCCATCCCTAGTAATACGCATTGTGATGTTGTAACACACATATTTGTTTTACAAAGTAAGTATGTTTCTTTTCAATAAATCAACTGTTCTTGGATAGGAAGAACTAACCTTACACCTGTCTAGGGCAATACTCACTTCTCTTGTTTTATGGGGTATTTTTTGAATAATGCCTGCAAATGTGTCCTTTTTAAGATGCTAAAAACCTTAGATTTCTAGTGAGTATTTTGGTGATGTAAATCCTGCTAACTAAAGTTTTTATCCTGCATTATATGCACTGAATTCTGGTTTTAGTACGATCTCCTAATGTTTCGCATTCGCACTGGCTACTCCTTATGCTGATCGTCTGGGGTATGTGCACCAGAACCCTGCTACTAATTTGGTGAGTTTACTAATCTCTAATTGAGTTTCTTATACATGCTATGGACTATGGCATAATACACACAGAGGCACACTTTTTAATTGTAGATGTGTGTGTTATTAATTATTTTCAGGGTATAAGCAGAGTGAGAAGCAAGACTTTAACAAAAAAAATCTTTTTTTCTCTGTACATGCGTTGGCCATTGGAAGAAAAAAGAAGGGAGGAAGAGGATCTCTCTGTTGCAGGAGCACTGACCTGGGGTATCAGGTAAGTCCTTACAATCCTTGGGGGTGTACCCTAACAATTGGTACCCACCTTGGATTGGAGATTGTCCTTTTATAATATGAAGAATAAAATAAAAAATAAAATCATCATCTATACACACATGCATGAACAGTCAGCCAACAATCTATCTTATGACATTCATTTGAGAAATCTATTTTATGAAGCAGCTTGTCTCCAAGAAGTTGCACATTATTTAAATGTTCAATCATTCTCTCTACCTTATAATTGATCTTACAACTATTTATCAAATCTTCAAATGAACGGCCAGCTTTAGCAGTGTTATTGAATTGTTTACCAAGGAGTATATTGAAAATCTTTCGTAGAATGTTCTGTTGTCCTCCCTATGATAAATATGCCCCCAGGTCCTATAAATATAATATTTGTTTAGTTTATTCTAGTCAAGGACATGTGGCCATATAAGCTAAAAGTCAGGATTTAGGATGAAGCTTTACATTGAAGAACAGGCCTCAATTAAAAGCATTGAACATGGTACCTGGTAATTATTCTTTATCTCTAACTCAATGCCAAGCCATGGCACGATGAAGAGAATTAGACTGGAGCCAAACAGGGCCGGATTTGCATAGCAGGCACCCCTAGGCCCACTGCTGTTCGTCGCCCCATACTCTGCCCTTTATTCGCAAATTTTCATCATCAGGACCGGAGCAATGGAGATTGGGACATCATATTTCCTTTGTATCCCCAGTGTTTCTGAACTAATGTGGGTCTGGCTGGGCAGCATGCAGCCCCGTAAAATCCTGCCGCCCTAGGCCCGGGCCTAGGTGGCCTTTCCACAAATCAGGGCCTGGAGCCAAACATCTGCCTGGTAGGATCTCTGGGAAATTATAAAATGCTACAATAAAAGCATGAGTCTACCTGAAATCATTTGTGGATATTTAATAAGCAGAATATGTTGGAATTCCTCTGTGCCATAATTATTTTAATCTGCACACACTTGGCAATGCACATAAATCGTTCTTATAACACACATTTTCCAGTCGCCAATACGCTGCTTTATAATTGTCTGATGCACCTGTTTAATTTGTAGGTTCATTCTAAAACAAAATAAGCACTTGGTTTTACAACCCTGTGTATTTCCTTGCATACAGTGATATCATCTGCTGTATTTTTCTTCTTATAGACAACAGTAACCAAGCCAATTGAGCTACATGGCAGGAAAATAAATGCTTCCCTGATTCCAACCAGGTCATAAACCCCCCCCAGATCAATAAACTTTAGCACCTTCTGTCACAAAAAAAAAAAAAGACATAAATCGGCTATTTCAGCGTCACCAGGTAATGAATGCTACATCTTAATTACCTGATTATAAGGAACTCCTGCTTCAGCAGAACCTCCATTTGCAGTTGAAAGGAAAGAAGAGGTGGATGTGAGGCCCATAGAAGGTCCTAGCAATGCAGCTTTCTCTTGAAATCTCTCTGTACTGACCTTTGATGTATTTACATAGATTAACTGTACTCACCAGGACAAGAGAAGATGATGTTAGCTAGCCTGGTCCGTACAAACCCCTCGGAATGTCCACTGTAGACAGAATTTTTGTAAATCACAAAGTTCTTTTTTTGCAGCATTTTTGTTTAATGCTGTATATACAGCTTTGCTTGAATTAATAATTTATACATTCCAATTAACTCTATTCCATTAAAATCTAAGGGGCAGATTTACTAAATTCACATGAAGGATTCGAAGTTTGATCGAATTTTCAAAAACGTTCGAAATCGAATTTTCGAATGTTTTTGAAGACCACTTCGACCAGTGAATTTTGTCAATTCGATCGAATTGAATGAATCAAATAAAAGTTTATTCGAATATTCGACCATTCGACTGTCGAAATACTTCCCTTTTAAAGTTTTATTCGACCACCTAGTTCGCCAGATCAAAGTTACCGAATTGGGTTTCATTCATTTTGATTGAATAAAAAATATTCGAAAAAATCGATTCAAACGATTTATCGATCGATCGAATATTTCCTATTCGATCGTTCGACCAATCGAATTGCGGTAAAATCCTTCGAATTCGACTTCCCTGCCTATTCACATGGTCGAATTCCGAATTTTTTTCAATTCGAAATTCGACCAATAGTAAATCTGCCCCTGTGTGATAAAGTGAGTATTAAAGATCGTGCCATCTTTGAGTTAACTTTTAGTATAATGAATTGATATTCTGAGGCAATTTGCAGTTGGTTTTAATTTTTGTTATTTGGAGTTTGAGTTATTTATTGAGTTATTTATTTCTACTCAGCAGCTCTCCAGTCTGCAGTAATTGTGGTTGCTAAGGTCCTAGTTAAACTAACTATTGAATAAGAGACTGGAAAATGAATAGGAGAGGCCTGAATATTTGTTTTTAGGTGGGGTCAGTGACTCCCTTTTGAAAGCTGGAGATAGTCAGAAAAAAAGGCAAATAACAATAAAACTATAAAAAATTATGAAGACCGATTGAAAAATTGCTTAGAATTAGCTGTTCTATAACATGCTAAAAGTTAATTGGTAAACAACCTGTTTAATGGACTATATTGATTTGTCTTGCTCTTCTGTATTATTATATAGTGAATACAAATAATAAATAATAATAAGTAACTGAGGAGTTCCATGATCCTATAAAGGCCAAAGGCTGTGGACAGGTTGTGGAACTCCAAGGGGACTTTTATTAACTTCATATTTTATAGGGGAATGTTATTTAATATAATGCACACATTTAAGCACCGATCACTAAGCACAAATATATTTAACAAGATCATTCATCGGTCTTGAGTATCCTCAATGTATAGAAAACCTTTTCAGTACAAGTGATCTGGATCCCTTATCTGGAAAACCCAAAGCCCTGAGCATTCTGGATATCAGGTCTCATACCTGAATAAGACAAGCTTAAATGTTAAAGTTACTGTATATTTTGTTTTAGAAGTAATATACAGATTTAATCAAACTGGATTTTACCACTGTCTATAGGGGATATTAAATAACACCAGTGGAAGAAGTGCAAGAGCATTAACGGATGCAAAAGTGCATAATTCAAGGAGTAAGTGACATGCAAACCAGAAACAGGAAAATTGCACTTACAGAACTAACTGGTAGGATTTTAGCTACAAATGGAAACTTTATTCTATTTTCGATTTTGAGCAAATCTATTGGTGCAGACACTACAATTTATTCTAAATTGCTTGGCAGTAGAGTTCAACATATTAATGGGAAAGTGTTTTGGTGAGTCACAAGCTGTGTTATTACAATAGAAAGACAGAGGCAGTCGTGTGGAACAGAAGTACTTTGTGTTCAGTACAATTTGGATATTTCCTCTATTGTATTTGTAAAAATCCCATGTGAGGTTGTTTCAGCTCATGTGCATTGAGAATATGCATTAACACAATTTTGTGTATTTATCTAACATATCTTCTTGATATGTTTCAGTAAGCAATCTGTGTGTGCTATATACATTAATAGAATAGGGGCAGTTATAGATGTAGCAGTTGATAATACATGATTGCAGAGTACAAACCATCACAAGCTCCCTAAACACCCACCTCTTCAGAGAAGCATCAGAAATGTATTCTGTAACCCTTGTCACAGGGAGACCCCTGTTTGTTGCGAATTAGCGTAAGGTGATGCGTAACATACTGGTGCTATATAAATAAATGTTGATGATGCAATTAATGAGCAGCTCAAGCACATGATCTAATGCACTGCCTCGTATAGCAGTTTCCCTTTACTATTCCCAGCCCTGAGCTCTGTCACTGTTCATTTTAGGTCAAGACTGCTTGGACCTCTTGGCTGCTCCAATTCCTCAATCCTTATTCCTATATTCTGGATCTTGATGATTGGTTCCTGCTCTGTTTCTGCCCATGTTGGTGTGTACTTGTTGTTGAGGCCAAAGCTAAGGATAGTCAGACTGGGGTCTGTCTAGCTTACTGGACCCTTCCCTGAGTTTTACATTTGGCCCACTCCCTTGTCTCACTGAGAGTCTCTGGATTCTCAAAAAGCAGAAAGACCTGGTAGCACCTGAGAATTAGTGATGTGTGGGCCAGCCTGAAACCCGCAGGCCCCTGAATATATAAATTCACTCCTGCCTCGTCGCTTTTCTGATGTCTCTGCGGGGCGGGTGCAGGTCTAGAAACAGAGAGGACAGAGCAGGCCAGGCGGGGTTCTGGTTGGGAGTGGGCGACTTAGGGTTGGGTGCTGGTCGCACATATCACTAGTATCTAAGGGCAAGGCCAAAACCTTGCCCTGTTATAGGCAGAAAAGCATGCCTAAACCAGATTCAGTTACTCCTCTAACAAATTGCTATATGGAACATTTAAAATTAAAACATTCTAACTATATAAAGCTATTTAAGCACCTTAAGATGCATACGGTATGCCTTTCTTTTAATGTCAAGGGATTCCATTCATGTTCTTGGGAAATATCTGTTTTGTACATGGCAGCAGATACTTTATGGTATGGCATGCTTGGATATATATATATAGTGAATAAAGTACCCCCTCTTGTAAAATATAAGGATATTATAAGTTACCGAGGAGTTTCATGACCATATAAAAACACGAGGCCGAAGGCATATTTTGCAACTGGGGGTACTTTATTTATTATAATACACAAGTTTCAGGGAGTCATGTGACAGAAATGACATCAGAACTCACCGTTTATAACTGATGACATCAGAACTCACCGTTTATAAGGATATAATTTACAAGATATTTACGGCTTTTGTGTATTATATATAGTGAATAAAGTACCCCCTCTTGTAAAATATGAGGACTTCGAAAAAATTTCAAGTTTTTTTTTCAAACTCCTTTTTATTGTATTGAATTTCACCAGGTCTGACCTGGCGAAAGTAAGGTCTAGCGCAAGAGGTAACGTTCAGTAAAATGGTCACCAATGAATTAGCATAGTTACGTCCCTTAGTGAGTGCTCAACTTCGCCTGGCGTAAGGGTGCGAAGTTGCGCTAGTCTATCTACTTCGCTAGCGAACTTTCGCCAGGGACACTGTTATTAAACTGAAGTTGCAAAATGATGTCACACTAGCGTTAAAAGCTTCGTGCTTTAGTGAATTTGCCTCATTGTGCTCTGTTTAGGATATCGTACAATAATCAGAAAAATGTGGGTTTTTCTGGCGGTAACCCAAAAAAATCAAGCAATTTGGTTGGCAAATCTAAAAATTTGTATGATTCACTTTTATAGAGTTCCTCGCCCCAGATTTTTCAAGTTACTTTATTGATAGTTAAAATTGTAGATGGGAGCTTTGTTTAATAAAAAGATGAGATAAATTTGAGTTTTAGTAAATAACCCCCTTACATTTGATGGAAAGACATAATAGCTGGGGCTGCCAATCTGTAAGGCACCCCCAGTGATTATAATTATTTACCTGAGACTCCTGGGCCGGTGCTTCTGGTTGCTGAAAACTTCACCGGCCATGGGTACTACTGTAAGAACATCACTGAGGGTTTCCTAATCTCCCAGTGATTTCTGCCGTTCCTTCTCTTGCAGTTTTTAGATTGTTTAAAGATGCCAATTATATTTCATTTTTTACTAATAAACTAAGTGGAAGATCTACTAAATTCACATGAAGGATTCGAGGTTCGATTGAATTTTCAAAAAGTTCGAATTTTAGAATGTTTTTGAATACAAATTCAAACAGTGAATTTAGAAAATTCGATCGAATCAAATGATTCGAATAAAAATCTATTCCAATATTCGACTATAGTCGAAGTACTTCCCCTTTAAATTTTTATTCGACTACCTAGTTCGCCAGATCAATGCTACCAAAAAATCGATCGATTCTAACAATATTATCGATTGATCGAATTTTTACTATTTGATCATTCGACCAATCCAATAGTGGTAAAAGTCCTTCGAATTTGAATTTGGAGAATTTTTATTCCCTAACTATTCACATGGTTGAATTCGAGGGTTTTTTAATCCTCAAATTCGACCCTTAGGAAATCTTAGTTTCAGAGGTGTTGTAACTTACTGAAATTGTGTTTGGTAAATGTATATAATGGGCCAGTCACCTTTGCCAAAATAATTAAATGGATGCACAATCAATTTCAACAGGGCTGGATTTACATAGTGGCACCGGGCCTGCATTTCAATCTCCTTAAAAAATGTTTATGGCTTCTGTTATGTTTTGGTAGCCGAGGATGAGCAGAGTATAACAATGCTTTATTAGCAGGTTCATGCAGCCATTACACTTCAACAGTAACTTGAACTCTAACTCTTTCCAGCAGTATAGAAAGTACAGTGTATGAACAGAATACTTGTGCACAGTGACATCTACAGGCACCTTGCACAAACACCATATCTTCACTGCCTATGAAGAAAGTCAATACATTTCAGTGTTTTGTGAAACATTTCAAGAGCTAGCTAGAAAAGTTCCAAAACCAGAATGTAGAGATTTATCCCACAGCCTCAGATTTTATTAAATCTACCAAAATCCTTATTTTCATCCCCCTTTGCCGTTCTATGTAAGTGAAAGCCAGATAAAGGTTATTTCAGGGTCAGAAAGGTTTCTAGAGGTAAGTGAAACCTGGGGAAAATTGAGTCTTTTTGCTTCCATTGTGTATATAGAAATAATGATTGGGAGAACTATATACAGGCTACTTTGGCCTTAGCAGGTGAATATTTTACATTTGAGCTCCCATGTTGAACTTAAAGTCGAAAGCCATTCACAATGGCAAAAAGCTAAAGCATCAAACAGGTAATAGAGACTGTTACCTAGTCACAATGCAGATATACCAGGGCAAAGTATTCAATGAGATTGTGCTAAATAAAAGGGACTTGCCTGCAGTATATGGGAGGGCCCATGTAGATCATTGTCTGTTGTACATTGTCACCTATGCCACCAACAGTGACTAAGCAATTATCAGGAACCGTTAGATGCAGGCCCGGAATGGCAATATGTAAGTTCTGGCAAATGCCAGAGGGGCTGCTATAAGGTCCCATAGAAAGTCAGTATTTAGTGGGCTGGTGGGGGCTGTTTGGGCCTCTGTGTGAGCTGATTGGGCCACTGTGTACCTGAAATGCCAGTGCCTATTTTAATTCTCAGTCCGGACCTGGTTAGATGTGATGCCCTGGCAACTTGTTAGTAGAGCAGCCAGCAGGTCGAACACTTATAAATGAAACCCAGAATAGAGGAGCAATCAGTGGGCAGATGATGGTAGAGCATTATTTTAGCACTACTATAGTAGTATTTTCTCTCCTTTCATTGCAGGTTGCCAGACCTTTCTAAAAGACAAAACAATATCTGAACGTCTCGGTTAAATCATTGTCCCTTAGGTGTGACATTATTTCTAAGCTTTTCTCTTTCGATTTATTTTGCTTTTATCTATCACTGGAATAACTGCTTAGGCTTCATTCTATTTACATTGTCAGAATAAGATTAGAATCACCACTGCATGGTGGAAGGCTCATTCTTCCATTTCAATCTACCGGATCCTGTGATTAATTCAGATATTCTACTGAAGTGTCTTCATGGAAGAACTTGCTGCACTGTTGAAAAGGAAGAAGTGCCCCAAGATCTTTATTGTTATGTAGAAACTAAAGCATAGTCTGAGCTAGGCCAGTATTGCAAAGCAACCAATTAGACCACATATTCTACCTGCGTGAGACCAATCAAAGATAAGAGAATATAGTGTGCAGCAGGGTTAAGGACCCAAGGAGCCTCTGTCAGTGTTTCTGCATATAATTGCCAGTTTTCTGTACTTGTTTACTCTATCAGAGTTCCTACATTGCTTGAGAGGGATGTTCAAACATTTAAGGAGGATTGTTTAAGGGTAAGTCAATAACTGAATGTAAATGGATGTGAGTACAATCCCTTGTTGGATGTTACCCCCTTATAAGGATTGTTTTGGTGGAGAATTCAGTGGCCTATGAGTCCGTAAAACCGTAGTGGTTAGAACACTAATTTCCTGATTTTTGGGAGAGCTGCAAAAATCACTACAAGTTTCACTTGGTTACTCATCCTAATTTATGAAAAAATGACACAAACCATGGAATGTCATGGCTCCAAACTCAGAAGTGGTAACTACAATTGCTGAACTAGAATTCCTTTTTGGTAAGTAGTTGGGGGAGACAGTTCACAAAATGATTATGTACTGTAGTTTCAGTCACCCATTTTCTTAAATACGACTATAGTTGAGCTTTCTTAGCAATGAACAATCATTGGTGAAGTGAGGAGGACCCCTAGAGGGCAAGGGAAGAAATATTCTAAGATGCTGTCTATGACTAAGACTGAGTGAACTTATTCTTTTAGGGGATTATTTATTAAAATATCAATTTATCCCATATTTTATAAAAGAAAAAAAAGACCAAACTCCCATGCCTAATTTTAGTTTGAAAACTTCAGATGCAGGCTTTTTGCAGCATTGGACTATATATAAAAAAATTCAAGTTTTGTTTTTAACACTGGAATTTTATTAAATAACCCCCTAAATCCTCTGGTATAGTTTGTAGTTTTTGCCTTCATTTGCAGTTTTCTGCTGCATTTTCCCTTAGTTTTACTGTAAGAAATAAGTTTTTTGTTGCACTGGGAAAACTCCAATGCATTTGGAGAAATTTGGTGTTTACTTTTCAGTTACTTATAACCCAGAAATGTAGAATCTATGGTGTTTTCATGCCGGTCCTTTTATATCAGTACCTTAGATTAGGGATGCACCGAATCCACTATTTTGGATTCGGCCGAACCCCCGAATCCTTCCTGAAAGATTTGGCTGAATACCGAACCGAATCCGAACCCTAATTTGCATATGCAAATTATGGGTGGGAAGGGGAAAACATTTTTTACTTCCTAGTTATGTGCCAAAAAGTCACGTGATTTAGCTCCCTGGCCCTAATTTGCATATTTAAATTCGGATTCGGTTCGGCCAGGCAGAAGGATTCGGCCGAATCCGAATCCTGCTGATAAAGGCCGAATCCTGGCCGAATCCTGAACCGAATCCTGGATTCGGTGCATCCCTACCTTAGATACTGTACCACCTATGGTGCTTAAAGGCTTCAAATACTGTAGAAGGATAATGGCTTCTGCATGTGCATAACTTTCATTTTACGTGTATTTTACATTTATTATTGTGAGCTTCAGAAAATCATAACATTCTTTTACCGACAAACAAAAAAATCTAAAGTGCATAAATGGTGTTTATCCTTATAGAAGACTGCAAACGTTTACCAAGTAATATTATGTCTCCTGCCGTGCGTAACTGTGCCGGTTCAGACTGTTGTTGTTTAGACGCGCTGCATTTTTATTTACTGTCTGCTTAATGCACAAATGGACCAAACAACCTTCTTTTACATAAGTTAAAGATACTGGAGAAGAAATTCAGAATGGGAATCATGAGAGGTAAAGAAGCAAGTGTATTACACAACAGAATATATTCTGCGCTCTTAGTCTGAACAGCTTTAATATAAGGAATTAAGTTGCTGCCTCAGCTTTTCATTGTCTCTGGGAAATCTTTGTTTCAGACAGAGGTTAAAGACCCTCCTGACTCTCAGAATCGCAGTTGTCTATGTTCTCCAAAAGTGAAGTATTTCAGTCCTCTGCCTTTTATTATAGGGATTGATACTGATACGCTGCAGTTTTATTGCCTCACTAAAGGACCGGTAATTTGGGTTCTTACTATTGGGCCAGTAGTTTTCAGCGTTCATTGCCAGGTCATTTTGTAGCAGTGGGGTTGGAGAATGCAATAAAAGCGCTGAATGGCACAATTAAAATATATAGACAATAAAATAATTGCTAGAGAAACCCTGAAGTGACATGATTAAATGACCCAATTACCATTCTGGCTTTTCTTAGTGCTACAGCTTCCTTAGTGCCACCTTGGGAATATCACAACCTCCTGTTTCTCTTTGGAAATGTCCTGTTCATATAAAAACAGAAAACTTTTTCCTTTTATAATAGCATCTCATAAGGGGTCATTTACAAAGTTGAATGCAAAGTCTAAAGTGGAAAAAAATGGCCAAATCCACCTATTTTTACACTTTGCACTCTGCCTTGCTATTGGTTCCAGCCCTAACCCCCATTCCTACATTGCATGCACACATTTCCCTTCATGGGTCTATAAAAGGGGTGGTTCACCTTAAAATTAACTTTTAATATGACACAGACATTGATATTCTGAGACAATTTACAACTGGTTTTCATTTTTTATTTTTTGATCAACATGAACTATAGGTAACATAGGAGGGCAGATTTACTAAATTCACATGAAGGATTTGAAATTCGATCGAATTTTAAAAGAAATTCGAATTTTGAATATGTAAATGAGGTCACTTCGACCATCAAATTTTCCAAATTCGACCAGTTAGAATAATCCGAATAATTTGAATTTAATTGTATTCGAGTATTCTAATATTCGATGGTCGAAGTACTTCCCCTTTAAAAAATTTTTTGCTTTAAAACCCTATGGGTATCTCCCAGGACCTGGGGTTTTCCAGATAATGGATCTTTCTGTAATTTGGATCTTCTTTCCTTAAGCCTACTAGAAAATAATGTAAACATTAAATAAACCCAATAGACTGGTTATGTCTCCAATAATAATATCTTAGTTGGAATAAAGTACATGGTACTG
The DNA here is from genome assembly GCA_024363595.1 of Xenopus borealis. Taxonomy (NCBI): domain Eukaryota; kingdom Metazoa; phylum Chordata; class Amphibia; order Anura; family Pipidae; genus Xenopus; species Xenopus borealis. The sequence continues at coordinate 124,105,664 of CM044441.1, read as the reverse complement.
TTTTATGGCTACAGAGAAAAAGGACATATTTTATAAATTATTATTTGGATAAAATGGAGTCTATGGGAGACGGACTTTCCATAATTTGAAGCTCTCTGGATATTGGGTTTCCATATAAAGGATCCCATACCTGTACTTGTAGTTAGGATCAGCGGTGCAGGAAATAGCAAATATAAATCATTGAAAATATGTAAAAAAAATTAAATGGCTCATGTACAAAAATTTTGCAAGTTTTTTTTTCACAGTGCAAAATGCTATACTTTGGGGTTACATTCCCCTTTAATGTCAGCAGATGATAAATATTGATGGGACACAGTCATATCCTAATAACAAAAAACATAGTCTAAGACTTGTAGTGCACTGAACCTGCACACCTTTTCCTAAGTGGGCTATATCAATGCAATAAAGTAGTGGAAGTTTTATATGATAATGTAGGGGACATGAGGAATCCTTCCCCTGTTTTTCTGCCTGTGACATCATCCAGCCCAGTTACAGGCTGGAGAGTGATCCGATTGGTTGTGTACCCCAGTGCTTCCTTGGGAGAGAGGGTATGCCTGACTTTAAAGCCAAATGTACGGGGTCTCCAAGAGAGCCAGCACGAGTAGCTGAAAGACTGTCAAGTACAGAGAAACTGTTAAATCTGTGGAGTCTGTGGAGGTACAGATTGAGCCCACCCTGTCCCCTGCAAATCTGCTAGAGACTCAGACAGACAAAGGTACCACTGGTGAGATTGATCCTGCTGCAGAGCTGCCTGTAATCTCCAGCGTGACTGCTTCTGAGAGCACCCCGGTGAGCCACCCAAGGGAGGATACTGGCACGGATACAAGCGTGGGGCTAGAAAGAGACAAAAAGACAGGTCTTGTGTATTTACCTGCTATGTGGGAGCTGCTGCTAAATTCCAAAGGGAGAGAAATGGTAGCGACACCTAGGGAAGGGACTTTTCATTCGAACTGTGTAGTTATTAACCCCTTCCGGAGGATTGGGACTTTAATATTAAAAAGGACTGTGTTGGAGCAACAGTTAAGTACATAATAGTGATTTAGCTAGTGTCCCACGTGTCCCCAGTGTAGGAGTGCATGGTGTATTAGTTTGCCCAAGTTTTACTGCAGTTTATATTTGTTTCATTCACAAACTGTGTGTGTTTTATTATTCCTCATGGAATCCCCCTGAGTTCTGTTCCTCAGTGTTCCCTTGGTGGAGGCACTGCACTGTAATTCCCAGTTCCCAGTACTTTTCATACGCAAAAGGCACTCAGGGCCCCTGGATTGCCAAGGCTAAGTTGCTGTTTAAAGAGACAGTAACCAAATAAGGGTTATAATAACATTGTTTTACTTATAGTTTTTTTGACACTTCAAATATTTTATAGCTGAGTTCCCTCAACCTGACATTTTTATTTTCTGCTGTAAAGAACTCCCTTGCCTTGGGTCCCAGACCAGTGTGAGCAATTTGTTGTTCAAGGTTGTTAGACTGAGGGATCTTATGTTGGTTCAACAATGTCAATTATTTTGGAATGGCAAATTTATAGATATCATGACCAAGAGCCTTAAATTGCTTTTATTTAATGACCCATATTTCCAGTCCGTACAATACTTACAATGAAACAAATATAAAATAAACCAAATGGCCAGCTGATGCCAGCACATCACTCTGAAAGTAAGGCTTTTTATACAGGTGTGGGATCTGTTCTCCGGAGACCTGTTATACAGAAAGCTCCAAATTTTGGGAAGGCCATCTCCCATAAACTAAATTTTATCCAAATAATGCAATTTTTTAAAAATGATTTTCTTTTTCTATGTAATAAAAAAAGTAGCTTGTACTTGATCCCAACTAAGATATAATTAACCAGCCTATTGGGTTTATTTAATGGTTATTTTCTAGTAGACTTAAAGGGATACTGTCATGGGAAAAAAAATGTTTTTTCAAAATGCATCAGTTAATAGTGCTGCTCCAGAAGAATTCTGCAATGACATTTCTCAAAAGAGCAAACAGATTTTTTTATATTTCATCTGACATGGGGCTAGACATTTTGTCACTTTCCCAGCTGCCCCAAGTCATGTGACTTGTGCTCTGATAAACTTCAGTCACTCTTTACTGCTGTACTGCAAGTTGGAGTGATATCACCCTCTCCTTTCACCCCCCCAGCAGCCTAACAACAGAACAATGAGAAGGTAACCAGATAACATAGTTACATAGTTAAATTGGGTTGAAAAAAGTCCATCAAGTTCAACCCCTCCAAATTAAAAACCAGCATACACAGACACACCATTCCCCCTCCACCCTTTCACACAAACCATATATGCCCATAGCTACACTAACTGTAGAGTTTAGTATCAAAATAGCCTTTGATATTATGTCTGTCCAAAAAATCATCCAAGCCCCTCTTAAAAGCATCAACAGAATGAGCCATCACAACATCACCCGGCAGTGCATTCCACAACCTCACTGTCCTCACTGTGAAGAACCACCTACACTGCTTCAAATGAAAGTCCTTTTCTTCTAGTCTGAAGGGGTGGCCTCTGGTGCGGTGATCCTCTTTATGGGTAAAAATTCCCCTGATATTTGTCTATAATGTCCTCTAATGTATTTGTAAAGTGTAATCATGTCCCCTTTCAAGCGCCTTTTTTCCAGAGAAAACAACCCCAACCTCATAATTTAAATCTTCCATCCCTCTAACCAGTTTAGTTGCACTTAGTCTCTGCACTCTCTCCAGCTCATTTATATCCCTCCTAAGGACTGGAGCCCAAAACTGCACTGCATACTCCAGATGAGGTCTTACTAGGGATCTATAAAGAGGTATAATTATGTTTTCATCCCTTGAGTTTATGCCTTTTTTATGCAAAACAGAACTTTATTTGCTTTAGTAGCTACAGAATGACACTGCCCAGAATTAAACAACTTGTTATCTATAAAAACCCCAAGATCCTTCTCACTTAAGGAAACTCCCAACACGCTGCCATTCAGTGTATAACTTTGCATTTATCAACACTGAACCTCCTTTTCCAGTTAGACCACAGATAGTATTGGTATGAGCAGGGGTTACATGGCACCCTCTCTGCAGGATCCTGGGCCTTTGCTAAGTGGAAGCATTCCCTCTACGGTGTAGTGCAACAATAACACCCAGACACTGTGCATGCAACTTACAAAAATGATGGGCGCCAGGAGGTTCTTGGTGCAAACAAGCAAAAACGGTTTATTATGTCAGAGACAAATATCCCCAGGTTTACTCATGCAGGAGTTGAGCATATAGCAGGTGCACTGACTTCACACAGACATGTACAGCACTTCAGAGTAGTTGCACCCTCCCGAAGCCTTGGCAGTCCTCCCTTTCTCCAGGGAGCTCCAGGACAGCAGCCTCTACCCTTACAGTCCATCTTCTCTGAGGTCCCTGCACTCAGGTATTTCAAAACCTGTGGGAAGCTACTTCCTTCTATCAATCCTCGGTGGAGCTACAACTGCTCATGCTGCTACAACTTTCTGCCTCACTCTTCCTAGAGAGTCTATCACCAAACTCCCCTAGGCTAGCTATACCTCCTTCACAGGGTTGCCTTGTCCCCGACTTCTTTCCAGAGCAAAGGCCTATCTGTACCCAGGTCCCCCCCTGGGCACACCCTGCTGGATCACCATCCAGAGGCCAAAGAGGAAGCTGCCACTCCCTTCCCAGCACTATACAGTGTAAGGCAGGATGTGGTCACAGCGCCACCTGGCCAATAACTGCAGGCTTAACAAAAAATAGATACACAGGCTTCTGCCTAGTAACTAAAGGTGGCCATACACGAAGAGATCCGCTCGTTTGGCGATGTTGCCAAACGAGCGGATCTCTCCCCGATATGCCCACCTTGAGGTGGGCGATATCGGGCTGATCTGATCGTGGGCCCTAGGGCCCAACGTTCGGATCAGTATGGGCGGTCGGATCGCGGGACTGCATCAACGAACAGATGCGGCCGCGATCCGACGGGATTTTTAATCCTGCCCGATCAACATCTGGCCGACTTTCGGCCAGATATCGATCGGGAAAGCCCGTCGGAGGGCCCCCCACACGGGCAGATAAGCTGCCGACACAGTCTGTCGGCAGCTTTTATCTGCCCGTGTATGGCCACCTTTACAGGGTGGGGATTTAACTCTATAGGTGTTGGTAAGACCTATAGATCCCTACAGAACCTATAGTTCCCCATGAAGCCCCATGTCAGATTTCCAAACTGAATATAAAAAAATCTGTTTGCTCTTTTTAAATAATGGATTTCAGTGCAGAAGTCTCTGGAGTAGCACTATTAAAGGATGTGTTTTGAAAAAAACATGTTTTCCAATGATACAGAGAAAAAAAGTGTTATCTGGAAATCTCAAGCTCCTGAGCATTCTGGATAACAAGTCATATACCTGTACCCTTCCTTTGCTGATATAACAGCCTCTTCAATAGCAATATTGAGGTTAGACAATACATTTAAAAAAAAAAATGTCCTTTTTCTCTGTAATAATAAAACAGTAGTTTGTACTTGACCCAAACTAAGATATAATTAATCCTCATTGGACGCAAAGCCAGCCTATCTGGTTTATTCAATGTTTACATGATTTTCTTCTAAACTTAAGGTATGAAGATACAGAAAAAAAACTTATCTGGAGATTCTCAGGTCCTGAGCATGCTGCATAATATGTCCCATATGATGTGATGGTGCTCTGTTTGTTGGCTTGATACCCCCAAGATTTAGTTTCTTTGTTGCTGTTTTCCTATGGTATGAACAGCTTTAGCAACTTTATCATTTATCTTTTTTTTTCCTTTACAAAACATTGTTTTTGTGCCTCAGGCCACCTCTAGGTGTCACTCTATCCTTTATGAAAGAATGCGTGTTTGTAGGTAGTGTTGTGTTTAGTTTGTTCATTCAGTTGTAGACTCCAAATCACTTGGTAGATCTGTATATTTCTCTGCTTTACAAATAGGGTTGCCACCTAGAGGTGCTTTATGGGTACAGCCTTAAAATGACGGTTCATGCCAGTGTTATTAAGAGGGAGGTAAGATGAAAGATAGCAGGGCTGGTACTTTTTCCCTATTTATGAATATGATTTCTATCTATTGAATAATCACATATATGAAATACAGTTTGAAGACAATGTGAAAAGACTTTATACGTCATTCCAAAATGAGAAATCTACAACTCCACATGAATACTGAATGATTTGACCTTTTATACATAGGCATGGGATCCTTTATACAGGAAACCCATTATCCAGAGAGCTCCAGATTACAAGAATGACATATCCCTTTGCATTCATATTAAATGGGTGGTTCACCTTTAAGTTAACTTTTAGCATGTTATAGAATCACCCATTCTAAACAACTTTTCAATTGCTCTTCATTATTTTTATTTTTTTTATCGATTTTGAATTATTTTCCCTTTTCTCCCGACTCTTTCCAGCTTTCAAATGGGGGTCATTGACCCCTGTCTAAAAAACAAATGCTCTGTTAAGCTACACATTAATTGTTATTGCTACTTTTTGTTACTCATCTTTCTGTTCAGGCCCTCTCCTATTCATATTCCAGTCTCTTGTACAAATGCATGGTTGCTTGGGTAACTTGGACCTTAGCAACCAGATTGCTGGAGTTGCAAACCGGAGAGCTGCCGAATAAAAAACTAAATAACTGAAAAACCACAAATAATAAAAAGTGAAAACCAATTGCAAAATGTCTCAGAATATCACACTGTACATCATACTAAAAGTTATCTCAATGGTGAACAACCCCTTTAATCTAATGTTTCTGTGTTTAAAAAGTATTTTATTTTTCTCTGTAATAATAAAACATTCATTGCGCTTGATGGTAACTAATTTACATGAATCCATATTGGTGGCTAAAAAATCCTGTTGGGTTCAGTGCTGGAATTGGGGAGGGATGCACAGGGATGCCATCCCTTCACTTCTTTATTTTTGTGCAATAGCATCCCCCTCAGAGGGAATGCAAGAGTTTTGAATCCCAGAACTGTCTTTTGCTCCTCTCTACTTTTGCATGCAAATAAAATGCAGAGGTAAAATAAAATATAGTTAAATATACAGAAGATAAAAGGAGAGAAAAGATTGATGGGAGAGAAATAGAGAAGAGATAAAGAAGTGTTAAACAGATGAAGAATAAGAATACGGAGGCATCAGAGAGGGTTACAGAGAAAAAGAGAAGAAAACGGGCAAAAAAGAGAACATGAAGGCATTAAACAGCAGCAGGTTACAGAATAATGAGGGAATGATATATATATGCAATAATCTTGGGTAATATAGAATATGATGGGTTGTGCTTTGTTATGACACAATATACAGGCAAGGAGCTTGTTTGCAGAAGCTGGATTGACATCCAAGAAAAGTCAAATGCACAATTTTCATTTTGGGGTCCCTACAGGTCTCATACTTACAGGGTTGGACTGGCCTGGCGGGAACGGGGAAAAAACCCGGTGGGCCCCAACCCTCATGGGCCTCTGCTGGGCCAGACCCCCTGTCACAATTCTGACTAATCAAAAAATGTGCAAGTTTGGCGCTTCAGGGTAGGGGGACGGGGGCACTGGACAGCAGTCCCGATGAGCCCCCGGCCCCCCAGTCTGACCCTGCATACTTGAATATATATGCATACTGGACATTAAAGGAATTGTAACATGAAAACAAATACACTGTTTTTAAGTAATGAATAAATAATGTACTTTTGTTTTGCACTGGTAAAACTGGGGATTTTTTGCTTCGGAAACACTACTATAGTGTATGCAAGCAAGCTGTTGTGCAGTCATGGGGGCAACAATTCAAGCACAGGACACCCAGTTAAGTTCTGAAGAATCCCATTGTATACTGTAGAGCTTATCTGTTATCAGCTGTGTATCCTGTGCCTTCATCTCTTTTTCTGAAGCAAACACCAGTTGTACCAATGAAGCACAACAGAACATTATGTTTTAATTACTTTAAAACACTTTCATTTTTTGGTGTTACTGTTCCATTAAAGGAAATATCAAAATGGAAATAGCAAAATGGTTTTGCATTAAAGTGATACTGACACAAAAAAAAAATGAATTTTAACATGACTTTTAACTTCATGACTTTCGGCGGATGCACAGTAGAGCTGAACCGGTAAATGCTCATACTGTGCAAACCCCGCCAAGTGCCCATGAATCCAGGAGGAAGATGGCTGGGTAGAAGATGGCGCCTGCAAACTCCATGGACAGGATCTGCACCAAGGGGTAAGTAGCAACTTAGGGGCATTTGCCCGGGGGAGGGAGGTAGGCTGGGGGGAGGGGGCAAGGGGTTTAACGCAGGGAGGGTAGACTTTTAAGTGGTAGGGATGGGGGATGCCTCTGTACTTCCTCAGTTCACACTGCATGAATACAGTGCTGCCAAATACACAGTGTGGCCTACTCAATTGATTATCTCTTTCTTTATAGTATATGTAAACCTTAAAAAAGTGAATGTAAAATAGCTCAGGGTGCTTTTCATAGAAATTGACATTGAAACTAATAAAATTCCAATATAATGACATTTTTAACAACAGCACCGCCTGCTGCGGGATATCAGAAGGAAAATAGAGTACAGTTCTGATGTTGCTCTGTTAAGAAATCAGAAGCTTCAGATGCCCTGTCCCATCTCTTTTCTGAGCAGAACAACATCATACCAGTTCTTCAGCCTGAGGTCCCTGGAAATAATTTTGATTTAACACCAAACTGGGGAATCCGGTGGTATTGTCAGCTGTTAAACATTTCCCCATTTGTCAATACTTTTTGATCAAATTGTCAATGAGTCAGAGTGTGTCTGACTGCTCAATGCAAGGTCATAGCAGTCATACTTCATTCTTTGCTATGGGGCCTTGGGTGTGGTGGGTTAGGGTTCTGCATTGGGCTGGGTACCTGCAGAAAACCCCCATACCAGCGGTGTAACTAGTGAGGGCCGGGCCGTGCGACAAAAATTTTTTGGAGGGGCCCAGCGCACAGAAATCCATACCTGGCCCCATTGGGATCCCTTTTTGTATAGTGCCACCACATGCTAGACCTCAATGAATTCTGAAAATATAAGTAAAGAGGCTTGTCAATTACAGAGCTAAACTCACACCCTGGGATTAATTCAGTCAAATGTGCAGCTCTGGTTGTTCGCTTCTAGGAGTCTAAAGATCTTAAACCTAGGGCGTAACATGCTAAATGCAAAAAAATCCCAAGGGTACTTTGCTTCTGTTTTTTGCACTTTCACCCTGAATACTTAAAATACCAAAAATATCACTCCTGTCTGTTCTGACATGAGTTTATAAAAATACCACATTGAAACTTTTTTATTTAAAAAATATTTGACCTCTTTCAGAACAGAGTTTTCAAATAGTCCAAGGAGCTGTGATGTTTTGATCTAAATGGCTAAAGTGCCCCTAAATTAATATGCAGATTGCATTAGGAAGAAAAGCATTGGTAAACCACACAAGGGCACTTCCTGTATTACCACTGTGGTTTGCTTTAATGGAAAAATAAAAGTTGCTAGAATTTCATCCTGTAATATACTGGCTGCCCAAGTATCACTTTAGAAACACAAGTAAGTATTTACTTAGAGAAAGAAAACATTAATATTGAATGTTTTCCATTGGAGACTTGATATGCCTCAAACCTCAAAAGATGTCAATCTAATGAGACAACATATTAATCTTTTCTGCAAATATGTCTGTCATACTTCACATTAGGTCTCTGACAGCATCACTTTCATATTACCATAGTGCTATGTCTAGCAGTTTAATTAAAGATCCTGTGCTAAAGTTAGCTTCTCTTTGCAAAGGCGTATTTTGATCATCACTCAGAACCAATAGGCAATCAAGAGCTAAGACTTTATATAAACAGTAATTGTTAAAAGCAATGTACATAATATTTTCAATGCATTCTTTTATATATTATCATTCTTTTTTTATTACACTTTCAGGGGAAACAACATGAAAATCAGTTTCTTTTTGCACTGGGCAAAACCAGCTCTAACAAGGTGATTGTTAAAGCCAATTGCTGGGTTGTGTGGTTGATTATTTATTGATTTTATATAGTCTTAAAATTATTCTTGGAAGTAGGAATTTATTCTTCCCTTACTGTTAGGTTTAGTCCTGTCTAGCAGGATGGGTCTGTAGAGGGTTGGGTAGGAGGAGGTGTCAAGATGTGGGCATACCTATGGGAGGTGAGAAATCCTTGAATGGCTCAAGGATGTCCTGTGTGTTCCTATAAGGGGGAATTGCCATATAAGACCATTTACTGGGTTCCACACATGAAAGAGGGTGGAATGTGCCAGGAACCTGAAAAAAGTAGAGGACACTGGATTAGGAGCGATACCTCAGAGGCAGTTAATGTTAAAGGGGAACTGTCTACCTAGAAAAATATTCCAAATCCTATTTTATCACATTAGGCAAGCACTATATTACACTACAGAAATTATTTGAATCTTCTTTCCTTTGGTCTGGGAATTCATAATTATAGCGAGCAGGCAGGGGCCATTTTGTGGACACTGTTATTAAGGCAAGCCTTGTATCATCTGAAAATCTTGTTTGTGCAATAGCATGGGGGGACCTGATGTCCATCCCCATGCACTGGCTACACAACTGAATGGTAAAGAGAATGGGGGAATGTAGGGAGTGCAGTGACATATAGTAAGTGCTGAATGAAAGTGAAAGTAATTTCCTGCTCCACCTCAATATCTATGGGTGGCCATAGACGCACCGATAATATTGTATGAAAACAAATTTTATGAACAATATTTGGCAACAAGCTGACTGATATTGGCAGAAGGCTTAGATATTAGTCGGCTTGATGATCGGCGTAGGCAGATAATTTTGAAGGCACTCGAACATTGCCAGCTGTTAGTGCTGAATTGTAGTGATGGGCAAATTTATTTGCCAGGGGCGAATTCGCGGTAAATTCCCGCGATTCGCCGCTGGCGAATAAGTTTGCGAAATGCCAGCGAAAATTCGTAAAAACAAATGAGTCGCGCGTCGTTTTTCGACGCGACGAAAACAACGCGACGAGCGTCAAAAACGTGTCGCAACTCGCTTCGCAAATTATTTCAATGGAAATTCGCAAATTTTTCGGCGAAGCGAAACTGGGTATATTCACCCATCACTACTGAATTGCCAGATACAGGTAGTTCTATTGTTTCTACCATATATCTGATGATTCAGATCTACTCTTGTGTACTGAAATGAACAATCTTTTCCAGGAAAGATCCTAATTGTTATGCATATGGCCACCTTAAGGCATAGAGGAGGGACAGGAAATATTTGATTAACAGCTGAGATTTTTGAGTTTCCAACAGCTTTGTATGCTTTGGAATTTGGATTTTGAAAAGGACTTTTTTAATACAGCTTTTTATGTCTGGGTGGAAGGTCCGCTTAAAGAGACCCTAGTCAACAAGGACTAGCTAATTGGTAGTGATGGGCGAATTTATTCGCCAGGGGCGAATTTGCGGCGAATTCCCGCGATTCACCGCTGGCGAATAAATTCGCGAAACGGGCAAAAAAATTTGCCAACAAAAATTTGCCGCATCAAAAACGAGTCGCGCGTCGTTTTTGACGCGACGCGCCGAAAACGACGCGACGCGTGTCAAAAACGATGCGACGCGAATCGTTTCGCTAATTTTTCGGCGAAGCAAAACGCGGCCGTTTCGCCCATCACTACTAATTGGGGCTATTTCCTACATTGGGCTCAAACCAGGGGGAAAAAGGAGATTGGGGTAGTTTGCAGAGCAATCAGTTGGGTAGGGTCAGGTACAAGGACTTACAAGAGGGCAGCAGCAGAAAGTGGTCACTGGAAAAGCAGAAGTGAATGCTCTGTGTGGATAAGGGAAAGCCAGCTGCCCACAGCTCCAGCGTGCTGCTATCACCATAGAAACACAGCAAGATAAGGGGGTGGCGGAACTCCCTAAACGTAAGCCAATAGCTGGCCTGGAGAGGGAGCGGTTCTACTCAACAGCACCATTGGTGGGGAGTACCAGAGGTGGGACTTTTGTTCCGAAGTAAGAAATCCACAGTTACTATGTTTAGCTTTTTTTTTTTTACCGATGCCTTTCTGTGAGGGAGGGGAAGTTGCTGAAGGAGAGCAATATACTAAAATGGAGACAGAGCGGAGGTTTTAGATTTATACAACTGCCGATGCTGGCTGCGGGGTGGTTGGTGGGGCCAAGTCAGGGGAGAGGAGTTTTTTAATTTTTGAGGGAACTGCCAACAAAGTGGCGTGGTCTATGGCGGGCCCCCGAAGGGGAGAGTGCCCTGGTGGAATTGCACCGCCTTCTCCCCTGGTAGTTATGCCACTGGGGGCACTTCTCTATAAGGGGGGGTAGTGTAAGGCTCTGCAACTCCATAACAGAATTTGCAGTCACCTTCCCCTTTCTGCCTGCGAAGATTAAGCACAGGCACAATAACGATGCACACTCCTTCTGCGTATAACGATTGAACGCAGGTGCAGTGCCGCTGCGCAGTTATACTTATGAATACCCACAAGTAAGTTTGGCGTCTCTCTGCTACTGTCAAGATTTCAGCATTTTCTTGCAGCTCCTGGTCCTGGCTTTCCTTCATTGCTTCCCCAGTTTGGAATCAGCTACCTGTGTTGTCCCAGCACATTCTTGTCTTCAGCATACTCCAACTTCAGTCAAGCTCCAGTTCTAGGAAGTCCAGCCATAGCAACCAACTCTTCAGACACAACAACTAGCTCTTCCAGCTATAGTAACAGCTTCCAGCCACAGCAACTAGCTCTTCAAGCCACAGCAACAGCTTCCAGCCAGAGCAACCGGCTCTTCACCCATAGCAATGGCTCTGCAGGCCTTTTTCTACTTCTGAGTGAGGTATAATTACTGCCTGGCTATTTACGCTAAATACTGTGTTCATCTTGCCTCTCTACCTAATTGGCTCATTACGCTAAAGGCTGTTTTAACCCTTGTTTGCTTCCTGTCTGGTTCGTCACGCTAAAGACTGTGTGTTAACCCTTGCTTTTCATTCTGCCTGGCTCATCTAAGAATGTGCTGTGAAATCCTTTTGCCACATTATTTGTAGCATGTTGAGAAACATTGGCTATTTACTAAATATTCAAGGAAGTGAGGGTACAGCTTGTGCTCCCCAATTCTGGAAGTTTATGCTTATTTATGCTACCACCTTCCAGTATTACTCACCTTGAGGAATTGATCCTTCCCTGTTCAGCTGTACAGTTCATGCCATTTCTTTCCTAAGGAGGATTCATCCAATTTCGGGTCCATTCCTCTGCGGGTCCATTCCTCTGAGTTTCCTGTGGGAAGAAATTATCATTAAAGGCTTTTGAACTCCCTAAGAACTTTTGCTGATACAGCTATACTTCCCTTGAAGTTCCTGCTATTTTCTGGACTTTGTGTGGGATTGCTTTCCTGGAAATTACAGGAATTGTTCCTTAATAGAGACCTAATAATAAAGAGACTTTCTTCTGCTGCACAATACAGGATTCACTTTGAAAACTACATTAAATTTATAACATGCATGCATTTGCAGCAAAATTCCATTTGCCATCAACAAATTCACATCAATGCATTTGCCGTGAGAAAAAACACCAATTGGAGTGAGAAAAAACTTGACCAAAAAACTCCCATTGACTTAAATGCAATTGGAATGAGAAAAAAGTTGCCCATTGACTCTAATACATTTTTCTACTAAAAAGTTGCAGTGACAAAGAAACGTCACCAATGGACTACAATATATTTTGCTACAAAAAAGCTGCGGCAACAAAAAAGTTCCCAATAGACTTTAATGTGTTTCACGAATATTTCCACGTTTTGAGAATTTCTCTGCAGTTTTGCAATTTTTTTTGCAGAATTTTCACTGCTACATACTTAGAAATGCTTTGTTAATTCAGTTTGAAATAATTTATCATTTATGCAATATACACTAAGCATTTTTGGGACCCAATGACCCATAATAAAGTGTAGAGAAGTAGCGCATGGTGGGGGTTAAGAGGGCAGCCCCATTTCATATTCTAAAGTGAGTTATTGGCCAGTTCATTTTCCAAGGGGTGGCCAGGGGTTAAGCCACTCAAAGGGATGTGATCCTACCTTTGCAGTCCGTTCCAGATGTTGAGGAGTAACAGCAGCTCACCATGTGAGTAGCTTGTTGGGTCTGGGAAGGTAGTCCGCCTCGGTTTAAGGCTGGGCTAAAGGAGGCAGGAACCAGGTATTTCAAGTGTCGATTGTTGGTTAATGTAAGTGTTTTTGTTACAAGTTGCTAACGTTTTACATGTTAACAGATGTCATGGTTAATAAACAATAATTGTGACCAGGGCTGGAACTAGGGGTAGGAAGGATGGGCAAACTTCTAGGGTGCTGTTAGAAGAAGTAAAATTGCACTGCTTGTGCATGTGCTTTTCCACAGAGAAATGGGGATGGTGGTGGCTAGTGATAGCGCAATCCCCCGGAGGGGAACTGGTGAGTTTTGGTTCTGGCAACAGAGGCAGTGGTGAAGGAAGTTTGTTGAGGGTGGCTTTGGTTACCCCAATTGTGATTCTGTCTTTTCAGCCAAGATGTCTGTGAGTCTTTATTGGTAAAAGGTGGACGAGTTGTGAGGTTTCAGGTTAAATTGGGGTGGATGAGGTGCTGTAGTCTTGAATCTGCACCTGTCATGGCACACTGCAACTACAGCAATGTCATTGTCAGATTGTTACATGCACATTGTACAGGTATGATATCCGTGTTCCAGAAACCTGTCATCCAGAAAGGAAGTCCAAAACAGTCTAAACAGTTTAAATTTTAAGTAGACTTAGGGGGTTATTTACTAAACTCGTATTCATCTGGTTGGGCATTTTGGGGCAAAAACTCAAATTATTATATTCCGATGCTTTAAAAAGACTGAATCTGAAAATCCTCCATCTCAGACCTGTTGAGGTCTTGTATACAGTAAGTCAATGGGAGATATCCCTATCCCAATTTGAACATATTGGGGTTTGCTTTGGGTTTAGCCCGATAATCTGAAAAACCCCAAAAGTTGGGAAAAAATTCAGACAAAATTGTATGATTCGTATTGTATTATTCGGGTTAAATAATATTGTCTATGCAAACCACTGACAAGGGTTTCCAGACTGCTTTGTCCCCTCCCTACAAGGTTAAATAATGTGGTTGAAACATACACAATATTGTTTATTAAGCATTCTGGATAATAACTCCCATACCTGTACTGCTAATTTCTTCTCATTGGTGCATGATGAGACTGTATTTGCTCCACAATAAACATCCTCTGATAAAAATAAAACATTTTATGTCAACACAATGAATCTTAGGAAGATTTGTCAGCCACCATATACTTGGGAGAGAGATAAACAAAAATACAGGAACAAAACTACTGGAAAATAAAAACAATGTCATCATCACCATGAAAAAATTCCCAAACGACTATCATAAATAATATTTTACACACTTTAGCATCAATGGAAAAAACTTTTATACACTGATCCCTGGATGTTCCGTCACGGACACCCAATGTACTATTCTCAAACAAGAAAACACACACAGTGTAATTGCTAGTAGTTCTTTATTGTGTGTCTACTAGTGACGGGTGAATATGGGGTGTTTCACTTCGGTGACATTTTGTGAAACGCAAAAAAATCTCGAAATGCCGGCGTTGAAAAAACGGACGCTGACATCCAAAATCCATCTGTTTTTTCGACGGTGACAAATTTTGCCTGTCAAAAATTTGCCGGTGTTTCGTTTAGTCTCGTCTCGACAGGCGAATTTGCCCCAGGTGAATAAATTCGCTCATCACTAGTGTCTACATAAAGGGGCAAATTCACTAAAGCACGAAGCGTCTAACGCTAGCGCTTATTCACCAGCGTGACATAATTTCGCAACTTCGCAATTCGCTACTTTTACTTTGTGTGATAGTCTGAAAAATAGCGTCAGTTTTTTTGGGGGGGTTACCCTCCTTCCCCCCTACATTTCCTAACATATGGCAACACAACTATACATGGGGCACATGTAGGGCAATAGGACAACTTTATTTTATTTATTAAAGGTTTCCTGGGCTTGTGTAGTGGAATGTAGTGGCTGTAACATATACTTCTATTATACTTTCAACATCGCACCGTATGCAAATTAGGCATCGCTAGCGTAGATGCACTTGGTTAAGTTGCCTGGTTAAGTTGCACTACCGTTCGCCTCCCTGAGCGCAAATTCGCATTTTAATGAATTTATGACAAAACTACGCCTGGTGGATGTCTACAGGTTAGTGAATTTGCCCCTTGGCATTCACTTTTTTAATCCAGTAGACTTCTTTCTATAGAGAGAGATCCTCTTCTTGCCTTTTCTGTATTCTCTAATGCTGGCCATTTGAATTGGGCCTGATTGTGTCTGAGGTGACCAGTAATATATCTTTCCTTGCTATGCATCTCATCTTCATGTCTCTGTCCTAGTTTGAGAAACACTGTGTCACGTACCGTGTCCCTGGTGGTCTAGTGGCTCACCTCCATGCACGCGGGAGCGCCTGCCATGCCTCCAGCGGGGACGCTCACCGCGTGCATCCTTACCCTTCCCCTGCCGGTTCCCTAGTGCGCGCCGCGCGCGCACTTCCGCCTTTTATAGGCGCATGCGCATGCGCGCCGGCGTGATGACGTCACGCGCAATGGCGCGAAATTCAAACAAGGGATCTTGGTATTCAGAGCATGGCCCATTGTTAGGTTCGATTTGTGAGTTCCTGGGTGTGTTTGCATTACTGTTCCTGATTGATCTACTGGTATTTGACCCTTGCTTTGCCTGACTATCCTGCTTCTCTCCGATCCTGACCTTTGGCTTCTCTGATTATTCCTGTCCTCTGGTATCCTGACCTTTTGCCTGTCCCCTGACTACTCTTCACTCTCTAATCCTGATCCTGGCCTGTCTGACTATTCTACGCAGCTTGTGCTGTTCCAGCCTGCCTACTCCGCTTGGTGGTATTCTTCACTCCAATTCCCTGGTGAGACGATCGTGCCCCTGTGCTAGCCAGAACTTTTGCTCTACACCTCTCGATAAGTCCAGGTGGCATCTGAGTAAGCTGAGGGCTCCTCCCGAGGCCAAAGGCGGTCACTTAACTGGTGAAGCCGAGCTGAGACAAAGGTGTTTGGCACCTGTTCTGGTATTGGGTGCCGTTCGTGACACACTGGTATCAGATTATAGAACACAATACATAATACCAGACTTTTAGAATGTCCCAATAGTTGGGACTAGTGATGGGTGAATTAATAGGCACAAATTCCTATGTTTCATCGCTGGCAAAAAAAATTGTGAAACTGCTGTGAAAATTCACGTAAAATGGATGCCAATTTTGACACTTGCGAATTGATGGCAGCATCAAAACCCACGTTTCTCAAATTTTTATCCATTTTGCGAATTTCCTGTGAAATTCGCACATTTTTCGGCAAAACAAGATAAAATCGCCCATCGTTCACACAATCCAACCATCCAGGTGTAACTCTGTGTGTGTTGTTCCAACTAATTAATGCAAAATACTCGATTATGAACCATTATAAAAATTAAAAAAAATATTTTGCCAGTCTTTTTCTTAAAATACCCCCATAAATATGGAGCTGATGTCAAAGGAATTGTTCAGTATAAAAGTAAAAACTGGGTAAATAGATAGGCTGTGCAAAATAAAAAATGTTTTCAATATAGTTAGTTAGGCAAAAATGTAATGTATAAAGGCTGGAGTGACTGTAAGTCTAACATGACAGAACAGAAAACTACTTCTTGCTTTTTAGCTCTCTTTTATTTACACTGACTAGTTACCCTGGTTACCAGGCAGTAACCAATCAGTGAATTGAGGGAGGGCCACTCTGGTCATTACAGTTGCTTTTGAATCTGAGCTGAATGCAGAGGATCAATTGCAAACTCACTGAACAGTTATGTCCCATGTGGCCCCCCTTCAAGTCGCTGACTTACTCAGATTTAGAGAGCTGAAAAGCAGGATGTTGTGTTGTATTTTGTTACATTATACATTACATTTTTGGCTAACTAACTATATTAAAAACAGTTTTTATTTTGCACAGCCTATCTATTTACCCAGTTTTTATTTTTACCCTGAACTGTTCCTTCAAGGCTTCTTTCTGTCTCACTATTCAAATCAAACCCTTCCATGTCTGTTAGAAGAACAGATTAGAAGGTGCAAAAAAATAACTACATTTTAAAGGAGAAGGAAAACTACCAAGACAGTTTATTGCCAATTGATTAGCCACAACAGTGCAAGCTAGAACTCCATTTTTATTCTTTAGAATGTTTAAGATAGCAGCTGCCATATTAGCTTGCTGTGACAGAACTTCTTGCCTGAGTCTCTTCCTGCTCACTCATAGCTCTGAGCTCAGATTACAGCATGGAGGGGAGGATGGAGGGGGAAAGGAGCAAACTGAGCATGCTTATGCCCTGGCCCTGGAGGTTCAAGAGGAAAACAGGGTCTGATTCAGAAGCCCATTAAGGACAGGACTGCCTTGCTCCTCCCATACTCCATGTAGCACTAGGAGAAGATTGCTGCCAAGCAAGGACGTGATTTTTGAATTAAAACTAGCCTGTGCCCCTTAGCACCCTGGTAATTAATATGAATCGGCTACAAAATGGATATCTAGTAGTGATAAGACTAAAGCAACTGGACTTGATGAGCAATCTTGAAAACTTTTCACCGTTCATCTGAGTTGAACCGAACTTTGCCTTATTGTTTGTACAGACCCTCTGTCATTGCCCCCCCCCCCGTAAGCAACGTATTTCTCAAAAATACCAAGAATGTTAATTTAATCTAATTCCACCATCCTCACAGGGATTTATAAAATGCTACTGAATAAATTAGGATTGATGTTCTCCTTTTCAGGGAGACCCTTCTCATCGGTATTTATGTGTTTCTCCTGCAGAAGAAATATAATGCTCTGTCCATGACTGGAATTGCCTGACTTAAAAGTCATTTCTCAGAAGCGTTTCTGTATTGCACATACACATGAAATTTATTTTAAACTTAAAAAAATCCTATAATTTATGTTAAATATTGGCAAACCATGCCATCCAAGTATAATTTTTTTTTTTACTCTCCTAGAATAATTAGGTGGTTATTTAAAGGAGAAGGAAACCCTTTTGGCGCAAAACCCCTCGCCCCATAGCCCCATCCCTCCTCCCCCCAAGCCTACCTCGCCCCCGGGCAAATGCCCCTAACTTGCTGCTTACCCCTCTGCACAGGTCCTGTCCATGGAGTTCACAGGTGCCATCTTCTTCTGTGCGGTCTTCTTCCTGGATCCATCAATGTTTGGCTGTGCATGCGCAGTAGGAGCATTCGCCGGTTCAGATCTACTGCACTGAGGTTTTCTACTGCAGGAGGTAGCCCAGGAGGGGAGGAGGGAGGGGGGCCTACAGGGGGTGGGGGGGTTGTGTCGGAAAGGTTTCATTCTCCCTTAATAAAAGAACGCTCAAGAGCAGTAACCCATAGCAACCATTCAGCAGGTACCATTTACTGGTCACCTGTTTAAAGGCAAACATCTATTGGTTGCTATAAGTTACTGCTCCTGAGCAAACTTAGTGCCTTTTATTACATATGTGGTTTAGTATTTAATTCCTCCGGGGCTATAAATATTCGTAAAAAAGGTCTATGGCTGGGGTTTAACAATGTCATGGTTAAAATGCAGGTTTACTAAAATTACTATTCACTCAAGCTGTACAAAAGGTATTAATCACATTTTCTTATAATGACTGCACATAGCATATTGGAACAGACAGAATATAAAATATGACTTCTACCTTGCCTCTATTTGATCCTTTATGTATCTTGATTTTGTTTACCTTGGCTGTTTTAAGGATCCCTGCATCTTCCAGAGCAGAAAGTTCTGAGGCCCCGCAGTAGGTAGGGCTCTCCTGCTACACATACAGGATAGTTCTGACAGTCCTTGTGGCTCCTTACCTTCAGTGAGTTACAGCAGCTTTAAGCCGAAAGTCGTCCGCATCTGTGCGTTGATGCAGTCCCGCAATCCAACCGCCTGTATCGCCTCCATTCTCATCCGAAAGGTACTTCCTTCTCTTTACCACTCTAATTTTTGCCAGCTGTGGCAAACAGGTGGATGGGCACACTGACATCCAATGACATCCAGCAGTGGGTTGGGAGTTGTCAACAGTGCCGGATTTGCTGTGTGGGTGCCCCTAGGCTGTGTGGTCGTGCCACTCGGCCGCGTGGTCCTTGTGCCCCCCCCAACTAACACGCGCTGGCACACATGCACCCTTAGCACAGGAGCGCCAGGGAGCAGCACTTCCTCAATGCTCCCCATAGAGGGGCAGGGCCGCCCCTTAAAAAATCTGCCGCCCTAGGCCCGGGCCTCGCCACAAATCTGGGTCTGGTTGTCAAAGGCGAACTCTTTGGCCTTCTATGCTGTATAAAGTGTTAGAGTTGAAGTTGCTGTTGATGTGTAATGTCTCTCTCGTGTGCTGCAGAGATGCACAGTAACCCAGAATCACTGAAAATGAATGACTCAGAAGCAACAGATTTATTACAAAGTCAAGTGACCCATACCAATGTGCTTTTTCAAGGGAAAAAACTACAAGGGGGTTATTTATCAAAAAATTGTGTTTTCCCATTTCTTGATATTTTTTATACCCCAACCCTGGAAAAAGCGTGAATCTGATATTAATATAGTGGTTCCTTTTGTAGATGCTCCTATAGACTGCAGATTTGCTATAACTCTGATAGACTATTACAGTAAATGGCCAGAGATTGCATTTGTTTCTCATGTAACATCAGCTACAGTAATAACATTTCTGTCTACAGTCTTCAGCAGAGAAGGAAATCCAAAGGAGTTAATATCAGACAACGGACCTCAGTTTGTTTCATATGAGTTTGAATCCTTTGTGAGAGAGAGGAATATTGTGCATAGGAAATCTTCAGTGTATTACCCACAATTTCTGGCGTACTGGTTTTACATCTGGTCTTAGCTTAACTTTGTGTACAAAGTTCTTTGCACAACCCAGTGACGTGTTGCTTTGAGGTGAAATTTTAGACACTGGGTGTGTGGCAGGTACTGGTGCTGTAGTAATGAGACCATCCACTAATTGTAGGTTTAATGCAGCAAAGAGATCCCTTCCAAGTACTGTATAGCAGTACCTTTATTCACAATGTAAAAGTCAGATTTTGCAGTATTTGATTTAAATTGTATAGTCACTGGCAAGCAACCAAGCACAGGGATTGGATCCTTTAAGTAACTGACCAGTCTCAGAGTAGGTGCACCAAATGTATCTTTTGAAAAGTATTTCAAGAAAATATACTTTGGTAGTATTGAAACAGCTGAACCTGTATCAAGCACCAGGTTAATGGAGTGTCCCTTGTGAGCAGAAGCAGTATTGACATTGACAGTGCATATAAATTTGTACCAGCTTTATCCACACTTATTACTGTAACATTTGTAGTAGTGAGTTTATAAACATCTTTAACAGAACTACGGCAGACCCCAGAAAAGTGACTTGGTTTTAAACATTTGTGGCACTGCATAGCTTTGGCAATACATTTAGCATAGTTTGCAAGGTGTTGTGTTGAACCACAGCGAAAGCAGTATTTTTTATTTGTATTTGCTGCACGGCTTTGTAGTGAATCCCTTTCCTTAGCACTGTATTTTTCCTGTGACTGCGCATTATTAGGCCATAGTTTTGAATTCACAATCTGTACATTCCCAGCAGTTCCCTGACTGAGAGTTTTAGCCTCTGTCACAGCTGTTTCAATTTGTTTAGCAACTGTTATAGCCTTTGCAAGGGTTAAATCTTGCTCTAGGAGCAGTCTCTCGCTAATGCGTGGTGAGTTTGTTTTTTCCACTATTTGGTCTCTTAGCATTTCATCTGTTAGATTCCCAAACTCACAGGTAACAACCAGCTCTCTTAAAGCTGCCACAAAATGTTCAGTGGATTCACCATTATGCTGTCCATGTTGGCGGAATTTATATCTTTTAGCAACCACGTTTATTTTTTGCACAAAAAATTTCTTTATAGCAGTAAGAGCAGTTTCATAAGTATCATCAGGTATTGGTAATGTATGGAATATACGTTGTCCCTCTGCTCCCAGGCAATGAATAAGTAAAGCACGCTTTCTAGCTGCAGAAATCTCCCCTTGGTCAGCAGCAATAATGTAATTATCAAACATACGGATCCAGCAGTAAAAGGTATGGTAGGCTCACCAGGGTTTGGTAAAAAAAGGTGCAGGCTGCTGCAGAGGTAGAAAAGACATCCTTGTCGCCATTTGTTGTGTTTGGTAGCCGAGGATGAGGAGGGTATAACAAAGCATTATTAGCAGGTTCATACAGCCATTGCATAACAGCAGTAAGTCTTACTTTCACTTTCAAGCTGTACAGAAAGTCCTATGTATGCACAGTGCCAACTGCAGGCCATTTGTATACACACTACACCAATGACATTTATTTAAAAACTTATGCTAATTTGTAAAATATTATTTTTAAAACACATTCATTTGTAAAAAAATGTTTTTATGGTCATCTCTACTGTGCAATGGGTAGCACTGTTGCCTTGCAGCAAAGGGGCTTTAGGTTTGATTCCAGCAAGGGCATTATCTGGAAAACATGTGAATGTTTTTCCTGTGTCTGTGTTTGTCTCTATGGTTTCTTTACTTACTCAAACAACATTCAGGCAAGCTCTGGTAGTGAGTATGATAGCAATCGTAGCACACACCCTTGTACAAAAGAATATGTAATATTGGACAATAGGGTGAGGGCCCAGCTTGCTAGAGCTTAGGGTCTTTCACACGTGTGAAATCAGAAGGAGTAAGGCAAGAAAACCAAAGGCAATTGCTGCAAAACAGTAATTTAGAGATTTAATACAGAGAGGCCACTTTATTTGCTCACGTAGTGGAGCAGCTGGCAGAGATTGCAATAGAAATGTGATATGGAAAAAACAATGTATAAGATCAATTAGAACTTTTAATATGAGAAAAGATCATTTATGTCCCTAAAAGCATCAGTATAGTACATTAACTGCAATATAATCTACAAAAAGCAAAAAATAAACTGAAGAAGTAAACTATCATGTGAATTTACACACACAACAAAAGTCTAAGGAAATGTGATTTGTTTAATAGTGTATGTGATGTTTTCTAGATTTCTTACAATAAAGGAGGGACAGTATATATATATATATATATATATATATATATATATATATATATATATATATATATAAAAGAGAGTGTTTCTGCAGCCTTATACAGTTATTAAACAGAGATGTGCGTTATGTGATATTTGATATGAGTGTATACCTACAAAACTGTACACTAGCTGAGTGAGTTTGGTGCCAGAATACTCTCTCATGTGCTACAGTGATGCATTGAAACCCAGAATTATTAGAAAATGAATGACTCAGAAGCAGTAGATTTATTAAGAAGTCAAGTGACCCACAACAATTTGCTTTTTCAAGGGAAACACTCTAAGGGGTTATGAGTTGTGTTTTCCATGAAAATGCAACTTTTCAAGGGTATTTTGTGATCAAAAATTGATTTGCCGGGTTATCATACAACGACCCTAGAAAAAGCTTGAATCTAAAATTAAACCATCTAAAACCTGTCAAGGTCCTGTATGAGTCAATGGCAAAGGGGTAAAGCAAAAATAATATACAGGTATGGGATCTGTAATTACACACTCATCTGAACCCAACCACAGAGTGGCACCCATATATAATAAAATTCTGTAGACCATAATGCATACTGATGATTGAAAGTGATAGCGTGAAACAACTTCCTGTATGTTCATCAGTTAATACAATAAGCAAGCCATTATCATTATGACTAATTTCCTTTCAATAACAAGAGCTAAATGTAGAATATTAAAGAAATAACAAGCTTTAACATGATTTTACCAGTAGAAGACTTTTCACCTGACGTCATCCATTGTATGGTCTTTATGTCTTTATAACTGAGCAGCAGAACCCAACAACATAAATAATTTAAAGGATTTCTACAGCTGGGAAAAACTTAAATCTACCTACTGTGATTAGCAATGGCACTGGAAAACTGCACCATGCACTAAGCAAAGACAATAGTGATGGGCGAATAAATTCGCCCTAGGCGAATTCACGGCGAATTTCCGACATTCGTCGATGGCGAAAGTTTCGCCGCATGTTTTGTTTCGCCGCGCGTCTCGTTTCGTCGCGCGCCGAGTTCGTCGCTTCACTTCAAAACAGCACAATCTGTTCAGTGAAAAATATTTTTTAAAATAAATGGATATATATTAAAATATGCCTATTATATTACTATTTTAAATAATAATCACAGATATTTTTAAGAAGCTGGCAAAATGGGAGGTCTTTTTTTTCTTTTGAAAAGATAAGAGTCCAGTAACAATGCAGGGCATGTGTGTATACGAAGTGAAACATGTGTAAATTGCTCTTCTCATTGACTCCAATGCTATTCAGCACATTCACACACAAAGCAAAAGATGCAATTTTTTACTATTTTTTTTCCATACCTCCCAAAATTTTGGAAGTAAAAAGAGGGACAGAAATTTTTTTTCCATATGTATCGCTGCAACATTTTGACCACACCCATTTTTGTGGCCACACCCACGAATTAACATGTTCGTTTTACCAAATTTGGCAGGTTATGAAAGTTTGAAAATATTTCTCCTTATCTAAACTGTTACAAATACAATCAATTACTTATTTTATTATTTCAAAATTGTTAAAAAGCATCTTTTTTGCACCTGTTAGCTGTTCTTCTAGGCTCTCTGCCAAAAGCCAATTAAGTTAGAAACTTTGTTTCTTTTTCTGGCTATTCCTTGCAGAGCAAAGAGGGACTTTCTAATTCTAATACAAATGATATGAGGGACTGCAGGTTGCGCTGTCAAAAGAGGGAATGTCCCTCCAAAAAAGGGACCGTTGGGGGTATGCATTTCACCTGGCAGTTTTATTACATTGCACTGTGCGTCAAAACTATTCTGACGGGCGTCAAAATAAGCGCGCGTCAACTTGGGCGCGCGACAAAACATCAGCGCGACTCGCCGTTTCGCGAATTTCGATGAAAATTCGGTAATTTTTCGGCGAAGCGAAAACGCCACAGATTCGCCCATCACTAAAAGACAATCAACCTCCCTCAGCAAGGGAACTACTAGAGAGATGGCTTTACCTGATGGCCCTGAGATTGAACACAGTTGAAAAAATATGATCATTGGGCATTACAAAAAAGCCTGGGTGCCCCATAAATATTTATCTCCTCCTTTGCCAATTTGACCAGTCCCTAGATCAACTTGTAATGTGAGCTATCCTCCATAACCCTGTATTCCCTCACTTGCTAAAAAGCCATCCAACCCCTTCTTAAATCTAATGTATCAGCCTGTACCCGACATTCAGGGAGAGAATTCCACATCTTCACAGCACTCAAAGTAAAAAAAAAACCTTGAACTGTACTTTGCCTGGACTCTCTGGAAGGGGCTTCCTCCTTGATCCCGACTACCCCCTTGTGGGTGCCGCTGGCCCCCGCTGACAAATATATATATATATATTAGTGGTGGTTCAGCAGCAGCAACACAATGCATGTGAGAGATGCTGTGTTGTGGGTAGAAGAAGAGCCTTAAAAATCACTAGCATATCAAGGGCCTTGCTCGTTGAGTAGTTGGAGTATAGAAATGATATGGAAGAGCCGGGAAACTTTCAAGCTTTCACTGCTACACAGGTGGTAGTGTAGAAGTAGTAGTGTACACAGCTCAATTCAGATACAGATGTAGGTCAGGAAAAAGTAATTGTTTGGCAAAGAATAACTCCCATAAACAAAGACATCCGATTTGGCACAGGAAGTAAATATTTCAGTTGGGTTGCATAATTTTGCTAGTGTTTCAAGTATTTGTACCATTTGTGTTCAAATCCTATGTGCACCTGATTAAATATTTACAGATGTTAACATACCATGACCTTTACAATCAAAATAATAGAAGAACTGACAGTGGGTTGCTTCCAAACCCTAACTTTTATGTTATGCCTAAATTAGGAGGCACTTAAAATACTGCTTAGTCATCCCTTCACCTCCTACACATGATCTGCAATGTTTTGATCTTCATAATCTCCTCTTATTCCTTATAACCCTTTCTAACCCATATCTGCTAGAGCTTCCTAAAACCCACAATTTCAGTTAACTACTGTATATATTGGTATAATTAAATAAGTAGCAATTTTATATCACGTCCAAATATAAATATTAATATAGGTATGGGATCTGTTATCTGGAAACTCGTTCTCCGGAAAGCGGAAAGTCGCGCGTCGTTTTTGACGCGACGCGACAAAAACGACGCGACGCGCGACAAAGTTGACGTGCCGCGCGACAAAGTTGACGCGACGCGCGACAAAATCGTCCCGCGACTCGTTTCGCAAATTTTTCGCCGATTTGCGAATTTCTCTAGAAATTCGCGAATCTCTAGGCGAAGCGAATCGCGGGAGATTCGCCCATCACTAAGATCGACGTTTCGACCCTCAATGGGGCCTTTTGAAATCTGACATGGGGCTAGACATTTTGTCCATTTCCCAGCTGCCCCTGGTCATGTGAATTGTGCCTGCACTTCAGGAGGGTATTTTATTTAAAATATTCATAATACAATAAACATATCATAAATTTCAAACAAAGATATACAAATAATACATTTCAATCAATTACATGATTAAGTCAAAACAAAAGCATAAACAAATTAATTTATAAGTTTTCCCACATTTTCTTTTGAGCTTCTGAAAATTCAGATTCTCTGGTTTATATAAAAGCAATATCTCTACAAATTGCTTCTGTGACTGTTTTCACTGATACTTGTTTCTGTCTGATGGTCAATCTACATCGCATTTGCCATAAATGGTAACGTATTACTGCAATAATGATAAATAAAGTAGCTTTATTTCTTTTTCCAGTTCTCTGTTTTTTTACTATTCCATAGGACAATTCTGAAAAGTCTAGATTTTTTATTAGGTTTAGTTTTAGATGTTTTGCAACACTTTCCCTTAGATATTGAGTGACTGGACAATCTATTAAAAAATGCTGCTGAGTCTCCTCTACTTTACATCCCCAAGGACATTCTCTGTCTGTAACATTAAGGTGTTTTATATTTCCTCTTACAAACATCTTGCCTTGTAGGGAGAGCCACGATGTGTCCCAAAACTTTTTTGGCATTCTTTTGTCTATTAGATATTTTATACTTTCCTCTAACATTTCTTTTGGACAATCTCTGACACTGATTTCAGAGGCAAAGTGAAGGTTTACTGTTTTCCAGTACAAAGATTTTCTGTCTAAGGATCTTAAATCTTTTGAACATATATCCCACTTTTTAAAGCTTTTCATTGATTGTCACAGATAGGAGGGAGTAAGGCCTCCTCTTATCCTTACCTCTTTCACTCTACCGCCTTGTAGCCAGTCTTTAATAAAAGGCAATGCCCAGTCTCTTACACTGACTTCCCACAAAGATTCCTTCTACTGCACCACCCTTCCAAAGTTAAACTTCAGAAAGATGGCTGCACTTCAGTAGGGAACTGCTTTATGGCAGGCTGTTGTTTTTCCTTCTCAATGTAACTTAATGGAACACAGTGGGACATTAGTTTTTACTACTAAGTGCTGTTCTTAGATCTACCAGGCAGCTGTTATCTTGTGTTAGGGAGCTGTCATCTGGTTACCTTCCCATTGTTCTGTTGTTAGGCTGCTGAAGGGGGGGAAAGGGAGGGGGTGATATTACTCTAACTTACAGTACATCACAGCAATAAAGAGTGATTGAAGTTTATCAGAGCACAAGTCATGTGACTTGGGGCAGCTGGGAAATTGACAAAATGTCTAGCCCCATGTCAGATTTCAAAATGAAATATAAAAAAAAATCTGTTTGCTCTTTTGTGAAATGGATTTCAATGCAGAATTCTGCTGGAGCAGAACTATTAACTGAATTTTTTTCCCCCATGACAGTATCCCTTTAAAATCTGTACCCTAACACTGATGAAGAGTATAACTCACTTGAACCCTGTAAAGCCCTAAAGTGGTATTATTTTCCTGCATAGATGCTCGGGCTCTTAAGAGCTTTTAAGCAACCAGATAATAAACAATGGCAGTCTATCTAGTCTTCCCTATTGAACAAGTATACAGTATGTATACCACTATAAACTGAAAGGTGGTTTCTAAAAGGCAAATGAACTCATTAATGTTAATCACCATAAATTGTAAAGAACCTAGTAATGGATCCTTCTGATTGCTAAAAAAATATATTATAGCTGACTTAGAAAATACTGTTCTGACTTTACTTTACACTATATTGCTACTTTAATCTGAGTGAATCTTTCTTAGATATTAGCTCTCCATAACATAAAATTTGTGAAGAGACAGACTTTAAGTGCAGCTTGATTTCCCTGCCAGCTATGAGAAAGGTCTGGCTGAGGAAGATTTAATGTATTTCTGTTAACCACAAGAGATTTTTCAAAATGCCAAAAGTTCTTAATGGGTGTTTTAGGTAACTTCTTATTGAATCTGCTATTTGTCTACTGTATGAAACACAATTATTTTTATGCAAATCTATGTGAAAAGTTTTGGAAACTTGACTTTAGCTACACATTAGCACAGACTCTCTTTGCAGCCACCAAACTGAGTGATGTAACGTGCTCTTTGCTGCTTGGTGGAGAAAACAACCAAAGAACACTGAGCGGCTTTACTAAAGGTCGAATTTTGAATGGAAAAAAAATAAAAAATTCGACCAGGGAATAGTGGGGAGGTAAAATCTTACGAATTCGAAGGATTTTACTGCAATTCGAATGATCGAACGATCAAACATGGAATCGAATTCGAGTCGAATATTTGAACTATTTTATTTGATCGATTGAATTTTCCATATTCGATCTTAGGGAAGGATCCCCATTTCGGTAGGTTTAATCTGGCGAAGTAGGTGGTTGAATTAAAATTTAAAGGGGAAGTATTCGACCATCGAATTTTCGAATATTCAAATAAAATTAAATTTGAATATTCGAATATTCGATGGTTGAATTTGCCTAATTTGCATATTCGAATTTGAATCTTATTTGAATCATTCATGTGAATTTAGTAAATCTGCCCCTAAAAATAACTGAGAAATTCCGTGAACATATAAATGCAGAAGGTTTTAAAAAAAAACACACACACATGCTGTGTCTATCCCTTTCCTTAAAACCGAACAAAGATAATAACACCAATGTCAATTGCCATAAAACTCCTAGGGGTTATTTATCAAAATCTGAATTTAGCTCAATATTTTCTGAAATATACTCTGACCAGTTATTTCCCTTTATTTATAAATACATTTTCCCAAAAACATTTTTCAGATTTTCCACCTGAACATCAAGAAATCTTAAAGGCAAACTGTCATGGGACAGTTTTTTTTTTTTTAAAACACATCAGTTAATAGTGCTGCTCCAGTAGACTTCTGCACTGAAATCAAAAAGAACAAACAGAATTTTTTATATTCAGTTTTGAAATCTGACATGGGGCTAGATATTTTGTCAATTTCCCAGCTGCCCTGGTCATGTGACTTGTGACAGCACTTTAGGAGGGAACTGCTTTCTGGCAGGCTGTTGTTTTTCCTTCTCAATGTAACTGAATAGTACGCAGTGGGACATGGGTTTTTACTATTGAGTGCTGTTCTTAGATCTACAGTACCAGGCAGCTGTTATCTTGTGTTAGGGAGCTGTTATCTGGTTACCTTCCCATTGTTCTGTTGTTAGGCTGCTGGGTGGGGGGAAAGGGAGGGGTGATATCACTCCAACTTGCAGTACAGCAGCAAAGAGTAATTGAAGTTTATCAGAGCACAAGTCACATGACTTGGGGCAGCTGGGAAATTGACAATATGTCTAGCCCCATGTCAGATTTCAAAATGAAATATAAAAAAATCTGCTCTTTTGAGAAAGGATTTCAGTGCTGAATTCTTCTGGAACAGCACTATTAACTGATGCATTTTGAAAAAAATGTTTTTCCCATAACAGGATTGCTTTAAGATTATTGCACACAACCCAGCACAGATCAGGAAATCTTTTTGAACTCCCCATATAACCTTAGCAGGTCTGAGATGCCGGATTTTCGGACTTCACGCTTTTTCCCAACCTTCTGGCATAATAAAGCTCAAAACAAATTCTTTTCATTTAAAATTCGGATTTTATAGTAAAAATAAATGAGAATTTTTAACATTTTTGGCAAAACCCCACTTTAAACCCCCCAAGTGTCTGCTCTTCTAATTCCTATCAATACTGCTGATGCTATTTTTACATATATAGGGGAATGTAATATAAGTCGGTAACGGAGAAACTATTCGCAACGCGAAAAGTTAAGTCTTTGTGTGAACAAATTTTGCTTTGCGCGAATGTAATATACCAGCGGAAGTCCCTTTGCAAATTTTACAGATTGTGCTAATGTGCTCTCAATATATAAAACTTCTTACTGAAGAATCGTTATGTTTGCTCCAAAAGATTACGACACCTTCAAGCACTTCTTAAGAGTGCGCAATAACGATTCGCAATTAATAACCGTTTAAGGAACTATATTACACTGCGAGATGTGGATTTTTAATCCTATTGATGCGCAATTTTTTGCTGTTTGCGACTTTAATTACATTCCCCCTTAGTATGGTATCATTGTGTACTAATCTTTCAAGGTTCATGGTTCAGTTTGGATAAACATCGGGGGCCTGTACAGATGGGGAGGATAAATGATTTGCATAGGTTACAGATGAACCATTTTGTGCTAGACGAGGGGCACACAAACTAAATGACTGGTCTTTATTTTGACAGCTGATAAACTGAGCTAAAATACTATATTGTTATGTTATTTTAACTATTATATAAAACATACAATTGTCAAAACATCTTGAGAATGATTATTTTGCTTGGGATTCTGTGGCTTTTGAGGCCTCTAAATAATTCAGGCGACAAAAACACAACTCACCATCCACAATTTTTAAATCCTTTTAAGAATGAAATCAATAAAATGTATTGTATGAGCCAGAAGAAAGCTTATTTATAAGTAATAGGTGGAAAGCAAGCGTAAAAGCAGATTTAAATGTGAATACTTTGTTACAACATAATTACTTGTGCTTGAAGTGCTTCACCTGAAATTCTGCCCTGCCAGATCTGTCCCCAGTGACCCTTCTCTATTCATTTATATGCAAACAATAACCCGACTTAATAATATTTTGCTGTAAGTTTATTTGTCAATGTTTTGATCCCTGAATGCATTTATTTCTGAAACTGTATCTTCAATGAAAACTGCATTAATCAATTATTTTCCAGTGACATTTTTAAATCTGTTTTTCGGAGATTATTGGGCCCATACACAGAAACTGCCGAATTTGTCTGAAGAGGCCAAATAAGCAGCTTTAATTTTTTTTTAAGTTTGAGTTAACTTTTAATATGATATAGAGAATGATATTCTGAGACAATTGGTCTTTATTTTTTGTGTTTTTTTATTTATTTAGCTTTTTATTCAGCAACTCTCCAGTTTGCAGTTCCAGCTATCTCATTGTTGGGGTCAAACTTACCCTAGCAACCATGCACTGATTTGAATGAGAGACTGGAACTTGAATAGGAGAGGATTGAATAAAAAGAAAGTTCTGAATTACAGAAAGGTTGTCTCCCATAGACTCCATTATAATCAAATAATCAAATTTTTTTTAAATGATTGCCTCTAATAATAAAATACCAGCTTGTATTTGATCCAAACTAACATATACTTAATTCTTATTGGAAGCAAACCCAGCCTGTTGGGTTTATTTAATGTTTACATGATTTACATGATTTTCTAGTAGTCCTAAGGTATGAGGATCCAAATTACGGAAAGACCCGTTATCCGGAAAGCCCCAGGTCCCGAGCATTCTGGATAATAGTTGCCATGCCTGTATTTTGATTTGCACATGTCTAAGACCTGGTCCAGGTGTTTTTATGTATTATTTTCTTGGAGATCTTCTCTGCTATTAGAGATTGTAAAGGCTGGCTTTACAATCTCTAATAGCAAAGAAGTTCTCCAACAAAATAATACTGTAACATAGAGTACAGTACTCTTCTCAAACATCTGCCCTGTATACAGATTTACCCATGGGTTTTTGTCTTATCCCTGATCTCTTTAATTAATTTAAATCATGTTTAACTTTAATAAATGCATCTTGGCCATCTCTCTTTTCCTTTACCTCATACCTTGTAGCATGAATCATCCAAACTCATTCAGCCAACCATTACAGTTAGGGGTGCAAAATGCTTTTATGAAAGCAGTTAATGTGGGAATGAAGCTATAACAGTAGCTACCCAACCATACATAATGAGGTTATTTGATGGCTAGGGCTTAAATGCTCTCTTACATTGTCATTATCAATGAGCTTAAGACCTTAATAGGTAATGTATTCCTTCCGTTACAGCTGATAGTCCCAACGCTGCTGTCCAGGGCTGAGTCACTATTGGTTTTGCAACATTTAGAGGAAGCCTTGAAATTAGACCTTCATATGTGTTTTAATTGTGGTTTCTATAAGTCTCTCGGAAGTAATTCAAACACACTGGCTACAAATAAGCAAAAGTTTTTATTACATACATAGAATGAAAAAGAAGTACCGAATGAGGAAGTATGCAAGCACCCCTCTCTGTTTCTCAAAGACTGGGAGATCCACAAACACAGTATCCACAGAGGGCTCAAACGGTTCCTAAGATCCTATGGCTTCTCCCACAGGTTCCTCCAGTTGTCACGTGTAAACCCCACAGGCGAATCTCAACTAACTGGATGGAGATCCCCAGGTTTTCTAGACTTGCTAACAATGAGCTCATTTAGTGATGCAGTCACTATAATGATTTGGTTTATAACAGATCTTGATTCCCATGCACTCATCAGGATCTGGCCAGACTCCCAACAAGCACATCCGAAGCAGAGATCTTATTTTAGCTAACTAGTAGCTGAATAGCATATTGTGCCCCTAGCTACAATAAAGAAGAGTCTGATAAGGGTTTCAGAAATCATAAACATATTA
The DNA here is from genome assembly GCA_024363595.1 of Xenopus borealis. NCBI lineage: Eukaryota > Metazoa > Chordata > Amphibia > Anura > Pipidae > Xenopus > Xenopus borealis. The sequence continues at coordinate 124,073,748 of CM044441.1, read as the reverse complement.
GCTAATACACATGAGAATATCCAGAGAGAGAATAAAGAGCAAGTATTTGGTCATCAAGTTGATTAGTTCCTATGATTTCTCTTGCACAAGGCTTCATTATACGGAATTATATATTATAAAGCTGCCTTGTTTACTATATTGGGTTCAACTTACGATATCAGGCTTAACAGTAGAATAGTTCTTTGTGTTATAGTTTTATATAGTTCTGTGGTGAAGTATTGCAGTGAGCTATTGGGTTTAATCAAAGTATTACCATGAGCCATTATTGAAAAAACTCCCATTACTGCAATATGTAAAGTGGCAAAGGACCCCCATATTGCTTATAGCAGTGAGTTTGTAACTGTACTAACTCTATCTTTTCTCTTAAAACTCCATAGGTGCAACAACTACTCAAGAGAAGCAAAAAGTCCCGGTTCCACTATTGAGTTTGCTCTCTTTAATAAAGTAGTTGCAGGTTCAATCTCAGCTAAAACAAAGTCACAGACTTGATCCTGCTCACCATAAATCACAGCTGGTCTGGGTATATATATATAAAAAGTAACTCAAAGCAACTGGACTTGCTGAGATATTTTAATGAAGACGTTTCACTGCTCATCCAAGCAATTCATAAACATATTAGCTAATACACATGCCAATATCCAGAGAGAGAATAAAGAGCAAGTATTTGGTCATCAAGTTGATTAGTTCCTGGTGCTAAATGCCCCAGACCCTGCGTTTCATCTTAAAGACAGGATTCCACAGTCCTCAAAAGTGCATATAAATCACGTAAACAAAGCTGAATTCTTACCCAGCAGTTGCTGTGACCCGGGTGCAGGTCTCTGAGAAAGTGTTGTATCACGAAAAGCGTCAGACCTCAGACGCTATGCTGTTTTGATTAATACTATGTTGAAATAAAGTGAAACATATATCTTTTAACAAACTTGGAGACAAGCGATTGATTCTTTGAAGCCCAGGAGTGCGCTGCCTCTTATCTACTACATTGCAACAACTACTCAGCCTACTTGTGAAAAACAAATCTACACGCTATAATTGCCATACATTAATGGATCTATTTAATGATGATCAGACATGACATGATATAGAAAAAGAAAATATGGTCTTAAATACATCACAGGCTTTAATGACTTTTCTCAAGCATTGGAATCAATAATAATTTTGCAATACCATATGAGAGGTCAGCAGACAGGTTCCAAAATACCTGAAATATGCTTTCACAGGCAATTATCAAGCGTTTGAAAAGAGCTCAATCTACCCCCTGATGACTCTGCAGCATTGCTTATCCAGACTTAGATATCCTATTACAGGAATTTACTGGAGAATTTAAAAAGTGCCTCTAAAAGTCATTATGGAAATGGACCATTTTCTCCCGAGGCGTATATTCTGATTTCCTTTTATACACTCACTCATCTCATTTTGTAAAAAAACACACTACTAGCAAGCAGGACACTCATTATTTACACTGTGACATAATCCATGACTCTGTATAGTGCAGACCTATAAAAGTGGAGGATCTCTGTAAGACAAGGCATTGTATCCCTGGACTCTCACAGAACAGCTGGGGAACGGGACAATTCTCATTAGGATAACTGAGCACCTGTAAGTACAAACCAACCATAATATCTATACTAAAAGTAATGCATTTAAATTAAAGGAAAGAACGCAGTTAAAGTATTCTTAATTATATAATTTATTTTATTTCCTCTAAATTCAACTTTGTTTTAGAGGTTAATATTACAGGGAAACTCTGCTTCTTGTTTAAATAAAATGAATATGATTCAGTGATAGTTTATTACAATAATATTGTAGCCTGCCCTACACTAAAAGCCTATTATCTACGACTGCAAGATACAATAATTTTTTTTCTTATAAAATAGGAGATAATATGATGAAAGAGATGTTTTAACCTGTATCATCTTGATACAGATTTTGAGTATTTACAGATTTAACATAAAATCTTTGTAGTCTCTAGATATTTTTGTTGCGTGTTTAGATGTTTTTTTGTTTTTTTTGTGTTACTTGTGAAGTATAAGTACTGTAGTCAGACGTTCCAGGGAGGTAATGGCTTCATATTATGTGTTCAGATAAAAAAACAATCACTCATTAAAAATTGTCATTTCGTATTATAATTTTATGAAACACTCCACATCTACAGAATAGGAATTCAAGTGTGTTTTTGAATCCAAATTCTGTATATCCAGTAACACAATTCTGACTTTGAGCAGAAGGGGGTTTTACGTGACTACAGAGTTGATCGAATATTTTTAACATTTTTAATATATTTTCATTCTGCATATTCTAACTTCGGAAAAAAATGAGTATAGGTGTTAAGCTGCTGCCCAAATAACAAAACTGTTTGAAAAACAAAATTGGGAATTTGTACTCTGTAAGTTCTAATAAATGTTGTAGCAACAAGGTGAGAGATGATTAAAGAGAAATTCTGCTGATAGTTGACCCAACAGTATAATGGAGGTAACCTGTAAATAAAAATGGGTGCTATAGGTAACCCTATAGATGGATACAAGATGAGGCAGAGTTTGCTAGACTAGTGGTAAGAAACCAATAAAGGCTAAATTCCAAACCCTAGAAAGAACAATTTTTTTGGCTACATAACTTACAAATGCCAAACCTATCTCTCTTGCTGTTTCTACCTTAGGAATGCCTTCCCCAAAATCCCCCATATGTAACTCACTCTCATCCTCCTAAAAACCAAACTCATATCCTACCTCTTGGAGCATTAGCACAGTATCTGATACTTAACCCAAATTTCACTCTGAACTGAGGGAAATATTAGGAACTTCTCAATTTAGCAAGTGAAAACTTGTGGTAACTTGTAGCAAGAAAATGTAAGTAAATTGCAATTACTCAAAGGAGTATTTTAAATAAGTTTGTGTATTTCACTTTCTGTCCCTTTACCATTGTTCAACATTGTTCTACAAAATCAAATAAATTACTTATTATGGTTCCAGAGGGATGTAGGGTATGCTACTTTTGATAATAATTGTAGTAGTCTACTACAGGTACTTGTCTAATAATAATAATATTAACACATTTCATTTGGTATAAGCCCTATTGATTTTGGTTTATGTTTACCATGCCAATTGACTCTTTGAATATACAATTGTAATATATGTATTTTAAATATATTTGAAATATAAATGACCTGAAGATAGGCAGCTGCTCTACGCGTGCACATCACTGCTGTAAATATTTACTTGGTGATTAATCAGGGCTTCTTGCAGCAATAAACCACTAAATCAACTGTTTAGGAGCCAGAAGGACAGTTTATTACTAAATACACAATGGGGCAGTAAGTTATGCTTCCTGCTTTTAAATAAAAATGGTCTGTTATCTGTAGGTGTGTAGTTATTTTTAGGTTCTGTTGCATTTGCTTTTAAGTAAGCTGAGAAAGCAGAATTAGCGGCATTGTTAGGAAAGTACAGTGCGTCAACTTCGTGGAAGTGGAAGAGTGCATGAAATAAGCAAAATAGACTTTATCTGTACAGCTAAAGGATCTGTTTTCATTATCCAGAATGCTTAGGAACTGGTGGTTTCCAGATATAGAATCTTGAATACTCTTTTTGATCGACTTACCAGCAAAAAGCAAAAAGACTCAAATTGGTTTTTATTATTTATTTGTTATAGTTTTATAGTTATTTGTCTTTTCGTCTGATTCTTTGCAACTTTCAAATGGGTGTGTCGCCGTCCCCCTTCTAAAAAAACAAATGCTCTGTAAGGCTACAAATGTATTGCATAATAAATCTTTCAGGAAAAACACAACTCGCATTTTGATAAATAAACCCCTAAATACATCCAGTATGACTGTTTTGCTACCAATATGGATTAATGCAGCTTAGTTAAGATCAACTATAAAGTATTGTTTTATTATTGCAAGGAAAAATGGAAATAATTTTTTTAAATTATTTGCTTAAGATGGACTCTATGGGACATGGTCTTCCTGTAATTCAGAGCTTTCTTGATAAGGGGTTTCTGGATAACAGATCCTATACATGTAGAAGTTAAATAAAGCAAATGTGGATTGTGTTTTACTATTGAGCTAAGGTGTGTGTGTGGGGTAATACTGCACTAAATATTCGAGTGCTAAAATGTTAGAGTACTTTTATATGCCTGTCTATTTAGGGTTGTGCTGTATCTTGGGATTTTATTACCCTGATATGACATTATATTACCTACTAAAGGGTGGGAAAATAGATAGACAATTGACATCCTGATGGAAATCCTAGTGGCTGCATGTGAATAGAAAAAAACATTTTGAACATAGTATTCGGATGTGCAATACATTGTACAGTAAACAGTTTGTTTACTGTGAAACTGGGGAAGACAACGGTATTCCGATACTGTTTTTTAGGTTGATGCCTTGTGATTCCAAATTGGTTCAACCTGCAAATCTTCTAGAGCACCAGCTAGATCAGGGCATAGGAAATTAGTTAGCAAATTAGGGCTTATAAACAACTATACTGAATATAATTTGCCATTTACAAGTAAAAAGTCGTAAACATGGTTACAAAAAATATATAATAGTATAATAAACAAAATAACTATAGTAGACAAAATGGATCATTATGGGTAGGGGTGCAAAATTTTGAACCAGTTGCTGCTGAGGCTCTTAACGACAGAGCAATGTGCACAATCATGAAGGGGTCGGGGAGTGAAAGGCAGCTGGGGGGAAATTGTAGATGAGTCATACAGTAAATCTAGATGTGGAGAAGCCTGTTAACAAATTACATTAGATGTTTTTCTTCTAATAAAGATCCCTATAAACTACAGGAATGACTGTCTGGACATAGATAGTAGCATGGCAATAAGAAGAGAACAAATAATTGTTGCATGAAGAATATTTTGGAATGGGCTAGGAGAGGCAGATATTTAGCAGGCTGATCCTGCTGTTAAAAGAATCAATCTGAGTGCAATTTAATTCTGAAGGCATCATATTAAATTTTGGTTCATAGTGCTTTTACCAGAGGCCAGAAAATAAAGTTAGATGCTAAAAATTTGTGGTGATTTTATATAAAACACTATTAGCTAGTAGCTGTACAACTCCTTGCTTGAGAGGACAATTCCTTTATTCTTGTGAAACTAGTCAGGCTAATTACAACTCCTGTAACTCCCAGCAGAGCATATGCTCCACAGCACTCTTTCTCTCAAGTGGGCTCTCACTGTAGGTATAGAAGAACATCTCTAACCTTGGTGCCAGTGGTCCTTTAAAACAACAGGTAACTGTTTATTGGCTGGATTTGGAAACATTCTCTTAGGCTTAGTCCAGACGGGGAGATTCGGGGGCGATCCGTCGCCTGGCGACTTTAAAAATCGCGCCGCTCTGTGTGGACACGCGTCGGCGTTTTTAAGCCTCGCCGGTGCCTAGCTATTCTGGGAGATTCGGGGGCGATCCGTCGCGGCGAGAAGTCTGGACTAAGCCTTAGGTGTTACTTTAAAACCTCACAAATACAATCACTTCACAGTATTTCAATAGGTACTTCTTTGATGGTATCAGGCACAAGCAAGGAATTAGGCATAAACCAGTAGTAGAACTTGGTGGTAGCAAATATCCAGTCCCATGTCACAGTGGTGGTCCTCTGGAAATCTCTTTATTCTTGTTTGAGTTGTTGCTATGCTGGTGGATAACACACATATCTCTTTGGCTTGTTAAATCCTCTGGCTCCTCTACTAACTGTCCTGCTTCTGACACCTTGAGTAAGCTATCATAGACTGCAACTTCACACTGGCTACTCCTACTGAGGTCCCTTACCTCCGGCTCTCCAGCACCAGCCACCCCCTCTATCAAGGGAGATCCAACTTATACAACTGCATTGTAACTCTCCATTTAAAAACTAGGGAAATGTGACACCCCTACTTAATAAGGAACTACCACATTGCAATCCATTTTTTCCCATCCACGTAAGGCTCAGGAATCCTACAACAGTGGAAAGCACTATTCCATTAACCACAGCTCACCCCCAACTCTGAACACCCAGTACTGGATTAACACTTTAGGGGGGCCAAGTAATTGGCCTCCACATACAGTATGAGCATGGTATTGGAGCATGTGCTGGCACAGAGTGGCAACTCTAGCAACTAGGACCACGAGGGGATGGGTGGCAGTTTTCCTGGACAGTGGACCCAGTTAATTTTTCATCCAAAATGGAGCCTGCCCATGTTACGTATGAAGCTATGCTAAAACATATGCAATTTACATAACTTCCTTGACTTGCCTAGAAACTTACAGTATAATATGTAACTTATGTATCTAGTGTCAGGGGCCAATTCTACTGACCACTAATTAATTAATAAACAAGGTAAATTCCACTGACCCCAATAACATGACTTATTAGCACATCAATTAATTGAACTAAATATATATATAGGATCAAATAAACCTTCACTTTCTTCACTAATGTTGTGATTGATGCAAGTCCTTGGAGTGCTGTCACCTGTGCATTTGTTATATATTATATATATAAATTCAATATTGGGATCTATTTACTGAATAATATGAGCTATCTGTCCATGAACCATCCCTCAGGGGAATGACTAGTTAGTGGGGCCCACAGCAACATCATTTTGCCCCTCAACTTTGGGAACAAGACATTTCCTATGAATATAAATATTGCAGCTACTTATCAGTCCCAAGGTCCCCCCTAAAGTTCCCAGCCACACTCAACATGTGCAGGGTCTGTTTCCTCCCTTTACACCCTTGGTTTTAAGTATGTTTGGTAAGTCTATACTATAATAGATGTTGTTTAAAAATACATCCAACAAGTTCATCCTTTTTCCCAGCATAAGCTACCTACCCAGTAGATGTTTATACCCAGGGCCCCCCAGGGCTGCTGTCCCACGGCCTGGCCTCCCTTGCTGAGCATGGGCGCGATGTTTCTGCCACAACCGCCCAACATAGGGAGGTCATGGCAGGAAGAGGCTTCTGAATTTCTGATCTGGGTGCAGATCTGGGCCTGCAAGGCCCACCGTGTTTTTTTCCCGGGGTCTCGCCAGCCCAGTCCAAACCTGTTTATATTGTACACTTGAGTTCGTGAGGGTCCATATAAACAACTTTATTTTATGGAGCCCCACAGTTTCTGATGGCAAGTGCAACAGGCAGGCCTGGTGTGAATCTGACAGCTCTGAAAGTAGGCTTGTCAAACAGAGGGTTATTGCAATGTCTAACATCATACTAAGACTGCTTCCAAACAGTGCAGCTTGAACCTTCCCAACATGCAACTTACCTTATGCACTCAGTGCCCTTTTATACTATATTGAAAGTTGTGCACTTCACTGCAGATTTTATTCTATGTCTTGTTTTATTACTGTCGCCCATGTTAGTTTTAAAGTTAGCAATTAATTAATTGCACATATTTGAGCTAAGACATTCCCTGTCACAGTTATGAATTCCAAAGGCCTTTCCCATACCTCCCAACATTTTGGAAATAAAAAGAGGGACAAAAAATTTGCCGCGCTCTGCCCAGTGGAATTTTTTGGCCACAACCATTTTTGTGACCACATTACCATGTTCATTTAACAATATTTGGCAGGTTATGAAAGTTTGAACATATTTCTGTTTTTTTTTCTTCATTTATTACAGTTTTGCTAATGAATATGAATTGAAGTTGTGAGTCTAACTTTTCCCTAGGGTCCTGTTATTTTATATTGTTACAATAATGTATTTGCTTGTCTAGAAATCATTACAAATGTATCTTCTGCTGTGGCTGTTCTGGGCTCTCTGCCAAAAGCCAATTAAGTTAGAAACTTTGTTTCTTTTTCTGGTTGTTTAGTACAGAGAAAAACTGGACTTTTCCAGTACAAACGAGGGACAGCGGGTTGGGCTGTCAAAAGAGGGACTGTCCCTCTAAAAACAGGACAGTTGGGAGGTATGTGTACCTGTAACTTGACAGAGATTGTAGGACAGTAGAAAATATTTTTCCCGCCCTATTTCAGGGAAAGTTGCTTTGCATGTGAGTCCATAGTGTTTGTCAATGAAGTTTACTTTACTTTAGGGGTTAATAGTTCATTGGTGCTGTAATGTGAGTCAGTCAGATGCAGCAACAACACTGATTCTGATAGAGAGTATCAGAGACAGCTTGTTTGTACTGGCCCGTCAGCATGACGGTGCTTTCCTCCTCCACTTCTTGCCATCTGGGGGTGGGAACATTAACAGAAGTCTTTTATGTTTGGCAAAATATTTCTCCACCCCAGATGTCAACAAGCAGAGATCTACAAGAAAAAAGGAGAAAGCTGAAGTGCAGCAACAGAACAGCTCCCAGCGCTGCGCTGCAGGAGTCTATCTCATCCTTGTATCTTATCCTTCTACAGTCGCAGCTGCTGCCACGAGCCCATGGCTTATTCCATGAGGAGAATACTCAGTTCCAAAGGCAAGAAGGGCAATGTATACAATGGGGTCTTTCTGCAAGATGAGAGCTGTAGCTCCCTGGATGAAAATCCTTCACTGATATTTAAGGTAGGTGACACAAAAGATCACAGGGTTTCCCAGAGCCCACCCTCTTTATTGCCAAATATTGGCTCAAGTTTACTCAATAGGTTGAAGTTATACTGGTGCTGGATGTATGCCCCTTGGCACACACTGGTGACAAGGTACTGTGGCGACCGTTTACTAAAGCGCAGTAAATTTGGCTATTAGTTTCCGCATGTTATCGCTGAGAATATTTTTGTGCCAGAATATTCGCAGCGACTAAGTTTACTAAACAGACGTCATTGCGATCACTTGCGGTAACTACGTTAGTGAACCAGCTTATGTTACCGGTAATTGTTGCGAATTTTCTGCCGACAAATTACGTTTGCAAATATTTATGCTATAAAATAGTCTTGTTTTATGGCGTTAATTATGGCAATTTTTACTGTGTCATTTATGGCTAGAAATGCATCTAAACTCATAAACTTTATTGACTGATGAGTATAGCATCCAACAACATTACCAGAGTAACACCAATCAAACATGTATGCATCATATAAACCCATACTTCATCCATCCACACACTCATATATGAACAAGAAATCATACCAGTTAACGCTTTGTATCATTTAAATGCACAGTTTAATGAGAGTTAAACTCCCATTGAGAATTTTCTGGCCAAAAAATAAGTTAACGCCGCTATATAGATGGCGGTAATATGTTGCGAATATTCTGGGGTTAATTTTGTCTTTCACACATTTCTCTGTTTACTAAACCAGGTTTTAATGTGTACGTATCGTTATTTTCAAATGCGATAACTGGTGAACACATATTCATGCGCAAGAAAATTTGCTAATTTATATTTACAGCATGTTAATAAACTCGCGAAAACATATTCTGCATTAAAGTTGTCTATATTTTGTGCACAAATTTTTACCGCACTTTAGTAAATGAACCCCTGTGTTCTTTACAGGCAGCTAAGCACAGCATTGGCAGGTAATGGGGCATGTATCTTTACAATTCTATTTAATCAATATACATTGCTTCTGTCTGTTCCATGAAATTGTATGACAGTTCTGTTGCACTGTGATTCACCTTTAAATTAACTTTTACTATTATGTAGAAAATTATATTCTGAGACTGAGATAATTTGCAGTTGGATTTCATTTTTTACTGATTTGCACTCTTTAGCTTTTTGTCTGCAGATTCAGCAGTCTGATTGCTAGGGTCCAACTTTCACTAGCAACCATACACTGAATATATATATATATATATATACAGATGCAGTCACTTTGGATGGTGAGTTTAATGCGTCGCGACTTAACTCATTTATCTCATTTATCCCACTTATCACAGAATATTGTGTCACAACATCCCATCCAATTAAAGAGTTCACCATTGAAAACAATGGAGCTTTGGTATGCTAATGAAAAGGTTAAATGCATTAAATGAGTTAAGATAACTTTAGATAACACAGTTTCTTCAATTAATGCTGAGTCACGACGCATTTAACTTACAAATCCAAGTGACTCTATCTGTATATATATATATATATATATATACACATGTAGGATTTGCCCCAGCACTCTTCAAGGTTCTCAGCTGTGTATTTCGGTGCATGTTTCTGCAGGAGACTCCGTCTAATCCCCACTTGATAAACAAAACGATACAGATGAAACAGCACACGATTCTTGCAAAAGTGTATATTCAGAATTAACACATCAGTACAGCGACGTTTCGGGTAAGCTGTATGCCTTTTATCAAGCCATATATAAATAATCATCACCACACACGTGAATTTAAAAGCAACATACAGGAAATGACTTCACAAATTTGCACAGTTGATCCACCTTAGTCATTGGACCACTTTTAACCTCTTAAGAGCACATATACTATAAGAACAAAAACAGGTCATAGTCTTTATTAAGACCCATAGGATATAAGGAACCAAGTTTCTTAATCCACCACACCTCTCTCTGTTTCAGCTTCAATTCCCTATCTCCTCCTCTTTTGAGAGGGGGTATCGTGTCTAGTACCAAAAATTTCAACTGATCAGCAGAATGTCCCTTTTTCCAAAAAATGTTTTGAAACAGGTAGTGTAGTGTTGCCCAAATTAATGCTGGAGCGATGTTGCGATATACGTGATTTCAACATCTATATAGATGAGACCACACGGACAGACCAACACATATATCCCGAATTTAGAAATGCATGTAAAACAAATTTGTGAAGTAATTTCCTGTATGTTGCGTGTGTGGTGATGATTATTTATATATGGCTTGATAAAGGGCATACAGCTTGCCCAAAACGTCGCTGTACTGAGGTGTTAATTCTTAATATACACTTTTGCAAGAATCGTGTGCTTTTTCATCTGTATCGTTATATATATAGATATATATATATATATATATAAACCAGTAAACCCTCAAGGTAATTACCTTAATCACCACATTTCTTTCCTTCTATTGTGTACACATGGACTTCTGTATCAGACTTCCCTTTTTCAGCTTAAACCTCCAGGGCTAGGACTTGAGCATGCTCAGTGTGCTCCTCTCTCCCTCTCTCTCCTCCCCTCTCTGCTGTATTTTGAGCCCAGAGCTATAAGTGAGCAAGGAGAAGCACAGGCAGGAAGTGATGTCACACCAAGCTTATATGGTAGCTGCTATCCTAACCAAACAGAGAGAGAGAGAGCTTCTAGAAGTGTTTATTCAGGTATGGTAAAGCATTCTATAGCATAAATAGTGTTATAGCTTACACTGTTGTCGCTAATCTATTGGCAATAAATTGCTTTGGTAGATTTACTCCTTTGAGGTTTCACTGTTTACTTATTATTTGTATGCAGCTTATTGCAGAGGGTAACGTTTGCCATGTCCGCAACTTCGTACTGAAGAATCCTGGAAGTCTGGCAGCAAGGGATGATTCCGAGGCTACCCCACTTCACCATGCCGCTAAATTGGGGAGCATAGATTTAATGCTGATGATCGTCAATGAATCTGCTAAAGAAGGTATCAGATAATTGTAATGAGCTTTTCTCCATATTTATCGTTTGGTTTAAAGAAGATCCATCTGCCAGGAAAACAGTAGATTGTGGTAGCAACAACTCTTCTGCCCAAAAGAAAGAATCCTCTGTTACAATGTATTAACAAATGTGTTCACATGAAGAATTTGTGTGCACAGACCATAGGCTATTCTGTACAAGGTGCTTCTCTAATTCTGCCTATAATGCAATAGGTCTTCATTTTTTATTATTTGCATTTTTTCAAATGATTTAGATTTTTGTGCAGCATCTTTCCAGATAGTAGTAGAGGGCCTAAATACAAAGATATTAAAATAATTGTAGCCATACACAGCAGTAGTTTCTTGACTGCTGGGGTCAGCGACTGCCATTTAAAGGCTGGAAGGAGTCAGAAGAGGATGGCAAATAATTTAAAAACTATAAAAAAATTTGTTACAAAGTAAAAGCTGACCTGAAGGTGAACCACCCCTTGCACTTTTGGCCCTATGCTATTCTAGGTTGGCAATGACCTCCATACACTCAGAAGGAGCCATCCAGGCATTTTTGCCATGGTTGAACAACTATGGTGCTAATGGGGGGGTTTATGATGTTTTGTCGTTGAGGCTATGGACACACAGGGTGAAGGCTCTGGCTGCTGTCAGCCTGCGTATTTTTGCAGGCTGAGAGAGAAAGATCTGCTCAGTCCCCTGCTCCATTGATTTGAATCCGATCAGCTTATGAGCAGTCACACACAGTGAAGCTGAGGTGAAGCCCAGAGATGCCTCCTTTCACATATGTGGGCTTATCTCAGCTTCAGCTCCACTTTGTGTGACCACTCATAGGCTGATCGGATTCAAATCAATGGAGCAGGGAGCAGATCTGCTTCTGTTAGCCTGCAAAAATGCACAGTCTGACAACAGCTGGAGCCTTTAGATTGTGTGCCCATAGCCTTATACATCAGTTGGGACTGGTCTAATCTTGTGTGGCCAGCTTAGGTCTTATCCTCAAGGTGCACATAACTACAAGTTGCTTTATATAATGTACTATGCTAATTACCTTTAAACAACAGGGCTTTGTTTTAAAAACAGATGACTCCCTGTATGAATTGTATAATTTAGCTGCTAAAAAATTAAGGTTTTTTTTGGACAAAACTATTGGCGCAAAATCCATATTGTACCTCTTAGGTCCCACTGGCAAATAACTTTGGCATGATGCAAATAGCTACATTGTGGCAGTTATTTGCACTTTTACCCTGACTTAGTAATTCATGGCTATTAAATAGAACACACTGTAACCTTGTTATTATACTTTGCTATATTATGTCTTATATTCTTAAATGTGAGCTGATTTTCAGGAACTCTGACTAATTGACACTTGTGTGGCCACCATTAGAGAAGTTTAACCCAAAACTCGGTATGCCTAAAGGAATGCTTTCATTGTGCAAATGCAAAGTCACTGATCTTGCTTTAAAACGAAGCAGTGACAAGCGTGGGACTGCCATTGGAGTTCTCTAGGGTGCCTTAAGGGCAGTGACGCAACAGAGAAGTTTGCACATCACTACTTACAGTGGTTTGTTACCTGCCTCAAGATTCTACCCATGGATTAAATGGATTGAATGTTTGTTTAGTCACTTCGGACCTGTATTTATCTCCAGAAAATATGCAGTATAAATGTTTGGGTAATAATTGCTCGTGACCTGCAACACTTCTTGTTTGTCAGGATTGTCAGGCTTGGTGGATCAGGGGATCACTCAGCACCCACCTGCTCTGAGGAAATTACAGTCTATGCCTTTAGGCAATATCAAAGTGACACTCAGCATGTTACATGTCTCTGGGAAAAAACATGAAAGCAACATAAACTAAAAAAAAAAAACAGTTTTCATTTCAATTATGTGTTCATAAAAGCAGTCTTTTAACTTTTGTCTGTCTTCCAATGCATTAATGAATTGTCTAGTTGCTTTACTGAATTATACAAGACAGATAAAGCTCAAAATAAAACTTTGTTTGGTTACAAGGGACTTGCAAAACAGAGTTACTATAGCCTTACAACTTAGAAGTAAACTATGGCCCATGTATAAAGATCCAGTAAAAACATAGTGGTCACAACATGCAGTAACTCTGGAAAAGGCTCAGAGATAATGTCTATTTCACAATATGGTTTTGTGGTATTGTCTTTCTATTTAGGGATCAATGCACTGGATTCCCGAGGAAATACGCCTCTTCACTGGGCTGTAGAGAAAAATAAATTAGACTGTCTAAAAGTTCTCTTGCGTAGAGGAGCTGACCCGAACATACCAAACTACTACAGGCTGACGCCTCTTCATGTGGCGATTCAACTCTTTCATAACACCATTGTTGAGGTAAGAAGATTTCAGGGTGTTTGGCCAGTGGAGAAGATTTTGCCAATGTATTCTTAACCTGGTACAGGCATGGGACCTGTTATGCAGAATGCTAGGATTTTTATGTAATTGGGAACTTCATACATTTAGGGACAGATTTACTAAATTAACATGAAGGATTCATGTTCGATCGAATTTTTAAAAAGATTCGAATTAGAATTTTCGAATGTTTTTGAAGACCACTTCAACCAATGAATTTTGAAAATTCGATTGAATCGAATGATTCGAATTATTCAAATAAAAATCTATTCGAATATTCAACTATTCGACGGTCGAAGTACTTCCCCTTTAAATTTTTATTCGACTGCCTAGTTCTCCAGATCAAAGCTACCAAATTAGCTTTCATTATTTTTGATCAAATAAAAAATTCAATCGAATGGTTAAAATCGTTCTATTATTTTCTATTCAATTGTTGGACCAATTGAACTGAGATAATATCCTTCAAATTCAATATTTTATCCCCAACAATTCCCAGCTATTCACATGGTCAAATTCAAGGGTTTTTTAACCCTCGAATTCGACCCTTAGTAAATCTGCCCCTAAGTTTACATAAAATCATGTAAACATTAAATAAACCCAATAGCCTGGTTTTGCTTCCAATAAGGATTCATTATATTTTAATTTTTATTTTAGTACAAGGTATTGTTTTATTATTACAGAGAAAAAAAGGAATCATTTCTTAAAAACTGGATTATTTGGATAATAGTCTATAGACAAACTTTATGGGATTCGGAGCTTTTTGGATAATGGGTTTCTGAATAAAGGATCACATACTTTTATTCCAAATTTTGAAAAAATATTTCCTTTTTCTCTATAATAATGAAACAGTGCCTTGAATTTGATCCAAAACAAGATTTAATTAATCCTTACTGGAAGCCAAACCAGCCTATTGGGTTAATGTAATGTTTACATGATTTTTCTAGTAGAGTTAAGATATGAAGATCCAAAATACAGAAAGATTTGTTATCTGGAAGACCCCAGGTCCCAAGCATTCTGGATAACAGGTCCCATACCTGTAATGCTGATAAACACATCTGTTGAAAACTAGGTACTGCTGAATGTTATCTTTTATGGCAGTCCTTATTAGTTCCAAGGACACAAGTATTCAGTGAGTGCACCTAATCATCTACGTTGGCATAATTGATTAATATTGGCATCTGACAAAGCCATACTGATGCCAAACAAGAATGTCTGACACGAAGCTCAGCTTGTAAGGATTTGAGTATTTTCAGGCTGTTGTCACAACAGGTACCAATAGAAAATGATGTCACTGTGGATTAAGTGAGCAGAGGTTTGTTAGGATACAACAAGATGGAATGCTAATGCTACAAATATATTAGTAAAAGAAAAACAAACTGAGTCAGTTTGATAAGAGGGGTTGTTCACCTTTGGATTTACTTTTAGTATGATTAGTAGAGTGATATTCTGAGAAAATTTACAATTGTTTTTCATTTTAGTTATTTGTGGTTTTTGAGTTATTTAGATTTTTATACAGCAAACTACCCTAGCAACCACGCACTGATTGAATAAGAGGCTGGAATATGAATAGGAGATGACCTGAATAGAAAGTGAGTAGTAAAAAGTAGCAATAACAATAAACTTGCAGCCTTACAGAGCATTTGTTTTTTAGATGGGGTCAGTGATCCCCATTGCCAGAGCTAGGGGTAGGTAGAGTAGGTGCCCGCCTAGGGTGCAATCATTGGGGGCGCAGGGGAATTTTCTTTTTGCACATATACACAGATGATTAGAGGCAATATAATTTTTGTCTGCTGCTGGCACAGATACATATTTGGGGGCAAAAGTGTGGATTTTTGGCTGCCTCTGGCACGGATAAATATTTGGGGGAAATATGATGGATTTTTTGGCTGCTGCTGGCACAGGTACAGATTGGGGGCAATATGAGGGATTGGCTGCTGCTGGTTCAGGTATATGGGGTAATATGGTGGCTGCTGGCACAGGTACACAGATGTCTGGGGCAATATAATGGATTTTTGGCTCCTGCTGGCACAGGTACAAATTAGGGGCAATATAATGGATTGTTTTGGCTGCTGCTGGCATAGGTACAGATTGGGGGTAAAAATATGATGAATGTTTTGGCTTATGCTGGTACATGTACACATTGGGGGCTTGGGGCAATCTGAGGGATTGACTGCCATTGGCACATGTACAAATGGGGACAATATGATTTGTGCTGGCACAGGTACATGGGGAAACATGATGGCTGCTGGCACAGCTACAGGGGGCAATGTGAATAGTAAGGTGGGAAATGCAGGACTGGGTGGGGAGGAAGCACTGATTGAAGCCCTTGCCTAGGGTGCCAAAATACCTTGGCCCTGCTCTGGTGATCCCCATTTGAAAGCTGGGAAGAGTCAGAAGAAAAGGGCAAATAATTAATAAACGATAAAAATAATAAATAATGAAAACCAACAGAAAAGTTGCTTAGAAATGGCCTTTCTATCGCATACTAAGGTGAACCACCCATTTAATGAAGTATTGCTAGCAAATGTTTTTTAAAAAATGTATTGTAAATCACTGTCCTGTTTGAAAATTCTCAGAGCTTTGTCCTCTCTAGATCAACTTGATCTTTAATAAACGCCTCTTCTTTCTTTCAGTATGTGATATCTCCTGTGCTTAAAAGTTTCACCAAACATATAGATTCTTCTAACTGTGAGGCTGTGACTTCATTATTAACTTCCTGTATTTGTCTGCTGTTTTCTTACCTGTTATCTAAGTTTCAGCTGAATAATGAGGCATTAGGATGGACTTATATTTCCTGGGCAAGAGAATAAGCAGAGGATGTTGTACAAATGACTTGTATGTGCACCTATGATGAAGAAGGCTCTCATACTAATACTTAGAAACCAAGCCACTTTAATATCAGCTTCTGGTCGTTTGCAAAGCACCCACTTTGTTAAAGGAGAACTAAAGCTTAACCAAAGAAGTAGTACAGAAATGTTGTACATTATGTTTTGGATTTCTGTACCAGCCCAAGGCAACCACAGCCCTTTAGCAGTAAAGATCAGTCTCCAAAGATGCCCCAGTAGCTCCCCATCTTCTTTTCAGCTGATTCACTAATTCACATGCTCTGTGCTGCTGTCACTTACTGAGCTTAGGGACCGACGCACCATATACAGTTCACATAGAATTGAAATGTCACAATATAAGGCTGAATGGTGATTAATATGGATAATTACTACATGGCAGCACAGAAACCAGGGCAATTAGCATTTAATAATCAGCCTTGTTGTATCACCTTCTATTACAGACAAACCTCATTTTCTGCTGGATAATTAGTGACGACCCCTAAGCTTAGCTTCTCAACAGCTACTCAGAGCCCACTGAGCATGTGAGTGTCACAGACAGTTTCTAAGATGGTGACCCCCTGTGACAAGTTTGAAGTCCTGGATCATTGCTGCTATTGACAAGCTGAAACTTTAGGCTGGTGCATTAAATACAGCATATAAAATATGCCATTTCTAGCCATACTCATGTTTATTCAGCAACAAGGGTTATTAAAATGTTTAGCATGCTAATGTCATTTTTTTTAGATTAAGGGGGGGGGCTACTTACTAAAATCCAAATTTATCTATTTCAATAAAAAAACTAGTCCAAACTCCCATCCCTGATTTTTTTTGCCTTATGTATTAGTAAAATTATTCAATTTCATCTGATTTCAAAATCATATGATTCTTTTGCACTTTTCTCCTGAATTGCTTGTTTTTTCATTTTTTTTGCCCATTATCAGGTTATCAGGCTAAACCCAGCGCAGTCCATATCTTCCAATTGGGGTAGGGACATCTCTCACTGACATACAGTATACATGACCTTGACAGGTCTGAGATGGAAGATTTTTGTATTAGGACTTTTTGCAGCATCAGGGTATAATAAATCTCAAAAAAGTTTTTTACCATGCTAAATTTTAGTTTTTGCCCCAAAAAGTCCGACCAGAAAAATTTGGTTTATTAAATAATCCCTTAGTATACCATGATGTTGCAAAAAGCCAGAATCTGAAAATCCGCCATCTCAGACCTCTCAAAGTCATGTATAAGTCAGTGGGAGAAGTCCGTATCCCAACTGGAAGATATTGTGGTCTTCCCTGAATATAAACCCAATAATCTGAAAAATTCTGGATTTTCACGTTTAAAAATCAAGCGATTCGGGAGAAGAGTTTGGTCGAGAATCTTTTTTTTATTGAAACAATGAGATAATTTTGGATTTTAGTATAATGTATATTCAATCTGGGGGACATTTGAAGGTGTTGTACTTGAGGATTATCTTTTTTAAACTAAAATAACTACAGGTATAAAATATGTTATCCAGAAACCCATTATCCAGAAAGCTCAGAATTACAGGCAGTTTTCAACAGACTCCATTTTAATCAAATACAGTAATTACAATTTTTAAAAATGATTTCCTTTTTCCTTGTAGTAATGGAATAGTGTTTGTAGTAATTTAGCAACAAGGTAATTAAGACTCACCCCTACTCCATTTGTTTGATATCTCAAACAGGACTGTAAAGGATTCAGTGTGCCTGCATTCGTGCAGAACTCCTAAAACTGCAATTATCCAGGCAAAAAAGAAAAAAGTAGGGCACACATCATAAAAGTAAGATAAAAAAACACTGTTTATTAATACATTAAAAGACACAAGTGGCTGCTGTGGAATATATGCCTCATTTTGGGAATAACCTTTAATCATAGGCTTAGCCCAAAACGCGTTGGGCGTCTGTTTTACAGCAGCCACCTGTGTATTTTAATGTATTAATAAACAGTGATTTTTATCTTACTTTACAAGGAAGTGTACCCTAATTTTTTTCTTTTTTTGTGCCTGAGTTATGAAATATTACCTTGCTTTTGATCCCAACTAAGATGTAATTAATCCTTGTTGCTGGAAAAACAATCCTACTGGCTTTAATTAATGTTTAAAATATTTTTAAGGTATGGAGATCCAAATTATTGAAAGATTTCTTGTCTAGAGAAATACCAGGTGCTGATATTTCTGGTTAACCGGTCCCATACCTGTATAGGTAACCATAAAGTTGTGTATAATAGTGCAAAGATATTTATTTGTGTTTCTAGCTTCTGTAATGTATTTCAAGCTGTATTAACTGTCAAACATCTATTCTTGTTAAGACTTTGATCCTGCATGGTGCAACAGACATTAATCTTGAAGGAGACCTTGGTAATACTCCAGTAATGCAAGCATGTTACAAGGATAATCACGAGGCTCTGATTCAGCTGGCAAGTACATAAAAACTATATATGTCATATTTTTCCTTTGTAAATCAAGAAGATTCATCTGTCCCAAACATGAAGCATAATTTTGTCTGTCCAGAGACAATGAACCTGTGATCTTCATTGATATTTGCAATTTTTCATAATATATGAACAGTATATCAATAAAGAATAATACTAAGACACTGAGCTGGGTACAGACACTTTAAAGCAGGGGTGCCCAAAAGGTAGATAGGGATCTACCAGTAGACCTTTAGTTGGTTGTCAACAAACAGTTTTACTAAATGACCCTTCTATTTTATTCTTTTCATTCAGATATTTATTCTCTTAAGGATGCACAAGAAATAGTTTTTCAAATATAGTAACATAAATTCTCTTATAAATCAATATAATATTTCAGTAATATTTTCAATGGAACAAAATGCTAACAGTATTATGGATGTAGATCATAATGGGACAACATCACTAAAAGACCTCACTAAAGTATGGACACTCCTGCTTTAAAGGGATTGCTCACCGTTGAGTTAACTTTTACTATGATGATTTGCAATTGGTTTTAATTTTTGATTATTTGTGGGGTTTTTGGGTTATTTATTTTTTTATTTAGCAGCTCTCCAGATTGGTATTTCAACAATCTAGTTGCTAGGGTCCAAAATAACGACCATTCGCTGATTTGACTAAGAAACTGGAATATGAATATGAGATGATCTGAACAGAAAGCTGAGCAATAAAAAGTAGGAATAACAATACATGTGTAGCTTTGCAGAGCATTAGTTTTTAGATGTGGTCAGTGACCCCCGTTTGAAGAGTCAGAAGAAAAAGGCAAATAATTAAAAAAAAACTATAAAAAATAAATAATGAAGACCTTTTTTTAAAGTTGCTTAGAATTGGCCATTCTATAACATACTTAGGATCAGACTGGGGGGCCCAGGGCCCACCAGGACTTCTGTCCAGGGCCCCCCCTCCGGATTCCCTGGCCCCCATCTGTGATGTTGCACATGCATGCAGGCAAGCAACCCCACATGTAAGGAGCTGCATAGGGACATTCTATGGCATATTATGGCAGCCCCTCTGGCATTTGCCAGAACCCACAGTCCGGGCCTGGTCTGGGGCCCCGTCTGACCCTGAAAGGAGAACTAAAGCTTAACTAAAGAAGTAGGTAGAAATGGTGTATATTATGTTGAGGTTTCTGTACCAGCCCAAGGCAACCACAGCCCTTTAGCAGTAAAGATCTGTGTCTCCCCAGTAGATGCCCCAGTAGCTCCCCATCTTCTTTTCTGATTCACTGATTCACATGCTCTGTGCTGCTGTCACTTACTGAGCTTAGGGACCCACTCACAATATACAGTACACATAGAATAGAAATATAGTCACAATATAAGGCTGATTAATAATTTATAGATATAATTACTACATGGCAGCACAGAAACCAGTGCAACTAGCATCAGAATTTAATAATCAGCCCTGTAGCATCATCTTAAATTACAGACCAAACTCATTTTCTGTTTGTAGCTTCTCAACAGCTGCTCAGAGCCCACTGAGCATGTGAGTGTCACAGACACTTTCCAAGATGGTGACCCCTGTGACAAGTTTGAAGTCCTGGATCATTGCTGCTACTGACAAACTGAAACTCTAGGCTGGTGCAATAAGTTTGTTATATACAATATGGCATTTTTAGCCATATTCATTTTTAGGGTTTAGTGCTCCTTGAACATACTAAAAGTTAATTAAAGGTGAACCTCCCTTTAATAATATTTACTGAATGATATTGCCTTATGCCAGTGATTCTCCAACTTGCTAAAAGTAGCATATTCTTTATATACTTTACAACCAATTAGAGGGGGGTTGGGGATAAATACTTATTCATAGAAACTATGGGAGACAATTAAACAATCACATTGGACCTTGAACACAAAATACCTGCCCAATGCAGAAAATTATTTTCAATTACTAGGAGCTTGGGGCTCTTTTTTTATCTCTTTAGTGACAGAAGTTTAATGTACTGCTTGAATTAAAAATTTACATAGTGCATAATTGCAACTGGCCTAGCCTTATCACCAATTGGCCTAAACTTAGCTTCTCAATAGCTGCCCAGAGCACACTGAGCATGTGCAGAGACACTGCTAATAAAATCAATATGCACCCAATAAAGGCCTGGATCATTACTGTATTTGTTTCAGAGTTTAGCTCTCCTTTATAAGCTGTGAATAGCATTGGTGAATTATTGTTTTCAATCATTCTTTTATTTATGATTTGTAGCTCAGTCGAGGAGCAAAGCTGTGTAAAAAAAATAAGCTGGGATGTTATCCAATACACATGACTGCGTTTATGGGATCATTGAAGTGCATGGACATTATTCTGAACAAAGGTAACAAACTGCAAATCACTTTTACATTTGCTCGCTTATTCCTAGCTGCAGAGTTTTATAGTAAAAATATCCATATTTCTTTGTTAGGTGAAGAAAATGGGTGTACTATTGATCATCAGATCAATTTCACAAACAATGAAAAATCGAGTCCTCTCCATTTAGCAGTTCAAAATGGAAACATCGATGTTGTGAAAGCCTGTATTTCATATGGAGCGAAAATCGATCTGAGACAGGTAGTTGCTATATTCACTAAATGTTTCTTTCACATTTATAAACTGATTATTTTAATTGAACACCAGTCTTATTTGAATAGTATACTGCAAAAACATTTTGTTAGAAAAAAAATCAGTATATTGAGGGGTTATTTACTAAAATCAGAATTCATCTCATATTTTAGAGATTTTACTGCATGGAAGAGTTCAAAAGAATGGCACAATTCACCATGTTTGAGCCCTGTCTTGCACATGAATGCATTGCCCTGGTTCTTTGTGTTACTCTGATAAATATACAGTAGTCCTACCTGTGTTAGTTATCATTGCATAAGGTGCACACATTTGGGAACAACACTTAACTAGGTAAGGTACCTTAGGAACTGGGAATATTTGCTACAACAGAGATTGGCAAGAGCACACAGAACACCACTGTGATGTTCCTCTATGTTATAATTATTAATGGTCTTTAATTATGGACCCGCACTGCACAGACAGACAAGGTGAGTAAAGGTAGATGCACCAATAATTTCATAAGAAACACATTTTCATATGACATTCAGTTTGTGTATGATGGCAGATGAGATGGCCGATATTGGCAGAAGACTTGGATATTGATTGGCTCTTTGATTGGGCTGCCTGGAAAACTTTGCACCATAAGATCACCCATTGTTAGCTCTGAATCGTCAGATACATGTGTATTGAAATGAACAATCTTTCTTGGAAAGATCTTTTGTCTATGGCGACCTTGGGGTGAGAGACGAGCCTGGCCAAAAATTTTTGAACATCAGCCATTATTAGTGCTGAATTGTCAGATACAGGTATAATTCTATTGTTTCAGCCTGTATATCTGACAATTCAGCTGTACACGTGTGTGCTGAAACTAAATATCTTTATTGGAAAGATCTTTTCCAGGGAAGATTGTAATTGTAAAGTCTGTGGCCACCTTAAGACTGTATATCCAAAGAAGTTTTGTAGGTAAGGTCATCCTCATAATGCCATTCTCATGGCCTCATGGTTAATTACTCCTGACACTGACTTTTGTTAACAATAACAATTCAGAGGCCATTACAGGGGAGATAAAAATCCAAATTTGACAAAAGTCATAATATACATGATCAAGGAAAGAATATCCATAAGATAAACCTAAACAGTTTGACAGATATGTTGTTTTTTTTTATTATGCTTCACTGCATCTTTAACTTTCCCGTATGCCAGTTTGGAAAAATATTTGACTTCCCCCCCAAACACAACTTTATTAAAACGCGACTTAAAATACCTACAAAATATGGAATATATTTAGTTTTGAAAAAAGTTTTTGATAATTTACAATGTATAGACACAAGGGAATATATTTTATTCTAAGTTTTTCCAGTCATATGAGTCTAGCTGTGTGTATAGGCATACTTAGTTGTTGGGAAGTATAAAATGCATTAAAGGGATACCATTTATTTAATCCTGATGTTATTCAATTTTAGGCATAAATAACTGCTTTAATTGGGATGCTTACAATCTTATACCTTTTTTTAATGTTTACATTTTTTTTTTTACTAGCCTGAAAGTAACATTCCTTTTACTGTTCACATTAAGGAAGGATCCCTCATCTGGAAAACTTCAGTTCCCAAGAATTTTAGTTAATAGTATATAATAATATAACTGCCTGTCCGTGTTTTCAATCCAAATAGCATTTGACTAGATTTAACCAAAAATGGTGAGGTTGTAGGACTACAAATTAACAGTGTTTAGTTTTGAGTTCTGTTAGAAGAGCACATCTGGCATCCTGTTTGCATTCATAATACAATTGCAACATAACATTTGCCAGAATAGTCAATCTTTATTTGTAGGCTGTTTCATTTTCAATCATCTGCAAATTACATCTCATGGTAGTCTTTATTAATTAAAGAAAAAAATAAAAACCCCTTCCCTCCACCACTTATCCCAATGTTAATGTTGCTCACTAACAACTGCTGGAAGCAGCTATTAGTCCACTCCCAAATTACCATATACTAATCCATACGGTTAATTGAAAATTAATCCAAACCTTAATTATTACAGAAAGTGCTTGTGCTTAACTAAATGTGACTTGTCTTCAAAGTGCAATAAGGCAGTTAATAAATTGAACTCAGTTCAAATTCATCAATTATGATACAATATAGACAATAAAGTACAATCAAATTTAATTAAGAAATTAGTATCAAAAGTGCCTGTGCTACTGCTAATTACAATCTCAGATTGCCAGTGATTATTTATTTTTTATTATAGAAATAGAATAAGTTAAAAAAGCAATGTACTTAGAAAGTGAACTCATTAAATTAATACAAAGAATATATATATATATATTTTTTTTTTGCCATTGCCTGCATTTAAGAAATGTAGTAGGAAAATGAAGACAGTATAGAGGTGGAGAAGTCCCAAGAAACTGCTGCCTTTTTGTTTTCTAAGCCGTGGGACCCCACATGGGGAGAAAGTAGAACACTGGGGACTGTGGCCATAAAATTACTTTTCTATCTTGAGGGAGAATTACTTAACCCTGCAAGACCACTAGTGATGGGCGAATTTATTCGCCAGGGCCGAATTTGCTGCGAATTCCCGCGATTCGCCGCTGGCGAATAAATTCGCAAATCACCAGCGAAATTTCGCTTGGCGAAAATTCGCCGAAAAAACGAGTCGCGCAACGTTTTTTGACGCGGCGAAAACGACGTGACGTGTCGTTTTAGACGCAACGTTTTTTGACGCGACGCGCGTCAAAAGAGTCCCGCGACTCGTTTCACAAATTTTTCGCCGATAGCGAAATTCGCGAATTTTTCGGCAAAGCGAATCTCGGGAGATTCGCCCATCACTAAAGACCACAATTCACTCAGTGTCATATAGTAAAAAGAGATTAATAGGGGAATATAATATAAGCCGGTAACGCAAAAACTATTTGCAATGCGAAAATTTAAGCCTTTGCATGAACAAATTTTGCTTTGCGTGAATGCAATATACCGTTTGCAAACCCAGAAACTGTTTAGCGACCACTTCCGCCAGCAGAAGGCTGTTTGCCAATCTTATATTTTGTGCTAATGCGCTGTCAATGTAATAGAACTTCTTACTGAAAAAGTCGCAATGTTTGCTCAAAAAGATTACAACACCATCAAGCACTTCTCTGCAACTTTAATTACATTCCCCCCTATGATAATTAAATGCGGTATAGCAAGAGGCTTTACATAAAGAGTCTCACAGATTAGTTTAAAACAAATAGGAATCAATTCCGTTTTCTAGTGTCCTGAGAGTTTTGCCAACGTGCATTTCACCTGGGCTTTATCAAGGCAAAACTCATGGTAGTGCCAATGCATCTCTGCTAATTGGATGTTTTACTATTTACATGTTTCAGTAATATGTCATGTCCCTTTTTTCCCCAGAGTGACAATGCAACAGCTCTGCATTTTGCCGCTACACAAGGCGCAACTGAAATAGTGAAATTTATGGTTTCCTCATACAATGGTGATAATAATATAGTTGATTTGCCGGATGGAAATGATGAAACGCCGCTTCACAAGTAAGGAATAAACAACTGATCTTCTTCATAATCCTATAATCATTGTCAGACAAGTCATATATTTAAAGCAAACCATTTTAGTACCAGGTGCTTGCATGCTGTTTCTCTGCATCCATTAGTGAACTGTGCAGGGACTGGACATTAAATAAGAGGATCATAGTTGGACCTCCTGTTGCATCCAGTCCCCATACAACTCACAAGTGGAAACAACAAAGCTGCAAATGCTAGGTACATGTTGATAAGGAAGCGTTGCCTGCACACATTAGCCTTAATCCACCTTAGGGATACATGAACTAAACCGGAGTCTGGCTAAATAAAATGAGAGGTGCAAGATGAATGAATACATCTCCTATCTTGTTGCCTGATATATTTTTCCATACAAAAAATGCTTTGCCAAAACACAAGAGCATGAGAATCACATGAACGTTGCATGTGCTGTGTTCCCACATGTTTAATATGGGATGGTTTTAGTTCATTTAACGTTTCTGTAGAGAAAAATGTAAAATAGACCTTAGAAAAAAGAATTCTTCAGGACTGCTCTGAACTACTTCTTGGCCAAAAACTCTCTTGTCTTGCACAGATGTTCCTAATTTTCCTGCCTACAGATCCTTATTAGTGGTGAAAATGAATTACAATGGTGTCCTTAGTTCATTCAGACATTAATAAGGGAATTCAATTAAATTTTGGTTTTAGTAAATAATTTGTGAAGGACTATTTTTCCAGCAAAAAAGGCAAAAGCTGAATTATTTTCCTGAATTAATGATCAAGGACACATCGCCACAACAAAACAATATATCAATTAAATATTCCAAATGAATTATTTTCTGTAATTAACTTCATAGCTGCAGCCTGTCATTTCCTTCCGCAAATAATATACAGTGCTGTTTACTAACTGAAGCAGTTAATCATTTATTATCCCCTTTATGACTTGGGTTCATTTGCAGCCTTGTATTCTGAGTGACAAAACTAATTATCTTAAAGTAATACTGAGCAAAAGTGGAAAATGGAATACAAAACTGATTAGAGATAAGGAAGATTAAAAGTACACAGAGAAGAGAGGAGGGAGAGGCTGAGGTTAAACAACAGTATAACAGTATATATATATATATATATATATATATATATATATATAGACAGAGCAAAATACTGGCACTCACGAAAAAATGTGGTGCAAACTCTAGCAGTAGTTAACAAGCAATCAGATCTCAGGGTCGCACTCACAGGTCTTAGCAAAAATAGAATATTTATTTAACAAGAGCTGACGTTTCAGCTGTATCTACAGCCTTTATCGAAGTGTACAAACAACAATGATCCGCCATTTAAATACCCCTTGTGGCAGGAATTCACACATGACGTGTATGTGCACAGGTGATATACTGCTCAATATCAAGTGCACCCATTAGTGAACATGTTAAATCAGGTGAAACTCTACAATACAAAATGTGCATTCATGCTAAAATAACCATCGGTAGCAATGTTGCCCGCTAATAAAACTGCTTTAACATTAAGTGCAAACATGTGTCATTGAAAGTGATTAAAATGTGTAGTAGCTATCCACTACAGGACCTCCTGCTAAGTAAAGATCGAGCATTGAGGTATACACAGGAGCAGTTACTTAAGAACGACACTTTGTTGAACCAGGAACCGGCAAATACATTTTTTTTGTGTCTTGATAAAGGTCCTCTGTGCAGGACCGAAACGTTGACTGACACCATTAAAGCTTTGCACATAAATGACTTCCCATGAGTGCTCTGTGTTCTTTATGTTGAGATATATATATATATATTTATATATATATAGCTGGTGTAGTAGTAACACAATCCCAAGCAAAAATTAATAGCCCAGGTGGATCCAGTGAAATGTGTATCCATATAATTAAAATATCTGATCATTCGATGTATTTGATAATTCAAATTTTCGGTATTCGATCATCGACGTGGCCAAATTTGCATATTCGACCATCCGAGCGATTTCCACAGCTGAGGAAATGAACTCCATTAAGCATTGTAGTCAAGCAGTATGACAATCCCTGGCAGATATACCTTGCAGTGGTCCGGATCCCACTAATTTGGGCAAGGCAGGCTACAAACAGTTAGGGGCAGATTTACTATTATTCCCCAAAAAATCCTCTAATTCCTTCGAAATGATAGATGACACAGCTGAGGAAATGAACTCCATTAAGCATTGTAGTCAAGCAGTATGACAATCCTTGCCATATATGCCTTGCAGTGGTCCGGATCCCACCCAGTGAAGTGGTCAGGGAGAATTAGTCTAGCCTGACACTCTGTTCGCTGTGGTCCCTGCACTAAAGGCAATCATGAAGACTTTGGGAAACTATTAGTGATGGGCGAATCTACCCCGTTTCGCTTTGCCGAAAAATTTGCGAATTCCTGCGAAATTCGTGAATTGGCGAAAAATTCGCGAAACGAGTCGCGGCACGTTTTTTTAAGCTAATTTTTTTTCAGCGAATTTTCGCTGGCGTTTCGCGAATTTATTCGCCAGCGGTGAATCGTGGGAATTCGCTGCGAATTCGCCCCTGGCGAATAAATTCGCCCATCACTAGAAACTATTCCCTGTTACTGAACCTCGTTGGAGCACAAAGCTGCTCTTACTATATAAGATCTCTATCTTTCTCTCCTAGAGAGGCTATTGCAGAGATAACCTATTCTAACTATGCCTGGTTCAAGGGGTTCCCTGGTCCCCAACTTAATCTCTAAAGGTGCTGTCCCTTTAGGGCAAATGGCTTTACTGGTCCTTGGTGTATCCAGGTTCAATGGGAACAACCAGTCGATCAGGACACCAGCAGCCAAAGAGGAAGAGGCCACTCCTTTTCACACACACTATATGGAAGTGTTGCATAAAGTGGCCATTACACCTCTTGGCCAATAGCATTGATGTTAAATAGTGATGGGCGAATCTCACCCGTTTTGCTTCGCCGAAAAATTTGCGAATTTCCAGCTAAACGAGTCACGCATTGTTTTTGACGCGCGTTGTTTGCGTCACGTCATTTTCGGTGCGCATCGCGTCGTTTTCGAAAACGACGCGCGACTCGTTTTTTTGGGCAAATTCTTGCTGCCGAATTTTTGCTGGCGTTTCGCGAATTTATTCGTCAGCGGCGAATCGCGGGAATTCGCAGCGAATTCGCCCCTGCCGAATAAATTCGCCCATCACTAATGTTAAACTTAAATAGATACATAGGTTTTTGCCTAGTAACTAAGGAAATGAAAAGGGTAGGGCCTTAAAGCCATAGGAACATATAATACCTGGGTCCCTAAACACACATTTATGTTATTTCTTGCATAACATTGCATTTATTAACATTGAACCTCATTTTCCAGTTTGCTGCCAGTTTTCCAATTTAGTCAAATCACTCTGCAGCAACACCCTGCATGAAACGTATAGCTTTGCATAATTTAGTAACTGGCCATAATGGGATTTGTTGTCAGAGTTATACAGTAAGATGGATGATGGATTATTGAGATAAAATATGGATTGGGAGGTATACATTTAAATGCAAAGTCCACATCATAAAAAAACCTTTTTCCTAAATTAAGATGAAACGTCCTTTCTCTTGATCACAGGGAATGCAATTATGTCATATAGAACAATCTACTGGTGAAAAAGGCACTGGTATTTATTTTATGATCCCCTTATATATTTACATAGCAATGTTTTTGCACACAAGATTGCAGTACATTTTTAGTGGTGCAGATGCACTCTAGATACCTGGAGTGATATCAAATCCAAAATGAAAGGTGAAAAAGCAGCCCCACAAACAAATTGCATTTGAAATTGTCTTTTATTTATTTATATCCTTATATATATATCTACAGTCCAAGGAGGAGTCGGCACTCTCGATACAAAGTTAAAATATGCCTGGGTGCCGTGTCTAAATTTAGTATCTATGTTGCACAAGTAAGGGCCGCACTCTCAGGATAAAAATGTTTATTCACATGGATGACTCTTCTGAGGCCTTTCTCAAAGTACAGACAAACATAATGGAAATGCCTTATAAATTTCTACATAAATATCAAGCCCCACCTTAAATGTCTCTTCTTCAGTGTAAACTTAGCCAAATTTCCTCATAACTGAGACCTTCCAATCCCTTTAGCAACTTTGTCTCTTTTCTTTGAACATTCTCTGTTTTAGTAATGAACCTTCTGTTACTTTTGAATGTTTTAAATTAATTATAATATATTATTAATATAATATTAATTAATTAATTAAATTAATTATAATAATATCTAAAATAAATATTTATGGCATTTGAGTCATAATATTGCCAATAAAAAATATATTAATACTAAACTTTATTTTTTCCCCCCAACAGATCGGTGTTGTTTGATCATGTTGAACTGGCAGAGTATTTAATATCAGTGGTAAATATCGTAAACAGCTTTTTAAATATGAGTGAAGAATGTTCTGATTTTTATTATATCCGTTTTTGATGTTAATGTGTTGCTCATTTGCTAACTTCCTTTAAAATTTAAAGGTGTATGAGGAGCAGTCACCATTTGGCTTCTGTTAAAACTGATGAATTTCATTCTTGTTTCATTTTCATATACAACCTTGTAATAGTGCTATCGTATTATCTGTAAAACATGAGAATGTATTTTATCATTCTGCATAACTGCTTTTTTTTTTGGTCTATAGGCCATATTTAAAAATAAGATATGATTTTTGTGGGAACACCAGAGACATCTGTGCTTCTTGCTGTGGCATATTATTAGGTCCATGACTCTACCACCTTGAGATATTTTCAGGGCTAAAGTATTGCACCTATTAAAACAAAAAACAGACTGCAATAGGCATGCTCAGATGCAAAAAGTTTAGAAACTGCTGCATAATGGTGATGATCCCAGACTGCATTACTGGGAACAAGCTAATTTCACATTTCAAACAAAACCTTAGGATATTCTATCATGTGTACACCAAGTAGATTTTAAAAGGGAAGGAAAGCCTTCAGGTGGCTTTTCCAAAATAATTCTGCATTAGAATATTTCTGAGGGCCCCTCCTTGATCCTTTATTTTAGAAACTTACACTTGTTAATAATGGGCTACAAAGCAGAGCTCTGCAGTCAGACTATGCATGTTAGAAACTGGTCCAAGGAATGCACTTTGTGTACTGAGTGGCCAAGAAGTAAGGGTAAGTTGCACTTTCTCTCAGGAATCTCTAGAGAAGGCAAAACCCATGATGCTGACCATGGAAAGTGCCATGCAACTCTGTGTTGTAAACTATGATACAGTTTATGGTTATGTAGCATATACTTTGGGGGTTATTTATCAAAGGTTGAATTTTTGAGATTAATATACTTCAAATGAACTCACAATTCAAACGGTTTCTGCTTAAAAATAACTTGAATGGAAAAAAACTCCAGTCAGAGAGTTGGGGATTAACAATCCAAAAATTTGAATTGATCGAGTTTTTGGGTAAAACCCTTAGAAAAAATCTCCAAAAGTTTGAGATGTTTTACCTGAAATTGTGAATTTTGACCAAAAAATCTAATTGAAAACTCAAAATTTCATGTAAAACACATCTCGAACCGTAATAAATCTGGCCAATAATGTAATGTGAAAGGACTCTTTACAGATGCAAGTGCAATGCACTGAAATGGGTGCATAGTGTGTGTATTGGCATTCACAGAGGTACTTCCATCCGTCCTTGTGTCCTCCTTTGATCAGCGATTTGCATGCTCAAACAGAAGGGATGAAATGCACACATGGTAACCATGGAATTACCTGCAGCCCTGGAACTGGAAATTAGAAAAGGCTGCAAGGGCTTCATGTCTGAATTGATCAGCTGCAGGACGAGACTTCTCCACAGATTGACAGATTTAACTTCAATTGTAATTTTTATGGACTCTTACAACTAAAGAGCTACAATATATCTCTAATGTAATCCAAAACATCGGGTATACACATTGCTTAGGCTGTTGTTGCACTTTAAAGGGGTTGTTCACCTTTGAGTTAACTTTTAGTATAATGTAGAGAGTGATATTCTGAGACAATTTGCAATTGGTTTTCATTTTTTATTGTTTGCAGTTTTTTTGATATTTAGCTTTTTATTCAGCAGCTCTTTATTTTGCAGTGTCAACAATTTGGTTTCTAGGATACCCTAGCAACCCTGCATTGATTTGAATAAGAGACTGGAATATGAAAGGGGATGGACTGACTAGAATGATAAGTAATAAAAAATGGCAATAACAATACATTTATAGCCTTACAGAGCATTTGTTTTTAGAGGGTGTCAGTGACCCCCATTTGAAAGCTGCAAAGAAACGGAAGAAAATTGCAAATAATTAAAAAACTATGAAAAATAAATAATGAAGACCAACTGAAAAGTTTCTTAGAATTGGCCCTTCTACAATATACTAAAAGTTAACTTGAAGGTGAACCACCCCTTTAATTTGCCATACACTGCCTATTAACTTTCTAAATCTGTGCTGCATTTAAAATCATGTCCCCCAACAAACAGCGTGACTAAGTTGTAAGACCATGTTGTACTTACCATTAAAGGAGAAGGAGCAGAACAATCACTTGGGGGTTCTATAAGTTAGGCAGATTGGAATTGATTCCATTGTAATCACTTACCCTTTTCCTCTTTTATCAGAAAACTGCCCTTGCCCAGACATATATGTTTTATAAATATTATTTTTTAAGGCATACTGTGTACTTGCAATATTTCTTCTTTTTTGAACATATAATGCTATAGCCTATGCTCTTTCAGTTGGCTTGTTGATACTATCAGAGAAGATTGCTCGACACTGCATTGTTTTGTCTGCAGTTGATGTCTACCTGCTTTTCTTACAGGGAGCAAACATTAACAGTGAGGACAAGGAATCACGTACTCCTCTCCTTTTAGCCACGTCGTGCTCTGCTTGGAAATCAGTAAATTTACTTCTTGCAAAAGGTATGTTCCACTGGCATGTCTCATTGTGTAAGCCTTGTAATGAAAACTACAGCTTAGGCAACAACACTGAACATAAATGCATTTATAAATAATACATTACACAGATTCTGAGCATACATTTGATTATTTCACTGATCTTTTTGTAGTTAGACTATAGTAATAAATAAGCTATTTAAAGCAAAAAAAAAATCTATTAGTGGAGGGGCAAGTATCCCCCGTAAACCTGTAAGTGAAAAGTTGACAAAAGACAGCTGGCACTTGCAACCCTTAATTTTTACTTCTGTCATTTTTTCTTCAGCTCTGGTTCTGAATAATCCATTCATAAGGCATCAGAATAATGGTCTTTCTCCTTCTTAACCAACAATTTCTTCTGCTCAGTGCTGTATGATGCTTTAAAACAGCGAACCATGTTTACAGCGTAGTATGATATAGACATTCTAAAACACATTGAGAGTAATCTTTACGTTTGGATTATGTGTGCATCTCTCGATCATGGCATGAGAAGTGCCATCTGGTTGTTATGTTTTTTTTATTATGCAGGTGATAAGGCAGTAGTTGAAAAATCAGAATGGAAGATGAGTAATAGAGGACCTGAACGGAAACATAAATAACACATGAAAACCTCACAGCTGATCTGTTCTGCAGTTGTCAGGCTAGAAAGAGGCCGGTTAGGGAGGCTAATAATTTTAACCCCATGAAAAATAAGTGAGTTAAGATCAAATGCAAAGCTACTTAGAATAACTCCATCTACAATCTAATAACATTTGAATTGGCTTCATTATAGTTGAACTCACTTACTAAATACAAAGAAAAACCTAACCACAGCATATGTGAACTTCCTACCCTAACCAACACACTCCAAACTCCAAACCAAGCTGGAATCTCTGTGCTGCAACCTTTTATATACCCGAGTAGACTCAACCTTTTCTTGTGTTGTGAGGGGGTTCTGAATGCAGCTTCCTGGTTGACTCAGAGGAGCACACTAGGATTCTTCCCGGTATCTCAGCTGGCCAGTCCGACTCTGCTCATCTGTGGATTTGTCAAGCTTGCAATCCCAACTGATTGACCAGTGTGAAAATAAAAGACCTTCAGGAGTCCCTCAGCACTTCTAAAACCAACTTCAGCATAGGTTCAGGGCACCCAACCAATTGTTAAGCACTGCTTAGGCATTCCATGCATCTAACTGCCTCTGTTCCAAATTAAAGTAGAAAAGAAAAATTTAGCTTGTGATGACAGCATTAAACACTTGTATCAGTACTCAATATGTAATGTTTAACATTTTCTCTGTGGCATTTTGATTATAGGGGCAGATGTAAAATTAAAAGACAATTTTGGAAGGAATTTTTTGCATCTGATGGTACTACAGCCAGGAGGCTTGAAAAACTTAAACAATGACTTTCTGCAGGTATGCCATATTTTTTAATAGGATACAAAACATTTAATCAACACTGCCAACTGCTGTAACACTTGTATTCTTTAAAGGGTAAGTAAAACATATAAGAATCATAAGAATAACACAGATTGCAAGCTGCCAAAAAAGCAATTCAGCTTTTCCTCTGTTTGTAAATGGAATAGTTAGCAGAATCTATGCTAAGGTTTACATCATGCACAGACCCATGCAACTGCTCTTCTTTGCAGTCAGATAATGGGAAGTGCTTGTTGCATAAATAGATGTGTTTCCATGGAACTTTTAAAAGGAAGATGCAACCAGACTTTAGTAAGTGCTTCTCCAGTACTTTTTATTATTTAATTCTCTTTGGTTTTGAGATATCAGGGTTTTCAGGGTAATGTATTAAAAAGTCTTACATCGGCCCACATCTAGTAGCCAATGGCAACCAATCAGATATTTGATTTCAAATAGCTGATTGGTACTTGCTACCTGCTGGTTGGTTTTTTATGGTTTACTAGAAAATCAGCTAATTTAAAGGGGAGTGAAACCCAGAAAATGAATTGATGTAAATAAATTAAAGGTTTATAGTCAGCTGTGCAATTTAAATTAACGGTCTAGCTATTTCAGAAACATTTGTAATTATCTCAGAATCCACTGAAATAGAAAATTAATTTAAATTGCAAAAGTGCTCTGAGGACCACTCTGAGTAATTTTACACCATTTAATCTTTTGGGTTAAGGTCCCCATTAAAATAATTTATTCCAAAACGGCTGAGCTGTTTAGTTTATTAGTTTACCAGTTTGCATTTGAAGATTCCAGATTGCTGGTTCTCTCTGATATCAGTAACACTTGGTAAAGACAGTAATCTCATTGCTGAGTGATCATTTTGAGGGGTTGACACCCAATTGAGTGCTTATACGTAATTCATTAGGACTGATCAGATGGG
Organism: Xenopus borealis; assembly: GCA_024363595.1. NCBI lineage: Eukaryota > Metazoa > Chordata > Amphibia > Anura > Pipidae > Xenopus > Xenopus borealis. The sequence goes on along the minus strand of CM044441.1, from coordinate 124,039,344 downwards.
CGCATCCCCATTGTGACAAGTTGTAAGGAGCGTTTAAGTAAGCACCTTTGTGAGTAGTGTCAGTCTGCCCTCAATATTTTATTCATTTTAGTGCTTTGCTCTTGTGATCTTTAATGAAGCTCACTAACTGATAAAGGTTCTATAAAAAAAAGTCTTACAACCAGTTACTGTTGCTTGGACTCAACTGAAGATCTAATACTACGACTCTGATTCAGTTTGTTCAGGCAGTAATAAAAAAAAGTTTAGGTAACATTAGTGATGGGCGAATTTATTCGCCAGGGGCGAATTCGCGGTGAATTCCCGCGATTTGGGAATCACCAGTGAAATTTCGCTTGGCGAAAATTCGCCGGAAAAATGAATCACGCGTTTTTGACGCGACGAAGACGATGTGGCGCGCGTCAAAAGCGTGCCGTGACTCTTTTCGCAAATTTTTCGCCAATTCGCGAATTTCTCTGGAAATTCGCGAATTTTTCGGCAAAGCGAATCTCGGGAGATTCGCCCATCACTAGGTAACATCTCAAAACTAAAAGAATAAAAGAAAAACATAATAAAGGCTTCTTGTGGAAAGGATTAATTAGACATCCATTATATTTTGGATGGAATTGTTGGTTCCCCTACATTGAAGACTGGAAGAATAATCTTATGGGACAGGAGAGAAGAAAGGCAGTTCAACTGGAACACTGAATTGTTGAGCATTTGGAACTCTGTGTTGTTCATTTGTTCAGTCAGTGCCACCTTTATACATTTGCTTTTGGTCAAAATGTAATACATTCACTTTAGAATGAATGCTGTAACAGATCAAATTACAACTGGAAATGTGTGTTTTACTGTATGTCAGATGGAAAATATTAAACAGCTGGTAACCGATGAGGATTGTGAAGGCTGCACCCCTCTCCATTATGCATGCAGACATGGGGTTCCGAATTCTGTCAACAACTTGCTTGGTTTGAACATGTCTCTGTATTCCAAAAGTAAGGACAAAAGGTCTCCTCTGCACTTTGCAGCATGGTACGTTTATCTTCCCATAGAGTATTCTGTCCAGTTTTAGTACAGTGTCTTAAAAAGTGGGTTGATGGCCTGATAAAAAACACTTATGGCCGGGTCTCGGAGACCTACAACAATTCTTCTGTCTGCAAGGCAGGGTGTAAAGTTAAAAAAAAACATGGCTAGCAGATTTCTTCCACCTTTAGCACTTTGTACCCTTCCCTCCAGGTATTAACTGTTGATGCTTTTCACTTTTAAATTATTGGGTCAAAAGTCCACTTATGGGCAGATTTACTAAATTCGTGTGAAGGATTTGAAGATTCGCGCGAATAGTCGCGAATAGTCTCAATTCAATTGTGCGACTATTCGAATATGCAAATTAAGTATTTTCGACCATCGAATATAGAATATTCGGGTGCATCGAATAGATCGAATAGATTGAATAATTATATATTCAAGCGCTCGACTATTCCCCAGCTGAAAAACTTGAACCTACCAAATTGCAACAGAAGCCTATGGGAAGCCGCCATAGGCTTTTTTTCTAAGTCTTCTGCCGAATTCCATTCGTACGATCGAACGCTTCAAATGTTCGATTTTTATTCGCCAAATATTCGCCAGTCGAATTTGAGGGCTAATATCCCTCGACTATTCGACCCTTAGTAAATCTGCCCATAAATGTATGACCTACACTGTTTGTGTGGCAATTACCTCGAGCTGTTTTGTTGTTTCTCAGTGGGTGCAAAACGTGCTCTGTTGTTTTATCGTGTAGTCAGAACACAATTTTGCTCCACATTGTTACCAGCAAAATCCATGCCAAAATTCATGAAACTTAGGACCAGTTTAAAATTACTTGCCTTAAATGGCCCCTAAGTTTCAAATGACATAAAGTTTCCAGTGCAATTTTTGAGGAAACCTTGCAGAGTTTATTAATCACTCTGGGGTTTGTGCTGAAAAAAAAACTTCAGCAATCTTCGTAATTTTACACAAAAGGGCTTTTTAAATGAAGAACAACTTCATCAGGTTTGGTGCTTCTATGCTGTAGATGTATGCTTGTACATGCACATAATTAATAGGGATTGCCCTAGTGAAGATCTGCAAAGTGAAAAATACACAAATCTAAAGCTGGCCATAGACGTAAAGATTTTTGAAAGATCCAATGATTATAAAGAGACCACGATTGTCTAAAAACGATCGTTTAAATGTCCGATGTGTCCATCAACTAAAAAGACCATTTCAGGCGATATTACCAGCAAAACTGAAGGATCGCAGCCTGCTTGGCCCTGCAAACATAGGTAGATTGCATAGGGACTGATAAAGATTTTCTAACCTGGCCGATCAATCTTCAGACTGATGTAAGATATACGATCGTTTGTATCCCACTAATCGCACGATAATTTGACAGATTGGTCGGACTTCCCTAAGATCGGTTGTTCGGCAGGGATAGATCGTTGCGTCTATGGGGAGCTTAAGCAAATGTCCATTGTACGTTAATTCAACATAGCCAGTGGTTTTCAGGTTATTTGTATGTTAATGTAACAACAACTGAAAACATTATTCTGACTTGTGAAAGAAAGTAGCAGAAGGCAATTCTCTTTAGCTCTGTTAATGGAACAGTAACACCAAAAAATGAAAGTGTTTTAAAGTAAAGAAAATATCAGGTAGTGTTGCCCTGCGCTGTTAAACCTGATCTGTTTGCTTCAGAAACACTACTATAGTTCATATAAACAAGCTGCTGTGTAGCAATGGCGGAAATTGAAAAACGGCTATATGGCACAGGATAAGTAATGGATAACAGATAGCATTATGTTCTACAGAACAGATAACATATGTTCTACAGAGCTTATCGGCTATCTGCTGTGTAACCTGAGCCTTTTCTCCTTTGAATGGCTGCCCCCATGGCTACAGTGTAGAAAACACACCGGCACACAGGAGTTTGAAGTGCAGGGACAACCCTTGCAACTACTTTTTACTGCGGAAGTGCAACGTTTCGGAGTCCTCCGAAACGTTGCACTTCCGCAGTAAAAAGTAGTTGCAAGGGTTGTCCCTGCACTTCAAACTCCTGTGTGCCGGTGTGTTTTTTCTACAGTGGAACGTTATAGAGGGTGCCGCATCCTCCGGACACTAGGCACCAGGTTATCTGCTTATTTTTCCTTAAAGGGTGTACGAAAGCTTTCTTTGTACGTGAAACCCATGGCTACAGAGCAGCTTATTTATATAAATAATAATAGTGCTTCTGAAGCAACCACTGCAGTTTTACCAGTACAGGGCAACACTGCATTATATTTTTATTACTTTAAAACAATTTCATTTTTTGATGTTACTGGTCCTCTAAATTCATCTGTCTTCTATATTGTTTCAGTAATCAACATCAGGCAGAAGGGTTATAGGAGTTATCATTTGCAACCTATTTATCCAAAAAGCTCCAAATTCTGGCACTGGCATTTGCCATAGTCATGGAAAAACACCAATTTTTAAAATGAGTGAATTCAATTGTACTTATGTATAAAATGCATATTTATTTATTTGTTTATATATATACATAAATATGTATGCAATTTTACACAGGCATGCCTGATTCCACAAAGTGAAAGGAATAAATGGCAACTGATTTCCAGATATCCCTTAGGCTCACAGTGTAATGCAACACCCTCCTCGCCTTGTTCCATTGTAAAGTGATGGATTCTAGTGCTTAAAATCCCTCTAATTTACATATTGGGTGACACAGACTATCTTAAAAGCAGAGGGACTTCAAGCCCAAGAATCGCTTTGCAACGGAATTAGTGAGGGGTTGCATTATACTGTCAACTTAAGAGGGTGAGGAACTCATTCCTGCAAACAAAGACAGACTTTTATGGTTATCTTTTATTCTGCAAATGCATGTTTAGTAAAATTACATTATGCATTTTCTCTGTCTGGGTGAACTCCTGTCATTTTTTTATTAGTTTTTTTTGTAGCTAGACAGCACTGAATATTTGATAATGAATAAGCTGCTACATTCAAGGCCAAAAAAACTTTGTTTTTTTATATTAAAATATTTTTCATAAAGATTCTAAAAACTCAGTTTGGTTTTCCAAATTAGGGAAAAACACTAGAAATCTAGAAAAGCCCAGGTTCCATTTAAAAAAGTCTGACATCCAAAATGATCCTTTGACAGCTAAGCTGTGATAAATATGAAACATACTGTATGGAACTGCTAGGAATCCTTCACGTATTACTTAGTACCTTAGTCTTGTTTAAAGTCCATATATGTACTGAGTGATTCTACATTGAAAGGAAAGGTTGAGACAGGGAAATGGATTGTAGGGGATATGTTTTTTTTTTTTTTTAATTTAGATCAGTTTTAAAAACTTTTCAAGTATCAGATTATTTTACACCTTATTGTAATGTGTAAGTTAGAAATAAATTCATGTACGTATAGGTATTGAATATTTGGAGGCATAATAAAGAATTCTATTTACTTTGCCTTTTGTTAAGCTACGGGCGTTTTAACACCTGCCAGCGACTTTTGAGATTTATGTCAGATGCCAGGCTCCTCAATGATGGAGATGAGAAAGGATTGACACCCCTCCATTTAGCTGCAGAAAATGGGCATGAAAAGATTGTGTTTCTGCTTCTGAAAAGAGGTGCTTTACTTCTAAGGTAAAAGAATACAGTAATTATCAACGTACAGCTGTGATCATTTGGAATATGTCTAAATAGCTATTATATTCTTTTAACATTATAGGTATGTCCACATAAGTACTGTACCTAAGAATTACATAATAAAATGAATGCAGCACATTTAAATATTTATTGTTTCAAATCCTAAGTGACCATTGTGGGTGGACAGCTCTGCATTATGCTGCACTGAACGGCTATACTCGTACAATCAAGACTCTCCTGGAAACTTCCATTGGGCTCATTGACAAAACAGACAAGGAAAATGTAAGAAAAATAACATTTAACTATTGCAAACCAAAGCATCCTGTAATATTTCAAAATATGTAAAAAAAAAAAACCTCTTGAGATCAAAGCACAAAGACCAGTGCTCTACGATACGGGGAGGCCCATTTATCAAAGGTCGAATTTCAAATTCATGTGAATTTTTTTTAGTCTAATAAATTCGACTTTACTCGAAATTCAATTTGGAGGTTATTTAAGGAATAATTTGAACATCTAAAACTCGAATGATTATTACCAACTCGAAAATTCGAATCAAATTTGATTAGAACTTAACTAAACTTGAATCGAGTTTTTTCCGTAAGTGTAGTGAGCAAAGTGCCGAGTGGTCACCATGGTTTTTTCCCACAATGCAGTTTTTTTCCAGAATTGCAGCATTCATCTGGACCTGGAGCAACTTCATCCACTTTGCCCAAATTAATGCATTTGCGTTTATGCTTTGTTGCAAATCACTAGCATCAGGACAAATCAAGCACCATTTCCTTTCCATGTTTAGCTTGCCAATGACATGTGCACCCTATTCTTTTGGCGCTGTGGGGACCTTGGAGTTATCACTAGTGCAATAGGCGGTGATGGTACTGTAGCTCAAGGGTTCCTCTGACCCCAAAGAAAGATTGCCAACATTATGGTTTTATTTTAGAAACCACTAGTAGCATTGGGGTTGGTTGTTGTAAAAGTTGGTTGTAATCTTGTACAGTAAGGGGCACCTTTACTAAGGGTTCGAAGTGAATTTTCGAATAAAATTAGAATTTTTAAAATTTGAATTTCAAAGTAATTTTGGACTACTTCGACTACCTTAAAGCTGGCGAATTGCCATTGTAGCCAATGGGGGACCCCCTGGAAGCTTTTCTGGAAAATCGAATTTTTTTTCATTTTAAATCATTGGAATCATTTAATTCAAGCTATGCAATCATTCGATTCAAATCATTTTCGATCGGAAACGGACATTTTTGATCATAAATGACCCCCCAAAAAAAGTCGATATTCAAATTTTAAATTTTTTTAATTCAAAATTCGACCAATAGTAAATCTGCCACTTATGTGTCATATCTAGGCAAAATCCCATTGTCTTCATCACAAAACATAATAGAATAGTTGTGGCTCTCGCTCGCCCTCTGTATCAGGCTGATTAGAGCTGTATTGCACCATACTAGTAGTGTGTGTACATGTGACTGAGTATGGTTAAAATCACATTATACCTAAATGCTGCTTGTGTCAGAAGTAAAGTTCACCACTGTTTTTCAACCAATACATTTTGGAACATTTTTTATACTTGTATAAATGTGTTTGGTGGCAGATACTTTATGTTAATACATGCACTCTTTCTGTTCTAAAGAACACTGCAATACATCTGGCAGGACGAGAGGGACATGCAAAGGCTATCAGTCTACTTCTGGAAAACGGAGCCTCCATTATACTGAATGTGAATGGAGCTTCATTCATTCATGAAGCAATACGCTATGGAAAAAAAGATGCTGTACTTGCCTCAATACAGAGTGACCGGTAAGAAGATATCATTTGATAAAAACTGCTTATAATTTGTGTGTGTGTGTATATATATATATATATATATATATATATATATATATATAATGTAAACAGTCTATAGGAAGAAATAATTTGTGGGTAATTAAAGAAGAAACCAAATTGTTTCTGCATGAAAAGTAGACTTGAGATATATATATATATGTAAACAGTCTATAGGAAGAAATAATTTGTAGGTAATTAAAGAGGAAAACAAATTGTTTCTGCATGAAAAGTAGACTTGAGATATATATATATATATATGTAAACAGTCTATAGGAAGAAATAATTTGTAGGTAATTAAAGAGGAAAACAAATTGTTTATGCATGAAAAGTAGACTTGAGATGAGCTTGTCTAAACATGCCACATTGTTAGTGTGTCTCTTCTGCCTCATCATGGTGCATGATCATCATCAAGCATGGTCCATAACTACACAAAATGACACTGGGGCACCCTGGAGATACAGCCAACCTTGACCTTGTAGTAGCTCCAGGGTTCCTACAACAGGTTCTGTCAATAGGTGTACCAGACCTTTGACCAATGAATCAGATGCAAACAGTAGTTAGAATGTGTGTTCCAAAAGTGAAGCATCCCTAAGCCTGAAAATGTTACATGCGGCTTGCACCTTATTTACATGCAGATGCAATTGCACCATTGCAATACATCAAGCTCAACTGCAACAGTTCAGAACGATTTTTGTTATGGTCTTATTGCTTCATTTATTGAGCAGTATATGTATTTTGATACAGGTGGGAAGAGGTCCTGCAAACATTCTCACATACTTCAAGTTACAAATGCGCCATTCTTGAAATGATATATCATCTTCCAGAAACCTTCAAAGTAGGTGTCTTATATCAGGATATTTACATAATAGTTTTGTAACATTTCAGAATTCTAGATGCCATTTTATGTGTTAAAATCTGTGGTTAGTAGTTAATATCTCTTAGCTCTCTTTTCTATTGCTGGCAGCTGGGGAAATTTCCCCAAACCCTGGCCCCTACCCCATCCCAGTTATATCACGGCCACGGGCTCCTTCTCTTCGATGCAAATTCAGTACAGAACTCTTATTCCTATACCCAAAAACACAGTTAATCTTTCCTGTGCTCTCTGGAGTGCCAGATCTGTTTGCAACAAACTCACAGCTATACACGACTATTTAATTGCCAATTCCTTTAACCTACTTGCACTTACAGAAGCCTGGCTTTCTCCTACTGACATTGCATCACCTGCTGCCCTGTCTTATGGGGGCCTACACCTTACTCATACTCCCAGCCCTGGGAACAGACCTGGGGGTGGGGTAGGGTTGCTTCTCTCTCCCCGCTGTACTTTTAAAGTTCTTCCACCTGTTCCTTCCTTATCATTCTCCTCATTTGAGGTTCACTGCATTAGGCTCTTTTCTCCTGTTTCACTCTGCATTGCTGTCATATATCGACCACCTGGACCAACTGTACAATTTTTGGACAACTTTGCTGCCTGGCTTCCTTACTTTCTTTCATCTAACACACCATCCATCATATTAGGTGACTTTAATATACCTGTTAACAACATTAACAATCCTTCTGTCTCTAAACATCTTTTACTAACCTCCTCCCTAAGCTTATCCTTGTTCTCATACCCTCTCACACCAGTGGTAATGCTCTGGATCTAATATTTACCAGACTCTGTTCAACCAGCAATTTTACTAACTCACCATTTCCCCTCTCTGATCACAATATGCTCACATTTCAACTCTCACTAACTCCCTCCTCACCCCCTGCTATTCCCCAAACACATACCTACCGTGACCTACATGTTCTATATGTGTCACATCTCTCTCCTTCCTTTGACTTCTCTCTAATATCTCAACCATCTCTTGTCCTAATGTGGCTACCTCTGTCTACTACAGCACTCTCACCACTGCCCTCAATGAGCTTGTTCCTACAAAAACATGGTAGACCCAAACCCCTTCAACCTTGGCATACTGCTCAAACAAAAGCGCTCCAAAGACACTCACGTGCACTTGAGCGTCGATGTCCCAAATCCTGCTCAGAATCAGACATTTGGAGCTACAAATCTGCCCTGTGCTCCTATAACACCATCTCTAAACTACTTGAGCGCCTAGTCTACAACCGACTAACCTCATTCCTCTCTGACAATAATCTACTGGACCCCCTACAATCTGGTTTTAAGCCACAACACTCCACTGAAACTGCCCGGACCCGACTAATTAACGACCTTTTAACAGCTAAAGCCAACAATCATTTCTCACTACTAATACTACTTGATCTTGTAGCTGCATTTGACACTGTAGATCACCCTCTCCTCCTCCAGTCCCTCCATTCAATTGGCCTTTGTGACACGGCCCTGTCCTGGTTCTCTTCTTACCTCACTAATCGTTCCTTCAGTGTCTCTTACAATGGAGTAGCATCTTCTCCGCTACCTCTTTCTGTTCCTCAAGGCTCTGTCCTGGGACCCTTATTATTCTTCCTCTATACTTCCTCTATCTGCAAATTAATCAACTCATATGGTTTCCACTACCACCTCTATGCTGACAATACTCCATCTATCTCTAACTCGCATCTCCTCCTGTCTGTCCACTATCTTTACTTGGATGTCGCAATGCTACCTTAAAATAAACTTCTCTAAAACAGAGATGGTTCTCTTTCCTCCAACTAACACCAGTAACATCCCTGAAGTATCCATCATAGTTAACAATTCCATTATCTCCCCATCTCCCCAGGCCTGGTGCCTTGGGGTTATCCTAGATTCTGCCCTGTCATTCACTCCTCATATCCAGTCACTTATTAAATCATGTCACTTCCACCTAAGGAACATGCCCAATATACAGTCATTTATCACAGAAGATGCTGCCAAAATTATTATTCACTCTCTCATATCATATCACGTCTAGACTATTATAACTCTCTTTTAATTGGCCTTCCCCGCCAGAGACTGTCACCTCTCCAGTCCATAATGAACACTGCCGTGAGGCTCGTATACCTTAGCAACCGCTCCTCCTCTGCCACACCATTCTGCCAATCCCTGCACTGGCTTCCACTACCCTTCAGAATTAAATTCAAATGAATGGCCCTTGACATTCAAAGCACTTCATAACTCTGCCCCTACCTACATCTCTGAACTCATCTCTATACTGTATACTCACCCAAACGCTTACTACGCTCCTCTACTGAGCAGCTACTCAACACTTGTCTCATTACCTCCTCACATGCTCGGATTCAAGACTTTGCAAGGGCTGCATCCCTCCTCTGGAATTCTCTCCCACGGTCTGTCCGACTTTCCCCCAACCTTTCTGCTTTCAAGAAATCTCTTAAAACGCAATTCTTTCGAGAAGCCTAACTCCACTCTTAACTACCAAATGCAACACTACATACAGTACCACATTTCTCACCCACTTAATTCAATCTTGCCCACCCCCACCCCTTATATATAACTGCCTTACTTTTAGATTGTAAGCTCTTTCTGCATAGGGCCTTCGTCACCTCACCTGTACCAGCATTGATTGCTTGAGTTTGTGCTCTCTCACTTTAGTGGAATTACTTAGGGTGAACTTTTGACAAAGGCTTCACGCCGAAACATTGGGGTGATTCTCATATTTGGCGAGTGTATCCGCTGCTTGTTGGTTCTCTTTTCTCTGTTTTGAATATACACTGTGTGGTATGTATATGCTATTTGCTAACACCTTTATACAGTATCTGTATATTGAATTTAGTCATGATGTTTATGATGATTGAAACTTTTCATATAAAGTAAAAATTATTTTTTTGCATACCACTGTGTTTTTTGTTTATTTGGAGTGTGCAAGCCCACCCTTAACAAAGTTTCTGTTGTTAATGCTATATGGGTAGCATTTTTGGGTTATTTTGCACCTCTTGTTTGTATATAAATATATTTAAAGACATTTTAAGCCTTTGGAGTGCCCTCCACTTATCGATATTGTTGAACTTTTAGTTTACTTCGGAAAACTATACATTATGGGTTTTTTTTAGGAAAACCTAAGATTTCTAATGGTGCCTGCATATTTGTATAATTTAATTTCTAATATATGCAATATAAGGTATAGATATGTGACTGTTAGTGCCTAAAACATTTTCATAGTACATTGTAGAGAAAAATGTAAAAAAAACACTTTATTAACACTTTATGTAAAAAGAAAATCCTGATTGTGCCAACACAAGTAGCAGAATATTATTAGTTCAGTTTTTTTCACCCAATAACTCACAAATTTGAATTGGAGTTTCAGAAACTGGAACATTCAAGATTTATTAAGTAAGATAAAGTCAGATGTAAAAATTCAGCATCTTAGAGCTGGTGAATCCATAAAGCTGTTAATGAGAGTTGTCAAATGTAATCGATTTTGTTATAATTTTTCAATTTTTGTAGACTTGGTGAACATGATGAGTAGAACTTGATTCAGCTGCATTTGAGTTTTTTTCCATGTTTTTAATCAATCAAGGATTTGACATTCAAGTATTTTAATAAATAAGAACACATTCAAATTTGATGAGTTTTTAGTTTTGAGTTTTATTTAATGAAAAAAAGCTTGAAAATTCACAAATTAGATTTTCTATAAAAATGCTTTCCCATGTACAGTTTATACTTTTATTGAGATTCCTCATATCGATCAAAACCCCACAACAGTATAAAACCAAACCTTCAAAGAACCGCACCAGAGATAAACAGACTTCAGCTTGCAAGGCTGCAAATGCAGCAACTGTTAAATTAACAGTAGAAAATCATACATTTTTAAAAAAAAATTAATATTCTGTGTTATAACCAGTTAAAATATGTCTTTCTACTCCAAACCACAATACTACAAATATAGTAAATTTGGCATTTTAGTAGATTTTTGAAAACAGACTTAAACCTTCTATTTTACTTTATCAAAGCTCCCTCTTTAAAATAGATACAGTACAAAAATAAAACATATGTATTTCTTTGAGGGTGTAAGGAGTCTTAATAAATGAGCTATCAATTTAGATTTTCAATCAATTCTACTAACTGAAACAACTCAAATGTATTTGATTTCTCAAAAGTCTTGATTACTAGCTGTGAAAAAATATGATCTTGTAATACCCAGAAAAGGAACCCTCCCTCCCCAGGGGTATCCACAGGATACTGATAATTACAGTTACAACCCTTATTTATGAATAACATTGACAAATATCACCCTCAGTAGCTGCTAGCTAGCTACTAATCGACATAAAACAATGGAAATGTAAAGGACTGATGGGCCTCTGCACAAGCATGTATATTAAAAAATGGGTCTGCTTCTAAAAACAGGGTTAGACCAAGTCTACATTCATTTAAATTCAGTCAGTTTACAATGAGAGCATAAGTCTCTACAGATAGATGAAGAGTGATGTAGATGTAATGATATTTCCAATGTATCTGTTATTATTTATATTTTTATATTTTTTACATTTTCAAGACTTTATTAGACAAATGTATGACTGAATCTACTGGAGACAAGAAAAGTCCTAATTTTAATGTAAGTTGCACAATATATATTTTTCAGTATCATTTATTACATACCAAATCAGTATAAAATCTTGATTTCTTGTAGGTATTATTTACTTAATAGAGCAAAGTGTGCAAAGGGCAAAAAAAATTCCCACATGTCTGAGCTCTGTTTTGGAATGCTTCCCCCATTCAGCCAGTGTTGAATTGGTAAGGGATGGGAGGCATGTATTTGTGCCCCCTCCTCATATAGCCATGCAAATTAAGAGTTCTAGAAGCACAGGCTGCAAAATGGGCCCTGTAATTACTATCTGTTGTAGTGCAGAGCTGGCCTGCAACCCCTGATGCTTGCCTCCATGGGTGCAGAGTTCAGCATTCCTTGGGGCCCAAGTGCTAGTGAGCTCTTATGGGTGCACTCTTCCGCCCTTAGTGCTCTAACATTTGCACTCTAGGGATAAGGAAATTGCTCCTTATTTGTTGTGTTATTTGATTTGTACTGATTCATATTGTCCATAAATTAATGCCATTCTCATTCTTTTTGAGGGCTTGAATCATTTAATGGTACAGCATTCTACCGTCCCATGAATTGGATTTGATTTCTCTGATGATTGGCACATGTTAAAAAAAGGCTTTTAAATATACCAGTTAGCTAAAAACATTTCCATTCCATTGTAATAATACATTATGTGAGTGCAAAACAGTGCATGCTTTAACTGGGGCAAGATTGATGATAGGTGAGAATGAACATAATTGAATTAACTGCTAGTGATGGGCGAAAGTTTCCAGAGAAATTTGTGAATTGGCGAAAAATTAGCGAAACGAGTCGTGGCACACTTTTGGTGCGCTGCGCGCCGGTTTCGACGCGCGTCGCGTCAAAAATGGTGCGCAATTCGTTTTTTAGGCAAATTTTCGCCAGGCAAAATTTCGCTGGTGTTTCGCGAATTTAAATTCGCCCATCACTACTGCTGTGTATATGAAAATCATCACTTCTGGCACACCAGTGCAATCCACTGGGTGCAAGGAATGTTATAAATGGTTCATGTGCAAATTTGAGCTTTGCACTTTTGTTCAGAAATACAAGATGTGTTTCTGAGAGTGTTTTACTGTTATCACCAAGCCCTAATTACAATAGTTTAAGTTGTATTGATTTTATCATTGACTACGTTGCCATGTATGATTCTCAGAATTTTCTGAACAATTTCAGAATTTACTATGTGTGGTAGTGGAGATGCTAAGAGATAAAAAAAAAAAAACCCAAAAGCTGTGTTTTTCCCATTTTTTAGATAGAATACAACTTCAAATATCTTCAGTGTCCACTGAATTTCAGAAAATCGCACAAGGGTGAAAAAAATGTACATTATGAACCATTAACAACATTAAATGTAAGTTTTAAAAATATATGAATATCAGTATGTAGCTTTCATCAGTTTGTAGCCGTACAAACTATTTTTAAAGGCAAATAACCTGCAGGTTTCTGGTCAACTGGCAGACCGTGCCCCAGTTGTTGTGTTCTAATAGAATTTTATGGCCCCTAACCTCACCAGTTTAACGGATTTCTTATTATGATTTCTTAATTTCAGTATAATCTGGTCTCTCAACATGTACTATGATTATTGGCCCACTATGTGGACAACATTGTAGACCAGGGGTCCCCAACCTTTTTTTGCTACCAAATTGGGTTTCATTATTTTTGATCGAATAAAAAATATTCGATCGATCACTAAAATTGTTCGAATCGATTGATTTGAATGATTTATCGATTGATTGAATATTTGCTGTTCGATTGTTCGACCAACTGAATTGAGGTAAAAAGGTAAAGGTAAAAAGAATTTCGAATTCGAAGGATTTTACTTCCCCTTTAAATTTGATGGTCGAATTTCAAATTTTTTTCAATTCGAAATTCGACACTTAGTAAATCTGCCCCTTGGTGTAGCTTGAAGGTGCAGATCCTTTCCTGTCCAGGTTACAGAATGACCTGCCATAATAATTTTCCTGAATACTTTTCCTCGTTCCTAAAAAACAAAGCCAGTATAACACAGGGGTAACACACAAAAAAAAATGCTAAATCTTCTACAATGGTCCAGTCAAAGCTCTGATTCAAATCCAACTGAAAATGATTGGGCACTTTGTTGGAAAATTAAGGTGCCAACCTGAATAGTTCCTTTCAAACTCTCTTCACCAATGCTATTCTTGTGTTCTTCTAGGCCATGGTGCAACATCAGCGTATAGATCTTTTGTCTCATCCTGTATGTAAAGAATATTTGCTTATGAAATGGTATGTACCTAACTACTAAGTAGTTTTACTGCACAACATTCTTCCCATCTTTGTGTTAGCTCAAAGGGTACAGTGTTTTGGACACATAGCCACGATTGGGGTTGTAGGTGGTGTTGTGCCACCTGGGCCTGGTGGGTTTCTTTAAATATTTCCCAGTGGCCATTCTTCCAGACAGGAAAAGTTGTTTGTAATCATTGCGGCACCAAAATGGGCAGAGTGATCTTTTGTTTTTGTATTTTTTTAATAATAACAACTTTTTAGTTTCACTGAGAAAAAACACCTTGCTAATGGGAAAAGAAATTGTGAGTATAACAGGACAGTGCCGGTCTTAAGCACATTGGACCAATTTGGCCCCGCTCTTATGGGGGGCCCCGCTCCAGTGCGAGCTCTGATTCATATTCCCTTAATCCCCCAGTTGCCCAGACTACCCCTAATGCAGATTGGCCCAGCCCGCTCAGACCTTATTGGCCCAGGCCACAGCTGAACCTGATTGGCCCAGCCCACCCCCAAACCCAATTCAACCAGCCCACCCCAAACCCAACTGGCCCAAATAACAAGTGAAATGCATTAATGTTGCTTATATAATCCATGGTGCTGCACAAACACAGTTTACAGTGGTAACCAAAATTTGCACTTTTTTTAGCGCACATAGATTAAAAAAAGTGATGGTTCCAATTGGGCCTCGCACTTGGTACGACCAGCCCTGTAACAGTTTGTTTTCTATGAGCTGTGTGCCTTAATCAGCAAATTTAGAGAATAACATTAAATCAGTGATAAAAAAAGCTCTGCATGTACGTGTTCCTGTAACCTTATAAAGAATTCAGTTGTAGCACTTTGATATCACTTCCCAAATTCCATCTAAACCAGTAAAACCAAGTTCAACTATGTAATGATTAAGACACAGCAAAACTGAAAACAAAACAGTTCACAACTTTTGGTAAAATACACAAAGATCTATTTAATCAATCAGGCACCAAGTTTGCCCCAGGGAAGTTACCTATAGAACCAATCAGCAGATAGCATTTACAGGTCACCTGTTTAATGTCTTATTGGATGACATGGGTTACTGTTCCTGGGCAAAGTTAGGGCTAGAGCCAATTTGGAGCGATTCCACAAATCGCGCCGCTGCGTGTGAATAGGCGCAGGCGTTTTCAAGTAACGCCGGTGCGCCCCAGGACCTGTCTATTCGGGGAGGTTCGGGGGCTACAAGTTGCGGCTACAAGTCGCCAGGCGACAAAATGCCCCCGAATCTCCCCGTCTGCTCTAGCCCTTAGTGCCATTTATTACTTATGGGCGGATAGTGCAGTAGTTTATGCAATTTGGTTTTTGGTCCAAAAATATCCCTTTTTTATTTGAATCATTTAATCCTAAATACCTGCCAACTACCAGTGACTGTTCATTCAATTTGAATTCTATCCATTGCTATTTTGCTTCAGATCTAACTGTAGAGTAAAGGTATAGGATCTATTATACAGAATGCTTGGGGGTTTCCAGGATCATTGCATTACCATGTATAAATTATTTAAACATTAAATAAAGCCAAATAAGGTTGTTTTGCCACCAGTATGCAACAATGGCAATTATTTAGGATCGAGTACAAGGTTGGTTTTACTTCCAATAAGGATTAATTATATCTTAGTTGGAATCAAGTGCAAGATAACATTTTATTATTACTGAGAAAAGGGAAATCATTTTGAAAAAAGTTTAATTATTTGGATAAAATGGAGTCTGTGGGAGACAGGCATTCCATAATTCAGAGCTTTATGAATAATGGGTTTCGGGATAATGTATCCCATACCTGTACTGCTTTACTTTTGCAGAGAAAAATAAAATAATTTTTAAAAATCAGAATTATTTCTGTAAAATGGAATTTGGAGCTGTCTGGATAACAGGTTTCTGTTTAAGGGATTCCATATCTGTACAAAACAAGTCCAGGTTGAAACACACACAGGAGTTCTGTATAGTTGCTACTATTTGCTTATTTCAGAACATGCCAGAAGCTGGAATATAAGTGGGCTACCAATGCCAATGTTTTTTAATTCTGAATTCTTAAATTCTTTTTTTCCATATCTTTCTCTAGGATGGCTTATGGATTTAAGGCACATCTCCTCAATCTTGCAATATATTCCCTTGGGCTTATTCCTCTCACTTTGCTGATAATCAATGCAGTGAGGCCAGAACCTTTAGAAATAATGGAAAAGTGCGACTACTTAAATCAAACTGATTTTATTAACTCATCCGTGAGGCCAGAATGTAAAAACACAACCAGAAAGCTTGAACCATTACTCCTCAAGGTACATTTGTGTCTTGAATATTAAAGTGGTGTAATATTAATTTCATATGGAAATGATAGTGATATTGGATGGATAGTTCAATGTTGACTTAATATTTCTGCATTGGTCTAGTGAGAAAGGGGGGATATGAAATGGAGTTTGGTAGGACAATAATCAATCAATCTATCTATCTATCTTGAGACCTTTGTCAAATTCTCTTACATACTGTATATATATATATATATATATATATATATATATATATATATATATATATATATATATATATATATATATATACAGAAGATATATATATATAAGAAAAGGCCCCAATGAGGGTCGAAACATTGATTTAAATAAAACATTTTTGTACCTTCTCAAGAAGTCCCTTGAGTGCAACAGCCTTTTCTTCTATGTAAGTACACAATTTCTGTTGGCACCAGGGCAGAGCCTCATATCGAAGTAAGTGCAGCAGTTTTTCAATTTATATATATATATATATATATATATATATATATATATACAGTATATATGCAATAGTCTGGTGGTAGCCAAACAGTTTTGTTGACAGTGAAATGTAAAGTGTCCCCGGTAACTACAAATATACACAAAAGAGGCACAGACAACATAACTTTTCCAGGACATTTTTTTTTAGTATTCTCTTGTGTATAATGACAGTGTTCGGTTATCACAGTGTAAGAAAAAAAAGCATCTGTAATGATTTTTATGTTTATACTCTTTTATACAGCTTTGACCTGTTCCTATTATTAATTCCAATTTCTTATTTTTACAGGATACACAGTATACTCGAGTCTGTATGAGCCTTGTGTTTTGTATGAGTGTATTCGGAATCATAAAAGAGGCTGCGCAACTCTGTCAGCAGGTGATGTTCTTTCTTATACCCAATTTACATGCAGTACGTGGTGCATTTATTGCTTAAATGATACTAGAACATTGCTATTAAAATTGGAGCTGTGACAACATGAATATGAAACTTAGAACTGATGGTCTGGGGCTGTTTTTCATGGTTGGGCACTTAAATTTCATCCAAGGAAAGCCTTAAAGGGATAGAGGTACTTCTCAGGTCTTATCAGATTAGCCTTCCTCATCAAAATGTGTCCATATGCCTTTTAGACCTTTTTCTCAATTAAAGTTCCTTCTACTGAAATTAGACACAAGTAGCTTCTATTTTAAGAGCATCAGTGCTCCAACAAACTGTTATGATCCCTTGGTATTCATCAGTCAAATCCAGTTTACGATTGCAGGATGGACTTGGAATTTTTTTATCCTTTTTGAAGGATCAGTTGGAACAGTAAGGCGGCCACGTCATGTGTCACCTGTTAGACACTCGCCACTTGTTCAGGTCCATGGGCTGATCTGTTGGAAATCATATTGGATGGACCCATGTATGGCCACCTTTAGAATAGTTTAGTTGTACTTTATGCTCTTATAATCAGGACCTTCATTAGCTGCTGTATTTGTAGGTTATCTGTATTTTTGATGTATACACCAGTCCGTCGTCCAGTGCTGTACAATGGTTTTGTACTATATAAAAACATTTTGATAATACTAATAATAACAATAATAATAATAGTAATAATAATAAAGCTTAGCATAGCTTCAGTGCAGTCATATTACCGCATGCCTATAGTATGACCATTATTTGTATTTGAAACCCTTTCCTTCATTTCAGAAACTTGCCTATATCTTTGATGGAAGCAACTTTATAGACTGGTCCATCTTTATATCCAGTATTGTTTTTGTATCATCTCTGTGCGACACGCCACTTGTGGTGTCTCATTTGCAGTGGCAATTTGGAGCAATTGCTGTATTTGCGTCTTGGGTTAACTTTCTGATTTATCTTCAAAGGTGAGAATACAATACATTATCTAAACCTATTTAATTCTAATTAATGTAGCAAGAATTCTGTAGCTTCACTTGGGTGTGCACCCACTGGCACTGGAATATCTGTACAGTGCAAGGGGATGGGCTATTGATAAAATTTAGAATTTATTGTAGCCACAGTATGAACTTTGCAGCAGCTTTTTATTTAAATTCATTTTTTAAGGAAATGACTCTCTGACTCTGTTGTATTTGTTCTCAGACTACAACACTTTTCTTACTGTATATATCATAACCTCTAATTTCAGCATAGCTCTTTATCTACACTATACTAATGCATTTATGTAAATTATGTTGCATTGGATTTGGAACTGTTTTTAAAGCTTTAATGTGAACTAAACCCAAACCCCTTTTGATAGTGAACGTATGACAGCAAGGTTCAGCCTCTCTATAACAATGATGATGTGGGTCTTCAAAGTTGTGCAGAGGAGCTCATCAATTTTGATTTTAGTGCTAGTGAGAGAGCAGCGAAAAGGAAAACCGAACCTGGTTAGGGTGAGAAGGATTGAAAGGAGACAAAAGCCCTTCACAAGCAATTACATGCAAAGTGAAGCCTTCTGAAATCCAAAGGTATTAATCAGTTTCCTTATATAAAGTGTATGTAATTTTGCCAGGTCTGAAACAGAGAATAAAATTGGCCAGAGTTTTCGTCTAAAATCATTTTTAGATTCTTAAAATCTGGTCTAAAACAAGTATTGGGAATGTGCTGGAGACTGAGTATCAGACTTTTCATCCAGACTTGAGCAGTAGTCAGATTTTGGTATTGATCCAACAGGACATTTGTTTCCCAAGGGACGGTGATTTCTTTTTAATAAGTGAGTACAATATAAGGCGAGGATGGGTTATTGTAGCTGGTGTCTATAAAAATGATGTCTGTAATAACTGTGCATTTCTACAAAAGACTGCAAAGGTAATTGTTTAAAAGGAAATAACATGTTCCCAATGTTTATCTTTTTCAGGTTTGAAAGTTATGGAATTTACATTGTGATGTTTTGGGAGATTTTGAGAACCCTTTTGCGAATTGTGTTTCTTTTCTTTTTCCTAATTCTGGCGTTTGGATTGAGCTTCTATGTGTTTCTCTATCCTCAGGTTTGCTGCATTCTTTAATCTAGTGTCTCTGTAGGCCGGTACCATGAGCTGTATTTTCAGCACTGTACAGGTATGGGATCCGTACTCGGGAAACCCATCATCCAGAAAGCTGTGAATTATCAAAAGGCCGTCTCCCATGGCCATTTTATCCATATAATCCAAATTTTTAGAAATGATTTCCTTTTTCTCTATAATACTAAAACAGTACCTTCTAGTAGACTTAAGGAATGACAATCCAAATTACAGAAACATCTTATCCTGAAAAGCCCAGGTCCCAAGGATTCTGGCTAACAGGTCCCACGCCTGTACTTTATTTTACTGAAATTACTCTAAACTAATAGCAGTAGTTTATGGCTGATATAACTATACACTACAGTTAGGAAAGATTTTAGGTCACCAGAAACCTGACTCCCCTGCATGCAGAGTGTGCTTTCTGATCCGTAATGTGTCTGGGGTGTAAATTCTCTTTTTTCATAGACTGTGAAACTGTGAGCAGTTGACATTCAGAGGCAACCACTGTGTAAATTCCATGGCTTCAAAACGCATCGGAAATAATAATCATGTTTAAAATCCATAGAAATCTTAAGAATTCCTTTAAATAAGCTTCTTTCAAGTATACCTGCAATTGTTCTACTGTTAAGTAGATATATTGTACACTCCAGTTCCCCCAGCCACTGATCAAAGCCCCATCTCCAAGTCCCTGGAAATCAGAGCAGTTAGTGGCCATGCTGTATACTCTCTGCAGCTGCATCCAGCCAGGAACACACACCTATGGTGCCTAGCAGTAACATCACTTTTTTATTTTGCCTCATGTACTTGTTTCTGATTGGTTGCTTCTGTGGGAAGCCTGGTTTGAAGCCACAGCCCCACCAACTATTGCTTAGAAGATCAAGTTATTGTTTTCTGTATTTTTAGGTGGTTGATTTTTTGACACCTAAAACTGTTCACTTGTGTCCAAGAGCACTTTGCTTGTTAAATTATAATGTCCACTCTCCCTATCTTTAACCGGACTCACTTTTTAACTTTCCCAATATTCCTATTACTCAGTAGTGAAGAACTTGAGGTTGAGACAACAACATCAATGTATTCAAATACCTTATTACTTAGCAACAGTCTTGGACACTCATATTTTGGTGATTTTGCTCAATACTTTTGAAGGGGTTTGAGAGATTCCCTTCCCCCCCCAAAAAAAGACCCAAAGTTTACATCTTCTCACGTTTTTTGTCTGTTTTTTATTTTCATTACAGATAACCTTCAGCAGACCCTACTTTGCCTTAATGCAGTCATTTACTATGATGTTAGGAGATATTGACTATCAAGATGGATTTCTTAACCCGCTACTTGATGACCAAATACAGTACCCATTCCTTACATTTATCCACCTTATTATGTTTACATTGCTGATACCGATCCTACTTATGAATTTGCTTGTAAGTTTTTGGTATGAGTTTCAGAATGTGTAAATATGTACACTCCTGCACAATTAGCCTGCTCTTCTCAGATATCCCCCATATTCCCCTAGCACTTCAACCCATAGCAATATCATAGGAGTAATCAGGCACAAATTGTTCGGTACAGTACAGCAACATGCATTTATTAGACAGCTACCTTATTTTTCAGATGATTTGGTAGCTTTACTCTAGAATATCAGTGCGTGTATTAAAAGGAACAAAACACCAAATATGAAAATGATTAATTAATAGGACTTAACATGCCATTTATCTATATTCTGTCCTGGTTTTTGTGCAGGCTATGTTTTGTTCTATATATGGCCCATATCCAGGGCAGCAGCTTTACGGTTGGGCCCCTTGGATGCCTATATATAGAACAAAGTTCTTTAAAAAATGCACAAAGACTGTATTGCCCATGAGCTGGTCATGAGACGGAGGGCTGGTGCCTAGGACACTGGACATAAATACAGAGCTTTCTGTTGGGTTGGTAATAGAAAGTTCTGCAATGTAACCAAGCGGATGCAGTAGTGGCATAGGACAGGGCTGGCCCACACCTGCCAACGCTTTGCGCTGCCTGTTCAGATGAATTTTCAATATGGCATGAGGTGCAGGGGGAAGCAAGACCTGGGGGTGTGATCTTGTGCCTCTTACTGATCTTGCACTTTCCCCCTGGGACTAAGTAAATTATTCAATCTGACAGACCTGATTTGTGCATGAAATAACTGTAAGTGATGTAGCAGTACTACAAATACTGGTTAAAGCTGAAGGAATACCATTTTCTAATCTGGGGTGCTAAAAGTTAGGCACCCCCAAGTGACTTCTTTTACTTACCTAACACCCCAGGCCACTGCTCCTGTCAGCAGAAAAATGCACCGGCCAGGGGTTCTCCTAGCGAGCACCACAGAGCGATCCTCTTCCTGCTTCTTTGGTTTTAAAATTTCCCCGGGCAGACACCTGCGCAGTAGAGTAAAATAGCTGGCTTTTTAGTTAAGTTTGGCATTTCGCTCTATTGTACAAGCACAGCTGCGAAAAGACCCCCCAAAAAAAACCATGAAGATGATCGCTCTGTGATGTTTGCAAGAAGAACCGCGACCAGTGTGGTTTCTGCTAATGGGAGCACTGGCTCGGGGTGTCACGTAAGTAAAAGTAGAAAATGGTATTCCTTCTCCTGTAATGTTAAGTTGTTCAGTATAATAACCTAACACACCTGTTTTTTTGTTACTATAGATTGGTCTGGCTGTTGGGGACATTGCAGAAGTTCAACGAAATGCATGCCTGAAAAGGATTGCCATGCAGGTGAGGAGCACCACCATTTCCATATCAATCAGTATATTATCAGTACTGTCCAACTGGTAGCCTATAACCCCCCTTGTTGTGGCCCCTCATGTTATAGTCTGCCTGCTGTGACTGCTTACCACGTGTAAACTTCAAAAGGTTTTTTTTTGTGGATTCTGATTTTCGGGAGGGGGGGTCTGTCCCGGGGGAAGGCCCATGAAGGTCGGGCCCGCCGGGTTTTTTCCCGGTGTCCCTCCAGGCCAGTCCGACCCTGTCTATTGTAACCACCATTTCCCAGGTCATGAGTACCATTAGACACACCCCCACATGTAATAAAAGGCACTAATTTTGCCAGGGAGCAGTAACCCAGAGCAACTAATCAGCAGGTGGCATTATTGGTTGATATGGGTTACTGCTTTGTCCTGGGCAAACTTAGTGCTTTTTATCACAAATAGGCAGATACACCCAATGTGGTCCTCTCTAAGTCTAGCTTGTTCCAGTGAGGTGCAATCTATACTTGCAGCGTTAAGGGTAGCCTATGAACAAACTGGGCAGCCAGGAGAATTGTTTGCATGTTATCCCCTTTAATATCACTGCTGACATTCTATGGAGCTGTAAATAGGCTTATAAAGCTACCAACATCAAACACTAAGGTTATTAAATGAATGTATTTAGGTGAGCCTTCATACAAGTTTAGAGAAGAAGCTTCCTTTTTGGTTCTTAAAACGTGTGGATCAGATCTGTATTACCGTGTACCCGAACAGACCAAGAATCTGGGGAATTTCTTTCACATCAGTAAGTAGTATTTATCCATTTGATTTTTAAGAAGATTAAAGTATGTTCTTAGCCATGACACTGGCATGTAGCATGTGTGTTGCACTGTGTATTTCAGAGCTTTTTTGTGTATAGGTATAGGATCTGTTATCTGGCAACCCGTTATCCAGAAAGCTCCAAATTACAGAAAGGCCGACTCCCATAGGCTCCATCATAATGAAAGAATCCACATTTTTAAAAATTATTTCCTTTTTCTCTGTAATAACAAAACAGTACCTTTTACTTGTACCTTGTGCAAAACCCGCTTTTTGGGTTTATTTAATGTTAAGTGATTTTCTAGTAGACTCAAGGTATGAAGATCTAAATTATGGAAACATCTGTTATCCAGAAAGCTCCAGGCCCCGAGTATTCTGGATAACAGGTCCCATACTTACTTTTCTGGGAAATGCATTTAAAAGCTAATAATTTGTGCCAGTCTTTTTTATGGTAAATATTGGAATTGAGACAAGTAAGAAAGGGTACAGAAAATCAATAAGAAATGTTTTTTTTCCAAAAGAAAATTATGCCAAGTGTCAGGCCTACTATGTTAATCATTTGGTGTGAACTCTATAAAATAATGAAATGTCCGATCCTCTCCATGGACCTCTTTCCAGCCACTATGGGGCAGATTCACTTAAGGGCGAAGTGACTAACAGTAGCGAAAATTCGCCAGCGTGACATCATTTCGTTACTTCACCAATTTCTGCCCCTATGTGTCTATTGCAAGCAAATGCATCTCTTACATGTGTAACTATTTCTTCGTATTCTTAAAAAATGTTAATAAAACCTAGGCAGAAATGCAATCTAAATTGCAAATGCCCAAGAGTTCCATTCAGATGAATGAAATAAGCTCTCACAGTACAATACATTACAAGAAAGCAATCCTACTGTTATGACACAGTCATTGTCTGATCTCTCATTACTCTGGGTCACTTTGGTGCCCTGACCCTTTCTCCACAATGCTTGTCCCTTATAGATATTGATTCTGGAGGCCATCAGTGGGCCCCATACATGGGCTGATAAGTTGCCAACTTTGGGGGACACAGTCTGCAACTTTTATTGGCCTGTGTATGACCAGCTTTAGTCAGAGTTCTGTATTTTCCCAGAACAGATAATTTGAAATATTTTTTTTTCCTTTCCCAGAATTTTTTTTATTATTTTTTCTCTTGTGAAGATTTCAAAGAAGACATTCCCAGCAATGACGTAACAATGGAATTGGAGCTTTGGAAACAAAAAAACAGGTTGGTTTTGTATTTTTGTATTATGCAATTTCATTCTATTTATAACCTGAAATACCTGTATGTCTGTGAATCTAATTCAGGACCAGCAAATCCAAAAGTGAGAGAAGCCCCACAGAAACCTCTCACTTATTGGGCAATATTGGTCTTCTTAACAGTGTCCTTGTGCCTGAGCTATACCCCAGTTCATCAGATTTTGATTAATATTAACCTATAACTGTATTTCTGATCCTGTGTGCACTAGGTTGAAGGATCTCACTACAATGATGGAGAAGCAAAATTACCTAATTAAGCTTATCATTCAGAAGATGGAGATAGTTTCAGAGGCCGAAGATGAAGATGATATTGATCACTATCAAAACAAAACGACGAAGAAACAAAAGCTTGATAGTAAAGAAAGCAAATGGGACTGCGTAGCGAAGGCTGTAAAAGCCAAAAATGCCTAGGTGAAACATCACAGTGTTATTATCCAAATGTGGGCATGTTCTAGAAAATGAACTTAAATTACCACTTTACTGTCATCCGCCAGCTTTTCTTTGGAACTTCTTGTAAATGTGATATGCTGTGTATTGCATGGGATAGGGCTGTCTTCTTTTTTCCATTATATTAAGACAGTGAGTTGTTCTAAAGTGACACTTATACAGGGGCAAATTCGTGTGAAGGATTCGAAGTACGATCGAATCCGTTCGAATACCGATCGTATGATTTTTTTTTGGACATTCGAATGTGCAAATTTGGCCTCTTCGATCATGGAATACTGAATTATCGAATTATCGAATAGATCGAATGATTGGACATTCGATAATTCGATCATTCGATGATCGAAGGATTTAAAATGTTAAAATCCTTTGAATGCCTACTTCGCCAGATTGAACCTACCGAATACCAATAAAAGCCTATGAGAACCCCCTGTCATACTATCGAACACCTCCATCGTTCGAATCGTTTTTCGGAAGGCTCGAAGGCAAAACTACGATTTTTTCGTGAAATCGATCGGTATTCGATCATACGATTTCATTGAGAAATCGAATATCGAGCAAAAAGATAGCCTAAAACTCTTCAATAAGCATTTGATAGTCGAATGCTTATCGAATTTGAATGGATTTGTAGGATTTTAGGTGAATTTTAGTAAATTTTGTCTCTTGGGGGCAAATTTACTATTATTCCACAAAAAATATTAGTTTTTACTCGATATTCGATTTTCGAATGCTAATCGAATAGTTTTAGGCTACCCTTTTATTCAAACTTCGATCATTCGACGAATCCTATTCGATCAGGACTTAGCCTCAGAAGCCTACGGGAGGGTTCCCATAGGCTTCTATTACAATTCGGTAGGTTCAATCTGGCGAAGTAGGCAGTCGAATAAATTTAAAATTTTTAATCCTTTGCTGATTGAACGATCGAATATTCGAATCTATTCGATCATTCGATCGTTCGCTATTCCATGATCGAATTAGCCAAATCTCCATATTCGACAAATGAATCCTACGATCGGAATTCGATCGAACTTCGATCTATTCACGTAAATATAGTAAATCGGCCCCTTAATGTGCAATTGAAAACATGAAAAACACTGTAAACAGCTACCAAGTGCACACAAGACGCCATCAAGTCGTGTGCACCATTTTGATGCAGTGACTTCAGCTGTTTCATTATTTTGTCTTCTTTAGTGCCTTTAGATCACAAAACAATTACTGTGCAATTCTTTTCTTATATCAGCCATTTCCAAACCTGTTATGGGATCCATTATTCAGAAATCATTTTATCCAAATAATCAAATATAAGGGAATGTAATGAATCAGGTCTTAAAGTAGAAGGATATATTAAACTAAGCAAGCTTTATCAGAAAGGTCTATATAAATACACCAGTAAACCCTCTCTGTTAAGAGAATCTATACATTTCTTTCCTTCTATTGTGTACACATGGGCTTTTCTATCAGACTTCCTGTTTTCAGCATAAACCTCCAGGACTAGGCCTTGAGCATGCTCAGTTTGCTCCTCTACCCTCTGCTCTCCATTCTCCCCTCCCTGCTGTAATCTGAGCCCAGAGCTATGAGTGAGCAGGGGGAGACTAAGGCAGGAAGTGATGTGACACCAAGCTAATATGGCAGCTGTATACTCAACAGACAGAGAGTTTCTTGAGCTGTTTACTCTGGTATGGTAAAGCATTTTGCAGAATAAATATAGTGTTCTAGCTTGCATCTGCCTCTGTAGCTTTCCTTCTCCTTTAAAGTAACTTACTGTATAGTATGACATATACATTAAAGGAGAAGGAAAGCTACAGAGGCATTTATTGCCAATAGATTAGCTGCAATAGTGCAAGCTAGAATGTTATATTTAATCTGTAGAATGTTTTACCATACCTGAGTAAAAAGTTCTAGAAGCTCTCTGTTTGCTGGAGGAGTCACAGTAGGATTTTGTAACAAAATGAATTAAACTACATGCCTGTTTTACATTAGATACAGGGATTAAATCACAACATATTTTTTTTCCAAAATGCATCAGTGGGGCTAGTTTCCCAGGTGCCCTCAGTCATATGATGTGTGCTCTGATAAACTTCAGTCCCACTTTACTGCTGCGCTGCAAGTTGGAGTTAAAGCTCCCCACCCACCCCCAGCAGCTTATTAACCTAACAGCGGGAAAGTAACCAGATAACTGTTCACTGACACCTGCATTGCTAAAAATTACCACATGCCCCACCTAATGGTACATAAGAAAATAGCACTTAATAATAAAATCCTACCATGACTCCTCCAGTTATATTAAGTTGGAGAAACAACAGCCTGTCTGAAAGCAGTTACATCCTAAAGTGCTGGCTATTTCTGAAAGCACATGACTAGCCAAAATGACCTGAGATGGCTGCCTACACACCAACATTACAACAAAAAATATAAATTTATATAGTACAATGAATTATTTGTAATGTAAAGGTGTAATTAGAAATAAATCTGCACCATAGAAATCATGACAGAATCCCTTCAAAAACAACTGCTATCTAGTCCACAGTCATGTTTTCTTTCTTGTCCCTGTAGGTTCAGACTGATTGTCTGTTAATGTTGCTAAAAGTCACCTGTTTTTTTAATTGATATGTTTTGCAGTAAAGCAAAAGCCAGCCTCTGTTTCATCCAACTCATACAAACACAGTGTTTCTACTGTTACAGAGAGTATTTTCTCATGTTTTATTCTCGTTACTGATAAGAGTAATTTGTGGTATAAGAAGATTCATCTTTCCTGCTTCTGTTCAATAAACCGTTATATATGAATACAGATATTATGAGACTTAGCTTATATTTGCCAATAAAAAACAACCAGTGGCTCACGAATAACATGTTGCTCACCAAGTCCTTTGATGCATAAATATATATATATATATCCTGATGACGGTTCAAAGAGAACCAAAACACTTTGATGTGCCAGACCATGTTAGGTTTCAATAAATATATATAATATACACTAGGTGGTGTGAATTTTCTTTGTGACTGAGAGAAAGCATTGAACCTTTTACAATCAGGAGAAAACTATCAGTGAATCAGTGCAGTATATGCAACCAAACAAGGTTTCTACCTGCTGTGATCATGGTTACACTCTGACCCTTTCTTTTACCCGGGCACTTGCAATTGTTAGTATTGTTGTTAAACTACACCTCTTGGGCTGTAGATAATCAGGATTATGGATGACAGAGGTTCTTAAAGGAAAACTATACCCCCCCAAACAATGTAGGTCTCTATAAAAAGATATTGCATAAAACAACTCATATGTAAAACCCTGCTTCATATAAATAAACCATATTCATAATAATATACTTTTTTAGTAGCATGTGCCATTGGGTAATCATAAATAGAAAATTGCCATTTTAAAAAATAAGGATAGCCTCCTGGGATCATATGATTCAACTGTGCACACAAACATATCAAACAAACTATAAAGTTAGGTCACATGAGCCAATTAACAGACAGAGTTGTGTCTTTTGCTTCCAGTTTGGGGCAGATTTACTAAATTCACATGAATGATTTTTCAAAAAGATTTGAATTTTCGAATATTTTTTAAGACCACTTCGACCATCGAATTTAAAAAATTCGATCAAATCGAATTCGCATAAAATTCTATTCGAATATTCAAATATTCATCAGTCGAATATGCCCTTTAAATTTTTATTCAACTGCCTAGTTTTTTAGCATTTTTAGATTGAATTAAAAAAAAATTCGATCGAATGGTTAAAATCGTTCGAATCGTTTGATTCGAACTATTTAATCGTTATATCAAATAGTTTTTATTTGATCATTACATCGATCGAATTGAGGAAGAAACCTTCAAATTCGATATTCGATTGGTCGAATTTGAGGGTAAATTCACCCTCGAATTTGACCAATGGTAAATCTGCCACTTAGAGTTGAAATATTTCTGGTCAGGAGATTGAGGCAGCACACAGACTATCACGAAATGGTGGTTCAAGGCAAGAGACATAAAACAGCAATGTTTATTTAAAGGGCAAGGAAAGGCAAAGAAATAAAATCCCATTTTTACTTTCTTTAATGAAAAAGAAATCTATCTCCAATATACTTTAATTAAAAAATGTGTACCGTTTTTATAAGAAACCTGACTGTATGCAGTAAAATTATCCCTTCATTTAGTGCTGTGGATAGGAATTGTCAGACGGTCCTTAACTTCTCGTAGGGAAACAATCATACTTATGAACAGCAGGGGGAGCCCCTGCCTTACTTACCAGCCATGCAGAACTCAAGAAGCTTTGTTTTTTTATCATTTATGATGATCCCTAAGAAACCCAGACCACACTGAGCATGTGTATGTAGTCTAGTCTTGCAAAGATGTATAACAAAGTTACAAGATGACAGCCCCCTGTGGTCAAATTTGAAAGCATAAATCATTTGTTTGATTAGGCTTGTGGTGCAGTAAGTTCATGTTTATATTTAGTATACACTTAATTTGATATAAACTATCTGTTGCTCAAGTATTCATTTTGGGGGCATAGTTTTCCTTTAAAGACAATGCCATCTAATGACAATTTCGTATACTATGGTTATATAAGTGATGCTTTAAAAGAGATGTCCTATCACTGGACATTTCATTAAAACACTCATGGCAGTGTTTTATAAAAACATCATGTGTTGCTGTTATTTTCATAACTTGGTGAATGCTCTGAAATCCAAGATTTGGCTCTGGCTCAGATGCACCTGGGCACTTTTTACACAGGTTTTAGATTAAGAGTTTTTAAACTGAACCAGACCTTAATCTATAAATGAATGTGTCTTTAAAGATTTGGACAATTGAATGCATCAGATTTTTATGTGATTTTGGAGCCCACCTAATTAAAATTCTGGTTGACCTGGGATAGCCATTTCAAATAATGTCTGCCCTTAAACAGTACCTGTTGTAGATACTAGTTATGGTAGATTGTACAATTAGTACAGCTGTTTAGATGCAACCCTTTGAGTGCTTGTCACATCACAAAATAGGTGGGATTTTTATTTCATTTGAATTTTTTATTGTTTTAATATGACAAAAAAAACTATCCATGTCAACACAAAAAAAACAGTGATGCAGGAGAATATAAAGGGGCAAATTGACATTTTTTCTAAGTCCCAAAAAACGCTGGCGTCTTTTACCTTTTGTAGGGTGATAGTCTGAAAAAGAGCTAAATTCTTTTTGGGGGTTACCCTCCTTGCAAGACAACCATGCACCCCCCCCCTTCTTGAAGCTCTAATGTATTGGCCAGTACTGCCACTTCATGTAAAGGGGTATATTTATCAAAGAGAGAAGTTAAGAGTGAAGTTCGGCCACTAGAGGGAAATTCCGCAGATCTCAATTCATTTCTATGGGATTTTTGAAGGCGTATTCATCAAAGGGTGGAACTTCACTTCACATCTCTCAATGCAGCAAGCTCTTTCCAAAACCTCTTTTCTTATAATTGGAATGAGTTTCCATGTAACCAGTGATCTACTTGTAAAATATAGTATCAGAGAGTTTATTGTTTGGGGCCCTTATATATTTAGATGGTGCTATCATATCATATTACCCCTTAAGAATATCTTCCCTATCATAAATGATCACACCTTGGCCAATCTTTTCACCAAAAAATTTTCATTGAAGTCGTTCTTCTCTAGACTTTATTCTGAGCATCAGAGCCCAAAACTGCACGTTATTTTCTAGATGGGGCCTTACCAGTGCTTTGGAAATCGCAAGAATGACTGAATGAATGTCTCTTTTAATACAGCTCAAGACCTTTTTGCCCTTGATGCTGCTGACTGGCATTGCTTGCTACAGTCAAGTTTATCATCTACACAGGACTCCAAGGTCCTTTTCCAAAATGGATTTGCCTAGTGCAGTCCCATTAAGAGTATAAGTTGCCTGGTTATTTTTATATTCCAGCTGCATTTATCAACACTGAATATCATCTGCCCAGATTGCCAGTTTGTCAAGATTCTGCTGGAAGGAGTCCACATCCTGGAATGAATTAATTGGGTTGCATATTTTAGTTTAATCTACAATGATACATTTCTTAAAATTCTCTCCCTTGAGTCATTAAACAAAATAGAGTATACCCAAGGCCATGTGGGACAATGTTCCCAAAAAACACTTTTTGTGCACACATGGTAGTAGGAAGTATTTTCACACGCAGTCATGCAGAACTTTTCTGAGATAGTTTATATTATTCACCAGTTTATATTGGCACCAGAGGAGCCCTGTTACATTCACAGAAAGCACTTGGGTTATAATTACCAGTCTGCATGTATTTGGAGCATGGCGAGGGGTAGACATACCGAGAACAGACTTCTTGTAGAATACGCCCATGTTGGAATTAAACTCAGGACCACAGTGCAGCAAGGTAGTATGGTAAACACTGGGGCTGTGAGCAACCAAGCTGTTCTGCAATATCCAAGGTTTTCCTATTTTGCCTATATTGTTGCAACAATTCAACTGCCATTTATACTCCCAAGTATTATCTACAACTACTAGCATCACATTACACTTTGGGGTTGGAAAGATTATGAGAGTTGTAGTAAGACATTTTAGTGATTCTATATAACTTTTTTATTAGTAAGTGGATGGAGTTTGGCATCATATATACTGTACATATTTTCTAGTAATGGATGCTGGGAGGTATAAGGTTGTTCATTGCTAATTTACCCATTCTCCACTTATAATTCAATTGTAATTTAATTAACTTTACATGAGGTTTAATCGCACTGAATTGCTGCAGTTATGAGGATATAATTTAGCCCACCAAGTGCCTGCTGTTCGCAAGAAGTTAAAGTTGTCTACATCTAGTTTCTGATTGTCAGCAGGGACCAATGATGGATATATTGCTTTACATTTCCACTCGACCTTTTTACTTTGCAGAGTGTTAGAAATTTCAAGACAGCTGTGTGAATTAATGAACTGATGTGTGAATCGGCCTTGGCCCTGAGCCCCATTTAAAGTCATGTCAGTGACCTCATAAAAAAAGAGCAAAGTTCTTTCAGTGAGCTTGTAAAATACACGGACAGAATCCTATTGGAACTCGGAGCCCGGATCATACATTCTGGGGCAAAGTCAAATGCAAAAGTGAGAGGGAAAAATTCCCATGAAAAAGAAATTGAAGCATCACAGGCAACCATAAACCTTAATTGGTATTTCATAGTAAGCTCCATTTAGCCCTCCGGGGAGTGTAGAATATCACATTTGCACCTGCACTGTAACTGAAACATGGAGCACTGCTTTCTACTGTTATTAGCAACTCTGACTCCAAGAATTTAGTGTCTGGTAATTAGTTCATTCTCTACATAGAAAGAAAAATGTATAATTAAATCAAAAGTTTTTACAGTATGTAAGGTTATAATGCAGTGTTGTGTTTCCTAGGGTGGCAGGTGCATGGGGTGGCACACTAGTGTCTACATACAAAATGTATTCACTGGCAAAACTATAGAGGAGGGAGAACCCACAGTGGTTGGGTGTTGAGGGACGGGGGCATTGCAATATTGCAATATATTTAAGCTGGACAATTACAGTACGTAGTGTCCAGCTCCTTGTTGTAGCTCCCACCCCTTCCCAGCTATGGTCACAATGTTTTTATGGGGGCACCTGGCGCCTTATAGTTATACTGTGATACACATATGGGGAGGATAGCAAGATGTGCTGCACATGCAACAACTGCTAAGAGAAGGGGGTAGGTTTGGGTAGGCAGACACGTGGAAGAAACTGTGCCTCCCTTCCAAAACATCTTCGGAGGGTCTTCTCACGAACAGTAACCCTCCCCCCACTCTACATGCCTGCCTGACCCACTCGCATAAGGGCTGTGATTTGCCATTTGGTAGCCCCTATATGGACTGGCAGCCTACAGGAGTCTCTGTTTGGCAGTACACCTGGTTTTTAGGCAACCAAGCCTGGAATTCTAAATTAAGCCCCTGATTTGAGGTCACTGGGAGCAACATCCAATGTATTGGTGAGCAATATGTTACTGGCAAGCGGTTTGGGATCACCTCTAGGGAAACTGCAGGTGTGTGGGTCTCTATGCCATACCCTAATTTTTAATTGCACAAGATGTTATGTGTAGTGGTGAGCGAATTTATTCAGCAGGTGCGAATTCGTGGAGAATTCCTACTATTCGCGAAACACCAGCAAAAATTTGCCTGCCAAAAATTTGCTGGCGTACAAAAAAAACAAGAAAATGATACGAACGCGTGTCAAAAACATGATGCAACTCAATTTTTTCGGCGAAGCGATAGATTCGCCCATCACTAGTTATGTGTGCATCCAGAACTACATTATAAACAAAAGCATAACATGCTGGCAAATTTGCCATCGAGAGGTTATATAAATCTTCCCTTTTTTGTTCTTGTTAACATTGAGTGATCTAGGCTGATCCAGTTCCTATCCTTGTCATTATATCTATTCTTTCAGTGTTCTGCTTTTTTCACTGGAGTCTGCATTTATCTACAACTTGCCCTGACCACTGGCCTCTTTACTGGACTTAGCCTGTTGTATGTTGCCTGTCCTTACCTCTGGCCTGGTCAACAGATTGTGCCTATTATATGTTTCCTGCCCATTGGCCCATACTGGTTAGAATTGCTACAGGAGAACAATCTCACTGTGCTTTCAGATATCCAACAAATGGGTTCTACCCTGAGCTCTGCTAAAAGCTCTTCCTGAATATTTGGGAAGTCAGGTTCCCTCCTTAATGTTTATGGAAGTTAGAGTATTCACAATCTCATGCTAAGAACCAAACAGAAAAGTGAAACACTAACCCACTTTTCTTCATACCTCAATTTACTAGATTTCCAGCCCAGGTTTACTATTCGCTTGAACCTCCTCCTTCTTTGGAAAGAAAGATGTAGTTAAAAACACCCAGAAATATAACTTTCAAGAGTAAGTGGAAGAATTTTGAGGATGTTCTCACTGTTACCCTGCTGGCCATTATGTAAAGTAGGATGTATGTCATGGAGTGTTTCTCTTGGAATTCTCCAGCAATGATTGATTATGAACACTGCTGAACATTCTT
The DNA here is from genome assembly GCA_024363595.1 of Xenopus borealis. Lineage (NCBI taxonomy): Eukaryota > Metazoa > Chordata > Amphibia > Anura > Pipidae > Xenopus > Xenopus borealis. The sequence continues at coordinate 124,005,627 of CM044441.1, read as the reverse complement.
CTCCCAGCGAAAGTAGAGTGACTCGGGAAACATGTGTCCTTTATTTTAAGCAATCTCCATGCACAATAACCTCATTGGACTAACATATTTCTACAGACAATGATATTTACTGGGTCTTATTTAAAAATAACAGATGTGGAATTTTGGGGGAAGTTATGAGTATGGAAGTTAATTTAAATTAAAAAAAATGGCATGTCCTTATTTCACACTCCTTTCTGTGTAAAAGCACAGCAAGCTTTCTGTGTTCCACGGGGGCAATAGTATGACACGGTGCAGGACTTTCCCCTGGGAACACAACAGTCAAGAGGAGGGGGAACGATGAATGTCTTCAAGAAACAGACAATAAATTATATCTGTTTCAGGTTCAGAATAAAATGTGGCTGTACAATATTTAAACATATTTGAAATAAGACGCAGAACCATCTGTATAGTTACCCTTGTTTTTGGAAATGCTTCTCCTGAGTGCAAGGAGTTTACGTTTAGCCAATGTCCAGAACTAAGGGGACACACATGCAACCATTTTACCAGGGGACAGGTCTGTACTGTACTGTATATCTATTTTAATTCTCTTACAGGTGTAAGATCCATTATCCAGAATCCTGTTATCCAGAAGGCTCCGAATTGTGAAATGGATTTAAATATTTTTAATTTAACAATTCAAATTTTTAAAAATGATTTCATTTTTCTCTGTAATAATAAAACAGTACCTTGTACTGTATCCAAACTAAGATATAATTAATCCTCGTTGGAGGCAAAATAATACTATTGGGGTTGATTAACGTTTAAATGAATTTAGCAGACTTAAGGTATGGAGATCCAAATTACTGAAAAATCCCATATCTGTAAAACTCCAGGTCCCAAGCATTCTGGAAAACAAGCTCCATACCTGTAAATAGTGACTGAGGAGTTCCGGGACCATAAAAAAGCATGTGGCTGAAGGCTGAGTGTTTTTATACAGGTAATGGAACTCCAATGTGACTACTCATATCCTCATATTTTGCAACAGGGGGTATTTTATTTACTATAAATACAAGTTTCAGTAAGTCATGTGATTACGTTACTAAGCTCTGATTATAACCAATGACATCTCTAAGTACCATTTCTAAGGATGTACTTTAGAGATTAGTCATGGCTCATGTGTATTATATTTCAGATAAGGTACCCTCAGCACTAGAAGTCAACAAGGAGTTAAGCTAAGAAACATTTCCATACAACTAGAGGCAACATTATCCCTTCTATCCCCTATCTGGTACATAAATGTTCCTTTTAAACAAAGTAATCACAATACGATAGAGTAATTTTGCGGCTGCAGAAGCAGAAAACTGGTTGGCCTTTGCGTAATGCTCTCCTTTTGACTTTGGACTCTTATTCTGGCCCAAAGTAACTTACTAACTTACTGCATCCATTGACATTCATAGACAATAAGGGAATAAGACCATGTCACTTTTTGTAAGCTATACAATGGTGGTCATTTATCTCCCTGGGCAGAATAGCAAGAGTGTGACCCCTTAGTGCTTATGCATGAATGACAGAACAGAGATTTCTTGGAGCAGGCCACATTGCAGGCTGTGGTCTTTGCAGATGCATATGTTGTGTGCCTGGATAATGTGCCAGTTAGGGGACAGAAAGAGGGCCAGGACGATCTTGCTCCTCAAACTACTACAAATGTTTTCACATGTAGCAAAGAAACCTCTTGAGGTGAGAGAAGATTTTTAGATTATTAGGGGTCATTTGTGGCCACATATGGATTTGCAGGGCAGTTAAATTGATCAAATCCTTCAAGAACCTTCAGCAAAAGAATGTATCCAAACTGTAGAGAAAAATGGACAGGCTCTCAATTGAAAAAATCCTCTGCATAGCTATACTGTATATTCGGTAACCATGGCACAGCCTTACGCATTTCGTATCAACACTGATACTTGATCAAAGGCACCATGATACTTTATCATTGACCAAGTCAGTTGTGCAAATAATCCACTTAATTAAAGGCATCAAAAGGCAGCCCTTGCACTTCCCTATAGTTGTGTTCAGCACTTCTGCCAAGAGCTTCTAATCCTTATCCTTCTAATTTACAAAAATTACCCATATTATATCTTAAAAAATATGTCTGTGTATAAGTGTGAGTGGCAGAAAATACATTTTTATTTTAAAAGGGTGGGGGTATTTTTTTTATTAAAAACGGAAATTGCAGCACATAGGTTCAAGTATTTTTTTCTGTTGGGGGTAGTCACTACGGATTCACACAATTCTTAACAAACACTTGCAAAGGAACGAATATTTTTTTCTGTTAACTTTTATTACATTCCCTCATCTGTGTTTTAAATCCCAAGTCATCAGAAAAAAAAATCGTAAAAGATGATTATTCATTTCTGGTGGGGTTTTCTCACATGACAAATACGTGTGCACCTGCAGAAGTACTCAGAATTCAGAGCAAGTTTCCCAAGGTAATAGATATTCACTTTATCTTGGGTCAACATCTGTCAAAGAGCAATGCAGGCACCAACTTCTACTCATCAGTGTTCCTTGGAAAAGCGTTTAATTTTCCCTTGAGTAAATAAATCCAATAATGGCTAAATACTGCGCTATCTTAGTGTTGTTTAACTTTTCGCAAACATTGCCATTTCAAAGTTGAATTAGATGTGAGAAAGAGAACTTACTGTACCATGACAGATGATCGTTAAATATTTAGTGATTCCATGGTGAAAGATTTAAAACTTCTGGTGCTTTGATGGCTAAAGGGAGGGTTTAGTGAGGCCACCGGCTAAAGTGCGGCATTCCACATGTCTGTACATATCAAGTGTTAGTGACTAGCTGTGAAATGCTTGGTGAACATGTTCATTCAGTGAAGACATGGGATGTCTCCGTTACTAATTCTGTCCTGTTTGGTTAAGTTTGGTTATTTAAAGCTCCAATCACCCATAATAAGATTAACTTATTAACGGGGTGGTTCGCCTTTGAGTTCTCTTTTAGTATGATGTACCTGATTCTAAGCAATTTTTCAGTTGGTCCTTATTTTTTCTTTTTTATAAATTTTTAAAATTTTGCCTTCTACTTCTGACTTTTCCCAACTTTCAGACAGAGGGCTCCTACCACACCATCTAAAAAACAATTGCTCTGTAAGGCTACAATTTTATTGTTATTGCAACTTTGAATTACTTATTTTTCTATTCATATTTCAGTCTCTCATTCAAATCAATGCTTGGTTGCTCTGGTGATTCAGACATGAGCAACCAGATACCTGTTGAAATTCAGACTAGAGAGTTGCTGAATAAAAAGCTAAATAAGTCAGAAATGATAAATGAACACAAAAAAAGTCTCAGAATATCACTCTCTACATCATGCTTAATTGGGTGGTTCACCTTTATTTTAACTTTTAGTATGTTATAGAAAGGCCAAGTCTAATCGACTGTTCAATTGGTCTTCATTGTTTTTTATAGCTTTTGAAATATTTGCCTTCTTCTTCTGCTTTTGAATTTCTCCAGCTTCCAATTTTATCAAATTTTTTAAATTATAAAAATGCCACCAAACTCCTATTCATGATTTAGCCTTATTTATCATCAAAATAACTCAATTGAATGAAATTGAGTGTAAACCTGAATCGTGCAATTGTTTTCGACTTTTTTTCCCAAATTGCTAGCTTTTTTAGGGTTTTTGCCTGAAAACCTTGAATTTTACCAGAATCTGGAATCAGCTGGAGGAAGGCAGCTCTTACAGTACCCCATACAGTGTGTCCTCCAAAAAGGAGTAGCTGGTAGGGGAAGGTATAAGAGCTGGAATAATGCTAGAAACTCAGCTCTCTGCATGGTCAGACTGGCCCGGCTGAACACTGGGAAAAAACCCAGTGGGCCACCAACTTTTATTTAAAATTAGGGGGAGGGGGCGGGGATGGGCAGCCAACGGGGACCCTGGACAGCAGTTCCAGTGGGCCCCAGGCGCCCAGTCTGACCCTGGCTCCCTGCAGCGAAGAATTAGTCAAGTAGGCTGAGTCAATCCAACATGGTCAGGGATGGGCAAGGTCAAACAGTAGAGAAGAAAAAGTTCCAAGCATAACAACGGCATAGGGAGATCCAGTCAAGATGAATTCCAAGGTCATATACACGGATTTAGTTCAGAATAAGCAGGTGGTATGGCCAAGACGATGTCTGAGCAAAGTCCTGACCTTGAAGGATGACAGAAATAGTCCCCCCCCGACGTCAGTAGCATCATGGCACGTCACCGTAGGTCACCCACATCATGTTGCCCACGTCACGACGTTACATCAGAAGTGGTGTCAAAAATGGCCTTGCTGCATCAAAACCACAGGGATTCTGATGCTTATCTTCAAATTGGCATAGGGACATCTGCCGTTGACTTATACATGACAGGTTTGAGATGTTGAATTTTCAGGCTTTTAGCAGCATTGGGTTATAATAAATCTTGAAAAAATTCGATTTTTTTTCACAACGAATTTGAGTTTTTGCCTCAAAAAGCCCAAACTGAAAAAAAATAAGTTTTAGTAAATAACCCCCTAGGAGTCCATTGCCTGCGTCAACGAGGCATGCCTCAAAGATCTGTAGGGCCCCCAGTAAGCTCTAGGTGAGTAGACTTGGACAGGGACCAGATGCTTCTCCCCTGTAGATGTATTGCTTTACTCAATAGAATAGAATCTTTTATTAATCTGCATGCATCAGGAAGTCATTTACTAGTCCTGTTCCCCAAGTTCCACAATTTCTGTGTCTCCTATTTTCAGAGATTCCTTTCCACACAAGACTCGTATAAGTGATGGGAATCTGAATATAATGTCAGATTCAATCTTCAACCACCATGGTTAGAGGCTTTATCACCACTGAGGTTACTTCTACCTACCCTTGTTCAGGATTAGAAGCTTACTTACATAACTGCATTCCTCTATGACTTAATCATCTTTAATTTTTGTTATTTTGGTAAGTTCATGTTCAATTTATATAGGACTAACCTCCTGAGAAACATACAGCAGCTGTCTCAGATACAATGAATGGAGCAAATTATAATTATATAACACTAGTAATGTTTCTGTACAAGTGAAAATGACTTAAAGACTTTGTGCAAAATAACATTCATACCTGAAACTGTCAGTTGATATAGTATTATTATTTTATCTCCTTAGTACTGAGTCTGAGCATGCAACATTATACAGTATTTGGAAGGGAACCTTGCACTGCTTCATCTGCCCCTGACCAGGTAGTAGGTACAGGTTTCCTACATCTTGTCAAGTCAGCCAAGGGGTGTTGGTGCCCAGTTCAATACTACTTGGCTTGGAGCTTTGCCAGTCTGCCCCATGCACATGAACAACTCCCCTTACAGTTGCTTGCTCCTTCTTTGCACCTTGAAGGTTGGTTGATTGAATGGATGGTTGCTACTCTGAATAGTGCCCCCCATGTTGGGCTCTAGATACAGGCCTCTGTTGCCTACACCTAGTTCTGGCCCTGACATCTTGCAAATGGAGGGTGTATAAGAGAATACACATGTCCCACATGCAAGGCATCTTTACTAACACATAGAGGCAGATTTACTACATTTGTGTGAATGATTCGAAATTAGATGGAATTTTCAAGAAGATTAGAATTTTCAAATAATTTTTGTGGTCACTTCGACCATCGAATTTCAAAAATTCGATCGAATTGAATGATTCGAATAGATCAAATAAAAATCTATTCGATCATTCGATGGTCGAATCCCTAGCAGATTAAACCTACCGAATTGCTGTATAACCCTATGCGAAGCTCCCATAAGGTTATTCCAGCATTTTCAGATCGAATAAAAAGAAATTTGATCGAATTGTTAAAATCGTTTGAATCGTTTGTTAAAACCCTCCGAATTCGATATTTGAATTTGAAGGGTTAAAATTAGATGGTCGAATTCGAAGGTTAATTAATCTTCTAATACGACCAATAGTAAATCTGCCCCATAATAAAGACCAACCAAAAGGAAAGTTAATTGCAAAAATTAGAACAGTATTGTGCTTTGAGAAACCAAAGTGACCAAAATGGACAAACTAAATGTTTATATCACTCTTGTACAATTATAAGCTAATACAAACCAATTAAAAAATGTACTAATGCCTTAAGGTTAAGCTTAACGCATTTCATGCTTACCCAGCATGCTTAACTAACACTTGTGACCCAGGGAATGCTACACAACGTCAGTGGGCACAGGTCAGCCCTGTCATTTCAAGGACCTGTTAAGGCCTGCACCTCCTGAAGTAACTTAAGTAATAATGCTCCCTCCTGCCCCACACGAATAAAGTGCTGAGTAATGTAGCCAGTGATATACAGGTATGGGATCCGTTAACCGGGAAACATGTTATCCGGAAAGCTCAGAATTATAGGAAGACCATCTCCCACAAACTCCCCTTAAATCACATAATTACATTTTTTTAACTATTTCCTTTTCCTTCCTAAGATATAATTAATTAAGGCAAAACAAGCTTATTGAGTTTAATCATTTTTACATGATTATTTAATCATGGGGAACCAAATCATGGAAAACCCCTTCATCTGGAAAGCCCCAGGTCCCAAACATTCTGGATAATAGATCCCATACCTGTGTTTGTTTGAGAAATGTCAGGTCTCCATTTCAGAGCACAGATACATGCAGCCATTACTAAACAGCAGAACACAGTGTGCAAACAGCCATCTCAAATACATTTTCATCAACATTTATTTCAGGAGGGAAAACATTTTCAACTACATTTATTTCAGGGGGGGGGAAATGATTTTATTCATCACAATTTCTGATAATTTTTTTCATTTTTTTCCGTTTTACTACTACTACTGATTTACTAGAGACCTGGTAAAATTAATTTCTTATGTGGTCAAGTGAAATATCAGTAGGACCTGACCATTAGGTTTTTCATATATATTACTGTGTCTGTAGTCATTATTTCTCATACATTGGCCCAGCAGCTTTCATAAAAGCTGGAGTTCTGGAGACAGATTCACATAACATCATTTTCATACTTTACTCGGCTCTTTTGTCAGTGACTTAACACGTAGCAGCCACAGAATTTCAAATATGCCTGTAGTCACTTGTGCCACTAAGTCAATTGCTCCTGATTCCCATAACAACCTTTGCATTGAGAGGGTCCCATGCCCACCCTGGGGAGTATCACAACAGCTGAAAGCTTTTCCTCATGGGAATGAATTAATGGCAGCACATTCTCTCATGAACTCCATAGCACAGCTCTGCTCTCTCATTTGTTCTCCATCTCCAAAAATGGTTACATGGAAAAAACAGGATACAAATGGGAAACACTGAGCACTGACTTTAGAATCAAATATAAAAACTAAGAATGGGGAGGAATTCATCACAATTACATTTTGTAATAGCGTTTTATTGAAAAAATTAAAACGTTTGTAGTTTTTAGGTGAGGCTTTTTCTTTGTGGACAAAATATAATCACAAGGAAATGTTGGTGTATTTGTTTTTGCCACAAGCTCAGCATTGCACTGGGCCAGCAGTTGGCCCTAGCCACTGACCCAGACCCACTCCCCTCTAACCTTCCCTCTACCCTTCCCCCCTGATCGTGGAGATTAAAAGGTGGTGGAGAAAGTGGGGGTTTAGAGCATTGTGTATTGGAGGACCCAACTGTAACCTCATGACTGGGGTTGGGAGCCCGGGGGTGGTGTGGGGGCTCCTGAGATGGGCCCCAGACCCCCCAGTCTGTTGCTGGATAAGCTCCTAAATTATTCTCTAAATAAAATTGTCTGTTTTTGGTTAATAAACTCTGTGCAAGGAATATGACATTACCCAAGCAAGCTTCTGTTTAGTACAGTGGTCTCTATTTAGTGCATTGGATGAATGGAGTATGGGGCATGATGCAGCAAGCACAGTGCAAGTCTATAGCTCTGTTCCTTGGGTCAGTTGGGGTGCAAGGATTGTTACTGCATCATCAGTCAGCACTGTAACCCTTTTATGAGTCATTTAAATTGATAGTTAAGCCCAAATTATTATACAAAGCTGTTCAGAGAATGTTTTTTCAAGTGTATAAATTGCATGTTCCATATAATTGAAACTGTAATGTGATTTGTTTTATTAGTCCATTATTGGAAACATGGAAACACTCACACAGGGCTCCCATCAGGAATGCGACGGCCCTGTAATACTACATTAGCAGGGCCCTCATTCCCCCAAGGGAGCCCAAATTATTACCCATTGGTCACCAGGCTCTCTGTGTAGAAGATTCAGCCAACAATTAGAATGGGACTGCAATGAAAAATAAATGCTCCACATATGCACAACCAGTCATGCCTCGTTATTTCAAATCCCTGCCCACTCCCTGCAAGCCCTGTCTCCTGTGCAGCCAACAATTAATACTTTATACTTATATCTCCTAGGGCCCAGTTCTGCCATAGGTCCTTGAGAGTAGTAAACCCTGTACTCTCCTGATGGGCTCACATAGTATTACAGATACATATCTTGCTACATTGTTTTGCTCAGCTATTTTATCTAGTAATATCATATTAACAGCCATACTAAAGCTTTAGTTCACAGATAATGTTGCTCAGAACAAGTGAAATCCAAGAGACACCTGGCAGTTACATCCAGTACTGCCATTGAGTAGATACATGAGAAAGAATCACTGGTAGCACCATTGAGCCCCAGGGGATAAGATTCCTTAAATACAAGTATTTCTGAAAGACAAATGTTTGTGTTGATGTGCAAATTGTTTAGCATATAATGCTATTTCTGCACAGTAAACGTTATTTTTTCTGGGTAAGGCATCTGCATATCTGTTACAGACTAATACTAATTAAATGGGCAGTGGCATTGCATTTCCCCACACCATGTTAGCATAGATGTATGAGTTGGGTGAGTAGAGGGAACCATGAGCAAAAAAAAATGGAACTGACTCTGACCTGTATTTCCCATCTGTTCAACCCATAAAGCATCATTATATTTTAGATTGTAAGCTCTTTTTGACAAGGCCTATTATCCAGAACGCTCTGGACAGGGTCAGACTGGGTGGCCCAGGGCCCACCGGGGTGTTGTCTCAGAGCCCACCACCCCTGCCACAAAGCCCCCTCCCGACCTCCACCACAGTCTCAACCCCCCCTTTAGTCCATGTGCACATGAGCGTCCCTTCTATTGTTGTGACCAGAGAAGGTTTGGGCTGGCAGGGCCCATGAGAGCCGGGGGCCCATTGGGTTTTTTTCTCTGTGCTCCCTGGCCCAGTCTGATCCTGGCTTGGGACCTGGGGTTTTCCATATACGGGATCTTTCTGTAGTTTGGATCACCATACCTAAAGTCTACTAAACATTTAAATAAACCCAATATTATTGTTTTGTATCAAATAAGGATTCATAATACCTTTGTTGGGGTCAACTTCAAGTTACTGTTTTATAATAACAGACAAAAAAAAAAGTAAAACTTTAATTATTTGGTTAAAATGAAATCTATGGAAGATGGCCTTCCCGTAATTCAGAGCTTTCTGCATAACAGGTTTCCGGATAATGGATCCTTTACTGTACAAGTCAATAAATCCTATCACAGTATAGTATCTTATTATGAAGCCCAGTCATTTTAGTATGAACCTTCTCAGATACTACTGTTACGGTGTTGATATTGCCTGAAATGATTCATTAAAGTTTCATTAAAAGTGAAATGGAGCTCGTTTTCCCAGCTAGACAAAAATAGTGCTTAACGCATTCTTCTATATCATAAGCTGAATTTGGGAAGCAGCTAAATATGTCAACTGTTTGGTTATGATTTCCACACCTATCTATGTTAAAAGCCACCAGAAGCTGCATGGTAAAACATTTTTTTTGCTCAGTTATGTGTGTAAATGTCTCATGGATTCTCAATTCGCTCATACATAATTGATGCTCCATCCTGGAACTAAACATTCAATCCAGAACATTTGCTTGAACTTGAAAACCAAATGGCAAGTGGCCACATTCTCAGGGTCATGTAATTCAGTTGAAGATGGAGGTTAATGTCTCAACAGGTGACAAGTTTAAGGATGACCCCATTTTACAGTGGGAGCACATAAAAACATCTGATTGTATGTTTTCATGTGAAACGTTTTAGAACCGGGGGATTAATGAATGCTTGAGAATACGAGCTTGGATCAGAATGCATTCTTGTTCAACGAGAAGAAGAAATAGGAAAATGAAAGAAAACAAACCAAAACATAAATCACAATGGCTGCATTGTTCATTTTCTACCTTGTGACCGAAACATGGCTAGAAATTGTTTATACAACTTCTGCATTTGTCCCTTTCTCTTACTGCACCTGGAATTGTTTTAACAGTTCAAAATTTTGGAAAGATTTCCACTTGTCTACAGACTTCCCACTAAAATAACAGCAACAAATATGTTTATGTACCTTTCCCCGCCTTCATTTATGTTGATTTAAGTTTTACACATTTCAACAGAAATTCAATAGAAAAGGCAGGAAGTAATTTTTTTTTTCTTGAATGAAAAGGGCACTAACTTCTAATTTCAAGAACGCAATTGCAAATTACAGTTTAATGGGAGGTAAGTCACTTACTATGGGGATGATTTATCAACGTCCAAACTTGAATTTTTATCATTATTCAAATTTTTTTTGCTCTAAAACTCATGAATTAGAATTGGGATTTCCAAACCTCGAATGTTCAGCATTTCTTTAATACAAACCCCCATATATAGTAACAGGCACAGCAGAAGTAAACCATAGCAACCAATAAAATGTTTGCTTTTAATCCGGTACCCAGGAGATTCTCCCTGCTGATTGGTTGCAATGGGTTGCTGCTTCTGGGCAAACGTGGGCAGATTTACCAAAGGTTGAATTGTCGAGGGCTTTTAGCTCTTGAATTCGACCATCAAATAATTGGCGAAAAAAAAATTCGCCAAATTTTAATAAAATATTCGCAGGTTTTGAGCTTTTTCGAATTTTCGCAAAACAATTTAACGCAAAATTCGTACAAATCAAATATTCGCAGCGTTTGATCGTATGAATACCATACGATACAAAAACTTCCCATAGGCTTCTATTACATTTCGGTAGGTTCAATCTGGCGAAGTAGGCAGTCGAATAAAAATTTAAAGAGCAAGTTCTTCGACCAGCGAATAGTCGAACAATCTTAAATATATTTATTCAATCTATTCGATGCGAAAATACTTAATTTGCAAATATTTGCACAATCAAAAATAGACTATTCGATCGCATTTTTGAATACTTCACACAAATTTGATAAATCTGCCCTTTAGTGTCTTTTATACATATAACCCCGCAAAATTAAATATATTTATTCGATCTATTCGATCTATTCGATGCGACCGAATATTTCATATTCAATGGTCGAAAATACTTAATTTGCAAATATTTGCACAATCAAAAATAGACTATTCGATCGCATTTTTGAATACTTCACACAAATTTGATAAATCTGCCCCTTAGTGTCTTTTATACATATAACCCCCCAAAATTAAAAAAAAAAGTGAATGTAAAACTTTGGCATCAAGAAGTTTGTGAGCTAACTTAGAAGTCAATTGGAATCAATCTAGGAAAAATTTTAAAACTTTTGAGCATTTGTAGACGTATTGAAAATGATGAGTAGAAAATGAATTGATGCATTAAAGTTTTTTATGGTTTTATTCCATCAAAATTTTTTAGATTAAAATTGTTTTAATAAATAAGCAAACATTCCAGTTTGGTAAAAATTCAAGCTTATTCAAATGAAAAAATTTACTATACTGCTGAATAAAAGTCTAAAATTCACACATTTTAATTATATCTTATTTGGAATAAAAAAAAATTTGATTTGATTATTATATAATATATTTCCGTAGTTCGGAACTTTGTGGATAATGGGTTTACATATAATGCATTCCATACCTGTAGGACATATTACTGAGCCATGAATTTAGTTGTCAAGAACTGCTGTAAACTTTGCTGCAACTGTATGTACAACCCCCTGGGGTTGAGTGCAGAGGACCTCTTGTATTTGTCTATATGTATTTTGTGGTCACAGCCTCATTGCACCCCCGCCTAATGGTTTTAAAAATTAGTGGTGAGCACAACTTTTCCTTGTTTATTATAGTTATACTGGAGCAGTGACCAGCTCTAAGTTGAAGCCCCCACCCTTCCCAGCTATAGTCAGGTGATCCCACTGGTGTCTAATAAAAGGGCAACCAAGTTTGGGAGTTTTACTTTGAAAGCAGCAAGTAAGTTGCAGGTAAAACGTAGTCCCTTTGTAAAATGTATAATGAAGCAATGGAATTCTTATTGAATCAGATGAAAATTGAGCGTAGGACTGGCCAGATATGGGATGACTTTGTTGTAGTTGGCCAGCTTAAATATATTGCAATATATGGACAAACAATCCCTGTTTTGTTGAAAAGGTAAGGCATTTTTTAGTAGCTGTATGCACAAAATGTCTCAGTGTCTTAAATATATTGATAATGGGTTGAGTGCAGACGACCTATTGTATTTGTCTATATGTACAACCCCTGGGTTATTGTCACAAGATTTATTTGGACCTTCCATGCTTATGTGTGATAACCTGCCTGGAGTTGAACCAGGGACCTGGTGTTCTTGTGCTGTCTGCATTACCACCACTTTATGCAAGCAGACATCAAAGATCCTGGTTCACTCCAATGGCTATGCTTGGTAATTGTTGGTATGCACTGCTTGTTTCGCCTGTTGCCAATCTGGTCACAGGTAATTTGTGTAAGCCTTTTGACTGGCTATAAAACCCCTTAATCTGCTGTAATTCATTGCTCAGAATACTGTAGGTCTACTTTCTAGGTGCAACATATTGTCTGAACCTGCTATTGACCACTACTTGATCTTAACCTTGCCAATCTTCTGCCTGAACTGACCCCTACCTGCGTTTGACTATTCTTCAGATCCTGATTTGGTGCTGCTCTTCTGATCTGTGTTTGATCTTGGCCTGTGACCTCGACTATGCTTCAGCTTCCTGATTCAGTACTGAATTGTCTGTTTGGTACTGATCAGGCCTGTCCCTTAACCACGCTCCTTGTTCTCTATTCCAGTTATACATAATGGTTCCCTTTCCTGCCCAGAGCTTCCCCCTTGGTCCTCTCATGTTAAGTCCTGGTGGCATCTGAGTAGCAATGGGCTCCTCCCAATGCCAAAGACGACTGCAATAGGCAGAAATGCGAGCTGAGACTGGGACCATGGGGTTTACTCTGGGTTTTGGGATACCATACGTTACATCATGACTAAAGCAAAAGCTCTTTCCGTCATAATTAAGTCATAATTAAATAGACCATCATCACACCAAGGCCATAGAGAAACACTTTGGTAAAACTATATCTGGCATGACTTCCATGGGCTCTAAGTCACCCACATCTCTGACATCCTCACAACCCCCCAGCATGGTGAATCTTGCTGAGCAACTAAGTGAAATGTTTCAATCCTGAAAAATTGTGATTTCTTCTCCAATTACCAGGCTGTTCTCTATCAAAATAGCAAGCAGCACTAAAAGCCTAAACTTAAGCTAGGTTTGGAAATCACAGCAGTTGTACCAATTGCAGAGCTGCAGGGTATAAGGTGCCAAAATTGGGAAGGAGTGTTCAGATCCTGATTAATAGATCCCACAGAGGTGCTACAAAAACTCCAACAGTAAGGAGAAGCTTGAGGAGAGCACAAAATGTGGTCTAGTTTGACGATAACAAGAATGACACGATTCAGAGGGTTTCTCTATTATCACCATAAAAGGGTGTTTAGAAGGGTCATTGCAGACAAAGGGGACACCATTTCACAATACTAGCCCACCATAATTGAGAAAAACTCCACAGGAACCCCTGTAAGCTGAGGAATTTTATTAATTCATAATTTGTTAGACATACATTGTCCTACAATATAATGAATCCATATTGGAGGTGAGTAGGTTTGTAAATATGCTAAATTACAACTTTTTATCCCAGCTCGTTCAAGAACCTACTAGAAATAACTCTCTTTTGGATCTTGTAATAACTAATACCACTGAACTCATCTCTAGCATTTGTATGGGAGAGCATTTTGGGAATAGTGATCATAACATGGTCTCCTTAAAAATTCTGTTGCAGAAGAAATTCTATAAGAGAGTAACTAAAACATTGAATTTCAGGCATGCAAACTTTGACAGTATATGGGCATCTCTGCAACATATTAAGTGGGAAATTCTTTTAACGGGGTTAAACACAGAACAAAAATGGGAAGTCTTTAACTCTTTATAGATCCCTAGTAAGACCTTATGTGGAGTATGCAGTGCAGTTTTGGACTCCAGTCTTTAAGAGGGATAAAAATGAGCTGGAGAGAGTGCAGAGACGTGCAACTAAACTGGTTAGAGGGATGGAAGAAAAATTATGATGGTAGACTGTCCCGGTTGGGGTTGTTTTCTCTGGAAAAGAGGTGCTTGCGAGGGGACATGATTACACTTTACAAGTACATAATAGACAAATATAAGGGGAACTTTTTACCCATAAAGAGGATCACCACACCAGATGCCACCCCTTCAGACTAGAAGAAAAGGACTTTCATTTGAAGCAGCGTAGGTGGTTCTTCACAGTGAGGACAGTGAGGTTGTGGAATGCACTGCCGGGTGATGTTGTGATGGCTCATTCTGTTGATGCTTTTAAGACGTACTTGGAAGATTTTTTGGACAGACATAATATCAAAGGCTACTGTGAAACTAAACTCTACAGTTAGTATAGCTATGGGCATATATGGTTTGTATGAAAGTGTGGAGAGGTGTGTGTGCTGCGTTTTAATTTGGAGGGGTAGAACTTGATGGACTTTGTCTTTTTTCAATGCAGTTTAACTATGTAACTAGATAAGAAAGCCATCCTATTGAGTGTATTTGAAGTTTAAAAGACTTTTTGGTGTACTAATGTTGTGGAGATCCAAATTACAGAACAGAAAAACCAAGGTCCACAGCATTTTGGATAACAGGTCCCATGCCTGTATACATGTTTTATTTGCAATAAAGCCAGTGTTAAAGATACATTAAAATGTAATAAAAAAATGAAGACAAAAAACGAAATAAAATTTTCAAATACATATTTAAAATACGCTGACATTCAGTGATGACCAAGAACTAGAACCTCCACAATGCTCTGTTCAACAGAAATAATGGAGTTCCTAATAAAAATAGGCTTATATTTCATTGTTTATTGCATTGGTGAAACAATACCTCAAATCAATGCTCATTCTTACCATATGGAATGCTAAAGCAACAGTTTAAATAGCAGTCAGAAACCATAATAGATAATTGCTTAGGTGATTTTTCTTTTTAAAACGTGTCAAAATGTCAAAGCTTCTAAGGCTTCTAAGTCCATTGGGTTAATCACATATTGGAGCAATAAGGTGTTTATTGTTAAGAATGGGAATTTTCAATATTTTAGTTAGTTGAATGTGAGATCAGAAGTCATGTGAGTAAGAACAGTGTTTTTGTTTTAGAAGTGATGAAACAAGGAAACACCATCCCTCAACGGTGATGGATTTTGGGGCACTTGAAGATTTGGAAACATTTCCCCACTGATGTTGCATGGTGAGATATGCCTTAGAGAGGTCTGTTCATTCTGGTGAAGTCCAAAACTTGTTTGCTTTTGGTAGGATTTTGTAATACACAAGACTGTGCTTGCTTCTTGTCAATCAACATAAACAAAAAGTCCCAACAATATGGAATTGCATGTTCTTTGAGAACTTGGGTTTTTTTGTATTATGTTACAGATGAGAAAGAGGTTGTTTGGAGCATGTATGGGAAGCAAGTGGTTCCTTACTTTCAAAATATAGAATGGATATTATATCTCTGGTGGGATTGGAAGTGGGCAGTTTAGTTCCTTGGTATCAATGTGCCCTGGGCATGAGGCAACTGCTTGGAGTGAGAACTGGGCATATGTCCATGAGACTTAAGAAGCAATGGTCTCTGCAGCAGCTGTATGTCTTAGGTTTATTTGCCACTTTTTTCTCCGCAATATGAAGTCCAGGACTTCATTATTAATCCTATGTTTTAATATTTAAAGATATATATATATATATATATATATATATATATATATATAAACAGAAAAAAATGGTGTAAAATGAGGGAAAACTTAAAATCAGGGGATGTAAAATGGGGGTTCTACTGTATGTGGATACATGATAATCAGTGTAAACCATATGGTAACATCAGACAATAATAAAACAGAAAATTCACCTTGAAAAAGAAATTGATTTTGAACACAATCTTAAAAGAGCCACATACAATTTGTGCCACCATCAGTCACCACACAGAAGCTAACCATCACACTATTCATACAATGTGTAAACAATAGTTCAGCTGAGAAGAACCATTTGCACCTAAAAAAGAAACAACTGAGGTTTGGTAGATATCTATTGATGTATGCTGGGACTTCTGAAACTTTGGGTACTGAACAGAGGAATTAAATGCCAATTGTTTTATAAAACAAAACAAACACTGTCTACAAGCATTTTGCCCAGGTTTCAGCCTAATATGCATCTGTTTTAGGTTTGGCCTAAGGTCTATGATTTTATTTGAAACATGTTCAGTATAATGCAACGGGCACACTCAAGTAGCTACACATCTAAGGGTAGTGACAGACAGGGAG
>CM044441.1:123918990-123984547 GCA_024363595.1 Xenopus borealis | reverse complement strand
ATTGTCGCCTGCTATTAAACGCCAGGCGCCAGAATCTCCCCGAATCTCCCTGTCTGTCCCAGCCTTACAGAGAATTCATTTTTTTAGACAGTTTAATCAGTGACCCCCATTTGAAAGCAGGAAAGTGTCAGAAGAAAAAGGCAAAAATTCAATAACTATAAAAAAGACAAAAATGAAAGCCAGTTGAAAAGTTGATCGCGAATAGAGCCATGCTGAGAAAGAAATAAGTCTCACAACATCTCACTTGCCCTTGTTCAGCAAGCTCAGGTATAACATTCTGTAGAGAGAGTGAACTTGTGTTGATACATGTGGGATATGTATATTTACCCTGGAAATATGTGGTGTAGGACAACTGTTTTTCAAGTTCATGTGTCACTGCCATGAATTATAAGTTCCCTGCCACATAAAGGGTCACAGTGACGTGAGAGATAAAATTTTCTGTGTTCTAATTCTAAACCAAAGGTATGCAATAATAGATTTAGTCATATGTTAAATGAAAAATGTGCAATTGTTTGACCTATTGATCCAACACATGGCTCATTAAGTTTCAAACAATATGCAGATTAATGATTTATTGCAACCCTGTTACGATTGCGCAAATCTCAGAACGTATACCTGTGGGACACCCAGATCTCTTAGTGCTCGTCATATGATTTTCTATCAGAACTTAGTATAATGGCAGTTAAGATATATTTCTGTCACTATGTGATACCAGAAGAACTCAGTTTAATGCAGGTAAAGCATGCGATTTGTTATCTGGAAACCCGTTATCTAGGAATTACAGGAAGGTCACACCACCACAACATTTAATCAAATAATTGTAATTTTTAAAACTTATTTCCTTTTTCTCTGTAATAATAAAACAGTGGCTTCTACTTGATCCTAACTGAGAGATAATTAATCCTTACTGGAGACAAAAAGAAGCTAATTGGGTTTATTTAATGTTTAAATGTTTTAGTAAACAAAGTCTGGTGGGTCAAAGTCCAGAAAAGCCCCAGAATCCAATCATTTTGTATTATAGGTCCCATACCTGTACTATTTGGCTTTTTATGTCAATGATTTTTCTATAAATATGACTATGGAACATGAAGTACACTTCTCAGTGACTAATTATAACCTTAAAGGTTGAGGAGACAAGAAAATGTAATTGGTTAGATATTATATCCAAAATGCATTTGTTACCTTTTTTAATATCAGCTACTTTTTCTGGTGTAAAGAAATCATTAGGCTGTTGGGTTGTTACAAAAGAGTTTCTTTTCATTGACTTACACTGTATTTTTGGGGAGACTGGGATAGGAGAAAGAAGACAGACATACAGATGCAGTCACTTTAGATTGTGTGTTAAATGCGTCGTGACTTAACTCATCTATCCCATTTATCCCACATAGCACAGAATATTGTGTCACAACATCCCATCCAATTAAAGAGTTCACCATTGAAAACAATGGTGCTTTGGTATGCTAATGAAAAGGTTAAATGCATTAAATGAGTTAAGATAACTTTGGATAACACAGTTTCTTCAATTAGCCCTGAGTCACGACGCATTTAACTTACAAATCCAAATGACTGCATCTGTATGTACCAGCAAATAGGACCATTTCAAAATATGGGCAAAAGAGGTATTTGCTCATGACCCTCTAACACTGGTGGCCCACCATTAAACATTTTGGGGTTTATTAATTAAAATGACACTAATGGTGCGCTCAAGTCCCATAAGTTTCCTCTCAATAGATTGGTCGCAGGCAGGAAAAGAAACCCCCCTTGTCCTGCGGTGCTCACCCTTGCCTCGGGTGGGCCCGGGTGCTTATGCCTGTCGCGTTCAACACACTTCCTCCTAATTAGCAATCAATGATAACAGGTTACTCACCGCTCCACTTTTCTGGTCCGGGTGCACTGCCCCGAACCCGCAGCTTGGGGAGACAATCACAGCCAGAACACCACAATAGGGCATGCACTCCACGACTCAGTAGGCAGCGGTGAAGTTAAAAAGCCTTTTATTTCCCAAACAGCATATTTCCTAATATATGCTGTTTGGGAAATAAAAGGCTTTTTAACTTCACCGCTGCCTACTGAGTCGTGGAGTGCATGCCCTATTGTGGTGTTCTGTTTATTAATTAAAATCCAAATAATAAAATCTCCAAAAATGTAATGTATTAGTATCCCAATGCTGCAAAAAGCCAGAATCTGAAATTCCACCATCTTGGACCTGACAAGGTCCTGTATTATTCAATGGGAGAGCCACCTATCTCAAATTTAAGTTTTTGTGGTCTGACTTGGGTTTAGCCCAAAAATCTGACTTTTTCGGGCAAAAACTCCAAAAATGTGAGCGATTTGGAGAAAAAAAAGACAGATTTTTTTATTTTATGTGTGTTTGCGTTATTTAGCTTTTTATTCATCAGCTCTCCAATTTGCAGTTTCACCAATCCGATTGCTAGGATGCAAATTACCCTAGCAACCATGAAAAAGAGACTGGAATATAAATGGGAGAGGACCTAAATAGAAAGAAGAGTATTAAAAAGTAGCAATAACAATACATTTTGAAGCTTTAAAGAGCTTGTTTTTAGAGGCGGTCAGTGACCCCCATTTGAAGAGAGGAAAGTGTCTGAAAAAGAAAAAGCTATAAAAAAGTAAAAATGAAGACCAAATGAAGTTACTTAGACCAAGCAATTCACCTCGAATTTTCAAATGTTAAAATTCACACATTCCAATCTTAATCCCCCTATTCGAAAGTATTTAAATGTGAGATCTATCACACCTCGACCATGGAAGCAGTCCTAATTCAAATATTCACCACCTAAAACCTGCTGAGTTCATATACAAGTCAATGGCAGAGGTCCGCTGAGCCATTTCAAGATGTTAATAGCCTTCCTGACATTCAAGTTTTATTTTCGGAGAAAAACTCAATTCATAGGAATCCAATAAGATACAAATTTTCGAGTCAGAACCATTCGGTTTTGTTCTTAAATAACCTCCTAGTCAATTTGTGAGTATATTTGACTTAAAAATAATTCACATGAATGAAAAATTTTTAAAATTGGGTTATAACTTTTAAACAATTAAATAATTTTTTTTCCAACTCTAAGTGCATTTATTAATGCTATGCATGCCAGTGGTTGGCTCTTTGCTCTGTGTTGCACATTGCCATGTAAACAAATAGGTGGTATAGATCAATCAGTCATCAAGTACTGTAGAATTGACAGCACACCAAGGGGCAGATTTACAATTGGTCAAATTTCGAATAGAAAAAAATTTCAAATTCGACCATTGAATTAGGAATTGTTCGAATAGATCGACTGTATAGCTCAAATTGAACAATTTGAACGATTTTAACAAAAAAAATTAGATTTTCCAGGATTTTTCAGTCAAGTTCCAGGAGGTCCCCCATAGGCTAAAATAGCAATTCGGCAGCTTTAAGGTGACGTCGAAGAAATTTAAAGAGACAGTACTTCGAAATTCAATTTCTGTAGTTAGGTATTTTATGGATAGTGGGTTTCTAGACAAATGGATCCCATACCTGTATTCCTTTAAGCATTGCATGTTAGCTGGATTGCACGTAGGGAGCGAAGGGTAAATTAGGTAATGCACAGTTTATGGAAGATCAGGCCAGGTCAGGTAGAGGATATCCTACAGTGATGATTAATTCCTGTTATTTGTAAATGCTAAAAGTCTTCATAATAATGATTGTGTAAATAAATCAATCTAAAACCAAGTGTAAGAGGCAAGAGCAACTGCACAAAGGCAATTTCCCAGAGTTGTCTCACATCCTGCTCTTTGACTCAGTCATAAATCTCTGTTTCTAGTCTACGCCCAAAAAGTACAAAAACATCATTTATATCATGACATTCTGGATCACGTTCTAGGTATTCAGATTCCAAAGTTGGGGTTTTTACTTTGAAATTGTCTTTTGAACAGCTGATGTAACTTCGATTCCTAAATAAGTCTCATGTGGATTTATGAGATGTAAATGAGAAACAAAGCTCAGTGACTATGGATCCTTGGGAGCTGTACTTTTAGTTCACACGTTTAGAGCTGAGCTCTGTTTTTAAATAGAGTTGTATTTATTAATAACAATGAATTTAAATAGAATATACAGTGCCTTGCAAAAGTATTCACTACCTTTGGCATTTTGCATGTTTTGTTGCCTTACAACCTGGAATTAAAATGGATTGTTTGAGGGTTTGCACCATTTCATTTACAGAACATGCCCATTCCCAACTTTGAAGATGTTTTTTTTCATTGTGAAACAAACACCAAATAGGACAAAATAACAGAAATCTTCAAAGCGCATTACTGTTCACCCTCCCAAGTCTGTACTTTGTAGAGTGACAGTGACAGAATGACAGCTGTAAGTCGCTTTGGATAAGTCACTATGAGCTTTCCACACCTTGCCACTGGGATTTTCGTCCATTCCTCAAGACAAAACTGCTCCTTCATGTTGGATGATTTTCACTTGTGAACAGCAATTCAAGTATGACCACAGATTCTCAATTGGATTGAGATCTGGACTTGGATTGGGCCATTCCAACACATTTAAATGTTTCCCTTTAAACCACTCAAGTGTTGCTTTAACAGTATGCTTCGGGTCATTGTCCTTGTGGAAGGTGAACCTCTGTCCCAGTCACAAATCACAGGTAGTGATGGGCGAATAAATTCGCCCTAGGCAAATTCGTGGAGAATTTCCGACATTCGCCGATGGCGAAAGTTTCGGCGAAACGCTCCCGAAAATTTGTTGCGTGTTTTGTTTCGCCGCGCGTCTTGTCGCGCGCCGAGTTCGTCGCGCGTCGAGTTCATCGTTTCACTTCAAAACACCACAATCTTTGCAGTGAAAAATGTTTTTAAAAATAAATGAATATATATTAAAATATGGCTTTTTAATGTTTCACTATTTTAAATAATAATCACAGATGTTTTTAAGAAGCTGGCAAAATGAGAGGCCTTTTTTTCTTTTGAAAAGATAAGAGTCCAGTAACAATGCAGGGCATGTGTGTAACTAAGGGAAACACATGTGTAAATTACTCATTGACTCCAATGCTATTCAGCACATTCAGACACAAAGCAAAAGATGCCATTTTTTACAATTTTTTTCACATTTCCATACCTCCCAACATTTTGGAAGTAAAAAGAGGGACAGAAATTTTTTTTTTCCATGTGTATCGCTGCAACATTTTGACCACACCCATTTTTGTGGCCACACCCACTAATTAACATGTTCGTTTTACCAAATTTGGCAGGTTATGAAAGTTTGAAAATATTTCTCCTTATCTAAACTGTTACAAATACATTCAATTACTTATTTTATTATATCAAAATTGTTAAAAAGCATCTTTTTTGCACTTGTTAGCTGTTCTTCTAGGCTCTCTGCCAAAAGCCAATTAAGTTTGAAACTTCTTTCTCTTTCTGGCTATTGCGTGCAGAGAAAAGAGGGACTTTCCAATACAAATGAAATGAGGGACTGCAGGTTGCGCTGTCAAAAGAGGGAATGTCCCTCCAAAAAAAGGGACCGTTGGGGGTATGCATTTCACCTGGCAGTTTTATTACATTCCACTCTGCGTCAAAACTATTCTGACGCGCGTCAAAATAAGCGAGCACCTTCCTCCATACATTTGGGGAGTCGCCCACTTGCCTTTTGGCAAACATAACACTTGCCTACTTATTTTTAACTTTAAGTAATGGCTTTTTTCTGACCACTTTTCCATAAAGCCCATCTCTTTGGAGTGTACAACATTGTGTTCCTATGGACAGATACTGAAGTCTCTGCTGTGGAACTCTGCAACTCCTTCAGGGTTACCTTTGGTCTAATTCAATTCAATAAGTGCAACTTCTCTAATGTTGAGTAGTGATGGTCAAATTGGCTGGTTCGCTTAGTCAACAATTTGCATAACTGCAAAAAAAAAAATCAGCAAACATGTAGAAGTCAATGAGCATTTAGTGCATGACATTATTCAAACCAGGCTAATGTTGAGTTGCTATGCAATGGCATGCCAGTAATGCCAATTTATCTATCATTATGTTGTACTTCATTCGCTATGGATTCATATTGTTATCAGTTGTTAATCCTCTGCATTAGACATTATTTAAACTATATCTTGCTTCTTGAACATTCATAAAAAAAAAAAAAACTGGAAACTGCTTCCACTTGACATGAGGGGGTTACTTATCAAAGGTCAAATTTTAGAGGTTTGGATGGTACCGACAATTTACCACATGCCCATTTACCAATGCAATAGAAACATGCTATTTCTAATCAAAATAGCAAGTTCGGCGTTAACAACTAGTGATGGGCGAATTTATTCGCCAGGGGCGAATTCCTGAATAAATTAGCGAAACAGCAGGAAAAATTCGCCGCCAAAAATTCGCCGCCAAAAACGACGAGACGCACGCCGATAACGACGCGACTCGTTTCGCTAATTTTTCGCCAATACGCAAATTTCTCTGGAAATTCGCGAATTTTTCGGCGAAACGCGGCCGTTTCGCCCATCACTATTAACATCCCGAAAACTCGATCAATTTGAGAAAAAACTCAAATAACTCAACTATCATGAAGGCTATTAACATCTTCAAATGGTTTAAGTGACCTCTGCCATTACATGACGTCGACAGGTTATATATGGTGTATTTTCGGATTCAAGCTATTAAATCTTAAAATATTTGAGATTTTTTTAACCCGAAAATGTGAATTTTGATGAAAGAAAATAAACTAGAAAAACAAATTTTTTTGTGGAAAACACAAAATCCTTTATTAATACATTCAACAAAAAAATAAACTCGAAAAACTAAATTTTTCATGAAAAACACAACTCAATCTTTAATAAATAACCTCCAAAGTTCTATCTTTTCTGAAAACTTTAGAGTCTAGAGAATCAAGGGATGTTGGGTATTGAGATTTGCTTGTCTGCTGTATGGCTCAGATTTGAAAGACTCATCCACTGCAAAGGGGAGCAAAGGTTACAGGAAAGCATGTTAAATACTAAACAAATGGCAAACTGCACAGCCTAATGATTGGTTTAAATTAGGAATCTAGTGTGGTCAGATGTATCAGTGTAACCTTCCCTCCTATATACATTCATGACCCCCGTTCTTCTTTATTCTCCCATTGATATTTGCTGATTCCCAATGTCAAAAGTTGACAGTAGGGAGTTTTTGTGCAACTCTAGAATCTTCTATGGAACATTCTGTAACCAACTGCACCCTACGGAGGGTCATAGAACTGGGGCAGATAATAAAGTCTTCTGCAGTTACTCTACTAAATCTTCAACTGACACTCAAATGAGTAAGTAAAATATATTAGTCATCTGCTAATCATCAATAATTTCCTTAGTTATTCTGGCTATATCATACTGTATGCCTCTCCCCAAAAGCGTTTCTTGTTAAATTTGTAAAATTACTAATTAATGCCTTAGGGCAGCAGTGGGATTAACATGCAACATAAACAGACTGCACGTACATAAGGGAAATAAAGACTACATGAAGCTTTTGCCAAGTAACCAGTTTTACTATGTGACTAGCAGGCAAGTGAATCAATGGGTCCCATTTACTTAACAGGGAATAGTGGTTTCTTTTATGAATTATCGCTAAAAATACTATTTGTAGCAACAACAACAATTTGCTAAAAGTTTCGTAACACACATTAGCAAAATGCCTTATCTCTGTAGAACCTGCTCTGCTTTTCACCAGCTTTCTCTTTCTCTGTAGCACAACAGTGCATGCTGATTCTATGTTACCCTGTACAAATCATTGTCACACTCTGGCAAACCTCGATTTTTTCGTGCAGTTTATCTATTTCTAACCTGCGGATAATCGCAACATAATTAGATCATAAGACTCATTCTTTTCAGTATACTGATACTGCTCACCCTATTCCAAATTTCTACACCTGTGAAACTCCCTGCCATCTCTCTACACCTCCCCTCCACCTAGTAAGTAGAAAATGATGGATTATAGGAAATGATCCATATCTCCTGTGTCATAGGATTCACATCCTCATAACTTACATATTGGTTATGAGGAGGTCACATGCTTCCTAACAATACCAAACAGGACCAGCCTATACCCACCCGTTAGGAGGGCTGGTTCCTGGGGGACTGGAAAATGGGAACCTATTAGTATTTGGTATTGTTCTGTTTGCCCACATATGGATCACAGCCTGCCCATGTTTTTATTATAGTATTGGGTACTGGCAAGTACCCATATTATATTAAGGGATATTGGGGAATATTGCCTGAGAGTAGCAAACCCACTGCAGGGGGTCGTAAATGACATGTTCCTGTGCACTCCTACCTCCTGCATAAGGTAATGAGGGTCGTGTCCCAGCAGGGAATAAAAAGGTGACATTCCCAATATTACATTGTCATGCAAGGAGGCTTCATTTTTCAGTGAATTGTATGTCCAGCTTTCAACTCGTGCCTCAGAGGAAACACCTGAAAACTTAAAAACTTGGTAATGTAAGGGCTTTCTTTGTGTTTTTACTCCCTTTTATTTTATTTACTGTATTTGCAACTATATGTCATCTTTGTAATATCATATATATATATATATATATATATATATGTATGCACTGTTTCTTTTAACATTAAATATCATTTAATATGTTAGTCCTTGTGCTCTAAACGAACTCATAGCCCATATGAATGCTTGTGCCTAAGTGTGTGAACCCTACGTATGTGTGGAAAGGGAAAGTTGCCTATTTGTATGTTGAATAATTAGTATGGCTAGCAGGAAAGTGTGTTTGAGTGTAAATTGACCCTTTGGCTGCTGGAGTGCTTGTTAGACTAGTAGGATCTTACCCTGACTAACTACCATAGGAGAGAGTGTTTGATGTATTGTGATATTGTGAGTTATTACCTGTTATAGAGGGCAGGGGAATAGTCACATTAGGATTCTATTGCCTGTTAATGATAGATGGTGGCAGCGAATGAACTTTGTGGGTGTTGGTGTGTTTTGGGGTGTCTGATGTTAGTCTAACCTGTGTGTAAGGTGATTGAGAGACTGAGTGTAACCCCTTGTATCCAAACCCAAGAGTTACTTGTGATTGAGTGTTGCGTTTTCGTGACAAACACCAATACCTCTTACTTGCATCTTGGAACGGGGAGGAGCACTCAAAGTTCCTGGAGCATGTGCTTGAGTCAACAGGGCCCACAAGGGCTGGGGCCCACTGGGTTTTTTTCCTGGTGTACAGCCAGCCCAGTCCAACGCCCAGTCCAAATATAGTTTATATAAAGATGCTGCTGTGTAGCCATGGGGACAGCCATTCAAGCTGTAAAAAGGAGAAAAAGTACCATGGAGCAATCCTCTTCCTGTTTATTCTTTCTTTGTGCAGGTGTAGTGGAGGGAAAAGCCAAATTTTACAAAAAAAATTACTGCTTTGGCACACGGTTTCCAAGATAGTCGATGTGGATGGTGTGAAGAGAAGGTGGCTTTGAGAGAAGCTTAGGAGATAGCCAGGAACGTACAGATGAAGCCCCTTTTTTTTGTGTGTTTGACACAGAATAACTAAACCAATTATTCCCACTTAACAAAGAATATTGTGTCACAGCATCCCATCCAATTAAAGAGTTCAGCATTGAAAACAATGGTGCTTTGGTATGCTAATGAAAAGGTTAAATGAGTTAAGATGACTTTAGATAACACAGTTTCTTCAATTAAACCTGAGTCACAACGCACAAATCCAATTGGCTACATCTGTACAATGAGACAAGTAAAGAAATGTATTTATACATATAGTTTAAGATTCATTGGATGGGGGAGAGATGGAAGTCAGGAAGACCTGTTAATAGGAAATAGTCTAAACAGCATTGGACAAGGGCATGGATTAGTGTTTTGGCTGTTGGTTGTGGAAGAAAAGGTTGTATCTTTGCAGAAGTGGCAGGTGTTGGCAGTAGTATTAATTTGATTAGAGAAGGAGAGATGGTTACACCATCAATAGTAATGGCGAAAGGAAGAGATGGACTAGGTTTTGGTGGGAAGACTATGAGCTCAGTTTAGGCCAGGTTGAGCTTGAGGTAGTGTTGCTTCATCCAAGAGGAGATATCTAGTAGGCGGTTTGTAATCTGGGTCAGAATGTCAGTGGTATATTGAACACTATCTGCTGTAAATGGTTATGTTAGACAAGAACTATTCTTCCCCATAATGCTTATAACCAAATTATTTCAATTGACCCTGACCTACCTAACTCAATCTGCTGATTTCATTGATCATATAAAAATATATGATATGTATAGTTTTTATTAAAGTGCTTGTTTGGAGAGCCACAGATTGTCAAGTCTCTAACCCAGTCAAGACTAGGTTACAATTGCATGAGTATCCTTAACTATGAGAATTGTACTCTTGCACCTGGAAGTTGTTTTTGTTAAGGGAATTGAACTTGACAAGCCAAGGTCACAGGGCCAGAGCTAAATAAGACAATATTTCTTTTAAACTGTTACCTGGCAACAGCAGAGGATTTTCTCTTGCAAATAATTTGTTTCAATTACCTTACAATTTTTTAAATAACAGGGAGTGTAACACACATATTTACATAGTAAACCACAAAGATTAAACAATTTATCACAATATATATATTAGAGGTTCTTGGTGATTCCAGACATGCTTCTTGGCTACACTGAGAAATGTTCTTTGTACAATCGTAGTATATAGTAGTGACCTTTTAAGTACTGCTATATACATATACTTCTACCTAGAGGAGACTGTTCTTAAAGGGATACTGTCATGGGAAAACATGTTTTTTTTTCAAAACCCATCAGTTAAAAGTGCTGCTCCAGTAGATTTCTGATTTGGGGCAGCTGGGAAATTGACAATATGTCTAGCCCCATATCAGATTTCAAAATTAAATATAAAAAAAATCTGTTTGCTCTTTTGAGAAATGGATTCCAATGCTGAATTCTGCTGGAGCGGCACTATTAACTGATGCGTTTTGAAAAAAAAACATTTTTTCCCATGACGGCATCCCTTTAAATAAGAACTTCCATGATTCTGACAGTGTCAGCTGAAGAATATGGTTCCATATGCACCAGTGCAATGTCCTTACATGCAATAGCTGGACAGATACCACTCTTTTTTTCCAGTTGGATACACATGGGCCAACTTTGTTATGTATTTAGATCCCAGTGACCCAATTTCCAAACAGAATTTGCTTGCAATTTTGCAGATTCCTTTCAGAAATTCTGTCAAATCCAGTTGCTGATATGTGTATCAATTGGGGGCAGGGCAAATCTATCATTTTTATATTTTGCAAATACTGAATCCTCTGCAAAAGGTTTTGGAAAATCCTGAACTGCGCTGAGCAATATGTTGGTGCTCTAAAAATGCATGTTATTATACTCATTTGTTTAAAGGAGAAAAAAAAATGTAATAACCACTTACCTGACATGCCAGGCCTGTTTCTTGAAAACTGCACCAGCCCAGGGTACTTTGGGAATAGTGCTTCATCCCAATGGTGACATGGGGCTTCTGCAGCCCGAGGTTTCCATCAAGAGATTATAATCACTGAGGGGTACCTAATATATGTGTTCCCCCCCCCCCCCATTATAATGCCTTTGCTGCTCCTTTAAAGTCACACAACTTTTAAATGCTTTGGCCGAGTCCCGTGCCCAGATATGTTAGAATCCAAAATGGACTATCAATCATTTCAGTTAAAAGGGTCATTCATGTTTAAAACAACTTTGAGTATGTTATAACATGTCATGTTCTTAGCAAATATTCAATTGGTCTTGAGTTTTTATTTTATTCTTGAATAATGAGATCGTAAAAAAAATGAAGTCTATTTGTCAACGTTTTGGTCCATTCTGGAACTTTCTCAAGGAATGTCATGTCTTGAGAAAGGTCCAGACTGGGCCGAAACGTTGACAAATAAACTTTATTTGTTTGATCTCATTATGAAGTCCTGGAGTTCTTCATTCCTTGGAATATATATATATATATATATATATATATATCACATAACAGAGAACAGCACTCCAACTTATCTGTCGACCCAGGTGCAAGGTAAGGGGATCCGTATAATGCAATAAAAGACCAGCAACACTGGGATTTGTGTGAAGAAAATTATAATAATAATAATAATAATTTTCTTCACACAAATCCCAGTGTTGCTGGTCTTTTATTGCATTATATATATATATATATATATATATATGTACAAAAATATACTTACTATTCCACATATAAACAAAAAACAATGGCATGTCCATAGTTATATAGCAGTAGAAAATGGTGTGAATAAGAGGGTGGTGGGGTGGGTTGGTGACTGGCAGTCACTGACTGCCCCTCTACTATACTGCCAGAGTCAAGTCGAGTTCAAGAGATCCAGTTGCAAGAAGACTTCATTGGGATATTTCAACACTCCCAAAACCTTGCTCAGGATTTAGCTCCAACAGTTCCTATGTGAAATTCAGCAATTTCCTTTAAATCTAGGCTCTCATGGTATGTGCCAGAGCTCACAAAATAATACCACTGAGAAAGAATCATAGGCATGTAGTAAGGCAGATTGCAATTAATGAGGAGGCTGTGGGGCTGTAACACAGAAGCGCAGAAACCTGATTAAACGCGGGACAAACAGCATGCCTGAAATTTAGAGATGGCTGAGATCATTTATATGAAAACACTGGGAACCAATTCCCTAGTCACAACTTCCCTGCACCTGTTGCTCAGATCAGATAAACCAGCAAAAGTTATTGTATGCAGATCCAGTTTCAGGCCCGGGGAAATTGACAGTTTTAAAAAGAAAATTTAAAGAAATCCTTTTCAACAAAATATATTTGTAGGAGGGAGCTAAAAACATGTAGTCATTTTTAGATTTTATTTAGTTTTATGGAGAAATTATGTCTCTTCACAAAGTTGTTAGAAAATCTTTGTGTTTTGGATCTTTTGCAATAGAAATAAAATTAGCTGTTATTGCTTCTGCTGGAGGAAATCTTTAGGTATCTACTACACATTTACTTGCAGTTAGGGGCACTTAGACGTTTTCTAGATGCTTTTGAGCTATATCTCCTATTATACCACCCACAACCAAAAGCTCTACATCAATACGTATGAGGGTTGTTGGAAGTTCAATAATTAGTTTAAATAAACGTATGTGTTTATGGAGAACTGTGCATAGAGTGCCGTTGCCTCATTTGCTAACAACAGCCATTGTGAAACGTGAAAAAAAAATTGACTTTATACCCAAAATTTATTGCATTTTCTCAGAATTCCAGCATCTTTTGGTGTAGTACAACATGTCCCCTCCAAAATTCCAAAATAAATGCAGCAGTGCATGTGGTTGTGGCTACCACAACTGCACCTAACACATCAAAAGTAACTTTTGCATGCTTGGGGCAACAAAGTGCAAATTAAATTTTTTTGGGGGATTGTGTCATTTCTGGTGCTTGTCCTTAAAATTAAATTTGTGAGTGATTCATTTGGCTCAAGGCTGTTGCACCTACTGACGCAAGTCACTGTGGGAATTGCTACGTGGATGCCAGGAGCTCCAAAAGGCGTCACTAAGTGCACAATTCAGCAGAAGAGGTAGGAAAAGTGTAATGCACAAATATATGGAAGTGCAAAGAACATTTTAGGAAACCAGTATTTTTAAAGAATGGAACCTGTAAGTGCAACATTTCTGTCCATTTTATTGCATTGATAATAGAGTTCTTATGTATTAATACTGCTGCAAAATTACACGCTGCTGTAAATCATGGACAGCACTGGGGGGGGGGCTCATGCGCTTGTGTTATTGGTGATTTTTCTTCTGCAAATACAGGGTTTTCTTGCACCTCAACCACAATAGTCAGTGATATCGCTTAGGTGATTTATATGCAACAGCCACTGTAAGGCACAAATCTTTTCTATGTGGTGTTTAGGGCATTCAGATTGGTGGTTTGTTAAAGCCCTCCACCCAAAAACTGTTTTTTTGTTTTGGCATAATGAAGGAAATGATCACAACTTCCCCATGCACATTCATTAACAGTTTTCAGTGGTTTTAAAATTGTTTGTGTCATTAGTATTAAAGGAAATGTTTGTCTATAGATTTCTCTTCTGTAGGCCTGACTTAGAATAGTCAAAACACAATGTAAAAGGAGTCAGATCTACTCCTGGTCTGTCAATCAGCTGCCTTGCAACCATTGTTTCAGGAGTCACAGCCAGGAGTGCAGGAAATAAAAACTGACAGATACGGCTTTCAATGGCAGTTACAGTTACAAATATCCATGGAAAATGGATTCTTGTTGGAGCTTTACAATGAGATTTACAAATATAAATAATAGACTGATACATGTGTGGTTAGGAAGCCAGTGAGTTGATATCCACACAGAAACCTAGATTATTAAATGACTACAAATGTAGCCTAAATATCTGAAAATATCTAAAAATTGATGCTGACTTTGAATGGTTTAAAATGGTCACACTTTAATAACATCAACAATGGTTTATATTGCAGAGAGAGAGACAGACAAACTCCCTCCCTCTGTGTTGCCCACCCCAATATTTACCCACTCCCACACTCCTCCCATGTATATAGATGGGTTGCTGCAGTGTTACTGGATCACTAGTAGAAGAGTGAAGAGAGAGCAGATGTGCATAGCTATAGGATTATGTTCAGTTGAGGCTGGGCTGTCACACTAAGGGAATCCGGTGGCCCTGTGACTGGGCACTAATAGGACGCTAGAGTCATGTCCACAGGATCTGTGAGTGACTCTGAGGACCTGCTGGAGCTAAGGGTGCTACAGCCACCATATCCCAAAGCTAAGCGAGTGGGGACTACTGAGCTGCTAATGCTGGACCACTCTGCAGATAACTCAGAGGACGAAGGAATCACCGAGAATTCCAAAGGAAGGACAAAGAGAATATCCAGGGGCTCCCAGAATCCAGACAAGAAGCATTCTTCCCACTCCTCCAAAGACTGCAAGCACTCCCAAAGAAATGCAGCCAATGCCAGGGAGAGAGCCCGCATGCGGGTGCTAAGCAAAGCCTTCTCAAGGCTAAAGACCAGCCTGCCCTGGGTTCCCCCTGACACCAAACTCTCCAAGCTGGACACACTCAGACTTGCCTCCAGCTACATAGCACATCTCCGGCAGCTGCTGCAGGAGGACAGATATGAGAATAGCTATGTGCATCCAATCAACCTGGTAAGAATGAAGCTGCCATACAGCCAGCACCAGTCGGCTTCCAGGGCTGCCTCATGGTAATGGACAATGCTGCCTTTATATGCACGATAACAGTATAAAAGCTTGACTTAGTACTATTCAATTTCATGTGCTTTAGACCAGCTGGTTTGCAAGTGTTGCAGCAGTAGAGTATATTGTCAGTTGCTCCTTGGGGAGGGGTTGCACTCTGTTAGACTTGTTGTGATGATGAATATCTCAATGCTTGAGTTATAGAAATCATAAGTACATCAAGATAAGTCTAATTTGTGGTCCTCCAGCTGCCTGGGTATGTTGCTGGGAGTTGTGAATCAACAACCAGGGTTTTTTTTTCTTTTGTATAAGCAGCAGTAATGTCCAAAAGATGGGTCCCAAGCTGTTCATGAACAACAACTCTCAGTATCCACCTCCAGCAGGTAAATATGAGTGTCAGGTTGGGCATTATTAACATTTCTGCTAAAAAAAAGCAAGATCAATTGAAGTTTCCCTTTAACTAGTAAAAATTATCATTACTAACCTTCTGTCCACCTGTAACCAGAGGCTTTATACTTAGCTGCAAATTGCTGGTAGATATAGTAGATTTCTTTATACTGAATATTCATGTGCCCCATGGCATTGCTACTCACAACCAATTCAGAAAAAAAGAACTTACATAGACATGAAAAAACACAAGGGTAGCGAATGAACATTATTCTATTTCACTTACTGTATAAAGCTTTCTGAATGACAGGGTAAGTGCCATATTACGTGTCTCAGATGTTTCTGGATCATTGTGGGTAATGTAATAAAGGTTGCCAAGCTTGCACCAGGTCTAGTCACCTATAGCAGCCAATCAGATGCAAACAGGTGTCCAACAAGTGCTGATTGGTTGCTATGAATTAAGGGACCTGGTTTGAAATGTTTGACTTTTATAAAATTATCACTGTTTGTATTGATTGGAAACAGCTTTTGCAATTCAGTTTTAATGCAGGAATTATTACAATATTGTTTTTAAAAACAGATTTTTTTTTTGAAAGTTATATTTTCCATTCAAGATTTTCGGACCTCCTGCTTTTTTATTTATAGTTATTAAATTCAGAAAATATAGTTTGGGCATATTACAGATTCCGATGTCAAAAGACTTTCAGAAATATTTGTTGCATTAAACTGAATATTTTAAATACACTGAGATACATTTATTATTTTCCCAAAAGCCAAAGAATTGCGTGTGTGACATTTTCAAGACTTACACTGGATTGTCAAATTCTTCCTTTTAGACTTGGCCGTTTGTGGCTTCGGGAAGACCAGACAGTGATTCAGAAGAAGCTATGGCTGCCCTTAGATTGTCTGGGACCACTGCCTAGGCCTTAGAACATCACCTTTCTACCTGCCGGTGGAACAACATCTTTTCATACAAAGACACTAAAAACCTGCTACTGATGGAGAAACATAGAAACGACAGATTAAAGACCAAAATGTTATAGGGCTGCTCTTTCTTTCCATTACAAAACAAAAAAAGTGCACTTAAAAGTAGAAAAAAATGCAAATGTATTTTTCTGCTGATTTAGTGGTGAATGTTTGCACAAGAATCAATGAAATCTAAATGGCGAAAAAGGAAGCAAAAACTGTTTCCTTTTGCTCCAGATACTGAACCCATTGTTATTCTTGCCACACCAGTATTACAAAACCAAAAACTGATAATATGGTATGTTTTACAGGCTTTTCAATGAATCTGCATTGCTTTTTCTTCATTTTTCAGATTTGCTATCTTTTTTATGGACATCAATATAATGTAAGAATTCAGCCCTTTGCTATGGTAACCCACCATGTGTATATTGTGAATAAGATGTATAATCTGTATTATAAAATCAAACAGTTGCCAGAGACCTCTTATATATTTTTCTAGTAGGGGAAGTATAATGTACTTCTGGTTAGAAGGTAAATTGCCTTGTGTTTGCTGATTCCACTTTATTTAGAGTTGATATTTTATTTTTCTATGGACCTCATTAAAGAGAAAATGTTGTATTTTTTTCTTCTTCTTTCCTGTTATACAGAAACTGCTAATATACACTGACAAGGGTCCCCGCTAGTGTAAACAGAAATCCCATGCTAATCACAAAGCTTTTCCACAAAACACACATGCACAAAGAATCCCACAGGAAGAAAGGGAAATAAAAATATTTGTGAGAAGCCAGATATGATTAGTGCTAAACCAAAATACAGTAAAAGTTAGTTGGTGTGTGGTAATGATGTAATAGCAGATTCTTTGCAAGGGGACGAGGATGTTTTTCTAAGGATAAATAAACTCTGCCACTTACCCAAACTTAATTGGCTTCCACTGATAACACAATCAAAGGAGCCTTCTACAAATCAGCAGGTTTTTCCTTTTCCTTTTTTTACAGATATCATTCTGCAAACAGATACCTGCATGGTGATTCCCTTGATAATAACAATATATGAAAGAAAAATATTTACCATTTATAATAAAGGCGCAGATCAGGGATGGTTAATCGTGCACACTGCAGCTGTAGCAAAACAAAAACACCTAGAGAATTCAGTTGCAGTTGAGCAAAATAATCCAAAATTGGTAAGTATGATGAAACTCTTGTTCCTTCTACAAGTACAGGTATTGGACCTGTTATCCAGAATGCTTGGAACCTGGGGTTTTTGGATAATGGGTCTTTCCCTAATTTGGATCTTCATAACTTAAGTCTGCAAAAAAATCATGTAAACGTTAAATAAATCCAGTAGTTTTGCTTCCAATAAGGATCAATACTGTCTTAGTTTGGATCAAGTACAAAGTACTGTTTTATTATTACAGAGAAAAAGGAAATCACGTTTAAAATTGGATTTGCTAAATCCACATCCAGTCTTTGGAAAGAGAATATATGGGTAATTTGAACAACAAAGCAGGGTGCACCATGCATAAATTCAGGTACAAGCCATGCATTTTGCAATTAGCACCATATCTTGTTACAAGCAGCAATAGGTGCAGAATCCCAGACAGGCACTATGTGGGTTCTGGCAAATGCCTGAGGGGCTGCTGTAAGTTGTCACTATTTATTGGGTTGGTGGGGGCTGTTTTGGCCTCTGTATACTTCGAATGCCAGGTCCTATTGTGAACCCCAGTCCAGAAGGTGTAGTTCTTTAAGTTTGGGGATTGATTGAAAGGACCTGCACCTTCATGATAAATAAGCACTGCAAATGCCCTTAACTTTTTATTTTCCCCCTCGCAGCAGATTCAGGTGTTGGAGTACACGGCAACCATCTTCTTTGGTAATCTTTGTATATTGAATGGCTTTTTGGTGTATGCGCAGTTGGAGCTAATTCCCGGCTCTGAACAAATGCACGTGCGCCAAAACTCACAGGAATCGCGGAAGAACAAAAAGAGGACATGACGATTACCGAAGAAGAAGAAGATGGCTGCCGTGAACTCCGAGGCCTGAATCTGCTGCGAGGGGTGAGTTTTTGAGTGATTTTACTTTTTGTTCAGTAGCTTTTCAGTCTGCAGTTTCAGCAAGCTGGATGCTAGGTTCCTAATTACTCTAGCAACCATGCAATGATTTAAAAAAGAGACTGAAATATGAATAGGAGAGGCCTGAATAGAAAGTAATGAGTGATACAAAGTAATAATAACGATACATTTGCAGCCTTACAGAGCATTTGTTTTTAGATGGGGTCAGCGACTATTTGAAAACTGGAAAGAGTCAGAAAAAAGCAAATACTTAAAAAACTATAACAAATAATAAATGAAGACTGAAAAGTTGCACAGAAATAGCCATTATATAACATCCTAAAAGCATTGTGTTCTTTATCTCACCAGCCTGTATATAGAAATCTTTCATATCCCTCCCTGTTAACAGATTCGGACTGCTCCCCCTCCCATGTGCAGTGGTGTCCTGCCCTGTGCCTGGCCGGCAGCTACGTCAGAGCTGCAATATGTGAGGATGGGAGGCAAGGGGGGGTGGAGGGGAGGGGAGGGAAGGCGAGGCGTGTGGGGGCCGGAGGAGGGCCCGGGACGGTGGGTCTCCCGGTCCGACCCTACCTGTTAATGTCATACCACTGTACTGTAAAGTTACAGAAATGCTCTTCAGACATTACCACTAGGAGTCTGCTTCATCCAACGCTTCATGTATGCATCTCACAGGGCATCCATCCAGAATATTGCTGCTCATCTTCCACAGTCTTCTATTTACAGAGCTGCATATATGTCTGGAATTCACCATGTTTTCCATTGGCCTCCTTGTTAGTTCACTGAGAGCAGGTTCTCTTTAGGTTCTCAGGAGCTCCCAAATGGTAAATGTGGACTAGTGATGTGTGGTTCGGCTCGACACCTGCAGGTGGGTTCGGACCGATATCCACACAACTTCTGTGCACCACCGGTGCGGGCTGGACTTTTCCTTGCACCCATCGTGCCTTTCCATTTTAACAGGGTTGCCAGGTTAATATTTCAAAACCAGCCAAAGGAGATCAAAGAACTAGACTAAAATTAGCCCAATTTGTACACTGAAAAAATAGCATTAGTGCATAAAGTAAAACAATAAAGTTATTAAATCAATTAAGTGTCTGGAATTTTTTATTAATTTTTCTACATTAAAGAGGACATTTTCCCAATTTCTCTGTAAGCTGAGGCATATTTCTATATTTATTTACATACCAACAGGGGCATAACTACTGGGGGAGCAGGGGGTGCAATTGGGCCAGGACCCAAACCCCAGAGGGCCCCCCGCCATATTGCGCCCGCTGCAGCCACCCGGAGTCGGCTGCAGCGCCATAGAAAATATGCACAGACGAGGGTGGTGTTGTGTTTGGTAGCCGAGGATAAGGAGAGTATAACAGTGCTTTATTAGCAGGTCATGCAGCCATTACATAACAGCATTAAGACTTACTTTCACTTTCAAGTTGTACAGAAAGTCCTATGTATGCACAGTGCCACCTGCAGGCCATTTGTATAAACACCACAGGTGGGTATGCGGCTGCACGGCCCGCACCAGGGGCCGCCCCACCTAGTTCCGTTACTGCATACCAAACTCGGTATCCACAGAGGTGCTGACCTGCTCACTGCTCCCCAGCAGCAGGCTTGCACACTTAATGTGCATTTAACAATGGAAGGTTTTAAAAGTCCAGATCCGTACATTGGCAGGTTTGGACACTTAAGACCCGACACTTATTTGTAAAATTAGCCCAGTTTACCTAGAAACCACCAACCTGGCCTTTTAAAGATGTGCAAATGCATATCCGCCCCTTCTGTGACGGCACAGGAAGCAGTTGGGGTAGCGGGCCTATACACCGGGACACTCAGCTGGTTAGGGCCAGTGCCGTTAGAAAATGGGTGGGTCGGGTGTGGGTCAGTGCTTTGCAGAACCGCATACACTGTAACTAGGGATGTACCGAATTCAGGATTCAGTTCAGGATTTGGACTGGATTTAGCCTCTGTCAGCAGGATTTGGATTCAGCCGAATCCTTGTGTATGGCCATAGCAAATCGGAATCCTAATTTGCATATGTAAATTATGTGTGGGAAGGGAAATCACAAAACACACAAAACAAGGAAGTAAAAAAACATTGTCCCCACCTTTTCCTTTCCCGTTCCTAATTTGCATATGCAAATTAAATATCCAAACCTACTAATTTGCATATGCAAAATAGGATTCGGATTGCGTTCAGTATTCGGCCAAATTGTTCACAAAGAATTTAGGGATTTGGCCGAATCCCAAAAAATTGATTTGTTGCATCCCTACACATAACTAATGTGGACCTTTAGATTTAAAGATCATTTTGCTCTATGCATAACCAAACTACCTTATGTTTCTGAATGTTGTCTTTCAATATGTTTATTAGTTTCACAAACAAGTATGAGCAAATACAATACAAGTGTAAAAATTTCATATGACATACGTTACATCGATAGAAGTAAGCAACAAATTACTTCAAAATTCAAGCATAAATTATACATTTCAAAATTGAAAATAACATAAAAATAAAACTCAGAGCACAAAAATGTAATGTATAGAAAAGAAACACTACCAATCCTTAAATGAGAATGAAAAGTGATTAATCCAGGTATAGTTTTAAAGTTTCTGAATGTTAAAGACCTAGCAGATAAAAGCCAACGCATACTGTACATTTTTACACATGATACATAGTCAGTTTTGTTCTGTACTACTTATTGCATGTCCACTTTACCTCTGTAGAAAGAAAATTGCCCTTTTTTCTGATAAAATCTAAACAAGCTTTGCTTTGAGTTTATAGTCTTGAACAGTGATCACCTACCCCTTGGATGTGGCTCTCCATGGATTCAAAGCAGGTGCTTATTTTTGAATTCCAGGCTTGGAGGTGAGTTTTGGTTGCATAAAAACCCAGTGTACTGCCAAACAAAGTCTCCTGTAGGCTGTCAGTCCACATAGGGTACCAAATAACCAATCACAGCACTTATTTGACTTTTTTAATGCTTGTGTTGCTGCCCAACTGTTTTTACATTTAATTGTGGCTCACAGGTAAAAAAAGGTTGGGGACCCCTCATCTAGCCATGAAAAACGATTTTTTTTTTCAATAAATGAAACAAACAGGAATGCAGTTACAGTATTTCAGGTAAAATGCCACTATTCTGACATATCACTTATTCTATTCAATAGCAAAATGCAAATATAAAAAAGCAACCAAAAAGAAAAATTCTTCATAGAGCATAAAACCCTGGTTTCCCTGCAAGTCATGCAGCTGTGAGTCAAGAGGCCCACCTAGTGGAAAATGCAAAATAAACACATCAAAACTCAGAATATATGTATATAAATGGCCAGTTGTAAAAAACGGGAAAAAACTGATTTAATCCTCTATTAAAGGGATGGGTCACCTTCAATATTTTTATAGTTTTTTAATTATTTGCTAATCTGGGCAATCCAGACCACAGATAAAATGTCCCGCTATTGGTATGAGCATGGGTTACATTGGACTCTCTCTTCAGGATCCCAGGCCTTCGCCCTTCGCTAAGTGGAAGCATTTGCTCTAAGGTGTAGTGCAACCACAACACCCAAACACTGTGAATGCAACTTACAGAAATGATGGGCACCAGGAGGTTCTTGGTGCAAACTGAAACAAACTTTTATTATGTCAGAGACAAATATCCTTAGGTTTACTCACGCAGGAGTTGAGAGTATAGCAGGAGCACAGATGTCACACAGACATGTACAGCACTTCAGAGTAGTTGCACTTGCCAGAAACCTTGATAGTCCTCCATTTCCTCCAGGAAGTCCCAGGACAGCAGTCTCTACCCTTACAGTCCCTCCTCACTGAGGTCCCAGCACTCAGGTATTTCAGAACTTGTGGAAGAACTACTTCCTTCTATCAATCCTTGGTGGAGCTACAACTGCTCATGCTGCTACAACTTTCTGTCTCACTCTTCCTAGAGAGTCTATCACCAAACTCCCCTAGGCTAGCTATACCTCATTCACGGGGTTGCCTGGTCCACCTGGTCAATAACTACATTCATTACCACAAAATAGATGTATAAGCTTCTGCCTAGTAACTAACAGGGTGGGGTTTTAAAGCTATAAGAATCTGTTATCGCTATAGATCCCTACATTACTCTTTCCAGCTTTCAAATGGGGATCAGTGACCCACATTTAAAGAACAAATGCTCTGTATTGCTATTGTTACTTTTTATTACTTATCTTTCTATTCAGGTCACTCCTATTCATATACCAGCCTCTTTTTCAAATCAATGCATGATTGCTAGGGTAATTTGGACACTAGTAACAGATTGCTGAAACTGCAAACTGGAGAACTGCTGAATAAAAAGCCAAATAAAAAAACGCAAATTTACAAGCAGCAGCCCTGGTGGAGCCCGGGCCCCCCCAGTCCGATGCTGCTTGTGCTTTGCACATTGCTTTTAATTGTGTGCAAGTCACCAAAGTAGGTGGTACACTGGTGCTGAGAGAAGGTTGTAAGGCATGTGTATAGGCAAAAGTTCCTTTTTAATTATGAATAAGCACATGCAAATTAGCTCCTGATTTTGTGCTTTCCTCTTGAGCTTACATCTGTAAATGAATGAGCTTTATGGGGCAAACCATTTGACCCTGCTGGGTGGTTGCTGTAAGTTACTCAATATATTACACATTTGATACTGTTAATTAAATAACCTCCTAAGTGTTCCTTGCCCCAACCTCAGTTTCACGTATGATTTTTTCTGTAATGGGAGGCCGAAAATGCACTGCATATTTTAGATGGTGGCATTGCCATTTACTGCAGTATCATGTATCCATAATTCATGCTCAATAAGGAATTACATTTATGACTTAAAGGTAATAAGTAGCCAGAATAGTTACAATTAAGTAACATTTTTAGATTCAATTAGTGTCAGCGGGACACCACCACAGGCATAATCCTATAAAAGAATGCACTGGGATTTCTGTATATAGTCCTTTAGCCAATCCTCTGCTAAAAATGAAATCCCTAATACAGTGAGGGACCTTAAATTATACAGTTCATACATGCTTGTTAACCCTGTTAACTTGGCATTGTCTAGGGGTAGTCCCTCTCTATCTCTGGCCAAATTAATACCACTGTCCAAACCTGTCACTTGTCCATATGTAATGTTAACAAAATCTGGCCTTTTCTTTGACAAGCAACAGCTAAGACGCATATGCATGCGCTCTTTCTATCCCAACTAGACTACTGTAACCTGCTACTTGTTGGCCTCCAAGACTCCCATCTCTCTCCACTACAGCCTGTACAAAATTTTGCTGCCAGAACTATTCCAATTTCATCCAAGAAAGTACATGCCCCTCCCCTGATGAAGTCCTATCATGGTTTCCAATAAAACAAAGAATAACTAACAAACTCCACCTCGTCGCCTTTAAAGGGCAAGGAAAAGCAAAGAAATAAAAAATTTTCGAGCACTTAATGGAGAACAGTAACCAAACTGAAACCCGTCTGTAGGTTATCCTTCCACTTTGTTTTTCTTATTGTACAGACCCTGTTGGTTATATCTATTTGCTCTGGAGACATGTGACACAGTTGGTACATCAAGAGAAGAATTGTGTATTTCAGTTTTTGTTTATTCCTTTCAACCTTCTGCAATGTCCACTTTCCTACTCACTATATATTCAAAAGGTAGTTCACCTTTAAGTTAACTTTTAGTATGTTATAGAATGACCAATTCTTTTATTTTGTCTAGTGTTTTAATTATTTGCTTTCTTCTTCTTATGGTTTTCGGCTTTCAAATGTTAAAAAAATTATGCTATTTTTACTTTTCATGAATTATATTTCTATTCAGGCTCTCTTCTTATTCAAACCAATGCATGGTCACTAGGGTAATTCTGAATAAGAAGCTATATAAATCAAAAACCAAATAATACAAAATTAAGACCAATTACAGTTGTCTCAGAATATCACTCTCTACATCATACTAAAAGTAAATTTTAAGGTGAACAACCCCTTTAGCAAAACCAGCATATCTTTTAATCATGTTTTGTCCTTCATAAATATATACATGAAATGTTACTTATATTATTATTTTGTGTAGAATAAAATAAACACAAGTTACATTTTTACTGGAGTTCTATAAATGGGGCATGAAAGCAAATGACAGGTAAAAGAGAATTTGGGTTTGAACCCTAGAGGGCAATAGAACATAAGAAAGAGAAATATTATGGTTATTTTAACACATTCATGAGAGCAACCCTATATTTTAAATAACTTCCAGAACCGTATAATGCGGAATATTAGCTGCAATATGTACTTTTGTGGTTGACATCTAGGGCACCTTAACCTGTGGCAAATACTCTATGTGCATGAATTAATGTATTTATCTTATAACTGTAAATTAGCATGAAGCAAATGAATTAGCTTGTGGGTATAGAAACTGTAATACTGTGAACTATATATATATATATATATATATATATATATATATATACATATACCGTATACGGTCATAATGGAAAAAACAATATAACATTTTCAGCTGTGAATTTCCAGTAAGGGTCTATTTTGTTTTCCAACTTGATGAGCTTAAAAGTTATTCACTAAGACTTTTTTCATAAACACTTTCAGCGCTTGTGATAAGCCTCCCGTAGAAAGTGGCAGCTCTGGATCACAGCACCCTTGCTAAAGAGAGAGAAATAAGGAAATGAGAAAAACACAGCACTACCAGACAGCAGGGTAAAATCACTTTTGGAGGCATTGACATTTTTATGTCAATAAAAATGTATGTACATATGAATAACAGTCACAAATGCTATTTTCATGAAATACCTGCACACTCTTAATGGTGCCAGTCAAATTTTCTCTGCTTTGGGTAAGGGATTGCAGGTTTACCCTACAAGTCCCATAAAGAGTAAGTACAAAGCTCTCCTTCCCTGTCCTTCTTTTTAGCCTCAGATCACTCAAGGGCAACTCCTAGCAATGTCCCAGGTTTTCCAATCCCCAATCTTGCTGATTGTTCTTTCTGCAGGGAGCCACATAAGCAGTGACCTTGGCTTGAGTTCCTATTTACAACAGCTTCTAAACTGCCAGCTGTTAACCAGCAGCTTCTAAGGCTATACTGTATGTAAAAGTAACTGAATGCTTCGAGACCGAGACCTTTATCCATTTGATCTTCAATCATTTTGGAATAAAGCCCCTCCAGAAATGGCAGACCAACCCTAATTTAATTTTCAGTTAAAGTTCTTTATTGTTTTCTGTTTTTCATCTGGGAAAAAAAATGTAACCCCCATATGTAACACATGCAGAAGGTGTAAAGGTGCAGTAAACCATGACAACCAATAAGATGTTTGCTTTTAAAACTGGAAATGCACTGGAAATGATTGGTTCCATATGTAACTCACCTTTTGCAAAATTTGCACCTTTTATTACATTATACCAAAAGGCTCTAGCAATTATTCCCTTAGAGCACATGTGAGATCCAACGAGATATGATTTTTATTTAGTTTTAAATCTTTATCAAGGATTTTCTCTGCTCTTTATCGGATCTATCTATCTATCTATCAACTCCTTGTATGGGATTCTGTAATAATAGTTGACAACTTACAGAGAAATGTTGAGGTTAAGTCTAAGGCAACTGGACTTTCTGGGTTTTCATGAAAACTTTCACCACCCATCCAAGCAGTTTCTGTAGTTCTACTGAGCGGTAGGGAATTCCTTGCGATT
The DNA here is from genome assembly GCA_024363595.1 of Xenopus borealis. NCBI lineage: Eukaryota > Metazoa > Chordata > Amphibia > Anura > Pipidae > Xenopus > Xenopus borealis. Next base: position 123,958,311 of record CM044441.1, on the reverse strand, counting down.
TTTATACCACAGTCACAGACATCCAATCACAATGGTTCCATTGAACTTATACAGTTGTTACCTGACAATCACAGAGGTGTGATCCAGTCATAATGATCCCATGATTCTTAATGAGGCAGGTGTTTATATTTTCAAACCAGATATACAGGCAGCTCTTTATGGGGTGAATGCAGGTCTCTGCACTCCAAAACATACCTGTTGCAATTATTCTACTGTACCTCCTGTGCAGGAGACTGGTGTTATGTTTTGGTAGCCGAGGATGGGTACATACTTGGAAGGGATCTCTTTGCTGCATTAAACCAATTAATGAATGGTTGCATTACTACAGTAGTAGTACCGGCTACACAGCCAGTGTCCGAAATTCCATCCTTATCACCAATTTTGTTATGTTTTGGCAGCAGAGTATGGTTATGGAGCCACCGTCATCTACACTTCACCAGGACATAGTTCAGGAAGATGTGTCTGATTCTTTAAAGAGAGTCTCAATTCATAAAAGTGGAACCTGGAACAAATTTTTAGAACCAAACCATAAATATATACTGGAAAGGCTAACAATTCCAATATTTTTTTATTCCAGCTTTCCAGCTCTTTGGAATTCAGTACACTACAATGTGAAATAGATAAAGGGAAAATCAAGCATGCCTCTCTCAACCTGGCATTAAGACCATGGGGTACGGGTTACTACTGATATGTTTGACTTGCAAGTTCTCCTATGTAAGTGAGATCAAACTATGAACAGGCCTCCTCAGTATAATGTGCTATTTATTTTTTTGCCTTCATAATATGCTCTTGGTTAAATGGTCGGTAAAAAAGTTCTTACTTATAACACTACTTATCAAAGGTTGGATTTTAGTGGTTTTGAGATTTTTGAAACCACAACTAAACACAAACTCTAAGGGGCAGATTTACTAAGGGGCACATTTACTAAGGGTCGAAGTGAATATTCAAAAAAAATTCAAATTTAAAAAAGTAATTTTGGGCTAGTTCGACTATCGAATAGGCCAAAATTCGATTCAAACATAAAAAATTAAGTACTGGCCCTTTAAAATCCTTTGACTTTGCCACTTTGCCACCTTAAAGTTGCCGAATTGCCATTTTAGCCTATGGGAGACCTCTTAGAACCTGTCCTGAATTTTTTTTAAAGTTCTAGGAATTCTAAGGATTTTGCACAAAATCCTTTGATTCGAACGATGTGATTGAACGATTCTGAATGATTTTTATTTGATCGAAAAATAGGTCCATTTTGATCAAAATAGCCCTTTAAAAAAATTTGATGGTCGAATTAAGAAGTTTTTTCACTTTGAAATTCGACCCTTAGTAACTCTGCCCCTGAAGGTTGAATTTCGAATTGAAAAAAATTAAGAATTGGACCATCAAATTTTTTGGGGGGCCGTTTTCAATTGAAATATTTTGATCGAATAGGTAAATTTTTTTAATGAATTTGAGTTGTTTGAATAGTTCGATCGCATTGTTCAAATTGAACAATTAGAACGATTTTCCCCCAAAAAAATTGATTTTCCACGTCAGGACAGGTTCTAGGAAGTCCCCCATATGCTAAAATGGCAATTCGGCAGCTTTAAGCTGGGGAATAGTCAAATTTGAATAATTTTTAAAGGGCCAGTACTTTGAAATTCGAACATTTGCATTTTTTCAATTCAAATAGAATTTTGGGCTGTTTGAAAGTCAAAGTAGCCCAAAATTACTTTGAAATTAAAATTTTATTCGAATTTTCACTTTGACATTGATAAATCTGCCCCTAAAACTACAAATGTCATGACATTTATTAAAACTAGCCTTATAAAAAAGTATGCACAGAATATAATATGCTAAAAACACGAATACCTCCAAAATCTCTAAATGTTTAAGTTTTTCAGACAATTCCTAAAGGGGAAAAATGTGAAAATGTGAAAACTTCTAAAAGTCCAAATTGATTTAAAATGGTCCTATAGGATCAGCACATCTCCCATTGAGTTCTATAGGACCTTGACAACTTTTACCTGGCAAATTTTTGTATTAGTGGTTTTCATGGTTTTTACACTTAAATCTTGAATTTTAGAACTTTATTAAAAAAATTTTTTTTTTGAGATTTGTGGAAAAAAATCTAAATTGTTGGTAAATTGGACTCAAGTAAAGGAGGTCATCCATATTAACACCACATTAACACTAGTAACTTACAGCAACCAATCAGATATTTGCCACTCGTGGGTAGATATTCACACTTGAATGTTATCTGCTCAAATGTGATCTGACTATTGGCATTGGGAAGAGATGGAAGGGGAACTTCCTTGTTTTGTCATGAAAGCATTTTTGAAAGATGAGAAATCTTGCCAAATTTATTGCAGTCAATGGCCATTTATCTCCCATCAAATACATAGTAACATAGTAACATAGTAAGTTAGGCTGAAAAAAGACTCGCATCCATCAAGTTCAACCTTTTTTTTTTTTTTTTTAATTTTAACTGCCTAACTGCTAGTTGATCCAGAGGAAGGCAAAAAACCCCATCCTAAGCCTCTCCAATTTGCCTCAGAGGGGGAAAAAATTCCTTCCTGACTCCAAAAAGGCAATCGGACTAGTCCCTGGATCAACTTGTATAATAAGCTATCTTCCATAACCCTGTATTCCCTCACTTGCTAAAAAGCCATCCAACCCCTTCTTAAAGCTATCTAATGTATCAGCCAGTACAACAGTTTCAGGGAGAGAATTCCACATCTTCACAGCTCTCACTGTAAAAAACCCCTTCCGAATATTTAAGCGAAACCTCTTTTCTTCTAAACGGAATGGGTGACCTCGTGTCATCTGGAAAGACCTACTTGTGAATAAAACATTAGAGAGATTATTATATGATCCCCTTATATCTTTATACATAGTTATCATATCACCCCTTAAGCGCCTCTTCTCCAGCGTGAACATCCCCAATTTGGCCAGTCTTTCCTCATAGATAAGATTTTCAATACCTTTTACCAGCTTAGTTGCCCTTCTCTGTACCCTCTCTAATGCAACAATGTCCTGTTTGAGTGAGGGAGACCAAAACTGTACGGCATATTCTAAATGTGGCCTTACAAGTGCTCTATAAAGTGGAAGAATGACCCCCTCCTCCCGTGACTCTATGCCCCTTTTAATGCAGCTGGCCCTTGATGCTGCTGACTGGCATTGCTTGCTACAGCCAAGTTTATCATCTACAAGGACTCCAAGGTCCTTTTCCATAATGGATTTGCCATTGCCTAGTGCAGTCCCATTAAGGGTATAAGTGGCTTGAATATTCTTACATCCCAGGTGCATGACTTTACATTTATCAATATTGAATCTCATTTGCCACTTATCTGCCCAGATTGCCAGTTTGTCAAGATCCTGTTGCAAGGATGCCACATCCTGGATGGAATTAATTGGGCTGGATAGTTTTGTGTCATCTGCAAACACTGATACATTACTTACAACACCCTCCCCTAAGTCATTAATGAACAAGTTAAATAAAAGTGGACCCAACACCAAGCCCTGAGGGACCCCACTAAGAACCTTACTCCAAGCAGAGAATTTACCATTAACAACCGCCCTCTGTACCCGATCCTGTAGCCAGTTCCCTATCCATGTGCAAACGACTTCATTAAGCCATACAGACCTTAGTTTAGAAAGCAGTCGTTTGTGGGGCACGGTATCCAACGCTTTGGCAAGATCCAAATATATCACATCTACTGCCCCCCCACTGTCCTACCATCTTACTTACCTGTTCATAAAAAGCAATCAAATTTGTCTGGCATGAACTATCCTTCATAAAGCCATGCTGATTGCTGCTCATAATGCCATTCCCTAGGACAAAATTTTGAATGTGATCCCTTAACAAGCCTTCAAATAATTTGCCCACCACAGATGTCAAATTTACTGGCCTATAATTGCCAGGCTGAGATCGTAATCCCTTTTTAAATATTGGGATGACATCAGCTTTCCTCCAATCCAAATGCATTGGAGTCAATAGGTGTAGGCACCTGCACTCCGTCCTCTGCTCACTCACCATATCAATATGATATGTAAAGCTGTAGAGAATAAAATATTCACTACAATGGACTCAACACACAAACATAATGTTTCACTATAATTTAGTGACACCCAGTGGTATAAATGTAAAGGTCTGTCCTATTATCTTAAATTATATTCACTTGTTTGTTCCAATTGCTGATCACATATTGTAATGATGTCATGTTGACACTCTCTTGGATGGGGCATTGTGGGTATATAAGTTGTTATTTCATCACAAGCACTTTATCCTTGATAAAGGCCCCAATGAGGGCCGAAACGTTGGATGCACAGTGACACGAAAATAAACACTTTTTGATTTATGGAAAACAGAGTGCTGGTCCATTCTCTACAGCTTTATATAGAGTTCTAGGCCAGCTCCTGAATGGTTAATACTTCAGAAATGTTAAAAATGCATATATATATTTGGAAAACAAATATGAAATTGAATGTTTGAGACAACTTTTAAATTGTCATACAGCTTGTATCATATAACAGAATTTGATAAGAACTGTATTAGGCTTTACAAGAGAGTAATACTAAAAATCATTCTGTAATAAAAAAAAAAACTCTTATGACCTCCTTTTTGAAAGAGATTTGGGGTTTTTGTACAGTATGTGAGAGCTGAAATGCTGAGAGTTGATATCGTTTGCTTTCTCCAGCCACAATCTTTCTGCCAGAAATTCAAGCCTCACATCCTCTGAGTAAGGCCAGAGACACCAGCCAATGAAAATAGATAAGGTAAAAAGAAAATAAAACATAGGAAGAAGTATTATAATTTCTGTTTGGAAGCCTTTAGAAATGCCATTATAACTTATTTTTAGCAAAATACTTTTAATAAGTGCCCCACAGTTCTAGCGTAAGAATATTAAGTAGAGCACTTTGGCAACTTTCCATACGTAAATATGGGGAGGGATTCTGCTGTACCTTCTATTGTATATGTAATTACAGGACATTTGGGTTCCCTCAGTTCTGTTCTGTATCCTATTTTTTTAAATTTTCTTCTCTCTCTTTTCTCTGTCTCTACAGTTACCCTCTCATGGTATTTCTTTTCATTGAAGATTCTGTATCTCCCTGTCAACTTCTACTACATTATTTACTCCTCTATCCTCTACTAATTTCCTCAACCCCTTACTTTTTTCTTTTCTCTTCTACTTACCCAATATTTTCATTTCTTTTATTCCATAACCCCCTTTCATTTTTCTATGCTGCTCATCTTCCTTCTATCCTTTCTTCTTTCTTCTATCCTTGTTTCCCATATCTTATTATCTCAAATCACCTCACCAATACCTCCTTCTCCATTTCAGTAGTCTTACCATTTGTCTTCTATTTGTTTTATTCCTACTGTTCCCCCTATATTCTGCTCTCCAATTATACTGTTTTTTCCACAATATCCTCCTCTTTTCCTCATCACATCTTTACCTTGACCCACCAAGGAAACCATAGGAGGGATTATGTTTGAAACTATCACCTTAACTCTCCTGGGGTATATTGTAATAAAATAATAACCTATTTGAAGCTAAGAAAAGAACCGTTCTGGATCCATGGATCTCTTGTTATTGGTATGCTGCTACGGGTTTAGGATCCAGAAAGTTCCGAATTATGAGAAGGCATCTCCAATGGAACTGAATTTTAATCAAATAAATCAAATTTTTAATAATAATAATAATAATAAAACTATCTTGTACATGATCCAAACTAAGACATACTTTATCCTTATATAAGCAAAACCAGCCTTTATTTAGGGGCATATTTATCAAGCCTCGAATTTGAAAAAACTTAAAAATAATTTTTTGATCATACAAGTCAAATTGTATGATATATATATATATATATATATATATATATATATATATATACACACCGTTCATAGTTATTATTATTAAACTTGGCTCATTTGCGTACGGACATAAACTCTGAGATCTACAGCTATTGCAATGTATGCATGCCATTTGAAATAAAAAGCAAAGATCCATTAAATGAAATGAATTAAATGTATACCAGCACATGAAAAAAACAGTATATCTGCTTTGATGGTATTTGGACATGTAAATCTTTTGTCATACTTTGTCAAACTAATGGGCATGCCAGCGTCAGCCATAAATATAAGCACATCTGCTTAATCCATCAGATGTTACTAGTTTCCTATCATGTCCACTCCTTTCATGTTGTTGGTGTTCAAGGAGCTGTTCTAGTAAATGACAACTAAATTTGTTGAGAGTTCCAAGGTCAACAGGACTACATGGCATTGCTTTAGAATGTGATGCTCCTAAGGATCCCGAATATGACATAGACATAATGTAGATTTCTTTCATGGCAATCAAACTTCTGACTCCAGGAGGAGAGGGGATCACTGCTGCTTTTGTTTTCTGTTATTTAATATGACAAAGGTCGGGTTACATGCTATGCAGGCTGACATGAAACTGACACATAAAATCTACAAGACTCCAAAAAAATCTTCTCTCACTATATCTTGATCTCTCCAGTGAAACAAATAGTATAACAAAATGGGTACTGTATTTACTGAGACAATTAAATAAATCTATATTTTGCAGATTATCCAATTGTTTTTAGATTAAATTGCCACGTATTAGCATTTGATGACAAACCTATAGCCACATGTTTTTGTGATTTGATGAGTGACTGTCCCGTTTTTTGAAAAATTCATGATATGGTGTCAATTGGGCATTTTGTTGATGCATATTTTCCAAATGCATTCAAGCCAATGGGTTTTGCTTCTCACTTTGTTTTTGTAAATTTGTGATAGAATTTCATCATGTGTTTTGATTTTCTGGGAAAAATCATGTTTTATGTCCAGCAAAACATTTTGATCATCCATAGAGAAAATTAAAAAATATACTTATTTACATGTATGAGTCTAATATCCAAATATTCTAAGTTCTGAATTATGGGAAGGCAGTTTCCCTGTATGGTTATCTGATGGTCTAGTTGGGCAGCAAGAACCCAAAAGTGTTCCATGCAAGGACACCTGCATCTTCAGTGAACTGGCACACTTGCCTCCTGCATGTGCTCTTCTGGGTTTTGGCACATGGATCCATATGTGTTCATCTTTTCATGACATCATTGTACTTGGCGCTAAATTCAGATTTTTAAAGACACTACATCCTAATTCCTATTGCCCAAAGTTGGTCTATTGGTCCTGGGTACTGTTGTAGTCTTGACCACCGCTGTATCGTTGCCTTAACCAAACTTTGCCTGTTACTATTCTTCCAGACTGATTGGTTTTGATCCCAGTCTGTTTCTTTGACTACACTTTGCTCTAACTCCATTCCTCTTGTCACACGTTAGGGTTCCCTTGTCTGTCTCTCACCTTGGTTCTCTCACTTTAAGACCTGGTAGCATCCAAGTAGCAGAAGACTTCTCCCTAAGCGAAAGGCTTTTGTTACAGGCAGTAGCATGAGGCATGACCAGGGCCGAAATCAGAAATCATGGGGGCCCCGTACAGCAAAATTTTCTGGGCCCCTGGTATCCACCCACCCTAGATCCCGCCCCAAGCTCCACCCCAAATCCCACCCCTGATCCCGTCCACTCTACTCCACAGTAGAAAGTCCACAAAGACAACACTGCTCAAAACGGTAAACCTCCTCATTCACAATTTATAAAAAGCTATTGGTGGACAGGACCCCCTTATAATTTAAAAAAACAAAAAAATTGGTGGCAAGGGTTCCACATAAAAGTAAAAAAAAAAAAAAAAACAGTGGTCAGGGGCACTGAAAAAATGTTTACACTTTTACACAAGTTAAACAAAATCATTGGTGGTCAGGGCCCCCCTACAAGTTAGAAAAAAATCATTGGTGGTCAGGGCCCCCCTACAAGTAAAAAAAAAAATTATTGGTGGTCAGGGCCCCCTACAAGTTAAAAAAAAAATCACTGGTGGTCAGGGCCCCCCTACAAGTTAAAAAAAATAATTGGTGGTCAGGGCCCCCCTATAAAATTACTGGTGGTCAGGGCCCACTATAAGTGAAAAAAAAATAGAACAACATACACAGCAGTGATTTGTCCCTCTCATATTCTGCTTCTTCACAGGATGCTGCCACTAGACAGAGGCGTGCAGCTGCTGCTCAAACTGTCAGAAGGGAGATGTGATACATCACCCACGCAAAGGGACCCCCATAAAAATACGGGGATACTATACTTGTATGTCATCTTATGTAATATATATAATCAAATGCCCCTGTGGCCTATTATATGTTGGCCAGACGAGCCGCATGGTGAGAGAACGGATCAGGGAGCATAAATCTGCTATCAGAACCAAAAAGACAGATCAAGCAGTAGCTGCACATTTTGTGGAAAAGGGCCATGGGATACAACAACTACGATATCAAGTGGTGGACCATGTCCCCAAGATACGTAGAGGGGGAGACTGGGTAAAAATATTACTCAAAAAGGAGGCCCAATGGATAAGGAAACTAGAGACCCTTGATCCTCTGGGATTAAATAGGGAATATGATCTTCAGGCTATTTTTCGCATTTAATTGTTTTTAAACACGTTTTTAAACATCTTTTTTCAATACTTATGTCTTACAGACATCCTGGCTTGCAAATAGCATGGAACAGGAGACAAAATGTTAGATAATATGACATATAACAATGTTGCATGAAGCTATAAATATGAGATCACTTAATGTGGAAGAAGCATTGAAACATTGTCACATATAATATGCAAATGAAGGATTGAAACTTTGTAACCATGTGAATGAAGTATTGAAATTTTGTAACTAAGACCACTAGATGGCGTAAGGCTAATCATGTATAAAAAGAGCTCTTGTATACTAGCAGGTGAGCTTGATAAAATACCTTATGAGGTCTGAAACGTCGCCATGTCCAGACTGTTGCCAGAAAAATTGAAATAAAGGCATTTTATTCATTATTGGGTGCTGTGCTCCAAGTTTGTCTGCAGCCACTAGACAGAGGAACAGTGTGCACACAGGGGCGGGATGGAGGTTGCTTAGTGATGTAAAGGAAGGGAGAAGCTGTCATTGGCTGAAAAGCAATGGAGCAGGAGGAGATTGTAGAGTTAGGGACTGTCTGCCAATTTCATTCTGCTCATGAAAACGTGCATAGTGTCAGCTTGAAATTTAGTTTGCTGATCATGGAATTTGCAGATAATCCCTAACTTTGCACTTCTCCACATTGCATTTTCAGCAAGGGGGCCCCCTTTAGCTCCGGGCCAGGGACAGGCGTCCCCCCTGTGCCCCCCTGATGGCGGCCCTGGGCATGCCCGCAACCTTGGCATCTGTTGGGATACCATATATGATGCTCCCATAGACTCCCTTTCATCCAAATAATCCAAATGTATTTTCTTTTTTTCTGTAATAATAAAATAGTACCATGTAATTGATCCCAGCTAAGATATAATTAATACTAATAGGAAGCAAAACCATCCTATTGGGTTTATTACATGATTAAACTTTGGTTATGAAGATCCAAATTACAAAAAGATTCCTTATCTGGAAAACCTCAGGTCCAGAGCATTCTGGATAACAGGTCCCAAACCTTTATATATATTTATGACACACAAAGCTGTGCTATCAGGAGAAACAGAGCTCTGCTGAATACTTTCTACTGAGTAGCAATGTTGCAGGCTCACGTGCTGGACCACTGATGGGCTAAGCATTTATACATGTAGCAATAGTAGAACACAAGGTGAACTGTGCAGCTCTTAAAGGGGATGTCCACTTATTGGCAGTGTCCTACCGCAGTCATTTTCCACTGGGTTAAGTACTGTATATTACCAGCTGTGCACAATGTTTAGGAATTACTTTTGGCCCATTCTTCCAGGAAGATTTACGCCACGTTTTTCAGTTTACTCAGATATGCATGTGTACCTAATTTACTTTACAAAGTGGGACCAATGCTCAGTTTGACTGAGTCTACTGTAGACCATTTGCCTCTTTCTTTTCTCTTGAGCCAATCCAGTGTTATTTTGATATTTTGTTCACAAAATAAAAAGAAGCTGCTCAACACGGAACAAGGAACTCGGAAGGATATTCTGAAACAGAATTACAAGAAGAATGTGGATAATTGTGAAAATGGGTACCATGAAAAGGTGTTGGCTCTATGAGAAATGCAAGAACATAGGGTGACACAACTGAAGAGATGAGTAATTAGGTGTACACATGGATTTAGGAAATATATTGCAAGTTACTCTTTTCTTAAAGGAGAAGGAAAGGTATTTTACACTTGAGGGTGCTAAATGTTAGGCACCCCCAATTGACTACTTTTACCTGATACCTGCTCCTATCAGCCGAAAACCGCACCAGTCCAGGGCTTCTTCTAGCAAGCACTACCGAGAGATCAAACTCCTGCTGCTTTGATTTTCAAATTTGCTGGGAAAAACGCATGCGCAGTAGAGCAGCGTAGCTGATTTTTTCGTTAAAGTTCGCCTCTCCGCTCTACTGTGCACGTGAAGCCCTGAGACGATGAGAGAAAACAGGAAGTTGATCTTTCTGTGGTGCTTGCTAGAAGAACCACGTACCGGTGCGGTTTTCGTCTGATAGTAGCACCAGCCCAGGGTATCAGGTAGGTAAAAGTAGTCACTTGGAGGTGCCTAAAATTTAGCCCCCCAAGTGTAAAAACCCTTTCCTTCTCCTTTAATGAGGACTCGTTATCCAAAGGTGAATGGTTTCTACCAGCAGATTTTTTAAAAGACTGTAGGGCAAGAGGTGGAAGTCTTTAAGCTTTTTTGTTTATTGTCCTGTCAAGACTTGGAAGACACAGGGTCCCAAGAGGTTTTGGCATCAATACATAACACATTTACATTACCACATGTAAGGAAGGCTTACCGGACCTTCATCCACTCTGTGCCTCTTCCCCAAGATGGTGGCACCATGTCTCCCCACATGGCACGTGCTAATGTGCGCAGCACTGTGACGCCACAGTTGAGTTGCCAGTGTCAGAATGGACACCAGCGTCAGAATGGATGCCAGCGATGGAAAGGGTGCCTATTTAAGAAGCCTGGACATTGCACTCATTGCCCAAATATAGGTTCTACCTCGTGTGTTCCTGGGTACACTCTATTCATTGTGATTACTGGATTTCTGTGTTTGACCTTGGCCTGTTCGTATTCGTATCTGAACCTTTTCTGCCTGCATCAACCCTTTTGCCTTCTTCTACACCCTTGTCGGAAACCTTGACTATATTGGACTGTGTTTCCTCCTTGGTCTGCAAATTCTACAGAGTCTTTGGGCCCCTGACACCACATCAATCAAGTTAGTAACTAGTGATGATCCTACTTTGAAAAAAAAATCAGAAAACTGTGAATTTCACCAGGAATCTGTACCAGGTGTAAAAGTTTACTCATCCCTAGCAATAATAACAGAGGGATCCCAAATAATCCACTTTGATACGTCCTGACATTGGGTCTGATAATGTTCAAAGTGCATAAATAAATCGCAGACATTTTTCTAGTTGAAAAATTTGTGGTAAAATTCTAGCACATATTCATAAAAAAATTTCACTACTGATGAAAACACAAATTTCGCTGCCAAACCTAGTAGGGGTAGAGCCCCCAAACCCCACCCTACAGGGAAACCATTTTGCTCTTCCAAAGGTATGGACAAAAAAACTATTTCACCTTAAATTAATCAGAATTGTTTTTACATGCAGGCGAATTCCCGCGATTCGCGAAAATTCGGCGAAAAAAAAAACCGAGTCACGCATCGTTTTTGACGTGCCGCAACGCAAACGACGCGACACAAACGTCGAAGTTGACGCGATGAGCGTCAAAAGCGTGCCGCGACTCGTTTCGCAAATTTTTCACCAATTCTCGAATTTCTCTGGAGATTCGCCCATCACTATTGAACAGATTTTGAAATGTACCTGTGTTTCATTTTTTTAATATACTGTACTTACCATTGTGTGGTCAGCCTCATATTTCTTCACTATGAACAGGTGATTCAACAGTCATTTATTATTTATTCAACTATTTACAACATATAAATATACATCATTTACATGTGTCAAACCCTTTACAGGTATGGGATCTGTTATCCAGAAACCCATTATAAAGAAAGCTTCGAATTATGGAATTATGGCCATTTTATTTTATCCAAATAATCCAAATTTTTAAAAATTATTTCCCTTTTCTCTGTAAAAAAAAAAACACTAGCTTGTACTTTATCAAAGCTAAAGATTTTACCTATACACACATCCCAAAGGAAAACAAAGCAGAAAGGTCTTTTCCACCTCTTCTTTAGAACCATTAAAGGTAGTGATGGGCGAATCTCACCTGTTTCGCTTCGCCGAAAAATTGGCGAAAAAATTAGCGAAACGAGTCGCGCGTAGTTTTTGACGTGCGTCGCGTTTCGCGAATTTATTCGCCAGCAGCGAATCACGGGAATTCGCAGCGAATTCGCCCCAGGCGAATAAATTCACCCATCACTAATTAAAGATACAAGAAGAATATTTTTTCTTGAAAGGCAGATTTCTCTCAATCTGAGCACTGTGTTTTGTTGGCTTCTTGGACTCCTTCAGGTTTTTCACCTCCTTAAAGTAGATTTCAACCTGTACTTGAAAAAAACCCTCCCCAGTGTAGGCCCCCCAGGCAAATGCCCCTTACTTGTGCCCAAAAATGCCGGTCAGTCCAGGAAGAAGAGCGATCGAGACAAGATGGTGCATGTGAACTCTGTTGTACAGGCCTTAGAAGGAGGGGTAAGTAACAAGTTAGGAGCATTTGTCCGGGTGGCAGGTAGGTCGGGCGGAGGAGGGAGGGGGCCTATACAGGGGAGGGGGGAGGTTTTTATTCACTTACAGGTTGAATTATCTTTAAATGACAGTGGATGATGGTTAACTGTATCAATCAATAGCTGTCCCATACTTTAGCAGACTCCTTACCTTCTATATCGAGCAGAGTGATGAAAATGTCCCATCATCACACTGTATTAGGTATGACTCTGAATCCTGCCTTTGTAGATTGAGATTGTAGATTTCTAAGTTGCTGAAATGTTACTAGAACATTTTATGATTTTAGGATATTTAGGAATTGCTTCTGAACATCATATGTTTGCATTTTATAATATTGCAATAGAATAAAACATTATTATATAGTATGCCACTTAATAAATTGTACTAATCAAAGTACATTTCAAACTGAATCCAAGCACCAGTGTCATTAATGCAGTTATTATTAGTGATGGGCGAATCTCCCGAGATTTGCTTCGCCGAAAAATTCGGGAATTTCCAGAGAAATTCACGAATTGGCGAAAAAGTCGCGAAACGAGTCGCGGGATGCTTTTGACGCGCGTTGTGTCAACTTTGGCGCGTCGCGTCGTTTTCGGCGCATGTCGTGTCGTTTTTGGCGCGTGTCGTTTTCTGCGCGTCGCGTCAAAAACGACGCGCAACTCGTTTTTCTGGTGAAATTTCGCTGGCGATTCGCGAATTAATTCGCCGCGAATTCGCCCCTGGCGAATAAATTCGCCCATCACTAGTTATTATGAAATTAAAAAGACAATCCACCAGGAAAATGCCAAAGCAATATCACTAAAGCAAGGCCTTTATTTACCTTTCTGCTTCTCTGAAAATTTCCTCTTTCCAGTTAATGACATGACTCATTATAACTAACAGGAAAAGACAGGCCTCTGACCTTCTAAAGGACTGCACAGATCAAAAGCATCCATATGCACACTAGATGTTATCTGGGTAAGCAGCTCCGAAAGATGCCTTGTGATGAAACTGTGTGGAAAAGACAAATAAGCTGTTTATTGAGTGCTAAACATAAACGTCTGACATTTACATTCAAAAACTGACCTTTTGTCAAACAAATAGAGGGGAAGGTCAGGCTAGTGATGCAAGAATCTAATTCCATGTTTTCATTCATCAGGTGTGAAACTACTAAAAAAGACTTATCTGGCTCATAATACATAATATTTTTTGAGGTTCGACTTTCATTAGATTCCATTCCAATGCATCATGGGATCTTATGGGCGTATTTATCAAAATGAAAGGTTGTGTAATATTAGAGTTTTTTTCTGCTTTGAATTAAAAAAATAGGAGTTGTTGCTTATTTATAAAAAGAATCAAAATATAAATCATGCTGGGGTTTTTACTTTATTTAAATTGTTTAAATTGTCGTAGACAGCTCTATTGTCTTCTACATGAACTTGGCAGCTTTTAGAAGGAAAGTTTTACACTCAAGCTTTAGGAATTTCAAGAGCTTAAAGGGGATGTAAAGGCAAAAAAATAAAATCCCATTTTTACTTTCTTTAATGAAAAAGAAATATATCTTCATTATACTTTAATTAAAAAATGTCTACTGTTTTTATAATAAACCTGACTGTATGCAGTGAAATCCCCCTTCGTTTTATTTGCTCTGACAGCTGTAGATAGGAAACTTCAGATGGTCCATAACTGCTCTGCCAGGAATGATCAGACTTTCAAATGACAACTCAACCTTACTTCCCTGAACTTCACAGCTGCTTTGTTTGTTTCTCTGTAGAGCAGCCTGCGACTGTTTAGAGATTTGTATCCACAGACCCAGTGCAGTCTAAATATTCTAAATCCCAAATCTCTCCTTTACAGTCAAATTGAAAATTAAGCTACTTTATATACAGTGTGTTATACCTGCCATATACCTGCCAACGTCTACCTGGATAGGCTGGCATTTACTTATCTAGTGTAGTATTTTTAAAGCACCAACATTTGATCATGACCAACTAAACAGCGATGAGCTAAACTGCCCCATTTCACTTTGCCAAAAGATTTTTGGCCAAATGTATTGGATTTAAAGAACATTCTTTCTCCAGCCAAATGCAATGCATTCATTGGATTTTTTTTTTTGTGTCAAATGCATTTAAGTCAATAGGCATTTTTTATCCTGTGTGGAAAAAAACATGATTTTTTGCCAAAACAAAATCCATGGAGAAATTCTAGAGCAGGATCACAAAAACATCAGGTTAAAAAATGTGGTCATCACTATTTATATTTTTACCTAAACTACAGAATAACAAATAAGTTGAGGATCTGTTTTTGTCAGTTCAAAGTCAGTAAGTGAGCAAAATAATAGAAAATATAATAGATAACATTATTGTTGGGTGAGTGGGCCCCCAGAGGGATGTGGGGGCCTCTGGGGTAGTAGCCCCAATGGTTCTAGCACCTCCCGGTCCAACCCTGGACTGGTATTCACCATTTCTGCTATTAGCATTATGTTTCCTAATAAAATGTTCATGATTTTTTTTAAATAAATCTGTTTTTTTTTGGCATCACACTATCCACTAGAGTCATAAGGTATCACAAATCCACTTCTATTACTATAATACTAAAATACTCTTTATTGCTTTGCTTATCAAATAAAAATAGATGCATCCACGCATTATTATGTGGGGGGAATGATCCCTAGATGCTCTTGTCAGTTAATTATTTTACACAATGCATGCCAAAGGCTTCAAATACACATGAACTGCCCTCAAAGCCTGAATGAATTTTAGTAAATGTACGATGGGTCTGTATTTCCAGGTACTGCAACACCAAAAGTGAGGCTGTTTATCTTATATGATGCATTCCAAACCAAATTCTACTTACAGTTTGTATTTTTCAGTATATAGGTATGTGATCTGTTATCTGGAAACCCATTATCCAGAAAGCTCTGAATTATGGAAAGGCCATCAACCATAGACTCAATTTTATCCAAACTATTCAATTCAAATTTTTTTAAATGATTTCCTTTTTCGTTGTAATAATAAAACAGTAGCTTGTACTTGATCCCAACTAAGATATAATTAATCCATTTTGGAAGCAAAACCAGCCTATTGTTTATTTTAATGTTTTATTTGCATGATTTTCTAGTAGACTTAAGATAAGGAAATCAAAATTACCTTATATCCATTATCCAGAAAACCCCAGATCTAGAGCATTTTTGATAAAAGGTCCCATACATGTACCACAGACTCATAAGTTGACAAAATGACTGTGGGTGAAATGAGAGGGTAAGGATTTACAGAGCTGCCATTACAGACCATTATAGACAATAAATTAACAAAAGACACATACACCCAAAAAATAGTTCAATTTCATTTTAATACCTTTCCAAAAAAAAATAATGTCATAATTAACATCAATAAAAATGTTGAATGGCGGAACAGTGTTACGGCAACTATTTTTGTTCCACGCCAAATCCGCCCATCTAGGTATATGGTTTAATTGGTGTGTGAAACATACAATGAAAGAGCCAGTCCATATTCTTGAAGCGTAAGTGGAACAGCTTGAATATCTCTAAGATCAAGTTTTATACAAACTGGATAACCCAAAATGATTTCAAGGTAATCAGATTGGAGTGAAATGTTGTTAGCATACAGATTATATAAATATGTAAATAATGACCAGGCTGAGTATAAGGTGACTTTTACCATTTACTGTACTTTAGAATTCAGTACTTTATTTCAGTAAGATTACAGAGATCACTAGGAAACATAATCCTTTTGTAAGAACAAATAATCAAGATTATGAGTTGATTTGGAGTGGGTCTAAATAAACCATCAGTGTAAGGCTAAGGCCAGACGGGGAGTTTTCAGGGAGATCTGTCGTCTGGCGACTTATCGCAGCGACGAATCTTCCCGAATAGCTTGTAAGCGCACCCCGCTAGGTGTAAAGTCGCCTGCACTTATTCACACGCAGCGGCGCGATTTTCAAAGTCGCTGAAAATTGCCTCGCCAGGCAATTTTCAGCGACTTTGAAAATCGTGCCGCTGCATGTGAATAAGCGCATGCGACTTTACGCCTAGCGGGTGCACAGCTCTGACAAGCTATTCGGGGAGATTGGTTGCCTCAAAGACGTGGCGTTTAGTCGCCAGGCGACTAATCTCCACAAATCTGCTCGTCTGGATGAGCCCTAAGTCTCAAAGTGGTCTCCTTGTTTAAGAGTAGAAAAGGAGCATAGTAGAACTTGTTTGGGTTACACTGCCCATTTCTGTGTGTATCTTTTAGGTTTAGACCCACTGCATTAAAGGACATGTAAACCCCAAAATATTTTTTTGCCTAATAAAAGAAAACATGAGTCTAAGCAGCTTTGCAATATACATTCATTACACTATGGTTTTTAAATTCTTTGTATATGTATTGCCATTGAAAGCAGTGTTTGCCTGTCCCTTTCTATTCTCTGTACTGGTGGCTCTGACTTTTGAAACAATGTAACATAAGCCAACCAATTAACAACCAGGAATTATGCAAATGCTGCTTTCAATAGAAATTACATTTAAAAATAACTTTTAAAGCACCAACAGTTTTCAGTACATTAATTTTGGAAAGTTGCTTATAATTGTGTTTTCTTAATTGTAATTTTTTGAGTTGACATGTCCTTTAAGCAAAAGGTTGTACCAATTATTATATTTAGTAAGGACTATACATTATTTGGAAGGATTGTAAAAACAGCTAACATTTTAGAGAGTTAAGGTGGCCATGCACGTAGTGATCCGCTCGTTTGGCGATATTGGTATGCGATATAGGTTTTTTAACCTGCCAGATCAAGATCTGGCCGACTCGGTCTGTCGGCAGCTTTTATCGGCCCATGTATGGGGGCCTTTATCAAAGGTCTAATTTTAGAGCTTTGTGAGGTTTTTTTATACATTGAATGAACTCGCGACTTGAATGGTTTCTAACTCAAATGGAAAAACCTGAATCAGTGAATTCAGGGTTTACAACCTGGAAACTCAAAGTGAAAGAGTTTTGAAGCGAAACCCACCTAAAAAAAGCTTGAAACCATGAAGGGTATTAACGTCTTCAGTGGTACAAAGGACTATTGACTTCTACATGACCTTGACAGGATTTAGATGGCCTGTTTGAAGATTCAAGCTATTCCAGCTTCAGCGTATAAAAAATCTAGGAAAATTAAAGTTTATTTTTTAACCTCAAAACTTTCAGTCGAGGTTTGACTGAAAAATACCTTGAAAACTAATTTCTGAGTAAAAAAACAACTCACCCTTTTATAAATTACCCCCCTTAAAGTAAAAGTTTCACTTCTGCACTTCTGCAATTCTGAAGCACAGGTATCATAGGCTTATGAGTTAATAAAGAAAACAGGTCAATGTACTGTACAGGTGTGGGACATATTATCCAGAATGCTTATTTCAGAGAAGGGATCTTTCCAGGTTAGTAACCAAATATTTATTATTGACATTATTGTCCAGGCCCTGAGAAATGCACATTGCCAGCACAGTAATTGACTGGGCACTAACTACTGGTACCAGGTAACTTTGCATTCATTTTGCCACTATTTTAATAGTTCAACAACTTAAAATGCAGAGAATTTCTCTGCATTGTGAAAGTATAGTATGTTCACGAAAATGTTCCTAATGTACAGCATACATACACATACAGAGGGCAAACACGGCAACCATTGACTATTTTATCTTACGGGATTTATGTGAAAGAAACCATCATCACAACTGGCTCTCTTCTGAGTAATAGTTTAAACTGTGTGCATTGGGAGTGACAGATGTGTGTGTGAATGCATTAGGTGTCGACATGACTGGTGAGCCATGGCTTAAAAATGTATAACTTTGATTTTTAGTGCAGAATGACAAGTCACCCACTACTTTGAAAGAATATTGTACAGGAGGTAGCAAGGCATCAGAAGTCTGTCTTAGTGACACCTCATTTTTATTTCAGACTTTATTTCAGGTGCTTATTATTCATTAATGGATTTGGGGAAAGAAAGGACATTTAGGGGCAGATTTACTAAGGGTCGAATTCAAGGGTTAATTAACACTCAAATTCGACCATCAAATTTTGGTTGAATTCCAATTTTAGCGCAATTTGATCAAACGATCGATAAATTCAATTGAACGATTAAATCGTTAGAATCGAATTATTTTAACCATTCAATCAAATTTTTTATATTTGATCTAAAAGAATTAGGGGTAGATTCATCAAAGAGTGAAGTTAAGAGTAAAGTTCCGCCACTAGAGGTAAATTCCACAGCTCTCAATTCATTTCTATGGGATTTTTAAAGGCGTATTCATCAAAGGGTGAACTTTCACTTCACCCATTGATGAATACGCCTTGCAAAATCCCATAGAAATGAATTGAGAGCTGTGGAATTTCTCTCTAGTGCGGAATTTCACTCTTTGATGAATCTACCCCATAGGGTTTAATAGCAATTCGGTAGGTTTAATCTGGTGAACTAGGCAATCAATTTTTTTTTTAAAGGGCAAGTACTTCGACCATCGAGTGGTCGAATGATTGAATAGATTTTTATTCGAATCATTCGAACCATTCCAGTCGATCAAATTTTTTTAAATTCGATGGTCGAAGTACTCAAAAAAGTTATTCGAAATTCAAATCTTTTTGAAAATTTGATCGAATTTCGAATCCTTCACACGAATTTAGTAAATCTGCCCCTTAGTATAGAGTACATCCACATTAAGATTTTTTATAACAAAAACACATCAGAAATTAAATATTTGTACTTTAAGTGTTAAACCACTCACCTGTGTTTTGGGCAATAACTTCCAGTACTATAGGTCAACGAGTTGTATAGGAGCAAGAGGCAGGTCAGAGAGCAATTCTAATACACTAAACACGAAAAGTGAGAACCCAACGTCATCAACAGGCACCCAAAGAGAACTAATTTAACCTGAATATTTCAAACATAAACAAAGGACTCTACGTACAAATATATCCTTTCCAAACTGAAACTTATTGGGTTAAATACTTCTACTTAAAATGCCATATATTAAGCACCCACCATTGGTGGAAAGGTTGCCAATGATTCATGAATAAACACAAGCAATGCTATGTGAAATCAATCACTGGGTGGCATCCAAGAGCTAACTAAGATAGATTGAGCAGCAGACACTCTTGGTGGACATATTTTAGCAATTTCCTCTGCCTTCTGTGAAATTATGCTAATATTTAAGATGAGTTTCCTTAAGTCTGGGACTCTAATTAAGTCTGTCTGTTTCACTTTTGTGATAGAGCTGGAAATCACTTGCAAGATTGTAGCTGCTGAACACTGGAATTTTTAGTGACAAAGCCTTGGAAACAAAACTGATCTGGAAAAGATCTGCCGGTACAGCATTTGTTGTATCCATGACTATTGGGGAATTGGTGTATTTGTGCTGATGTGCTGAGGGAAAAGTAATATTTATATCTCTAAAATGGATTTAGTGGATTTAGCCAAAAAATATTAAACGTTACTTTTTATGATAATCAAAAACATTGGGGCTCATTTACGAGTGCTTCTGCCATGAGTGCATGAGCACAAAAGGGGGCAGCAGTGTGTCTCTTAGTTATCTTTCATATCCAGCTTGTGCCAGGGGTACTGACTCTGCACCTCATGCTGCTGCCCCCTAACTTGCTCGCCTGAATTATGCGCAAGTTAGAGGTAAATGACAGAAGTTGGGAATACTACAGGGCAAATTCACTAAAGCGCGAAGGGTCTAATGCTAGCAATAATTCGCCAACGTGACGTCAATTTGTTGAATATTTGCCAGCAAAATAGAGAGACTTGCGCAGCTGTGAACCCTTACGCCAGGCGAAGTTGCGCACTGACAAAGGGGCATAACTACTTAATTCACTAAGATGAACATTTTTCTCTTACGCTGGACTTAAATTCGCCAGGTCAGACCTGCAATAGATAGATACAATAGATAGGAGTCATAAATAATTACAAGTTCAAGGCATGTCTCCTATGACAAAACAGCTCCTTTTGTGCAAAACACATGCAGACTACTTTATAGATGGTGCTGGATCTTACTGGTCAGAACAGTACTGAGGATTGTGAGTTAAACTCTAATTTTTTCCCTTCAGATTGCTTTGTGTTTGCACTTAATTTCAAGAATGTACATACATAATACATTTTATTAGGACAAAGTGCCACCAAATCATTGACAGTTTTGGGTTGTCGTGCATCTAATTAAAGACGAGGGCTAAATGCAGATGGAATTTTGCACACTATCCCAACTCACACCATTAAAGTTAGCCTAAGCCACGATGGGCCATTTAAGAGATCTCTGGGGGCAAGAGTGCACCCCTTAGTGATCATTTACTGAGCACTTGTGTCCAGGGGTTTTCTTCTCTTTCCATGGAGTAATGGATCAAATATCCAGCATTCTGTCCAAAAAGCAGTACATTGCCCTATACAGTGTACTGTGGCTTTTTGTACTTAGTACTAGAGTCCTGCGCGGGTCCATTTTTTGCAACCCATACCCGACCTGTACCTGCAACCTGCAATCCATAACCCGGACCCGCAACCCACATTCTTACCCGCCAGGACCAGCTACCCGACCCGCAAGTGCCTTATCCGGAACCCAAACCCGCTGACCATCAAGAATCAGGAAGGGCTGTCATGCTAACCATTACAAATCAGGAAGTACTGTCATTGTAACCGGAAGTGGCATCAGCGGAAGTAGGCATGATCAGAAAAATTGAGTAAAAATCTATATTCTGCAAACCTGCAGAACTGCCGACCCACGTCTATACCCACTCCCAGAACTTCTACCAGCAATGCACAGGGTACCGCAGGTTTTTGCTGGTAACCCATGGGTACCCGACCCGCTGCAGGACTCTACTTTATACGCTGCATTGTAATTGGCTCTAATATTGTACCCTTAAGCCAGTCCAGTCCATTGAAATTTGCTCCTCTTTTATTAAAGCCTGTGTAATACCGTGGCACCCACCAACCCTACTAAACCACACCTCTGGGAACCCCCTATTTGTGCCCTTTTTGTGTACCTTGTTCTGAACAGAATATCGGTGACACCAAGCATTCACAATTAAAGTCCAGACTCATTCAACCATGCATGCTCCTGTAGGAAGATTGTCAGGAAGAGGACCTGAAGCAGCTCAAGATGGAGCATGCCAACAAACTGCCCTACTCTGTTTACAGCAAGCAGGCACATTTAGGTTGTCATCGGTGGTGCATTATGCAAGGGGGCAAGGTTTCATAAAGGCTTTAGTTCTTCTTTAAGGATAGCTTTCATCCTGGCAGCAAGAAGTTACTTATTAGTCTGATAATGTAGTAATGATACATTGGGGCTCATTTATAAACTTAGCTCTGGGCAGAATGATTCACACAGTGAAAATATGTACCCTGCACCTGGTTATACTAACAGTATACAGTACTTATACTACAGATATTGTACCTGTTATCCATAATGCTCGGGACCTTGATTTTTATGGATAAGGGATTTTTCCATTATGTGGATCTTCATACCTTAAGTTTGCACCATTATTTTTGGATGCAGTCAAATCCTGAATTCTTCATGAAAGATTCAGCTGAACTGAATGCAAAAACATCAATTTGCATATACAAATTAGCTGCTGGAAGAGTTAAAAAAGAATTGCACAAGTCATGCTATGTCATGTCATGATTTTAAGGATTTGGATTCAATTCTGCTGAATCACTGGCTGAATCTTGAACCTAATCCCAGATTCGGTTCATCCCTAAAACCCAATAGGCTAGTTTTGCTTCAAATAAGGATTAATTATATTTTGATTTGGATCTAGTACAAGTTACTGTTTTATTATAATAGTGAAAAAGAAAAACATTTTAAAAAATTTGGATTATTTGGATAAAATGGACACTGTGGGAGATGGCCTTTCCGAAATCCGAGTATCTAGATTACAGGTTTCCATATTCTAGTTTTACACTGCAAATATATACAGTATGTTGATAAATTAGGTTGTGCATGGTATATACATACAGCCTGCACAAAACTAGATTGTAGACAATACAGGGACAATAAACAAGGAAAGTTGATATAAGTAATGACTCCCTGGTTGATACTTACCTACTGAGTCCATCTAGGTTCATATGGATCTCTTATAAAAGCCAATGGGCTCCCAGATTGCACTGCCAGACAAAGTGAGTAGGCGTTCTTTACTAACTGAGCAGACATTCAAAATGAATCTATTGGGACGTCAGTAATAGCAAGTGGGTGCTAGAATGCCACAGTGAACTATGTACACTATTTACAATAAAAGAGTTCCATTTACAAAAAAAATGGCAGCCATCTGTTCCAGAGCTTAATTCATTACCGTCAGCATCATTTGCTAACCTTTTGTATTGCATTATTCTTCAGTCTCCAGTCTTCAGTCTCAAAGCAATTACATAAAATGTTCTTTCCTTTCACACATATTTCTGTTTCATGGGGTCAATGGGAAGACTTCAACTTCAAATATATTTATATATATATATATATATATATATATATATGTGTGTGTGTGTGTGGCTGTGATGCGGAATAAAGAGTTTTCTACTATTTTACCATTGATGGAGTGAGCTGTGAGTGCTTTGACTTTTGGACTGTGTTACTTGTTGGTTAGCACACAGCCGTGATATTTTTTAATGGAGAGTGCAGTTGAATTTCTATATATAGACTTATGAAGAAAAGTTGCTTTATTGCAGAAAAAAGATCAACAGCCGAAACGTCATGGATCTTTTTTCTGCAATATATATATATACATATATGTGTGTGTGTGTGTGTGTACAATTAAAAGCTTCAAACCCAATGGGGGTCTTTTATAAAGTTCGCTCAGTGCATAATTATTCGCAAATGGTTGTTTTGCCCACACTTTTTCTGGAAGGTTAAAATATTGCACTGTTGTGCCCGTCTTTCTGGTTTCTGAGAAATCACATTGTGAATACATTTTCGCAAATGACTCGCAAACGAGATTGAGCATGAGTACAGGCACTTTGTGAGGTTGTGCGCGAAAATAGCGTTGACAGTAACTTAAATTCGCAATTTGCAAATATTTTCTCTGCCACCAAAGTTGTGACGTAATTCAAAAGCAGAGTGCGCACATAACTATTCACAATTTTTGCAAATTCGCGAATCTGTTTGCACACTATTATTCAGCTTTTAACTATATGTACCTGTATAGAGATAGATTAAAGTAAGGTGCAGAGGTATTACAGATCTAACTGAGGAATCCAGATTTAACAAAACTGAGTTCAGGAAAGTTTTTATACCATAAATAAATGAAAGCTCATGCCTATATTAGTTAATCAGAAAGTGTTTGAGAAATGCTGAGTATTTTCACCATCCAAATTTATATGATGCAGTGCAAATCTCATGTGGGGAAAATGATTTGGACTATTATTCTCTAAGCTGGAGCAGTTGATCCAGTACAGAAGGGGAACTCTTGTAAAAATTTAAATATAACATATTTAGAAATGTTCTAAATACAATTAATTAAATATTCTGACCCAATTCTAAAAATATAATAGAACTCTTCAATATCCTCCCTCTCAGCATCTCTCTCTTAATTCTTTGTCTTTATGCAGGAGTCAGTAGTCTTATTTTGATTGACGGGTATAATATAGCCTTTGGGCAGGCCCGGATTTGTGGCAAGACCACATAGGCCCAGGCCTAGCACTGCAAAATATTAGGGGCGGCATGCCGCCCAGCCGCATTCAGAAAAATACTGGAGAGCACAGTGTTGTATTTTGGTAGCTGAGGATGAGCAGGGTATAACAGTGTTTTATTAGCAGGTTCATGCAGCCATTACACAACAGCAGTAACTTGAACTCTATTGCTTTTAAACAGTATAGAAGCAAAAGTGTATGCACAGTATAACTCATGTGCACAGTGACCTCTGCAGGCCATTTGTATAAACACCACATATTCCTCCTATAGTAGGAAAGCATTTGAGCAAATGTAATAAACAACAACAATGAAACGGTACGCATCTTAAAGCAATAATATACATTCTTCACATCACATAGTCCTTGGTCCATGCAGGTAGTTTTCTGATTCTTTCAGTACGCCTTATAGGTTCACCTCCTTCAGGTCTATTGCAGTTGGCATCAGGAGTAGGAAAATGTCTTTCATCAAATGGAATGTCTCCAAAGTCATATCTGGCAGGAGCAAGACAACTTGCATTCCATGTGCATCCATCAGATAGTTCATATGTGTATTGTCCTCGCTGACATCTCACTTCAAGTGATGTCATAAATTTAGATTGTACTTGTTTCAGTAGTCCTGGTTTTTAATACTGACTAAAGATCCAGTCTAAAAGTGAACTTTTCTTGCACCATGTTTTCTGTCAGTATAGGCCTTGCATTTGGCTTGTTGACTTTGACAATGTGTGCAGTAGATGATTTTGTAGGCACAGTATTTGGGTTGTTGCATGGCACATTGCTCTAGTCCATTGCGCCTTCCACCAAATCCAGGGCTGTCTTTGGGGGTATCGCGCCTTTTGCCTTTTTAAAGTTCAGTCTTTTAAAATCACCAGAAATTCTGTCTCTCTACATGCCAAAGCCAGTTATTTTGTTATATTATGTTTGTGTTGGAGTCAGTTATGCTAGATATTGACAGTTATTAGTTATTAACAATTATGTTATTAATTCAATACCTTAATAACATTAAGAACATGCCTATTCGTCTCTGCATTAGTTAATTGGATAGATTCAAATAGGTAGGTGTGGATACAAAATGCTCAGACGGATCTGCTGCAAAAGGGTGACTTTTATTGTAATGTCAGCACGACATGTTTCAAGCTAAAAAGCTCTTTATCAAGTATTAGTTAATTGGATGGCAGAAGGAGCCTATCAGAAGTATGTTGTCCCTGATGCAGATGAGTGAAGAGAGAACATAAAGCTGATGTTTCATAAGTTTATTTAAGACAGGGAAAGGCTCAATACCCTTGTATTGGATCCTTTTTAGAGAGAATGTGTGTGTTGGCCTTTAGTATGCAGGCCCCTGGAAGGTCTTAATAAAGGTTTGAGTGCTAGTATATGTTAAACAGTGTAAAGTTAGATCATTTGATTAGTTGCTTGAGACCAAAAGTCTGTTTGCACATGGTAGTCAAATAGCCCTATGCTCCATATTATTATGTTCATAACCTATGGGTCTAGGGTGGAATTAATACTTCCTGGAGATACCCGGTGAATTGTCACTCATCCATATGATCATACGTTGATTAGAATTAAATGTACAACTCATTCTAAATGCTACACAAGCACAATACTAGATCTCTGTTTATCTCAGAACCCCTTAAACTGGCTCAGAAAACCATAAGCTTTATTGTGGAAGATTACCTGAAATATATATATATATGTATAAGAATTTTACAACATCAAAAATTCACAAATTTTTTTTATACTCTTTTAGCACACTTCGAAACACTTGATACTACTACAAATCTGTTGTTTTTAAATTCTTCCAAATAAAGTTTGGGGTTTGAAGAAGTGGGCTTATTTGGGAAGAAGTAGTTTTTTTATAGATAATTTCCTGCAGAGAGAATTTTAAAATACTTGTTGAACTCCAAAATACTATACTATTTGTTTAGTCAAGTTGGCCATCAGTTTCATATTTTTTAATAACCTTAAAATGTAACTGAAACAATGCATATCTATCAGTGAAAATATAAACATGAATCTAAGCACAAGCATTTCTTTCCTTGTCTTTTCTTTGGCAATAAAAGTGTGGTAATTTAGCGTTCCATAGCTATTGTAAACAGACACTTAGTATGGTATAAGTAGAAGCTGATTTCCTACTCAGGAAAATGTGTTTACGTTATTATCCTTTGTTACTCTGTACCTATTTATACTTCTCTTCTAACACAAAATGTACTCAAGTTAAAATACATTTCATTAAAACAGCAAATTTACTTAAATTTTTGGTTTTAAATTCTATTCCCCTATCCTGCTGATTTAAAATAAAACATATTGCTAACACAGACGCATGAAGTATAAACCACTATCCACTTTAAATGTACTTGATTTTGTCATGCCCAATAAATATAGAAGTGAAAAACATTCAGGATGTGTCAGTAGTGGTAGGCTTAATTATTAGTCCAAACATCTATTCAAACATTGTCTCTGCTCCCAAGGGAAATGTGGGGATGTTTAAACAACTTTGTAACATTTTAGCTCATCTTTGTCTGTGTCAATATAATTTTACCTCTATCTGACTATTTTGCCGATGTTCAGTTGCCTTCAAAGGTGGTCAATACAAATTTTCCTTCTTGAGACAATCCACGTCAGGTTGCCTCATATCTCACCATACACACACCATATATCATACATATCGTAACTTTGTTTTGTTTGATATTATCTGTGTGTATGGCCATATTAAGGTTCCTATAACACGCCCTAGGGACAATTACCCTTTCTGTATTTTGTTTTTTGGGGGCGGTAGGAGGAAACTATATGAGGAGGACAAACAATGCCTCTGCAGATATTGTTTGCTAGAATGAGATAATCAAAGCCAGGACCCTAGTACTGCAGGATACCATAGATGGATGAATAACTGAATCATGAATTCCCACTTGACAAAACCAAGTACAAAAATTAGACACTTATAAAGCTGGCACTGTATGAGATACTGGTGCAATACACCAACATGTACTGGGAGGATAAGGAGAAGAAAGCAAGTCCGTGCCTAAGATTGTGAGGCATTTTCTCCAAGAGGGTGATCCAGCATTTGAACACACAGGCAATGTCTATACAAGTGTAAGAATGGCAATCGGTGACACTACTATATGGGTTGATGAATCATAAATAAATCCCATTGGGATACTACATATTTTCAGCAGACTAAACAGCATTAAAAATAAAATGTGAATAATTTTCCATCTAATTATTTCAGACTTGTTTTTTATATTCAGTTTTATATGTATAGTTATTTAAGTAGAAACAAATGATTTTTTTTGTCTGAATTCTAAATAAATCTTTACCAATATTTTTGCTAATTCATAATACAGAATCTAATTTGTTCTGCAAGAAACTTACTCTTGCCTGACATATGTTTCCCAGAGAGGAATCTACCATCCTAAGCCTTAATTCCTCCAGATGTTTTGCACACACTTTTATGAGACTTTTCAAAGATGGAAAAAGTTACCGTTACATAAAACTAATGTTTTTGCATTTTCCAAAGAACGTTACAATTTTATGCCTATACAATAAAGTTAATTCATTGGCAGCTGAACACATGTATTATAGATAAAGGAATTAGAGTGTTGTACATCTTATACTTTCTATACTTTCCATGCCACTAAATAGCAGACTGTATATAAAATACAATTTGACTGGTTATAAAGGCATTATGAAAAAAGAAAACTAAATTCAGAGTTCAGAACAGGTGCCTTACTCATATTTGTATTCATTAATATTCTTTCTCCAGGGTGTGTTTAATAAGCATACATTATAAATATCGTATGTACATTCCAACCATGGGAATGCAGTATTTCTGATATGCTTGATAATCATACAAACATAAAATGTAGAATTTCTGTAAAATTATAAATTGAATCATCAAACCTGAACATCCCCATCTACAATCCATATATTCATGATACAATCACAGTTCACAGATATAAGTTAAAAAGTCTGGTGACGTTTGGGGCAGAATTACAAAGGATTGTTATTTCCCTTAAAGTGGTAACAATGGTTTCCTGATGGGCAAAAAAGTCAGTCTTAGCTGTAGTAAGCCTTTCCACTATTTATTGTAAATCAAAATACAGTATTATATAATCACTCCTTAGAATTTGGTGCTAACTCAACTGTTATCCGCTGGTATCACAAAACTAGAAGTAGCATCATCATAAACCCAAAAGTGCCATTACCATAGGGTGCGAGAAAATAGCACATGAGACAGAGAAGTCTACTGTGAGACCCAAATTAGCCAAATACA
Organism: Xenopus borealis; assembly: GCA_024363595.1. Lineage (NCBI taxonomy): Eukaryota > Metazoa > Chordata > Amphibia > Anura > Pipidae > Xenopus > Xenopus borealis. Next base: position 123,929,714 of record CM044441.1, on the reverse strand, counting down.
TACCCTGGCCTGCTGCAGGTCTCTCTCTATATATTTTTTTTTATTTTCAATGAAGTAGAATCCATTTAAAGGGGATGGGAAGAAGAATATAGGTTCTTCATAGACAAAATCAGTGATCCCCAACCAGTGGCTAATTTTGCTAACCAACACCTTGGATTTTGCTCTCAGTGGCCTCAAAGCAGGTGTTTATTTTTTTAATTCCTGTCTTGGAGGCAAGATTTTGTTGCATAAAAACCAGGTGTACTGTCACACAGAGTCTCCTGCAGGTGGCTAGTCCACATAGGGGCAACCAAATAGCCAATCCCAGTCCATATTTGGTACCCCCCCCAAGAATTGTATTGCATGTTTACATTTGAATTTGGCTCATGGCACATTTAACTTGTTCATACTATAAACACAACCCAAAAGTTCTAAGTATTTCTTAGAAATAATGAAAATAGTTTCTGCCTTTTGCTTACTGTGCTGTTTTTCCATCTGCATGACTCATAAAAGTTTTAGTATATTCAAGAGTCCATCTTTAGTAATTACAGAGGGGTATTCATAATTTTACAATTAACACTCATGGTCTAATTCTTTTTTATATCTCAGCACTATGATAATGCAGCTCTTTCCTTGAACTATTCAAACCTTGGCATTAGTATATAATGCTAAGCATCAAATATTCAGATGCTTAATTAGAAGAGAATGCAAGCACGCTGCATGGAAGTATGAAATGTAATTCAATTATTTTTTTCGTGAAAGTGATACCAAGTTGCCATCGACATAATATTCTTTATTGTTTACTATGAAAATTATTTTAAATTAAATCAAAGTCACATAACAAAAAACATTTTTATTAAATTATTTGTGATTGCACCAAAGTAATACCAGCTGTGCTTATCTGACAATCTTTTTTTTATCTCTTTTAGACACCGTTTTTTAGAAATATCACATCAAATCTTTTTGGCTGGTTTTAATACAGACCTGATAAAAAGGTCATTGAGGTAGGAACATGTCAGGTTGTGCTTACTTCTCACATAATGTACTGATGTGTTGTTTTTTTTTTTAAGCTAATGTTTGAAGTGAAGTGGCTATATGTCTATGAAGATTCTCATTTATCCAGGTCATGACATACAGTAACCAGTAGAATTAAGTCAAAGACAACTGGACATTCAGAGTTTTTATTGAACATGTTTCACCACTCATCCAAGTGGCTTCTTCAGTTCAACTTAAGTGGTAAGGAATTCCCGGGCATTTAAACCATTGAGAGTAGTACAGTCACACATATCCAATCACAATGGTTCCATTGAACTTCAGTAACGTGTTGGTTGAAACTCAAAGATGTGCGACATGTCCATTTCTCATATTTATAGCAACAAAAGGACTGTTCCTATAACATTGGTCACAGGGGTGTTTCTGGGGCTGCTCCCGATGCCGTCCCCCTCCCGCTTTGAACTTATAGCATCGGAGCGTGTGGAGGAGGGGCCGCATCACTAGTGAAGCAAGCGAATTGCGCTCGCTGCACTAGAAGAGCCAAATTTCCATTAAAAAAAAAAACGTAAATTCGGCTATTAAAGTTACCAGAAGCGGCTTTTTGAGGAGCTCAGAAGGGGAACACATTCTGGAAACCTTAGACAGCTTCCCTGGGCTGGACGTGTGCTAATGGTTGCTTGGGAGGAAGCAGATCATTCCCTGGACATTGTTGAACATTTGTACCTTTGTCTATGTTTCCTTTGACAGTCTCTTGATCAAGATTGTTGCTAAGGTCTTTAGAGGAGATCAAACATTGACTCTTTCAGTTGGTTCTTTTTTTTTGGTCCCAAAATCCAACAAGCAGTCTAATCATTCCGTGGTCTCTAAGATTCCCTGTGACATAACCACCATCTGGGGGTATCCACAAACGGTTTGAGTTTAGTGTACTCCAATGAGAACCTAAGTAATAGGAAACAAGAACTCACTTGTCCACCTACAGTAGAATGTATGTATGATTTTTTCCTATGATATAGAACCTCCCTTTCACATGTATTAGACATTGATCACAAGTAACTGCAAATGTCTTTGGGGTATATTTATCAAATCGTGAAATTAAAGATTGCCACAGTCCTCTAGAGTGAAATTCTGCCACTCTCCATTCATTTATATGGGTTTTTTAAAAGCATATTTATCAGTAGGTGAAAGTTCAGCCTTTGATAAATACAATTTTCAAAATCCCGTAGAAATGAGGGAAGATTGGCAGAATTTCACTCGAGAGGACTGTGTGATCTCAAACTTAAATTTTTGATAAATATATCCCATATATACCCCATAGTGTTCATTAATAAAGCTTCTAAGGCATCTGTTTACTAAAGTGTGGTAAATGCAACTATATTTTTACGCAAGTTTTTGCTGCGAGTTGCGAATTTTCTGGCGACAAATTAAGTTTACAAATATTTATGCTAAAATATTATCTTGTTTAATGGAGTTTATTATGGCATGATTTATGGCCAGATATGTATCTTCAAAACTGCAAAACTTTATAGATATTATCAACGCAGTAAGCAGATTTCACCCAATCACATGGATACATCATATAAATCAATCTGTTTTCATCATATAAATGTAGTTTAATCAAGCCAGTCACAATGATACTGAAACAGCTGCCAATAGAATCATAAATTGACACAAATCAAAATCATACAGCCAATCAGTGGCGTAAGTTGGCTGCAGTGGCATTCAGATTCGACACGGACGAGGGTGGGGGGCTGCCCGGCTGCATGGCCCCCACCAGGGCCCGCCCCCACCTAGTTCTGTTACTGCAGCCAATAGACAAGGTGTTATGGGATACATCCTGTTCCCTTGAGAATTTTCTGGTGAAGAAATAATTTACCACCACTATATAGATGGCGGTAAAATTTTGTGAATATTTTGGCATAAATTTTGTCTTTCGCACATTTCGCCCTTGATCCAGCAGCATTTGCCCTTGATCCAGCAGCCACCGTCAGACTGTTTTATCTGCTATCTGTTTTTGAATGAACCATCTCACAATTAACTGAAAGAGGTCTACAGCACAGACATAAAAGACTAATCTGATTTCACTTTTTTTCTCTTTTTTCCAGTTTGTGATTATGGTTTATCTACTTCCATATCTGTTGTGAGTGAATTGGACTACACATCTACTTTGGTAAGAATAAACCATCTTTATTGCCTGCCTTGTTATATTCAAGTTCACCTGCAAATTTCCTGGGGTACACCAATGAAATAAGAAAATCCTCTTGTCTGCGATCATGGATAGTGATGGGCGAATTTATTTGCCAGGGGCGAATTCGCAGCGAATTCCCACGATTCACCGCTGGCGAATAAATTCGCAAAAAGGCCAACAAAAATTCGTTGACGAAAAATTCACCCAAAAAACGAGTCGCGCGCCATTTTTGACGCGACGCATCGAAAACGAAGCGACGCGTCGGAAACGACGCGCCGCGATTGACGTGACGCGCCGTTTCGCCAATTCGCTAATTTCTCTGGAAATTCGTGAATTTTTCGGCGAAGCAAAACGCGTGAGATTCGCCCATCACTAATCATGGAGTCTATGCACACTCCTTCCCTCCCACATGGCAGCAGTGTCATCACATATATAAAAGAACTGTAGCCTTGGTTCAACTGCAGTTGTATTGAAAGACATTCTATCTTTTATTCCATTCTTATAAGACCTTTACATAAACAGCATGAGTGCAGAGCTTCACCAATGAGATCCTTGCCCTAAACCCACTGACCCATAGATGCAGCCCTAGAAGGAATAAGTTATTCTGCATGTATTCTGCATGAATTTGTACTTAAGTTGCTGGATGTATTTAAAGGCACAATAATAAACATCCCTTCTTATGGATTAATGATATCCCCATTGGTGACTTGCAGTGTTGTAACTAGATCCTACTGTGCCCCATAGTGAATACATTTTAGGGCCCCAAAAATATCCAGAGGATGTCCTATTTTGCCAATATATTGAAATTGCTCCTTAATAAGGGCCTCATGGGGCCTCCTTATACATTCTGGGGCCCCTGCAGCTGAAGAGTCTGCTTCTTCTGTAGTTACTCCCCTGGAGTCTTTCCCGAAATGCAGAAGCACATGTCAGAATGCAAGGCTAACAATTCATAGGGTTAATAGTCAAATGCCATGAGCTCAAGCATAAAGCAAAGTTTCCTTGCTATTTCATCTCTAATTTGTTGTTAAAAACATGGTGTATACACCTCCACTGTTATTGTAGTCTGCATTGACATATCCTTTCTTGTGACATATAATTTCACTGTAAACTCTTTAACAAGAGCAGTATTAATAGGATTATGGCACACCAAGCAATTTGACAGACATGTTTCTCTCCAAAATGGAGTGGACCAAATTATTGTTCCTGTATTACTTTCCAGTCAAAGGAACATGAAACAGTATGTCCTTAGAGACAATGACATGCAGGGACTGCTCAAAAATATCAAAGTTAGCAATCTGTATGTGTCACTCACAGGACTATACACATATGAACTGTCTGATGGACGCATATGGAATGCAAGTCGTCTTGCTCCTGCTAGATATGACTTTGCAGATGTTCCATTGATGAAGGACATTTTCCGACTCCTAATGCCAACCTCAATAGGCCTGAAGAAAATGAAACTTTAAGAAGGGCCGGATTTACTTAGCGGGCGCCCCTAGGCCTACTGCCGTTCGTCGCCCATATACTCTGCCCTTTATTCCCAAATGTTCATCATCAAGACCAGAGCAATGGGGATTGGTGCATGGGAAATGTAAAAAACTATTGTATCTTCTGCATATCCCCCAGTGTTTCTGGGTGTGGATGGGCAGCATGCTGCCCCCTAAAACGCTGCCACCCTAGGCCCGGGCCTAGGTGGCCTTTCCACAAATCTGGGCCTGCCTATAGGGCGTACTGAGAGAATCAGAAAACTACCTGCATGGACCAAGGACTATGTCATGTGAAGAATATATATATATTGCTTTAAGAAACATACTGTATAATTGTTACTGTTTATTATATTTGCCCAAATGTCCTGCGGGTGTCACTGTGCATACACAGGACTTTCTGTAGAGCTTGAAAGTAAAAGTAAGACTTACTGCTGTTATGTAATCGCTGCATGAATCCGCTAATAAGCACTGGTACACTCTCCTCATCCTTGGCTACCAAACACGACATGAGATGTCCTATACCTTTTACCAGCTTAGTTTCCCTTCTTTGTACCCACATTAATTGAATAATATCCCATTTGAGTGCTGGAGACCAAAACTGTATGGCATATTCTAGATTGGGCCTTACCAGTGCTTTGTACAGTGGAAGAATAACCTCCTCCTCCCACAAATCTATGCCCCTTTTAATACAGCTCAAGACTAGTAATTCTCCTGGGGTGAATTTGCGGCAAATTTCCGTGTTTCACTGGCAGCAAATAAATTCACAAAACAAAATATTTCGACGCCAGCGTCAATATTTTTATGGACAAAATAGGCACGTGGCAAATTGTCGCAAGTTTCACAAACTTTTTGCCTTAATGTGAATTTTACTGGAATTCACAAATTTTTCTGCTAAACAGGACAAATTTGCCCATCACTAATCGAGACATTGTTTGCCCTTGATTCCGCTGGAGCTAACTTTGCACTTTGCAATAAAGGGCACATTTGTGTTACTGCATCACAAAAAAGTTGATTTTGTAATAAAAGGTGCAAAGTCTAGTCACCTATAGCATTGGTTTTATTTTTTACTTCATACAGGATAGTACAATAAAAGGATGGAATGGGACATTTACATCCTGATATCAGTGACTCCCATTAATATCAACACAACAACACTTTTTTATACTTTATAAATAGGCAATATTATTACAAAGTAAATACTTGGGATAAATATTATTTAGAAAGCTGTCCATAAGAACACTATTCCTACTCCAACCATTTGCCTGGAAGGTAACGTACAAATGACATTTATGTTAGCGATGAGATTTCATTATCGCTCTAGCAAGTGAAGGCATGACTTCACTATATAGCATATGCAGAATGCAAGTGTTTGCAGAAAAGTCTTTAGGGATCAGGTAGCTGAAATCGCTTTGTACAAGTTATATTCATTCACATTTGGTCTTAAAAATGATGAACAAGTCTGGCCCTCAGCTGACTTGGAAACGTGGTCACACAGGAGCATGATTCATGTTTTTGTTTTGAGAAGCAGATCATATCAAAGCTGTTTAAGTGAATGTGTTAAACAAATATAAAATATATTGTCAGTGCAAATGTTTCCCAGAGGAGTCAAGAAAATTCTAAGTGATCCAGCAATATAAAAATTAAATATAATACCAAATGGTTTTGGTGAATGCATTGTACTGCCTACTGTTTTAGCCACCTGATCTTTGAATCATTGCAACACATTTCAAATATGTGACTATCTAGTCTGCAACAGACGGACGGTTCTTTGTGCTTCTGCCTTGTACAGCTGTAATTGCAGACATGTGTATGCAGAATGCTATTAATGAAAGGAAAGCCATCTCCCATATGGGGCAAATTCACTAAGCGTTCCCTAACACCAGCTCTGGCGAATTTACGCTAGTCGTAATCACACAAATTCACTAAGATCAACTTTACCACTTACGCTAGACTTCACTTCGCCTGCTCAGACCAGGCGAAGTTCAATAGAAAAGATAGTTGGAAAAAAATTATAACATTTTTCTAGGTCCCAAAAAAACGCTGTGGCGTGTTTTACCATTGTGGGTGATAGTCTGAAAAAGATCGTTTTTTTTGGGGGGTTACCCTCCTTCACCCCTACATTTCCTAACATATGGCAACACAACTATATAGGGGGCACATGTAGGGCAATAGGACAACTTTATTTTTTTTATTAAAGGTTTCCTGGGCTTGTGTAGTGCAACGTAGTGGCTGTAACGTACACTTCTATTATAAATTGAAATTCGCGCCGTATGCAAATTAGGCTTCGCTAGCGTAATTGCACTATGTCTAGCGAAGTAACACTAGCGCAACTACGCTACCGTTCGCTGACCTGAGCGTTAATTCGCACTTTAGTGAATTCGCGTAGCGCTGGCGAAAATTCAGGTGGGAAACCATTGCCTTAGAAGGAGGATGCACTATGTTACAGTTATGATTTGATATGCATTATTGCCTGACAGTCACCAATTTAGAACCACAAAAGGTTAGGACAGTATTGCTGTATCAGAATTTTTGTCATATTTTCAAGGATATCTAGGACAGCAGATACATATTCACTCCAAATCTATCCTAACTGACCTTCAAACTGGGCTCTCAGGTATATCAGGGAGAGCAAATGGCCATTTTCTCCAATTTTCATCATATCTGGCCTTTACACAGGGGTGGTATCAGCCCCACCAATTTGGAACCAATGCCTAAGACAGAGGATGATAATTAAAAGGGTACAATTAAAAACCAAGCTGTTATATAATACATAAATTTATTAATCCTTGAATTGGGTCAATTAATTAAAACCTGGCCGGCCAGTAACCAAAGATACATCACTATAAAGTCATAAAGAATGCTCTAAAAATAAATATGTCCCATTATACCCCTTTGTGAGTAATTTTACACATCCCCTTTATATAGCAACAATTATAGACCCGATTTGGGAAGAACACCTATCATTCCATTTCCTCTAATAGATTGGAGACATTGATCATCTCGGAGAACTATAACTCACATATAAACCTTGCCTTGCACAATTTCCATTTAAAGTTTGGGGGATCACCTAATTTAACCTAAAATGATATCTTTAAGAAATTATTGATTATTGTGAATTGTAAATAAGTGACCATCCACCTTATTTATTTGTTTATGAATTTGTATTTTTGGTTCCTGGCCAGCCAGGTTTTAATTAATTGACCCAAATTAAGGATTAATAAAATTAATGTATTTAGTATCAACTTTGTTTTTAATGACACCTTTTTAATTATTTATTATATTTATTGTTATCCTCAAAAGGACCTTGGGGATTAAAGAAACCATAAGAAAATTCTTTCCTTCTAATGCAACTTGGATATTGGATACTTTTTTAAAATGAGAAAGCACTGTGTTACGGTAATGATCTGGTCCCAGTGTCTACCCATAATTGCTGTCACCAAGTTGGCCAAAAAGTGTATTAAAAGATAAAGGTTACCAATAACTTGTAGACTATAGTAGAACATACAGAAAACATTAATAATTCCCTTCTAGTGCTTCCTTGTATGGAGTTGGCATACTATGTTAACATCATAAAACTAACATAAATCTAAAAACAGTTTTCTTCATTACTCATTTGTAAATCAGAATGCATTTCTTCCTACCAATATTATTACTAATGGTGAAAGACTTGGACAAAGTAAGACTACAGATGGAAAGCCCTAGAAGCCTTCTTGTTCCTGCATAATTACATTACTATATGCCATGTCCCTATTAGTACAAAGTGTACCAACAAAATGATTGTGAAATGAATAATTTGCCTGTAATTGCAATGAGTCATACAACTGATTGTGCAGGTATTTTCGGCAACTGTTTCAAATTATGTCATTATATTATTAATTTCTAGATATACATGTGGGAACAATATGGCATTTACTCTGACTTGTCAAACAATTTTAGCTTACTTCCGAATTTCACTTTGCGATATGACATGCATCCCAGGGAAAAGGTGAAAGATGTTTTAAGAACAAAAAAAATACAGTGGCAGGTTGATGTTTTTACCATAAAAGTTTTGCCCTTTCTTTTTTAGGAGAATAACTTACTGAATAATTCACACCAGATTTAGGCAGGTTCACGCTACAAACAAAATTTCATTTTTTTCAAGTGAAGTAACCTCAGTAATAATACTGCATTGACTATGGGATGAATTAAAGAATGTTAGTTTCTCATGTATGTCCTATGCACATCAAATTTAGAGTAAAAATGCCCATAAACTCCCATGAACTCAACATTCGAATTAAAAACAACCAATCGAAATGTATGAAAGAGATCACATTTTTCAGACTCGGGTGAATGGGATCGACACGCAAACTCAAATCAAACTCGAATTGAATTTGATCCAAGTTTTTTCTCTGAAAAAAACTTGACTTTCAGGAAGGCTGCAAGCAACTCCAATTTGGCAGGTTTAAGGTGGTGAATAGATGAATCTGAATTCTTAAATGGCCAGTACATTTTAAAATTCTAATTTTAAAAACTCGAATCGAATTTTAACTATTCCCTAGTCAAATTTCACTTAAACTCAAAAATAAAATGTTTCACTTTGACCCTTGATAAATCTGCCCCCATATGTACTAGGTCATTTGTTTGACTATTTCTTTTTTATTGATATTAAAGGGATGGTTCACCTTTAAGTTAACTTGTATTATGTAATAGAGTAGCCATTTCTAAGCAACTTGTCCAATATGTCATCATTCTTTTTTTTATAGTTTTTTAAATGTTTGCCTTCTGAATTTTCTTATTTTTTTTCAAGCTTTCAAATGGGGAAGCCTTGGAGGAAACTACTCCCTGCTACTTACTCCTTGATGGAGCACACAGCTGTTCTTGGTAAATAAGCTGTCTTACTCTCCTAGAGAGTCTATTAAATAAACTACCCTGTGCTTGCTGACTTCATTCACAGGGTTCCCTGGTCTCTGAATTGGACACTAAAAGTTATTTACTTAGTAAATGATTTTGGATGCTGTCCTTATTTTTTAAAATGGCAATTTTCTATTTATGATTACCCAATGGCACATGCTACTAAAAAAGTATATTATTATGAAAATGGTTTATTTACATGAAGCAGGGTTTTACATGGGTTTTTTATGCAATATCTTTTTATAGAGACCTACATTGTCCAGGGGTATAGTTTTCCTTTAATAGCCAGAACACAAATTCCTTTTGCTTTTCTACTGATTGGTTACCAGGCACTAACCAATCAGTGACTTGAGGGGGGTCACATAGGTCATAACTGTTGCTTTTGAATCTGAGCTGAATTCTAAGGATCAATTGCAAACTCGCTGAATAGTTATGTCCCATGTGGCCCCTCTTATAGCCTCTGTCTAACTCAGAGTTAGAGAGCTGAAAAGCAGGAAGTAGGGTTCTGGCTATTATGTTAGACATCCAGTCACTCCAGTCTTTCTAAATTACATTGCTGGCTATATTAGAAACATTTTTTGCACAACCTATCTGTTTACCCAATTTTTACACTGAACCGTTGGAATAGATTAATTTGTTTTTATTTGCTTTTTCAGTGTAGGCTCTATGCCTTACTAAAGATCCATTTAGTTTATAGATGGCCAACTATATCCTTTAAGGAAGAGGTTTTCAGACTTTTGGGGTTCAAGCTCCTTTTCATTGATCAGCATTTATTTAACCATGCCAGTACATGTTTGCTTACTTTTTACTCTGTTCAGCAATATCTTGTGGTGGATCTAAGGGTGAGTGGATACCCCATGATGTCACTTTTTGCATGCCTAGCGGAAGCATCACCGAAGCCAAAGTTTTCCCTAAGAGTATGAAATGGACTTGATATACCACTAGAGTAGACAGATCTTGTGGAAAGTAAGAGAAGAGCAGTGATCATCGTAAACTGTGTTACAAAGCAAACTTCTTTTTTTAATTGAATCTGATAAAAGATCATATTAAGCCCAGTAAGATCATCAAAAATGTGGTATCGATTTGTGTTGTACTGTATCTCTCATCCCACAATTGTAGCCACAATGTTTGAAAATTCTTTTTTTCTTCTATTGTATATATTATACTGTATATATATATATATATATATA